>CM063508.1:185333757-185336257 GCA_032207245.1 Pardosa pseudoannulata | reverse complement strand
ATTTATTGAAAAACAAGTTGATTTTAATTAGTCATCTATGTTAAACATGTACCTGTTCTCATTTTGTTCATCTATTGATAGTTGTGCCGAATTTTCTTAACCTTATCTGACTTTCTTTTCTTACTGAACATTCTGTTCAGCCAATCGAATCTCTTCCCTCATCTCGCTCAATCTCTTCTGTTCTTAAAACTGTTGGAACTCACTTTTCTCCTGTTGTGTGTGATACGTTAATATCTATATCTATCTATCTATCTATCTATCTATCTATATATATATATATATATATACATATATATACATATATATACATATATATATATATATATATATATATATATATATATATATATATATATGTAATCCATCAAAATAATACCTGCCGGTCTCAATAATTATGTAGCCCGTATTGTTTTTACTTGCCCGGGTAACTGGGCAAGGAGAAGTCTAATCAGCTAACAGTAATAACGAACGATGCAATCTGGCCACATTGAAGAGAACGGCACAAGTGTAATTAAAACTTTTTAGAGCTGCTAAAACGGACATCTTTACGAGTCAATGACAGACAAGAGAAAGACACAAAAATCACTCTGCTCGAACAGAGGTGCATCCAAGAGCGAAGACAGATAGAATTTTCCCACTTACTCGGCGAATATAAGTGTAAGATCAGGAAAAAAGCGGAGACATTGGACGGCGACAGCTGGGAAACGTGTTGAATAGACAGAAAATGGACATCTATAGGACAGAAAGCTTTGGGAAATGTATAGAAAGAATTTTAACTCGAGGACGCTCCTTTGATGAAGACATTTAGAGGTTGGGAAAAAGATTTTAAGGAATTAGAATGGGAGAGAGGAGGTTTTTAAAGAAATATTAAAGTTAAATAGTTTTAATATAATTTTATATATATACTATTTTCTTATTCAATTCTGTAGTCATCTAGATCTTTAAAACTTGACTTAAATTTTTGTATTGTTTAAAATGTTTGCGTTCTGTATATCCTCTCACTGAACTCGTGGACCTTAATTTTATTTTAGAATTTTTTGGCAGTGTAATGTTTGACATTATAAGCCTCTGTCCTCATTACCGTACTGAATATCCGCTAATTCTTTTTGCCATTAAGAGTACCTCTGATCTAGTGGGCTAGGCCCAGGGAGATCAGAATTTACCTTCGCAGAATCACAAGATGCAAAGCTTAACGACGTTTCCTGGTCCAAGACCTCAAACGTCGAAGATTTAGCAAACAGCAATAAACAAAAATAAAACGAAAGGGGGTGAGGACTAAATGCAAAGAGAGTATGAATTATGAAAAGTTGGAACTAAATTCCAGAAGGAGGGAAAGGATTTCATTAGAGTCCGCCATTTTCTTAAGTTTATCGCTGAGATCTTTTAGAGAGTTGAATAGGCCATTAATATCTTGGAAACCAAGTAGAGTTTTTATTTCGTCGATAATTTTGCAAAGTTCTATAAATTCTTTGAGAGTGGAATTGCTATTTTGGTTTGGTTTGATTTGGGTTTGGAGTGCTACGGTCTACTTTTTGCAACACGAGGGCTCATGAGACTGGGACCTACTGCTTATAGCCGATTCTGAACGGTTACGAACATCCATGCCACTGTGGGATTCGAACCCACGAACTCTGGTTCCGAAGGCGAGCACCCTAACCATTCGGCCATCGTTCGTCTATTTCTATATTGTATTTCATTTTGGGCTTCATTAGCAGTTAAGTGTGAGGTATTATTTGACGTTGGAGTAGATTCTAACTGTTTTTCGTTTCTTACTATTTGAGCGAACGTCTTCCTAGGATTTTTGGGAGTGTATTAATAGTATTTTTGTCATTGTTAGTTGGGAGGTACTTCTAATACTATTTTTTAATTTCGGGAACCTGGTGCATCCTTTATAACTAGCGGGGTGTTTACCACTACAGTTACAACATTTTAAAAAATCTTCCTCTGCAATAACATGGGGGCAATCACTTATGAGATAATTTCCAGCGCATTTAACGCACTTTGGGGCCATCCAACACATAGTGCAATTTACTTCCTGTGCGAACTTTCTGCAAAATTTTGCTTCCAAAGTTTAACGAGATGACGAGTATTTTTTTGTACGCACACATCCACCACAATTCCATCTACTTCCAGGAATTAGAGGGGCATGATTGAAACCCCGGAGACAATTTGGAGGAGGGGTCCTTTAATCACCCTTGAGGTCGTAATTTGAGATCCGGATGGTCATGTGACAGGACGTGCTCGGTTCTTTTCCTGTGGTCACTTTACACTTCTACACGTGCGACGGAGTATCTGAACATCTGGAGCGATGGGTCACCCCAAAGCCAGTTTATTTTTATTTCCTTCTACCCAACCCCCACCCCTTCTCTAAACTAACACTTCAATCAAGTCCCTGTACACTAAGTCGGAATAGACAACTGGAGGAAAAATGCAGTAGTAATTTTATTATTAATTATAAAAAAGGCTTTTACAATGAAAATTTTAAATCTCGAAAGGTAAG
>CM063508.1:185241257-185328757 GCA_032207245.1 Pardosa pseudoannulata | reverse complement strand
TGACAAATTGAGATAACTAAGCTATCTAGATCGATAAAATAAACCTTCAGGTTTAAATAAAAATAAATTTTGATAGCTAGAAAATTTCAGGAACTTGCAAAAACAAAATCGGAAAATAGTGCGCGCTTAAAAGCAATACAAAAATATTGGTCTGCATGAACGATGACATCACAACCAATCACGGAGCGTTTTGATGTCACGTGATTTTCGCTTAACTTTAAAATTAATTTTTTAAATGATGGACCCAGTTTTTTACATTTTTGAGAACATTTTTGGAATCTACGAGTCTGAAATTATTAGAAAAACACTAAGTTGTTCGAATCCCCCACATGTGCAAATTCCTCATTGTATCTGAAACACACTCCAGTTTACTGATTGACATCCCTCCAGTCATTTTTTGACTCATTACTGACTCCATGGTTCTGAGCAGAAAAATCCTTTGCTTTTCGGGTTATACTAAAGATATAAATACAGATTTTATTCTCTTATTAGAAACTATCAAAGTAAATCAAATGTTCAGCTTAAACTTTTAGTATTTATTTATAAACAGCTCATAGCGTACATGAAGAAATTTATTATGGTTTGCAGCCATTAAAGGAACATAATACTGGAATAACACTTTATTACATTCGACATTTATAATAGGAATCGTCAAGAAAATAATTTACAAAATATGAAAGGAAAAAAGCATTTATCTTATCTATTATATGATATAAATGAGTAATAAATTAAAAATTTCAGCCAGTTATAAAGAAATAGGAGCACTTTTTACTATATTTCTGAAACTTAGATGCAATTGTTGTTTGCTTAAGAATTTTATTATTATTTTTGTTTCTTATTCATTTTGTCTTAAAAATCTACGAATAGCTATTATTTGTTCATCTCACCTATGCTATTTTATTTTATTTTCATATAAAAAACTTAATTGAAAGTGTCACAGTTTACATCCTCGAGGATAGACAGATTTTTGGCATTCGACTGTACTACGAAGATATGTAAACATAAAAAAAATGAATACAAACTTTCCTCCAAAAATATTCGTTTGTAACCTCTTTTATAAACTAATTTTTTTTTGCCTTGAAAAGGAGGGTGGGGGCCTAAAGACTACCAGGCCCTGGGCCCAACTTTGCCTTTATCGGGCCCTGCCTATGCCTAGTCCTCTAGATCAAAACTGTTGTATGGCATGGAGTGATAATGGATATTAAATGCAGTATGGAGGAAATCAAAATTTATCGTAATTGCAAGAATAATAACATGGACTAAATTAAGTAAATTAAAATTACGACCCACGAGTTCAGCGAGGGGAAATTGTGGTGATATGGAGTGCAATTTAAGAGTTATAACTTGTGAGAAAAACCCTTTTAACTCTATTAATATAAACAGATAAAAGTTTTTTTTCTCACAAGTTTAACTTCAGAGAGTACAAGTAAAATGCACAGTTTGCAATCAGTATTGTCATATGGGTTACGGGCCACACTGATAAAAGGGGTTTCCGGGAAAAGGGTGACATTCATTCCTTCGATTTCTTATAAAGAATATATACACATAATATATACAGTGAAACCTGCTTAAGAAGTTTTCCAAGGGCCTAAATGATTAAAACTTCTTAAGCGGGAAAACTTCTTAAACGGGAAATCAGGTAGTCAATCAGCAATACGTATAAATAAGCATCATTTATGCGTATTTATGTGTATTATATATATATATATATATGTATATATATATATATATATGTATATATATACATATACATATACATACACGCACACACACACACACACACACACACACATATATATATATATATATATATATATATATATATATATATATATATATATATACGGTAAAACCCACTTAAGAAGTTTTCTAAGGGAATGGAAAGAGAAAACATCTTAAGCGAAATTATTTTAATTACATAGATAATGATTAGAGAATTTTTTTTCTTTATAAAATAATATATAAACAATAGGTTTGGTTTTTCTAAAAAATTTACATTTTTTTGAGTACTTAAAAAATCAGCTAATAAAGGAAAACAACATAATTACCTTAGAATACCTTTAATTTAGCTGAGAAATTTTGCTTTAAACACCACTGGAATCGATTTTACAGAAAAAAATCGGTTACAGATTTTTGTTTCTGTTTTTTATCGGAAATTTATAATTAACAACAGTCCAGCTGTCTTAAGCTTTTAAAAACTTCTTCAGGCACGTTTTAAATAAAAATGACAACCATCGTTTTCGGCCACAAACATCGACCTTTAGAAACAGAGAGAGGGGAGAGGTAAAAAAACAGTAATCGAAAGGCAGCTATAAAGCGTTCTGTAAGTAAACTTTTAAAGCGGGAAAGAGTTTGGAACGAAATTTCATAAACGGATTATTTTAACATTGTATGAATAGAGGGAAAAATGGGTACCGAAAATATAAACTTCTTAAGCAGGAAAACTTCTTAAGCGAGAACTTCTTAAACGGGTTTTACTGTATATAATATATTATATAACATTAAAAAAACTAATTTCAACAAGTAACTATCAAAGAAGTGTGTAGTGGGGACCCTTCGAAATTTGGGGGTTTCGCATGGAGAGGGTCAATTTGCACTCAACCTCTCCAAATTTCTGGAGAAATAAAATTTTACACTCTTCTCTTTCTCAATTCGTTTTCGATATCGATATACATTTTTTTTCTAGCATCTTAATCGGAATTCCTGTGGTTGCATCGAACGAGTGATGTGAAAGAGAAAGAGAAGAAAGGTCAAACGAAAATGGCCTTTAAGAAAAAATTTACCTCGTGAATATCTTGAAAACAAACAGTGGGCAGATAAATACGTTCGAATAAAAGTGCAAATCCGGAGGCTAAACCCATTCCCTACATTTATTTTTTTTTCCCGAAAGTGATGTATCTTTTTCCTTGTCTCTCTTTTGGCCGTCGTGGCTTTAATACGTCTGGATCCGGGCCTTCACGCTGCGACGGCTAATGGCTAAATAAAAGAATCCGTTGCGCTTACAGCGAAGGAGTATAAATATAAAATACCCCACAACTAGCAGGGAGGTTCTTTCAATAAATATTACTAATGTACCGACAGTGGGGTGGGCGTGTGTAATAATTGGAACGCTGCTCGTTTTCTGTCAGAAGTAGTCTCTAGTAGTCCCCAAGCAATATGGGTTTCTTGTTTAATCTTATTAGAAAAATTGTTATTAGCACTTCATTCATTGGCATCAACAGGGTATATATATTTTATAGAGAAACTAATGAGGGTCTGTACCTGCCAAATTGGAAAACAGAATTGGGTGAAAGAAAGATATCTATTTGTTTACATGTGGTAATACAGAAACTGTTCACACATTTTTTAGACGATGTATATTGTAGTCACAAAACTGAATTACATAAAATTCTTCTGTTTGAAATGTTCTATTCGATAGCCCTTATTCTGAACTATCTTGCGACACCGTCATTTCCAGGATAATAATGTCTTTTGAAGTGTCAGAAGAGGTATTCTATCCCATTCCTCCTGAACAGCTTTCCAGAGCCGTGTAAGCAGAACGATGGCCGATTGGTTAGGGTGCTATCCTTCGGAACCGGAGTTCGTGGGTTCGAATCCCACAGAGACATGGATGTTCGTAGCATCTCAGAATCGGCTTTAAGCTGTAGGTCCCGGTCTCATTAGCCCTCGTGTTGCAAAAACGTAGACCGTAGCACTCCAATACCAAACCAAACCAAACGAGAGTCCTGTAAGGGTTGTGGGACGACGTTTAGACAATGCAGATTTTAAAAGTCCCAAAACATAAAAATCCATTGGTGATAAGTCGGGATATTTAGTAGGAATATCAGGGAAGGGTATGGCCTCGATACCGTTTTTTGTTCCATTTATTTTAGGAAATTGACAGTGGATTTTGATGTGCGACTGCTAGCTTTGTTTTGACGGAGTTCCACAGATGGATGACACTGCGGGTGAAATGATGGTATTTCATTCAGAAAAATCGGTAATAAGATATGTTCCTAATAGTATGTGGAGTTAATCTTGACATTCTTTTAAACTCTTTATTTTTAACTTTCCATTATAGGAAAAACCAGCAACAATCATAGATCACTTAGAAAAACTTTCTTTCGATTCTTTGAACCGTGCACTTAAATTTTTTCTCCCTTTTTATGATAATAAATGGCTTTTTTGTTGAAATCATTTGAATATACCCATAATTAATCTATCGTGACATTTTTTTCCATTTTTTCTTGGGGGGGATAAATGTTTCTCATACAGAATTCTGTAGTGTGTCCTGCTTTCAGCGATATACTATAGAGTAAGACGATGCCCATTGCGTTTTTTCGCTTTCTTAAAATTTAAATCAACGTTTATCATTTTGTTTAAGGTGGACACCGAGCATTTTAATAATTTTGCGACTGTCCTTTGACGAGGGGGATTTTCTTTCAACATTAAACAACGTACCTTTGCAATAGTCGAAGATGTTTGTTTTTTTTCCTTGGATACTTGTTTGGAATTTTTGTCCCACCGGAGGCTCCAATTGGATGATTTTTTTCCTTTCTTTTTGACGATATTGCCTATCGACGCTTTAGATATAACAAAACCACGACTCTCACATCGTTTTGGGATAACGGAATAGGAATACTTCTCTACGGAAAGAGCATAAATATAGCTTTCGAACCACTGCTTCGTTAAAAACGCATAAAATTATGAAATTTTGAATAAAAACAAACCTACCAAGCCGCAGACGATCGTTTTGACTTTCAAAAACTTAGCACGATTGCAGTTATTTATTTTGGAACAAACGATTTTTTAATACCTCTAACTAAAATCGTCTAAAAAATGTGCGAACGACCTCTGTACGTGTATTTTTACTATTTAAAGTTTGACTTCTCAACTCAGGTAAAAATATATTTATGTTTAAATAATTTGTGAGACATTTTGGTACACTCTTTTCCAAATGCAAATAAGAGCATTAAAGGGGGCACATCACCTTTAAACAACTTTAAACGAAATATATTTTTCCCTTTTCGCTTTATCATATCTTTTTTTAAATATTATCGCAAACACGTGGGTTTTTCAATATTTTTCTTCTATTTTAATGAGTTTCGCTAATTTACTTTGTTTTTTTAAACAAAAAAAAGAACTTTTCGTATAAAGTGAAAAGTGATAGATTGTTTAAAAAGAATTTTAATTTCTCTCACATTTTAAAATGTTCGCTCAATGTTAACTTATAGGAAAAAATAAAATTCTCTCTGGGAGGGTCGAATATTAAGAATTCTTTTTAAAAAGTTTACCATGTCATAGAACAGTAAATGATATAGGTTGCTATAAATTTCATTTTTTTTCTTCTTTTTTTTTTTTTAAACTTATGTCTTCTAACCCCTTAATGCACAATTTTTTTTTAAAAAAGACCGGCCAGAGAAAATCAAATTTTTTTAAAGTAAAAAACACAATTTAGAATGTTGTCTTGCCAAGAAAATTACAAAAATACAAAAACAATCAAAATTTGAGTATATTGGATATTTATACAATTAGTATGATTTCTAATTTTTAGAATACTATTATTATTTTCGACAGAGTCTATTGTTCAATTGATAGGTACTCTACCAATCGACAGTATGATGTGTCATCCCTTGATGCTTAAGTATCCAATAGGAAACCCTTACGTTTCGTATCTTAAGAATAAAGTATATAAAGTGACGCCTCGATTCGAGGATGTCTTTACAGCCACAGCTTAATAATAAAGAAGTTAACAATTATATTTTATTTTACGTTATATTTTAATAAAATATATATTGAAAAATGAGCGAATCAGAATTTGAATACGCTGTCGGAAAGCGGGTCACAAGGAAGAGATAAGTCGTAAGTGATAAGTAGAAGACATACATATAATGTATACTTGAATAAGTAAGTATTATAGCTTACAATCCCATGTAAATGATAAATATCAATAAAACGATTGGGTTTTTTCTTTCACATTGTTATTTTGAATTCCCGATTGTATTCGAGTGTGAAAAATGATAGCAACATAAAGTACAGCACCGTTCTAATTATCTCGAGTGTGCACAGTTTGGCCAGTTTAGCGCACTCCAGTTAACTCGAGCGTGCACGTGAAAGGGTTAAGTTGACAAGGTGACTCGAAACCACTAAACCTTCGAAAATTCAATTTTCATTTTAAAAATTGCTGGACATTTTTGGAGTGTTTAAAAGAAACCCATTGAAATATTCGAATTAGAACCTGTAAAATTCTACAATTATTGCATTTAATATCATATCTTTTAAGGAAACTCTCAAAACTTTAACCCTTTCGTGCCATTTTTTTCTTACTCCACGTTTCTAACCTTTCAAAATAAAAATGCTAATTATATTTAATCAATCGAATAGTAGATGAAAGCTCAAAACCGTATAAAAGGATAAAGCTCCCGAATGAAATAAATTTTGGAGTAACATTTTTACGTTTTTAAGTTATGAAGTAAAAATAACGTATAAATGAAATATTATCGAGAAATTGCAGATTACACAATACCGACTCATTAACACAATGTTATATTGTCGGACTCGTATAGTTTCAAATTGAGTAATAATTAAACAACGTGAAATTTATACTGCGTTAATGTTTCAATATGCAGTACTGTCGACTTCCGAAATGATTTAAACAAATTAAAGAAAATGATTTCTCAGCTAGAAATATCATTTTTAAGAAATTGTTATTATTATATAATTTATTAGAACATACAGTTACTACTTATTTCTCACTATATAAATATAATGTGTATACATATGTATATATTTATATGTAAATATATATGTATATATACGTGTATATAATTATGAATATAAATGTATATATAATGTGTGTATATATGTGTGTGTGTGTTTGTATATATATATGTGTGTGTGTGGGTTATGTATATATGTGTGTATATATATATATATGTGTGTGTATGTGTATATGTGTATATATGTGTGTCTTTATATAATATATATATATATATATATTTATTGTTATATAATTATATATATACATACATGTTTGTCTATATATATATATATATAATATTTTATGTTATTTATATGTGTATATGCATATATATATATATATATATATATATATATATATATATATATATATATTATATTTTTTTTTATTATAAGAACACACATTTTAATATAAATAATAATATTGTATATATAAATCATTTGTGTAATATGCCGAAAAAATATTCGAATAAAGGAAGAGAAGTAATATAAAAATGTATATTTTTGAAAAACGGCATTTCTGGATAATATTATTCTATTACTATATGTATTAATTAAAACCAGAATATATATATGTGTGTCTGTAAAACTGTAATAATCTTCTATATTATATATAGAAATACCAATATATAGAATTTATATATGTGCTTAATAATATTTTATAAGATCGTATATATAATATAAATATACATATATATAAATGTATATATATATATAAAATATATTATAACTTATATAAATATAAAACATATGTTATATTGTTTCATATATATTTTCACATATATATATTTGTATATATATATAAAATATATACACTATATATTTGTATATTATATATATTATTTATATTAATAATACTATATATATATATAAATGACATATTAAAATTTTTTATTTTCCAAAATTGTAAAGTACCCTATGAGGCAGATAAAAAAAATATGGTTTGAATATTGTTTTTAGCCGAGAATTATCTGGTACACGCTCAATAATTTGTTTTTCTTCATACTCCATTAAAGTCTCCCGATACTATAAATGCAGTTTAGAAACAATTTTAATTCATTTAGACAGATAATTTGATGTTTTCTTAGTTACGTCGAAATGATTATTCAGTTCTTCCCAAATTTTGAAACAGTCATTAATGGAAGTAAGGGAATGAAACTATCTTTTCTATCACACCCTGGAGGTAGATAGATTTTGTTGTTAATACTGGAGATCAGAATTTCATTGCAACAAAAAATAATCGATGATTCAATTTAAAATTATCGCATATGTACCTAATCAATTATTTAAGCCAAATATAGATGAAAATTATTAACGTCATATCTAAGTTTAGGGATAAATAGTATGGAAATAATGCAGAAAACATTTAAATAATTTACAATAAGAAATGATTCAATGAGATGGTAAAAGGAATGATGTTATAATGCTAGAAAAAAATGTTATTTTTAACTATTTATTATGTCATAAATTGATAAATTAAATCGCCTGTTCTTAACTGGGGAAAATAGGGCTCGAAATAATGGCATTAAACGCTCGAAAAGGAGGGAAGGGGAATTTCGAATGTTTTCTAGACGACAGTATTTTTTGTTCCGACATGTAGCATCTTTATACCAATTTATTTTAGAACCGGATCGATAGTTGAGGAGAAGATAAACTTTAATCGCTTTGAATTTTGCTATTTCTAACTCATCAAGAATCCATTATGGATGAATCTATCCATTCCATGTCCAACCGCTTCATAAATTCGAGGACAGACTGACAGATGAATTAGGTTATTATTATATAGGGGTTTTTCAAATTTAATTTTTAAACACTGAATTTTCCCAAAAGCTGAAATAATCCCCTACTGTCATAGTTTTGATTATTTTTAAAAAAATTAAATAGTGGGAGAATTGTACATAATTATTATTTACGAAAAAAGGAAATTTATTAATGTAACTTTTGTTGTAGCAATTCTGCGCATAGTGTCAGAACTTTTTTCTAAATTTTGAAACAAGCTCTCATTTTATACTTTATATAAAAAATTCAAATCTTTCAAAAACAAAGTAAATTCCACAAAACTGATTAAATAAAAACAGAGAAGAAATGTTGAAAATTCCACTTTTTCTAATAATAGCTTAAAAAGATATGATAAGGAGAAAAATAAGAAAAAACCCTTCTATTTAAAGTTGTATAAAGGCGATGTGCCCCACAGGGCCCGATCAAGGCAAAATTGGGCCCAGGGCCTGATAGTCTTTCGCCCCACCCAACCCTCCTTTCAAGGAAAAAAATTAATTTATAAAAGAGGATACAAACGAATATTTTTGGAGGAAAGTTTATATTCCTTTTTACATACCTTTGAAGTCGAATGCCAAAAATCGGTATATCCTCCAGGATGTAAACTGTAACACTTGAAAATTAAGTTTTTATATAAAAAATAAAATAAAATAGCATAGGTGAGATCAACAAATAATAGCTATTCGTCGATTTTAAGACAAAATTAATAAGAGAAAAAAATAATAAAATTATTAAGCAAATAACAATTGCATCTAAGTTTCAGAAATATAATAAAAAACGCTCCTATTTCTTTATAACTGGCTGAAATTTTTAATCTATTACTATTTTATATTATATAATAGATAAGATAAATGCTTTTTTCCTTTGATATTTTGTAAATTATTTTCTTAATGATTCCTATTATAAATGTCGAATATAATAAACTGTTATTCCAGTATTATGTTCCTTTTATTACTGCAAACCCTAATAAATTTCTTTATGCATACTATGAGCTGTTTATAAATAAATACTAAAAGTTTAAGCTGAACATTTGATTTACTTTGATAACTCCTAATAAGAGAATAAAATCTGTATTTATATATTTAGAATAACCTGAAAAGCAATGGATTTTTCTACTCAGAAACATGGAGTCAGTAATGAGTCAAAAAAAAGTGACTGGAGTGATGTCAATAAGTAAACTGGAGAGGGTTTTAGATACAATTGTCGACATTTTAACTGTTTTCATTTCATTACTGAATAAGGTTTCGTGAAACATTACTGGAAGAATTAACAAAAAACATTTTCAAATTTTGTTCATTAAATTATTTAAAACTTAATAATTAAGTACCAAATTTTTTGGACCTTCGATTTAGAGTAGCTTAAAGGTGATGTGCCCCCTTTAATGTTTTCATCTGTGTTTGGACAAGAGTATACTAAAAATTTTTCCAAGTTATTATTACAAATTAAAAGTAAATATATTTTATCTGTGATTAGGTGTTTACCTGAGATAAGGAGAAGTGAAATTTCAAAGAGCAAAATGAATAAATTGCAAGGAATACCACGTGCAAACGAATAGATATTCTTTTACTCAATTCGATTTTTTGTTGCTTATATATGTTTGTATTTAGTACATTCGTGTATTTTTGTTATTATATACTTTGTTTATGTTGTTGTACATTAACAAATATCCAATTCTTTATCCACCTACAAAATGATCTACTGAACAATTTTACCCTTTTTAAAAAGTATATATGAAAGAAAGAGAGAAAAGATGATGAATGCAAAATGTCGTTATGTCAAAATGTTTTTTGTCGTAGAATCAGATTTTTTTTATTATAGAATCAGATTTTATTTTTAAAATCGAATGTGTTTAAAAATGACTGTTTTATGAATTTTCTTATTCTTTTAAAATGCTCCTAGAGACTAAACTTGCTAGATATTCTTACAAAATGTTGACCTAAAACTCTTAATATGCCTTTATATAAATTCGGGTATTCATTTTAAATTTTGAAATTATTAAAGTTATTAAAACTAAATTTAAATTTAGAAAATCATCATTTTTTTTATGAAAATTCAAAGTAGAAATAAAAAAAAAATTCCCCTTAAATAAACTATCCATTTTATTAGCCAAATAATACTTCTTGAGTGTTCGAAAATATTTTTAAGTATTAATAAAATAAATATAGAAGAAAAAAATTAAAAACTAATATACTAGGACCATTTTAAGAATTTAAAAAAAAATTGTGATTTAATTCTGAATATATGATATAGAAAAAAAAAGCGTGGTTATATATTTTCTCACTATATTTCATGGTAGGGGTGTAGACATTTTTTTTCGCTAAAGGACCTAGTTACGGCTCTGACTGCTTCCAAACATTATCGTCCAGTTTGGAATTTTTGACGGCAGGAATGAGTTCACATAAGATTACGAGAATTGTCATTCCAAAGAAGTAAAACAAATAAATGAAAGTAGTACTACAGAGCAACCTGTATAGGAAACTGTCTTTCCTATATGTCCATAAGCAGATAAAGATAAAAGAAAATTAAATAAATAAATAAATAAAAATAGGGTAAAGAAAGCTGAACTATCTCTTCAGTTTTTAAAACTGAAGCATTAATGTAGCGATAACGTAGCAATCAAAATTTTGCTTTTCTAGATTTGAAATTTTTTTTTAATTCTTTAGAAAAATATTTTTTGCTGTTTCCTCCTAGAAAATTTTATATCTTACAACATTATAAATTTCATGAATGGCTTCAAATTTGGCTTAATACCCTGGAGACACAAACCTACGCTACATCACTGAACTGAAGAAAAATCTGTCTATAAAGGTAGAATTGAGAACTTTTGTTTATTTTCTCAGTAACTATATAGATTTAAGTTTAATCTTTTAAACGTTGAATTATAATCCGAGTTTAAGAAGCAATAGTTATCCATTAAAATTCCGTTTGGATGTAATTTTAAAGACTATAGCAAAAGAAATTATATATATAAAAAAAATAAATATTAAGAAAATAAATGTCAGGGCTTTTTGTAAAATGTAAAAAATAAATACACTACAAGTAATTTTGTAAAGCAAAACAAACCAGTGTTGCCTTTTGGGTACGTGCAAATGTGTTTGAAAATAATTTTTCTTTATTTTCTATACCTTTAATATTTTTAATTAAAGTTTTATAATATCAATTCATGTAATATAAATAAATCTGACTTTATTTTCTTTATCATGGGGATTTTTAAGTAGTGATATGTGAAAAGTCCTACAAAAATCAGTTTTGTTTTTAATTTTTATCACAACAGAATTTTCTTTCGACGTAATTACTGTGTTAAAAACTCAAAAATGTGTTTGTATTTAAAAATATTTACAAAATAGTTTTCGTGAAACCTTGTTTTTAATTAAAATATTCTAGATTTGTTGTTAGGTCCTTATTTTTAATTAAAGTATTCTAGATGCCAATGTTCCTGTATGGGAACAATGGCATCTAGAAGGTTAAACAGATCCAGCAAATAATATATTTAGTTAATCTACTCTAATTCAATCTTTGTTCAATAATAGTGGGGTAAATACCAACCAATTTGCTATAGAAATTTAAATTTTAAAAATTCTTCTCTCGGGAGAGATTAAAAAGAACTTCTGAAACGATCTTCATGTTAAAAGTATGAAATACGACTAAGTATGTGATGTTCAATTTGCAACACTGGCGCCATCTTTTGGCGGAATTTAGAGGTTTGGGATACGAACCAGGTAACTTGACTTTCATTATACCATAAACACTTTTCCAAAGTTCGACTTTTTTTTAAAACTGATTTTTTGTTTTGAATACCTTTTAGCTATATTAGAAAAATTTGTCTCATGAAAGATTATTGAAAGGTATTGCTAGCAGAAGATTAATTTTACATTTAGTTGTCATAGAAACAAACAAATTAGAAAATATCACTTTCTGTAGAACCTGCTTAAGTCTTTCAAGAGATTAAAACTTCTCAATCAAGAGAATTTCTTAGACTGAAAAACAGAGAAAATGCATTATAAAAGATATTTTAATTAAATTTTAGTAGTAATTTTTTGTACTACTATTTTCTTGTAGTTATATACTATTTTACAATTAAAAATATTTAGATTTAATCTAATTATCATTGTGAAGTATTTATAGTGGTCCAGGGGATCTAACTTTCTCGAAATATTTTTATTGTATGCATAACAAGAATTTTTTAATTTATTAAAATTTATGTACATTACTAGTTTTTACTGTTGAATGGTCGTTTTCCACTATGAAAAGAATAAAAAAAAATTTCGCATTAGAATTAGTTAGAAGAGTTCGGCAATATTTAGCATTTCTTTCGATGTTTATAGGCTTGTAATAAATTCATCAAAAATTATTTGAAAGTGACTTTAATGTTATTTAAATTAGAAATTTCAAGTGACATTTAGGTAAGGGAGAAGGTAAAAATCTATAAAATGTCGTCATTCTGATCTTTATAAAGAAAAATATAAAGATGCTTTCAGAAAGTTTTGGATACGAAAATCCGTTACACGATATTAACTGGAACAAAAATTAAATGGAAATGCTCTTTCTCTCCATGAAAAAAAATCGAAACGCTAATTAAAAGAAAATTAAACTAGGGAACAGAATTAGTGAAAAAGTTATCAAAGCTGAATTTGTGAAAGGGGAATTGATAAATTTTAATGGAGAAATCACGTATTCAAAGTAAATGTATTTAAGCATGAATTTCTGCCATGAAAATAAACTTCATTGGGTCAACTCGACTTCATTGGGTCGGGTTGACTTAAAATTTCTCGCAGTAGAATCTCTTTATTACCTCACAAATAAATGTTTTTTTTCTACAGGGTGCAAAACAAACATACTTTTTCTCCTCAACCGGTGGTCGTACATATATACTTCTATTATGAACTACTTTTATTATATTTTTAAAATTAAAAAAAAATAATTTTGCAAAAATTGCATAATTCAAATTTTTATATCTTTTCTCTTTGCTCGAAAACTACAAAACTAGATTTTTACACTTCCCCTTTTCTACTTGTGTTTAATATAAATTGAAACTGGTCCTAAAAACTGTAACACAAAATATCCACTTACTCGTGACAAAAATGAACCGAAATATTTAAATACTATGTTTGCGGAAGTTTAAAGATTTTTTCAAGATCAGAATAACTCGAGGTTGAAATTGGGTTGCAAAGCCCATTTGCGGCAAAGGGAGGGAAGGTGAAGAGCTTATAATACAAAAAGGTATAGTGTACTATGGATATATCCCCGCGTTTATAATCAAGGAACTATCCATATTTTACTTCGTAATTAAGGACGTTGTAACTTGATTTCAGTGACAAATTAATGTAATTAATCTTTCAAACCATCTTCCAAAAAGGAGGAAAAACTTTAAATTTTCACGAGCTTTTAATTTAAGTATCTCTGAATTTTTACCTCTGAGAGATGGAACTCTTTGTACTACGGGAGAAGAAAAATGGAATGCATAAAAAATCTAGATGTGCAGTTTTTGCACAAAGAAATTTAAAATTTCTATAAAAAAAAATGAAATGTATAAAAAATCTAGTTGGGCAGTTTTTACACAAAGAAATTTAAAATTTCTATAAAATGAATGTTTATGTTTGAAGCATTTTTATAACTGAAAGTATGTCTACGACCTACGGTTATGGAGAAAAAAGATGGTCCATTACTTTCCTATCCATCCTGTATAAGGTGATTAATAATATTTATACCAATTCCATTAATAAGAATGAGAATTTTTAATAGGTTACTTTAATGATTACTAAACAGTGGATTCCTTTTATGAAACTAGTTCAGTAAAAATCCGTGAAATATTTCTTCCGAAATTTCAAATAATGCAAAATAATTATTATAGTAGGAATTTACAATAAATAGCTGTTTTTATTGATTACTATCTTATAACCATTTGGATTCTTTTATGTTACGGAACAATGTTTATTTATTTTCGTGAATTTATCTATGTAACAATCTAATCAAACCTAATTTATGAGGAGAATTTCAGCCTTTACATCAGGCCTTATCAACCTTTTATGGACCATCACCCCCTTTACAAGAAAAAACGTATTCGTACCATAATTATTAATTATACCAAAAGTTAAAGTGTTTATGCATATTGTCCCAAAGATTCGAATGAACACACCGTTTAAACGAATTTATTGAAGCTAAGTAGTAACTCGAAACTTTACAAGATCGAGAAAGTTTCCTACAACTAGTGGGTATCAGCTTTTATACCCTAACAGAATATTCGAGAAATAACTAATTTACATATTAAAGAAAGATCTAGAATGTTCAAGAACATAAGGAAGCAATAAATAACATCTTTAAATTAAAAATCGTACTTTGGATAAACCGCCATGGCAAGCATCGAACCCACAATCTTCGGGTCTGGATCGAGTGCCTCGACCATTCGGCCACTGAGCTCGTTGGCTAAACTGTTTTATGCGGCAATATTACCTATGTTAATTTATCTGCACGCCTATAGATTAAGAATCCAAAAGTAGAAAATAATAACGACGGCCATGAAATGGTAAAATATGTTTTGTTAAAAACTGAAAAATATGCATAATATCGATACGAAATAAAAGAGAAGGTTGAGGCTGGAGGAATTTTATCAATTTGTTAATGTCTGGTTTCAATTCCGTTAATATCATTTACTAATCTCCGCGTTCAGTAATATTTCTTTTCGTTCTCCTTACTTTTGTAGATCACCGAAAAAAAGTTTTCTTTGGAAAAAAAAAAAGTAAATAAATTCTCCAAATGCGCATTTTTATTCCTTTACCCCAGACTTCCTGAAATTGATGGAAAATTGGTTGTTGTTGAAACCAGTTTTTAATATCTAACAGCAGTGCAGTGGGCGGATGAACCAATGCTTTCCGTGAAACAATTGTTTTTAAACAACTTCACATAAAGCTTAAACTTTTATTATTATTTCATTTTAAATTATAATATGAATAAAATATACACTGACTGCAGCATTTGGCATAAAGACTATTATACATAAAAATGTTATTCGTTCAAAGTTCGGTGGCTGGCAGACCAGGATGTCAAGCAAGAGCAAAAGCTCAACCTAAAGCTTAAGAGCATAAAAACATCGATACTTAGTAATCACAAGTTTCAATAGTATAAATAGCTGTTAAATTTCAATAAAAATCTCTGTTTAACAATCGTGGTCAAATATATAAATTAAAATTTTGTTGAATTTAATCGTATAACATCACTGACTTGCAATGACGTCATAAAAATGTTGTAGGGAGTATTTGCAGATTTTAAACCACCAGCAGAAATCTAGAGTGCATATTCTTATACTCAATTAACCCTTTGAGGACCACGTGTAAATGTTATACGAGTCGACCGTTGTGAAAACAGTTGCAGTTTAATGCAATCTAGTCATTAAATCTAGCATTTAAAAATTAAAATAAAAAGTTCAGATCTTTTACTACGCATATGCAACGCTTTTCTCTCAATATCAACTGGAGATCATCGCGTGGAGGCGACGCTGGACTGATAAGAATGAAATCGCTGCGTCGCGTATACGAGACGTTGGTCGCGAAGGGGTTAAGGAAAACAAAACCCTATACGCATTTTCAATACGGAAGAAACAACGTTTTCGGCGACTCAATTCTACAAAGAAATGAAAAAATATGAAAATGCTGTTTATTTCGATAAATGTGTGCTTAAATTGCATGTATGTACCGATCGAAAATTTCACTGCAAAATTTTCTCAATTGGATGATCTTAACCCTAGATTTACGGACCGAGCCCATTGGACTCATTAAAAATTGGATCACTATATATATATATATATATATATATATATATATATATATATATATATATATATATATATATAAAACTAATATCCCTTTTCAAAAACATACGTTAGATTTTTAGTTAAGTAATAAAATATATGCAAACTTCCATTCTTCTTCCCCTTCATTTCGCATTATCCAATGGGGTAGACCTATTTTCCAGGTTGTGAGCCCATTGGACTCATAGAATGGTTTAACAGTTAATCGCATACCATGAAATTTATTGGTCGACTCATGTAAATATTTCCCGAAAAGGTTTTATTTTCCAATTGGCTGAAGAGCTAAGAAGTAAATATGGAGTAGAAGTCGAGAACACTTTTATTCCGATGACAGAAATGCATGCTACTGACGTAAGGAAGAATGGTCAAGTTTCACAATCATGCCAAAGAAACAGATGTAGAAACAATTGTGCGTAATGGAATAGAGATGTTTACGGAAAATGGGTTTCAAAAACAGATTTTATGTGTAAAACTGTTTTCCATGAATTTTTTTATAATAAACATTTCATTTAAATTAATTAGGAACTATTTTCTTTGCTAAAAAACTTCCACACTCTAGTATGAGTCCAATGGGCTCACTTCAGTAAAAATAGCTATAGGATCAACATCCGTAAATCTTGTGTTAAGCATAGTTTCAGATTGTTCAGCAATGTGTTGAACATAACGTTAAATTAACTGATACTAAGTATCTAAGGGAATTAATTATACGACATTCAAACTAGTATTATTGTATCTAGTAGAGCATAGCATTAAGACGTAGACCTATTCAATCTTTTGGTTCAAGAGAATTATTCTCTAACGAGTTGTTTCAATGGCCGGAAGTACGTGAGACTGCGAGGGTGCAGACATGAAATATATCGAATCAAGATAGAGAAACTACATTCAACATTCTACAGCAGGGCCATTCAACCTTTTGCACTTTGGGAAACCCTTTGAGCATTCCGTTTTCGTGAAGGAACTTCTAGATCAAACCGCAGAAAAATATGATATTGAGTCTTTATCTTAATCCTACCCAATTTTATGAAGTTATTATTACATCTTGATTTTATAACAACACAAACATCTTAACCGTTAGAGTGCTGAGGAGTTTTCTTATATATATATATGCTAATAATGCGGAATGAAATAAGTAGTAAGTTTTTTTCGGAGAATAATAGAAATGGTTATAGTGAACACTAATTATTATGTAACAAGTCATTTTTACCAACAAAAATATTCTTTATTCTCACTTATTACAAGAACGTTTTGCTGCACAAATTCCAGGAATTCCTTTTTTACATAAAGTGCAAATTAAGTTGAATCGTCATCTTCCATTACCATTTTTTTACTGCATACAACACATTGTCGCAAGTTTAGCAAAGGCAATTTTTCTAAAGAAAACTTTGTACTTATTGGTGGTCTTCCTGTGACATTTTTGCTTATCAACCATTCCTCCTCTATATCATCCATCATGATCAGTATAACACTTGTCGAGAAAGTGAAAACAGTTTCTAATTTCTATACAGCAACGAAAAGTTTTTTTTTTTTACTAAAAATAAATAAATAAATAAAACCCGCTCATGTTGTCTACCGTACCACAGTCCACGGCTCTACTGCATTACTGCTTACCACTGTATTTTATTTTAATTCTTCTATTATTAAAAATCCCAATTGAGTCAAATGAATCCAAACTGCGATGGATATGAATTCAACTGCTCTCAATACATGCGAAAATGATACTAACCAACAGCAGAGTCTCCGCATTTTTAGCACATAACAAGCGAAGCGCGATAGCGCTTCGCCGCACTCAAACGGTTAAGGCACATCTTCGATATTTGGAATAAGAAATACATAAAAGTAATTCACCTGAAACATTTTGAAATTACTAGTGAAATACAAAAATTGTTTAATTGAAAGATCATTTAAGATCTTAGAATAAGATTATATGAGGAAACAGCGTGTCAGTGCAGTAAAATAATCGTGTTATTCGAATAATGTCTTTTGATAATGAAGTATGTATCTAACTTGATTTAAAATAATAATAATAATAATAATAATTATTATTATTATTATTAAAATATTTCTTATTTTTGGTCAAATTGTGTCATTTCGAAGGTCATTTAAAATTCGTTAATTTGTGTCATTTCAAGTAGTATGTTCTTTAAAAAAATTGTAGACAGCCAACTATGGATCAATTTTTTTTAGTTATGTATACAATTCTTATGTTTAAAAGGATAATATACAGTACATAAATATAAAGTGAGTTTTTTAAAATTTTATTTTGAAATGTAGTACGTGTGAATTAAAGGGGGGGGAGTAAATTTATCTAATTTAGCATATCGTTTATTGTTATCAATCGGTATATTGTTATCAAAATTACGGTGGCCCACCGCTGTATTTATTTTTGATTTTCGATCTATTGACAGAAAAATATAGATCGATATAATAAGAAACGTTTCTGTGGTTTGTTGCTATCGGGTATATGTAGTAAGATGTAAGATCAAAGCATGGACTAAAATTACCATGCTACTGCCCATGCTACTGCCTGCCTCTTATTATTATTATTATTTTTATCCCAGTTTATAAAGCCATCTGTATGTCAAGTCACAAGCTTCTTTCTTGCTGATCACATGTCCGAAGCAAGTTACCTTTTCCGTCACACCCTGCTAAGTTATTGTTTATCAAAGGCTATTATCATGGTATCCTAGGCAACGAAAGTGGCTGCTACCCCGCTATGGAAAGGTTGCGCATCGCCAGAACTATTGTATTCCTTTGCCAAGCATCGTGTTGCAGTGAGATCTTTTGAAAGAAAGGTCAGGACACTTAATGACCTGCACAAACCGAGCGACTTGTAAAACATCCAATGAACTAATGACCCAGTCTTTCCCACGGAGTCTGCTTAAACCTATCGCTAATGCTCATTTTAAAATCTTGACATCCTATAACTTTACCCGACGACACCGGTATTGTCGTGATTGCTCTTCCATCCGCTCATAAGAGAGGACATGAATTTTAACAACATTGTTTTATCGTGATGTGTTTCAAGTGAACATATCTTCTATCTTGGTCACCAATAGTAACGAAACAGTTGACCTTATCTGGTTTCCCATGAGAAATTCTGGCCTTTGGACTTTCTTGACATAGGATTAAAAGTACATACGTACACAGAGTGTCTAGTCGCAGTGTTGTAATTATACTAGACAATGTGTTTGAAGTTGTATATTTAAAAAAAAAAAGTTATTTTTGATGAATAAAGGATGTAGTTAGTGGCCCTTTTTTCCCTTTGGAGTAAAGTCTGCAATAATACTGATTTGACAGTATGGATAAACAACAAGCTTGCTGTGTCAAATAAATTCTATTATGGCCTCAAAAACCCATTTAAATCTCGATTTATAAGGTTAAATGCTAAAATTGACAACTACAAAACACTAATACGACCTATTCTGCTTTATGGGATTGAATGCTGGGCAATAACCAAATGACATGAAAATAAGTTACTAATCTTTGAGCGTAAATTTTAAAGAAAATATTTTAGCGTAGTCCATGAAACTAATAGCTAGAGATCCTTATTTAGCGAAGGTACAAGTAGCCTGATATTGTTAAAATTATAAAATACAAAACGCTACGATGGTTTGGACGTTTATTCCGATCAGAAGATGCAAACCCATTAAAAAAACACACTTTTACCGATCCCATGGGAAAGAGATGGCTAAGAAGACCACCAATTAGTTGTCTTGAATTGGTGGAGAGGGACTTTAGTCTTGTTAATTGTGGAAACTGGTGGAGCCTCACTATAGAAACAACTACCGTAATTTCCATAAATCATCAGTTAGTCCGCACCACTAGATAATTCACAGACTATACTTGCAAAAATATGTATTTTAGTATGACAATATTAAATCATTCTAAGAATAAAAACCTAGGTACAACAGAGCGCAGAAAAGTCTGGATGAGACTCCATTAATGCCACCTTTAAAATTTGAAATCATTTCTTGTGCCCTAGCCCCGGAGACGAATTTGAACGGAAGAAACAGAGCGGTCCACATTTCTCTGTTCGAGAACCCAGCTATGTGAATCGTCTTCTAATGCAGGCCATTATATTTTTCTATGACGATTGGATCGCTTTCTTCTCCTATTTTTAATATTTTCTATTGTTTTCGTCAATTTCTTACTGATTTCTCGTCGGCCTTCTGAATTACTTTCAGCTTGAAATCAACCATAAAACTGCAACGATGTTTTAAAGACATAATGAATGACCAATATTACCTTAAATCAAAACTTTGAAAACAAAACACTCTGTTTACGAGTGATCCTCGTGGTGAAATGACATTCGACCCACAACCTTCGATCTCGAACCCATCCACTCGGTGTTGTCAATCGGAGCTGACAATAGTGGTACTCCAGGACACAATTTAAGATTGTCCTACTTGCTACTATTGATCCGTTCTGCTTTATGGGTTATTTTTTTTCATAGTTTATTATCGATACTATGTTTTCTTGGCATCCCGTGAGTCCTGCTTTTGTTTACATTTGATCATCGGCCATTCGCTCGACGTGCTTTTTTCCCTTTCCGATTTTGATGATTTGAGCAATCAACAACTAGTAGATAGTCCGCGGTTGAAGAAATTTGCTTTGTAAACACAGATAGTTCTTGGACCATACGTGCGAAATTACGATATTATGGACGGCTTTGGTCTGTAACAGTTGTAGTGCTTCGAAAAAAGAAGAAGGACGTCTACGTATGGCCTGGTTTTACTAATCCCAGTTACATTGAATAAATGACATTCTCTAAAATCTCTGTGGTTGGAAAGAAGATCGAAAAAGAATTTAATAGGATGACACGAGGAAGAAAAATTACTTCAAAGGTGAAATTTCTCAGGTCTTCGAAGGAGAATAATGAAGTAAACGAGCAATCGTCGAAATACCACCGCCCTCCAATGCGATGATATGACTCGCTTTCCCTCCTCCCCAAACAGGAGGTCCATCCGAATTAACTTATCTGAAGCGAAATTACATCTGCTCCACGATGAGAAATATGAACCCTAACACGCGGAGATTAATCTATTCGCCACGCTTGCCACATTACCGAAGAAGAAAACCTCTTTTAATTAAGGGTCGGAAAAGGGAAAAAAAGGGAAAGAAATGAGAAGAAATAAACGAGCGAAAATCACCGAGTGAAAGCCAGCGTGAATCTCCGGCACAACTTCGCATCTAATTAGTTGTCGTCGAGGACCAATTTCTTACCAGACGCTAAAATAAAAACACACACACTCCGCACACACAAAAAAAAGTTCTTTTCCCTTTCTTTATTATTATTATTTTTTTGTGTTGCGTGCGTTGTTCTTTTTTTCCCGTTCGTTCTCTCCCGTCAGTAGTAAATGAGTGCGTAATGCATCCATCTATCTGTTCTCAGCGCGGGGTCCTCCTTTGAATGTCGTTCTCTGACGTCCGTAATTATTTTCGCCGACTAAATTATGTTCCCGGCGACCAGCGGGGGTGTGCGGGAATTTTTCATTTTCGGGCGGCCCTCCGCCATTGTTATTTTAATCCTTTTATGCTGTAGGGGGGATCATATCAGAGGGGGGCATGGGGACAGGGGGAGGGAGGGATGCTCATTTTTGGTGAGAGAGCTGCGCGATTATGGATTTTTCGCTACCGACGTTTTGTTTTCCTGCCGGAGCTCCTTCAGTCTTGCTGCAGAGAAGCACAGCAAGCGAGTAGATTTGAATTTCTAGGTAGCAATGCTCGTGGAAAAATTCGAAGACTCAGCAGCGCACCGGGAAAAACTCAGTTGCCACGATAATGGATGAGTGCATTCGATAATCTGCAACAGCACTCTCTAGAACAGGGATGGGCAAACCTTTTTGGTCACGGGCTAAAAATCGAAAAAAAAAAATAATAAATTTGGCGGGCCAAGATAAATTTTTCTAAAATTTTAAAAACAATATACAAGTATTACGATTTAAATACGTAATGAGATGAATGAAAATGCTATTTCATATTTAAAAGTTCCTTATATTGAGATTTGAAGTGAGATGTTCTGATTTTAATGTAGCCTCCCCACTATAGCCAATTGTTCACCCCTTCCTGGTGGTGACCTTGGACGATAGTTTATGGGTTGAACCAATACAGTGGGTCACTAAGTTCGCCGATTCGTCCATAGGGTCTACTGCACACTTTAGTTACGCATCTGGCTGCTTTTGATTTTTGGAGAAGACACTTCCGAGGTTATCTTCCGCCGAGGTCATTTTCTGCTATCGTCTACATCGTCGACCATGATAAGCCATACCTCATCCAATGACTTGCAGTGGACCATAGTGTGGCCTTAAAAAACGTGACTAAATGCTCATCTGTCAGCCTACTTCTGAAGTTATTCTTTCTAAGGTTCATAGTTGAAAACACTTGTTCACATACATTAAATAAAGCAAACGTAGTGCTGATCTACTGGGAGTGGGATATTAAATTTGGGATACAATATTTAATTTAAACAAAGTAGAAAAGGAAATGGATATATAATATATAAATATATATTTATTTTAATTTGTTTCGGACTGGAAACTTAAAATTCTATCCGCGGGCAGGATAAAACCTTCCGGAGGGCCGGAGCTGGCCGCGGGCCGTAGTTTGCCCATCCCTGCTCTAGGAGGTGGGTCACCACTGGTTTGACACGTCAAACTGCATATCCTCATTTCGAGATTTTGTTATTTTCCTACAGAGCCATCGTGTTGCGCCGGCATAAGCCCCAATTAGAGTACTCAATAAGTCCTGCCTGGACCATAAACTTGGTGATGTCATTTTCATTCTGAGTTTTTCATCAAAAATTCGAAATAAATTTAAAATCGTATAGTGTCTCCGATGTGACCAATTTGAGTTCCCCGAATGGTGCTTTCGTCGTAGTTAAATTATGAAACCGAATTTTCAGAAATTTTTTTGAACTTAAACAGACTGAACGATAGTGCAATGAATAAATTGGTTTGCCAAATATTCGATAATAATATCAGTTGTCCCTGCATTTCAACTTTATGAATTATAGTACAGAGTACGTCTCTCTATATGTACACATATACAGTGGACTCCGCTTAATGGAATCCGTTTGGGACACCGTTATTTCGATAACAATAATCGATTGGTAACAATAAACGATATTCTAAATTAGATAAATTTACTCCCCCCTTTATTCACACTTACTAAATTTCAAAACAAAATGAAAAAACACACCTTATATTTATGTATTGTATACTATCCTTTAAAACATAAGAATTGTACACATGATTTTAAAAAATTGATCCATTGTTGACTGTCTACAATTCTTTCTAAGAAGCTCATTGATAAATGGTTCGTAATCATAATCAACCTGTCATAACGATTTAAAATTTCGATCTTTTGTTTTAACGTTCAATCATTTCGCTTTCTGGCTTCCCTATCGACAAGCTGCACGTAAGCGAGCAAGGCATCAAATGGGAATACGCTCCTTCTCAGTTCCGATAAGAATAGGTTGCCTTCTGCTTGTCTGACAACCACTGACCACCAGCAGGGTGTGCGTATTTCTGAAAAATTCCAGGAACGTGTAATGGCCCACTCCTTTGTTCATTCCCCATTTCCCTAGGTTGAAGAGGAGAATTCTATGAAATTCAAACAATAGCGAAAAGAAGGAAAACAGTATGTTCCTTCTGAATACATTGTGAATATTCCTTTGCCACTTCAAATGAGGTTCGAAAACTGATAACATTAACCTTTGTAACGATCCCATAAAGCGATCATTTTAACATACAGATGAACAGAGAAAATCGGGACCCAGTGATTTCGATAACAATAAAATAACAACCGATATTAACCATATTCAATAAATAGCATTAACATTATAACAGAAAAAATATCTAAAACAAAGAAATAAGAAAATAAAGCAAATGGTAGAAATAAACAGAACTAAAGAAAACGTAAATAACAACTATAACCAAACTAGAATAAAAAAGATATATTTTTTTTAAAGCATGTAACGTTAGACAAAACCAACCCAAAGACCTCAAATTTTAATGCTACATTTAAATTAAAACTTCAAACGTTCTATACTAAAAATTTTTCTGAATTCCAAGCATATGGGGTTTCATGAGTAATGCTTTGGAGCAAAGTCAGAAAACAGGATGAAAGTCTTCTTTAACTATGATCACATGAAGCGGGGTACACTGTATATTCAGTATGAATGTGAAGAAAAAGATCATTTCTATTATATACATTTTTTTTTCTTAAAATGAATGTGAAGAATAAAGCGAAAACGTAAAGAACAATTAAATGCTAAATGTTTTTTTTTTCGAATCTAGAGATATCTAGACTATAACAACGTTTATTTTTCATTCAAATTTTTATTAAAGCGATATATGTTGTAACGTTAAACATCCCCACCCTTTAACCTCAAATTTTAGGATTATCTGCTACATTTAATAAAACTTCAAGACGTTCTATATGTCTGGAAGCAAAATTTTGTTCTGAATTCCAAGCATGGGTTTCATGAGTAATGCATTGGAGCAAAGTTGGCAGAAATACAGGATGAAAGTCTTTGTTCACTAGTTACGGTATATATAGATTATGTAACAAGAGTTCAGCTTTCAAAAAGGTCCCAGTAATGTACCAGTTTGTTTTTAATAGTATGGAACATTATTTTACAAATCTAACTATTGGTTCAGGATTGCCTAATATATACTGGAGCAAACTAGGTATACGGCGAAAGCCATCTCAGTATTCTTTTCTACCTGAGCTTGATACATGAAATTATTTTTGGCACTCCGATGAAGTAGTCCAAAGCGAGATATTGCAAATTAGCTCTAAATTGAAAGTCAATATCACAAATGATCTACAATTAAGAGTCAAAACATTATGACCATTCCTACATTTTGCAATGATGACTTGAAAGGCCTGGATGACTTGAAAGGCACGTGATCAGATGGAAGTGGTATTTATCTTCTGCTAGAGAGTCTTAAGAATCGTTCTTTCTCTTACTTCTGTTTATAATAGAAAAGGCTGCGGATCTAAGCGATTTTGATAGAGGGCAGATTGTAATGGCTCGAAGGCTCGGAACAAACGGCACGACTCGTGGGTTGTTAGCGATCTACAGTTGTTAGTACTTATGCAAAGTGGATGAATGACGGTGAAACCAGCAGTTGACGACATGATGTTGAACGTCCACACGGTATCGAAGAAAAATGTCGTTGGAGACTGTCTCGCATAGTGAAGCAAAACCGGAGACAGACGGTGGCTTAGCTGACAACTCAATACAATGTAGGGCCAAGTAGAATAGTATCGGAGCACACTGTTCGGCGGACACTGTTGGATATGCGGCTACTCAGCAAACGTCCTACTCGTGTGCCTTTGTTGACCAAACGTCATCGCCAACTGCGCCTACGCTGAGTCCGGGAACATCGTGACTGGTCCATGGATAAGTGGGAGAGAGTTGTCTGGTCAGATGAATCACGGTTTGTCCTTCATCACGCCGATGGCTATGTCAGGATACTCCGTCGTCTAGGTGTATCCTGACTAGTATCCTGAGCGACTGATTAGTCTTCCAGGCGAACAGTTGCTCCCTCAATCTATAGCAGGTCATACACAGGCCGGTGGTGACGGTATTATGCTTTGGGGGGGGGGGCGTTCTCTTGGGTGTCTCTGGTATCCGTGGTCGTGTTAGAGCAGACCACGGATGCTATAGGGTATCTGAACATCATTGCGGACCAATTGCACTCTTACATGGCCTCTGTTTTTCTAGCTCGAAATGGAATGTTACAACAGGACAACGCTCCGTGTCACAAGTCTAAAATTGTGTTCGAGTGGTTCCAGGAACATGACGCTGAATTGCAGTTAATGTCCTAACTCATCGGATCTCAGTCCGATAGAACACATTTGGGATGTCATGGGACGGCAGCTCAGAGTTCAAAGACCACTCATTCGCAATATCTTGGATTTGAGTAACCGTTGCGTAAACATTTGGCTCCGGCTATCTACCAAGGACTAGTGGCATCCTTGCCAAGGTGGGTTGAAGCTGTGTTGAGTGCCAAAGGTGGGACAACTCGTTATTGACAGGTGGTCATAATGTTTTGGCTCTTGCATATACTGGAGCAAACTAGGTGTATGATCGAAACCATTTGAGCATTCTTCTCTACCCGAGCATGATACATGAAATTATTTTTGTCACTTCGGCAAAGTAGTCCAAAAAGAGATATTGCACATCAGTTATAAATTGAAATTCAATATCGCAAATGATCTATAAACCAGTAATTTTTCCTTATAAATCTTTACACTGGTTAATATTAATCCTTGTATTTATTTCAGGCAGCTTAAAAGCACCATTATTATGAAAAGAAAACAGATGCATTCGTCCAGCTTTTACTTTCGCAGGTTGATCTCAGCCATAACATGAATTACTTGGTGTGAGATACTGTCTAGGATAGCCTTTTTCAAGGAGTTTAACAACAACAAAAGGTGTTCTTTTTTGAGGAGTGGCCTAATTGTCTCTCTGCTTTCCGAGTCTATCCACTCTCTCGTGTCCATAATTTTCCTTATTCCCCAAATGATGAAAAGGAGATGAAGAAAAGAAGGGGAAAAACAGAGAGACAGAGCGAAACATCTGTTTTGTCCGCACAAAGGGCAGTTAAAGAGACAGCTGCGTCCCGGGCAGGGACAGCGGGAGATGAAAGCTGACGCTGTGTTTCTTCTCTCTCTCCCTCGCAAGAAACAAATGAAGGAGTTTATTCACGGGAAATAATAGCGAGGCAGCAAATCCCGCATGCTGAGACGACACTAGGTACAACGTATGCAAATCAAGAGAAATATTTCGCTGTTTATTACAACAACCGGTAAATCACGGGAGATTTATTTATGTTCGCTTAGTGCCCGTTACGGAAAGGTTTTTTCTTTTCATTTCTGATGCAGCCCATTTTATAGGAATAAGGAATCTTTCTTCTTCTTTCTCTGATAACTCTATTTTGATTCCTTATAACTTTATTTTCAATGATCACAAAATAGTAACAAAAATAATGTATGTTTATATACATACATTATTAATAAATATACATTTGTACGCTTGTATCTACGAGATAATATAAATGTTTAGAATCGACTAAATAATTTAAATACGTATAATAACCCTAGCACCAAAATTAGTGTGTGTGTGAGAGAGAGAGAAAGAAAGAGAGTGAGTGAGAAAAATAAGACGGACTTCAAGGTGGGTGCTTGCAGTCATGGCTCATAAAAATGACACCGCTTTAGCTAAAGACCTTTATAAAGATAACGTTGGAGGACGGGTTCCCACTTCATCATAGGAACAGGACAAACGGAGGGGTCAGCTAGCATGAAGTTATATGTAGAAGACCCTTAACACCTGGGTCAATACCTCAGTCAGAATCTGTGGAGAAAAAAATCTGCCTCCAATAGCGTGAATCTCCTTTTTGTTTGGAGATTTCCTAAATTATCCGCTAGGGTAATGTAGAGTTATAATGGGTCAGACCCCTTCTCTGAGCGCTTAAACTGTAGCTCCAGTGATCAATTTATTTTAGGGGTTAAAAAGGAGAATGCAAAAGGACGCGGGAATATTTAGCTCTTTACTTAAGATTTGAAAACCCCTGAGAATTTTCTCGGGGTGTCTTACGGGTTTTATTCAAAATGCCTACACTAGTTTCCCGATCCAGATTACTTCTCCTTATGTATGTATATGTATATATGTATATATATATGTATGTATGTATATATATATGTATATATAGTATAATATACAATTCTATTGCGACCTGTGTTAATTTGACAGTGAATACTGTTCACTGACTAAGTCTTTGAAAAAACAAACTGTTTTTCTGTCTGTTTATCAACTAAAAAAAGAGTTCTTATTTTCCTTTTAAATTTTTACGAAACATTTTAACTTGTTATTAAATTTCTTTAAGCCTTTATTTCTATAAAGAAGCAAATATTTTTAAATAACCCTTTGACGAAGAAATTAATGTTGTTTGAGGTTATGCCAGCGTTATTTAAGTTTCCCCAGTCTTAGGAAATGGGATTTTATTTTTCGTTTCTTTAACTTTATTTTTATTTTATATTAAAATACTCCCTGACATGGCATTATTTGTGTCCAAACTGAAATCAACTGTTTTATTCGAAGAAAATCTTAACTTAGTAAGATTTGAGCAAGGTCTTTGAGCGATAATTCTTCTAGTTGCTCTTTCCGTGACAATTATGAAAGCCGACGAATTCAACCTATGATATGTTTCGAAAAAAAGTAGTGATTTCTTAACACATTTTACTAGTACGTTTTCTGACGATTGATACTTGAGCGCGATACATAGGTATAATCCCTCATATGGAAACGTATAAAAGGTTAATTAATTACACTATCCGTTATGAAAAAAAACTTAGTTATCAAAACAATTGCTAGGTGAGTGGCAACTAAATGTCAGCCACGATATCTACCCACATAATTGACAATCCTTGACTCTGTACGAATAAATATTAAATACACCAAGGAAAAGAATTTTCTTTTCTCGTCTCAAAAATCGCAGATCTTTAGCCATAGCGACAAGTGGAGAATTAATTTCTCCGACTATTACTACGCCAGACTTGCGTGGTAGATGCTTATCTGGCACATCGCTTCTTAAAATTCCTCGAGTGTGTTTGTTCGAATTTCCGCCTCCGATTCATTAATCTGGAGCCGCGGATTCGCCACAACAGATGGAGTTCCCCTGGCGAAGTGACAGCGAAAATTCTTGATGAACGATGTATCTGTGTTTCACACGATTAAAATGAATCTCTCCCGGGGGCGACCAGGCCCACGCTACGCTCGAAGAGGGTGTTTCGAGAACCACCATTCATAAATCGGGGCTTAATTTTTTGAATTATGATCGAAGAACGAAATCTTGAAGGAGATGCCGTACAGTCGCGGGAAATTTCGGTGTTAACACTTGGCATGCGGGTATACTTCACCGCCAACTTACGCGTGCAGCGGGCGTTTTTTCGTGAATCGCGCGAAAGTTGAGTGATTCAGAAAAATCGCAGTCCATCGAAAACTACTTTGTTTTTAGGAACGAAGCTTTTTTTATTTCACACTTTAATATATACTGTATGATTATTCAACAAAAACAAAAACAATATTTTTACGAAATCACAAAAATAAACCATTTTAAAATTAAAGTCCAATAATTTGTCAGCGCCTATTTCTTCATCACTATCTGTTGTCACAATGGCTCATTTTATCCATTTTGTATTCAACCATAAAAAACCAAGTTTCCAATAGACAAAACACGACTCGCACGTTCTGGAGCTAGGAATTCGATGAAAGACGAAATAACGCGACCAAAGACCGAGCCACTCCACAATCCTAACTTGTGGAAAGAAAGAATGCAAAGCGTTGCATAGCGACGCAAACAACACGCATATAATGTCACGCATACATATGATTATACGTATTGAGTAGATTTGTAGTGGTTAGCGGGTATACACCACAAATCTACTAAGTCCGTATTTTTACGTGATCCGTGCTCCAGTGACAGACTGCAAAAAACGTAAAAATACGTTGCCCGCATGCGAAGTGTTAACTGACTGCTGAGTGGTGAAAAATCGGAATTCAGTTGGAACAGATAAAGTGAATGAATATTTAAAATCGAAATTTGTAGGATACTTATCATTTGCGTTTAAATAATTTTTTTTTTTTTTGAAAATACAAAATGGAATCACCTGAAGGAGATATCTCAAAGATAGTGTCAGGTTCTCTATGTAAAGATAATTTTCATGGAAAATTGTTTAGAATGGTTTGATTCGGTACGTTGCTGTCTACTGTTTTGCTACACGAGACCAAGACTGACTACAACAGCCGATTTCGAATGGATGCTAGCATCCATGTCATCAGTGGGATTCATACTCACGAATTCTAGTACCGAAGAGCAGAGACCTATCTATTCGTCCCTCATTCGACACGTGTTTAAATACTTAACGCTTCCATAAAAGTAAAACTGATCTTAATAGGAGTTTAAACATCAGTTCATCAGCACTTCCGCCGACGGGTCGTTTCGCCCAAAACTGTTTTCGATATATAGAAAAAAGTGATAACGATTTCTTTTATCATTCCCATAGAATTTCTTACGTTTGTCAGAACTTTCACCGACTTTAATTGTTCAGGAACGAACAAAAGATCAAAGTGAGAAACAACGCAACAGGTGAAAAATTTTCCTTGACCCAGTACGGAAAAGGATATTTTTTCTGGTAAATTCTATACAAATGCTGAAAACATAGTTTTATGGAGTCTTTTAAGTACAATTTCAAGGCAGGCAATTTTAAAACACTGTAAAACAACTTTTAACAGTAATTACTGGATAAAGGTATGAAAATAAGGGTATCTTGAGTAAAACAGTTCTTGGAACAAAATTGGGTACATGTATATCATTATTAAAATGTACCTCAAGATATATGTACATTCATATGCATATGTATGTGTGTGTATATATGTAATGTATCAAAACTATTTCACTTGAATATCTCTTTAAAAACCTCCTCCTATTCTAATTCCTCAAAATCTACTTTCCCAACCACAAATTGTCCTAATTAAAGGGGTGTTCTTGACCTAAAATTCTTCTAACCCATTTCCCAAAGCATTCTATGCAATAGATGTCAAATTTATGTCCATTCAACACATTTTCCAGCTGTCGTCGGCAAATGGCTCAATATTTCCCTTTTTTAAATTTCCAACAATTCTTACTTAATTAATGCTGAAACACTGTTTATGGCTGTTGTCTATTATCATTTAATTCCTCCTTAAATATAACTTTGGTATCTCTGATCGGTTAAAAATTCTCACAACGCAATAGAAAAATCAATAAAACTTTTAAGCGAGAAAATGTTGAAAAATAAAAAACTTATTAAAATAAGAAATTTACTATTATAGATACAAGAATAAAATTGGGATCACAGAAATGGAAAATATTAAGCGGGAAAAACTTCTTAAAAAAAATTGAACTTCTTTTGTGCGTTCCGTTACATTGCTACCAGCAAATAAACTGTTATTCAAAATGAATAAAAATAAAAAAACAATATGTAAAACTCTGTTGGTGCCTTGATTCCTCAGATACGAACGATTCATACAAATCGGAATCTTACGTAAAATAGTAAAATAAAGAATTATGTAATTTATGTAAATTATGTAATTTTATGTATTTTATGCAGATAGGGAAATATTACAAATTTTGTACATTTAATTAGAACTTTTTAAACAAAAAAGAAATAAATAAAGCTGTTCTGTATATGAAAAAGTAATTTTGGAAATACCCACATTTCTGTATCAGTATGGATTGAATTCACATAAATACATTTAAAATGTTCGGAACAGGGCCTGATTAAAGCACAGGTGGACTGGGCCTAGGCCCTGGGCCCCCTAAACTTTGTTACTTAATTATTAAATTTTATATAATTTAATTAACAAAATTTGAAAATGTTTTTTTTTAATTCTTCCAGTAATATTTCACGAAACCTTATTCAGAAATGAAATAAAAAACAGTTAAAATGTTGACAATTGTATCTAAAACACACTCCAGTTTACTTATTGACATCACTCCGGTTACTTTTTTTTTACTTATCACTGACTCCATGGTTCTGAGTAGAAAATTCTTTGCTTTTTAGGTTAGACTAAAGATATAAATACAGATATTGTTGTCTTATTAGAAACTATCATAGTAAATCAAATGTTCAGCTTAAACTTTTAGTATTTATTTATAAACAGCTCGCAGCATACATAAAGAAATTTATTATGGTTTGCAGTAATAAAAGTAACATAATACTGGAATAAAAGTCTGTTACATTCGACATTTATAATATGAATCATTAAGAAAATAATTAACAAAATAGGAAAGGAAAAAAGCATTTATCTTATATATTATATAATATAAATTGGTAATAAATTAAAAATGTCAGCCAGTTATAAAGAAATAGGAGTACTTTTTATTATATTTCTGAAGCTTAGATGCAATTGTTATTTGCTTAAAAATTTTATTTTATTATTTTTATCTCTTATAAATTTTGTCTTAAATTCGACGGATAACTATTATTTGTTGATCTTACCTATGCTATTTTATTTCATTTTTTATATAAAAACTTAATTGCAAGTGTTACAGTTTACATCCTTGAGGATAGACAGATTTTTGGCATTCGACTGTACTACAAAAGGTTTGTAAACATAAAAAAATGAATATAAACTTTCCTCCAAAAATATTCGTTTGTATCCTCTTTTATAAACTTTTTTTTTTCCAAGGAGAGTGGGGGGGGGGGCGAAAGACTACCTGTCTCTAGGCCCAACTTTGCCTTGATCGGGCCTGGTTATAAAGCGATTAACAATAGTTTCTACTTCTATGCAATATTTTCTTTACATAAATAAATATTCCAACATCCTATATGTATGTGTTCATCTCCAGCGTTGGATACAGATCGATTTTTATCTCCCTATCGATTTTTTTTCCCTGTAACTGGCGAGATGTTTTTCCTGTAGTTCATCTGCGTCCGTGCAAGAAAAGGACATTTACAGTATATTATAGTAAGATTGTATTCAAGGAAGAGAAAACTATGCGAATCATTGACGTCAACTAACATTCGAAAGGATTACAGAATGCTAAAATGTAGTAATATTTAGAAATTTGAATGTAAACTAGCATATAGTCATGACGGGATCAGTAAAACTAATTTTCAAGAATTGTAAAGTAACCTGTGAGGCAGGTAAAAAAATGGCTTGTTTTTTGCCCGAGAATGATCTGGTACACGCTCAATCATTTGTTTTTCTCCTTACTCCTCTAATGTATCCCGATACAGTGAATGCAGTTTGGAATCCCGTTGAATTCATTTAGAAATATAATACAAAGTTTTCTTAGCTATAGCTACGTCGAAATGGTCGTTAAGTTTTTAAAGAATTATGTAATTTTATGTATTTTATGCAGATAGGGAAATATTACAAATTTTGTACATTTAATTAGAACTTTTTAAACAAAAAAGAAATAAATAAAGCTGTTCTGTATATGAAAAAGTAATTTTGGAAATACCCACATTTCTGTATCAGTATGGATTGAATTCACATAAATACATTTAAAATGTTCGGAACAGGGCCTGATTAAAGCACAGGTGGACTGGGCCTAGGCCCTGGGCCCCCTAATTTTAGGGGCCCCCTAAACTTTGTTACTTAATTATTAAATTTTATATAATTTAATTAACAAAATTTGAAAATGTTTTTTTTTAATTCTTCCAGTAATATTTCACGAAACCTTATTCAGAAATGAAATAAAAAACAGTTAAAATGTTGACAATTGTATCTAAAACACACTCCAGTTTACTTATTGACATCACTCCGGTTACTTTTTTTTTACTTATCACTGACTCCATGGTTCTGAGTAGAAAAATCCTTTCGCTTTTTAGGTTATACTAAAGATATAAATACAGATTTTATTCTCTTATTAGAAACTGTCAAAGTAAATCAAATGTTCCTGTTTAAACTTTTAGTATTTATTTATAAATAGCTCTTAGCATACATGGAGAAATTGATTATGGTTTGCAGTCATTAAAGGAGCATAATACTGGAATAAAAGTCTGTTACATTCGACATTTATAATATGAATCATTAAGAAAATAATTAACAAAATAGGAAAGGAAAAAAGCATTTATCTTATATATTATATAATATAAATTGGTAATAAATTAAAAATGTCAGCCAGTTATAAAGAAATAGGAGTACTTTTTATTATATTTCTGAAGCTTAGATGCAATTGTTATTTGCTTAAAAATTTTATTTTATTATTTTTATCTCTTATAAATTTTGTCTTAAATTCGACGGATAACTATTATTTGTTGATCTTACCTATGCTATTTTATTTCATTTTTTATATAAAAACTTAATTGCAAGTGTTACAGTTTACATCCTTGAGGATAGACAGATTTTTGGCATTCGACTGTACTACAAAAGGTTTGTAAACATAAAAAAATGAATATAAACTTTCCTCCAAAAATATTCGTTTGTATCCTCTTTTATAAACTTTTTTTTTTCCAAGGAGAGTGGGGGGGGGGCGAAAGACTACCTGTCTCTAGGCCCAACTTTGCCTTGATCGGGCCTGGTTATAAAGCGATTAACAATAGTTTCTACTTCTATGCAATATTTTCTTTACATAAATAAATATTCCAACATCCTATATGTATGTGTTCATCTCCAGCGTTGGATACAGATCGATTTTTATCTCCCTATCGATTTTTTTTTCCCTGTAACTGGCGAGATGTTTTTCCTGTAGTTCATCTGCGTCCGTGCAAGAAAAGGACATTTACAGTATATTATAGTAAGATTGTATTCAAGGAAGAGAAAACTATGCGAATCATTGACGTCAACTAACATTCGAAAGGATTACAGAATGCTAAAATGTAGTAATATTTAGAAATTTGAATGTAAACTAGCATATAGTCATGACGGGATCAGTAAAACTAATTTTCAAGAATTGTAAAGTAACCTGTGAGGCAGGTAAAAAAATGGCTTGTTTTTTGCCCGAGAATGATCTGGTACACGCTCAATCATTTGTTTTTCTCCTTACTCCTCTAATGTATCCCGATACAGTGAATGCAGTTTGGAATCCCGTTGAATTCATTTAGAAATATAATACAAAGTTTTCTTAGCTACGTCGAAATGGTCGTTAAGTTCTTCCCTTTTTTTCCCTCAGTAATTAATGTAAGTAAAGGAATGAAGCTATCGTTTCCACTACACCCTGAACGTAGATAGAATTTGTTGTTAATACCGGGGATGAAATTTTCATTGCATCAAAAAATAATCGACGATTCAATTTAAAATTAACCCATAAGTAATTAATCTATTATTGAAGCCAATTATAAAAGAAAATTCTTGACGTCATATCTAAGTTCAGTGATAAAAGATATTAAAATAGTGTAAACGATATTTAAATAATTTAAAATAAGAAATAATTAAATGAGATGTTTAAAGGAATGACGTCATAATGCTAGAAAAGATTGGTTTTTTTTTACCTATTTATGATGTCATAAATTGAATCGCCTGCTCTTAACCGGGAAAGGGCTCGAATTAAGGGAATTAAACGCTCAAAAAGGGATGGATTTCGAACATTTTAAAGACAACAGTATTTTTTGCTGTGATATGAAGCATATTTATACTAATTTATTTTAGTTTAGAAGAAGATAAACTTTACTTGTTTCGAATTTTGCTAACCCTAACTCATAAAGAATCCAATATGGATGCTCCTATCCATTCCAGGTCCAACCGCTTCATACATTCGAGGACAGATGGACAAATAACTTGGGCTATTATTATATAGGGGATGTGTAGAAATTAAAAAAAAATATTTACTTGAATGTTTTTCTAGGTTTCAGTTTTGCAAGCTTATGTACATATAATTGACGTCACCTAACATTTTTAATCATTATAGAAAACCAAAATGTAGTTATCTGTAGAAATTTTAATGTAGTTGTGTAGAAAATTGAAAATATTTAAATATTTTTTTTCTCTTATATTTTCCAAACTTATCCATAATCTCTTCACAATCAATATATATAAGTAAATTGTTCATTGTATAAAAGAATCAGGTTATATAATCTTTCCGCTGACAATGAGCTTTTAGGGTAGTTATTTTTTTATTTTTGTGACAAAGAAGATGAATGTACCTCAGTACTATTAAAATTGCCATGGTTAATAGTAGTATAAAAAAAATTTCACATTTGGAAAAGTTTCTCTAAGGATTTTTTGTACATATTACTAACTGATTGTTAGTCTTCATCATTTAAAATGTTTAAAATCTGCTTCAACTCCTATCTAAAAGTATTTGAATTAATGTCACTTAATTAATGTCAATCAATGCCATAGTTATTGTATGTGGCATATGGTAATTGTTAGAAATATTTACAAACGAAATATACTATAGAATGGTTAAATAATTTCCTTTCTGTTAACACTATTTTTACGGACCGAGCCCATTGGACTCATTAAAAATTGGATCCCTATATATATATAAAACTTTAATATCCCTTTTCAAAAACATACGTTGGTTTTTAGTTAAGTAATAAAATAGATGTCAACTTTCATTCCTCTTCCCCTTCATTTCGCATTATCCAATGGGGTAGACCTATTTTAACGGTGGTGAGCCCATTGGACTCATAGAATGTATATGAAAATAAATAAATATAGTAATAAATATAGTATAAAGTAAATATAAAGTATAAAGTATAGTATAAAGTAAATATAGAGAAGAAGTCGAGAACACTTCCATTCCGATGACAGAAATTCGTGCTACTGACGCACGGAAGAATTGTCAAATTCGACCATCGTGCCAAAGAAACAGATGTAGAAACCATTGTGCTCAATGGAATAAAAATGGTTGCGGAAAATGGGTTTCAAAAACAGATTTTATATGTAAAAAATGTTTTCCATGAATTTTTTGATAATAGACATTTCATTTAAATTAATTTGGAACTGTTTTCTTTGCAAAAAACTTCCACTTTCTTGTATGAGTCAAGTTGGCTCACTTGAGTAAAAATAGATATAGGATCAACATCCGTAAATCTAGTGTTAATTAGACTGCTTAAGGAGTTATACGATTTAAATCGACAAAAAAATTTGATTTTTCAGGAAAAATATTTGTGGAAAAATAATTTAGTTCTGAACATTTTGGAACAATCTGAATGTAATAATACCAATACTGACAGCAGTTATAACACAGTTTTAACACGTGTGATCTGCTTACTGTAAAAAAATTTAAACTTACAAAACTGTAACTTGATTTTTCTCAAATTATGTTTTATTCACGTAACGTGCAGGTTATCTCAAAAAATTTTTAATATTTTTTCATGAAATTTTTATATGTTGTACATATAATTTTTATCCGATTGAATCTAAATTTAATCCGTATATTTCCCAAAATATGTATTTTTTTACAGTAAATTTTTAATTTTTATTATTTTCAAGTTTCTTTCTCTAGATGTTTTATTGGTTTTTTAATAATATAGGACATTAAATCTACGAACAAAAAATTAATATAAATTGCTTAGTACAAACATTATCTTTACGTGAAGAATTTTAAACTATTTTAGAAATTTACTTTCTGTACCTCCACTTTTTTAAATTTAGCAAATACACAGTTTTTCTCAGTAATAATAATTTACATTCACATAAACAATCAATAAAACCCGTGAGCAAATTATACATATTAACACCTTTTAATTTATGTTAATGGTAATATTGCAAGCAAGCAACAATCAATGAAACCATCTTTTAAATCTCACGTGCAAATTATAAAAATTTTTTGGTATGTTGCAGATCTACAAAGCATAGTTCGATGGGTTAAAAATATGCGAATAGAAACAGCAAGGGAGAAACTTGTTTAGATTGAACAGAAAACGATGAAGTGAAACATTAAAAATAATGTGACTTCGCTTAATGGGATCACAGTTAATGTTATCAATCGCTTATTGTTATCGAAATCACTGGGTCCCGATTTTCTCTATTCATTTGTACGATAAAATGATCGCTTTATGGGATCGTTACATAGGTTCATGTTATCCGTTTTGAACCTCATTTAAACTGGCAAAGGAATATTTATAATATATTCAGAAGGAACCCATTCTTTTCTTTCCTTTCGCTGCTGTTTGAATTTCCGAGAATTCTCTTCTTCCACCTAGGGAAAAGGAGAAATAACAAAGGAGTAAGAAATTCCAGGAATTCACGTTCCTGGAATTTTTCAGAAATACGCACACCCTGCTGGTGGTTAATAGTTGTCAGATAAGCAGAAGGCAACACATTCTTATCGGAACTGAGAAGGAACGTATTCCCATTTTATGCCTTGCTCGCTTACATGCAGCTTGTCGATAGGGAAGCCAGAAAGCGAAAGGATTTATCGTTAAAACTAAATACCGAAATTTTAAACCGTTATGACAGGTTACCAAATATGAGTCAGCGCAGTTAAACATTTCTCAGCCTCTGAATTGCATTGAAAGTGTCGAAACGGGGAGTACAACACCGCTCCGATGACTTTAAAAAACATTATGATTACGAACCATTTATCGATGAGCTTCTTAGAAAAAATTGTAGACAGTCAACAATGGATCAATTTTTATAATTATGTATATAATTCTTATGTTTTAAAAGATAACATATAGTACACAAATATAAGGTGAGTATTACCCATTTTAAAATTTTAGGTCTTTGCAAAAGACCTTTTTACAACGATAATAACTATAATAATTTTGCCTATCGTTCATTGTTATCAATCGATTATTGTTATCAAAATCACAGTGTCTCAAACTGATCACATTAAGCGGAGTCCACTGTAATGAAAGGAAAGATTACAGAATTGGTAAAATAACGTTTTTTTAAAATTTATAGTTATCATCGTGACTTCTCTAGTTAAATTTTGGTAGAACTGGGGTTAAAATACTAATACCAACATGCGATTCCTATTTTTCTTTTTTCAAATTGTAAGTCCGAAAAAATCGAGAACATGTAAAAGAAACTTGTATATTAAAATTTTGGAAAACAGAAGAATTAAGAATTCGAACTTACTTTGAAGTCACCAAAAATGAATTAACGACCATGTCTTAATGAGTTTTACGTATTTCCAAGTTGTTATAAAGTTTCCGCGCATGTCAGTAGTCTGGTTTATATCCCACAATGTACTTTTCATTGTTTTAAAACCATAAGAATAGGGAAGATAACAAATATGCGATTTCTAGTTGTTTTTACCCATTTTAAAATTTTAGGCCTTTTGCAAAAGACTTTTTACAACGATAATAACTATAACTTTACAATTATTTATAACTTTTATAACTTTATAAATCTTCGATCGGATCTAACTTTAAAAACTTAATCGGATCTTACTGTATAAATCGGATTTATAACTTTTGTAAACGGTGTTTTGATGTTGGGATTCTGGATTCAAAAGAATGATCAATCTTAACAGAGGCATTGGGAAATTTTACTTTTAAATAAATTAGTTTTGTTTTATGCTAAGCTACTTTTTAAAGGGAAAAAAAGAAACTTTAGCATTTTTTTTTAAAATATTATTTTAAAGGATATTTTTTAGTTAGAACATTTCTTGTTTCATTCAAAGTTTAGGCCTTTTGGAAAGGCCTAAACTTTTTAAAACGATAATAACTATAGCTTTACAATTATCTGTAACTTTTATAACTTTATAAATCTTGAATCGGATCTAACTTCAAAAACTTAATCGAAACTAACTTAATCGGATCTTACTTTACAAATCAGATTTATAACTTTTTAAAACTGTGCTTTTATTTTGGGATTCTGGATTCAAAAGAATGATCAATCTTAACAGAGGCATTGGGAAATTTTACTTTTAAATAAATTAGTTTTGTTTTATGCTTGGTTACTTTTTTAAGGAAAAAATAGAAAATTTAGTAATTTAAAAAAATTTATTTTAAAGGATATTTTTTATTTAGAACATTTCTTGTTTCATTTTATATCTAGGCGAAATTTTGACGTCTTTTAATTTAGACAGTTTTACAAATGTTAATCAAGCTGTATACATTTTATTTTTAAAAGCAAATTAAAACCCAATTCTCTAAATACTCAAACAGGAAAACAACAAAAAAAATTAATTAAGAATGAGAAATCATTCATAAGATTGTTTCTGCTTAAAAAAAATGGCTATGAATAAAATGAAATTTAATACAAACTAATAAAAGAATAATTAATTCATAAGTTTACATTTGTTATGAATAATTTATGCATTAATCAATACAGTATCGGAAAAACATACTACAAAACAGTCAAAGATATGTTATCATTTAATTCTACTTTTGTTTCCTTTTTGTGGAAGTTCACAATTCCTATCAATAAATTACAATGCCAGGGTAACAACAATTATTATGTTTAGAACATTCCATACTAGTTATGAGGCTTTTTTCTGAAATACCTCGGTATCTGCCTATTCCAAATTCATTCTCTTGCTGCTTTTTAGATAGGCATGTAAGGCTGACAAACATGAAAAGATTGGTACATAATTACGCAAGAATTTTCCCAGAGCGGAGCGGATCATTGTGATCTACCACGTGCGATCATGCAAAGTGAAGAAAGCTTACCCCACACCAGACCACACCCGCGGAGATTTTCATCGGCTAATTCTCTCCATTTATGAATAGCTATTTCTGCACGTGCATCGTTCCTAAATTTGGTCCGTCGCCCACAAAAACCTCTCTATTAGTCCTGGGCTATTCAATGGCCTTTCATCACCTGAAGGCATAACTCGACTTTCTGTTTATTAAAGCGCCGCGCCATTCACTTTGCTGTTATGCCTCTCTCTCTACATAACGGTATTAACTCAATGACATTCCTGAGTGCGCTAGTTATACAAGTGCAAGTGAAGGAGGGGAGGAGAGCGAAGCAATGGGCGCTTTCAAATATTTGCGTAGGTTCTTACCTCGAATATTTGACTCCCTCCCCGCGCCTTCTATTTTCTCCTCCTCTTCCCATTTGGACAGCAGCATTTCCAAACCACCATTCTATCATATTAAAGAGCGCACCATCTCGCGGCGGTGCGTTTTCTTTTAGCTTTAGAAATAAAGAATTCCACAGAGAGAGAGTCCTCCTCCTCCAACCAAATTTGCCAGCTGTCACAAAGAAATACTGTTGAGAATGAAAAACTCCTAGTTCTTCCGAGCCCCTTTTTTGTTGTTGTTAATATTTTCCTCCTTTTCCGACACGCAGGCGGGAGACCTACATCTACATTATTTCCGTCACAAAACGACTTTTTGGTCGAATTCTGGACTCCCGACCGCGCTTCTGCCATCTCCATAACCGATCTCGGTCCACCCCCTTTGGAGTGCAGGGAGGGGGCGCTATGGAATATTCCCCCCTCGGCTTCATTCCCATAACAATAACACGGCATGGAACAATGCCTTGCCTACAAGATATGATATAAGTTCGAGGGAAGAGGCTGCCCGTCGAGCGGCCCCGCGGGTTCTGTCGCTTTGGGACACGAAGCCAAAGTGGGCCGGGATTTTAACTCCGGAGACTTCTTCCCACTGCGATGTGTGGCCCAGGCACAACATTCCGTAATTCTCGACCTAATTGCTTCCGGTAATATCTTCAGAGGTGGCCCATACAGAAAATACAATGGGACAAACCTGGATATCTATGTATGAAGAATTACGTAAGAACTCTAGACCAGGCATGCCCAACTCGCGGCCCATGGGCCGCATGCTGCCCATTTAAAAGCTTTTTGCGGCCCAATTGAAGTTTTCAACTGTCTATATAGTTTTAGTCATTTAGACTATATACAGTCGAAGCATAGAATTTTAGTTGTTTGTAACAAAGCTTCAGCTTTATGAAAATCAATTATTGTCAAATAATTTGATTTATTTCCCATTATTAAATGATTCTAAAAGTGACCATAAAAACCTCTTCAAATATTCTACTGAAATCGCAAAATTACTTAAAGAATTCAATACTAGATTCTCATACATGCAAAAGTTTGAGGAAATCTTTAAAATATTCTTAGCTCCATTTAATGTAGAGGTTGAATCAGCGCCTCCAAATTTACAAATGGAGCTAATAGAATTGCAATCAAACATTGAGCTAAAATGCCTCTACGAAGGGAATAAGATTGAGTATTATCAAAAATATATCGCCGAAGATAAATTTCCAAATTTAAGACGATTGGCAATGTGCATTATATCAGCATTTGGAACTACTTATCGCTGCGAATCATTTTTTTCCAAATTAAACCTGGTAAAAACAAAGTGTCGCAGCAGGTTGCTTGATAAAAACATGACCCATCAGCTACGATGCACGTCGACTACATTATCCGTTGATATTAACAAAATCTCTAGTAAAATACAAAAACAAATCTCACATTAATTTTAAAATAATACATGTGGTAGTGCTTGTGAATAAACTACAATATATATTTATAGTATAAATATAATAATAATATTTTAACTCTCATGATTAGGGAGGAAGGTAAGGTGTTGGGGGTGATTATAAATACAGTATAGTTAATGTTTATTGTCGTTGTAGTTATGATGTATGTATAACACAACTTTTATGTACAGTCGCAGCTGGCCCTGTAAAAATGCCTATTTTGAATATGGCACGATAATAAAATATTTTGGAATAATTTGTTGTTTTATTTTACCAACCTATTTGGGTTGGGCACCCCTGCTCTAGACTATTTTCTTTAAAACAGCCACTCGAAAAATTAAAATTTTGTCCGATACATTGGGAACTTGCTATCAAAGTTTTGGGGAGAGCTTTGTTTCGTAAAAAAAGTTTCACTGAAGCTTTGGAAAAGTTAATAAAACATTGCAGACTCACAAAAAATAAGATCATTCTATTAGAATAAAAGAATATACCCATGCTTAAGGTAAAAAAATGAACCTTTATAATGCATTCTTCCTAACTGAGGGCATTCGAAATATAACCACAAGTCGAGGATGACTGCCTCCTTAAGGGGATGGTAGACTTTCAAATTGGCTAAAATCGACCAAAAATTCGAATTTTCGATTTTAGTGAATAGTGAAAGAATATATCATTAGGAATACGGAGCAAAAATAATTTTTTCATTCCCATCATTTTATCATTACTTATGGGTATAATAAGCTTATCATTACTTATGGGTATAGCAATAATAACTTCAAATGCTGTTTACTCAGAAGTAAAATTTTCACGTATTACAAATGTTTAAAGTACTCCAGGCGCATTGAAAATAGATCATTGTCTCTGAAATTCCAGTATTATTTACGTTAGAGTTTATAAAATAAAGTCTAGTTGAAACGGATATGTTTTGAAGCATATAATATGTTAGTTATGCATTTTAATTAACCGCTATAGCTGTTTATTCTGCAAAATATGGGTATCATCATCATCATAATTATTTTTTTCTCTTTATATTTTCTATGAATGTTTATGGAAACAACTACATTTTTTTGTAAAGTCTATAAGGTATACTTAAAACTTTTTTCTAATATTTTATGCAAAATGGATGCGCCTGGAGCATTTTAAATGAAGCTAATTATGAAACAATTAATAATTAATAACTCCAAAACTAATTAATATTTTGCCTTCAAATTTTTAAGATATTTATATATCAGTAGTACTAATAACATAGTCAGTCTTCAAGGAAATTCATTTAAAAGAAAAAAGTTTGCTCTAAAGGTCCAACTAGCAACTTCGTATACAGACAAATGAGCAGACTGCCAACATTCTAAAATAACGCAAACGCTAATTGTACTGAAGTTGTGAGAAACGCATGTGATTCTTGTAGGTTACTGCAGGACCAAAACGTGTACCCTCTGGACACAGGAAAAGCTATACGCAGAAACCATACAAGAACCATTTCACGATTTTAATGTCATTATATCTGAAAGTATCACCAAAGACACTAAAATATATTAGAGAATAATTTTTGATTAAAATGTCAAAATACCATGTTTTTAAAAATGGTTCTAATGCTCAACATACTAACCTATTGTTTTTATTTATTTTCTCCCTTTATCTATAGAATTTATATCGAAGCAAAACTGGGTGTCGATTTTTACTTGTTATATAGAAATAGTATTTAATATAATTATATCAAGTTATACAATGTTTAAACAGCTGTTTTTGCAATTTCACGGTATTAAGTTCTCTGTAACTCGGAAAATTACTTAGCGATTTTATAAAGAGTATATCCAGTGTTTTGACAAATGTTTTATTAGAGAATTTTCGAATTTTTAAATAAGAAATACACAAAAGTAAAGCACATAAAAATGTTAAAATTACTAATTCATTATAAATACCATAGAACTTAAAATTGTTTGTAAAATTTAAAATGAGGGTTTATGACGAAAAAAAAAAGTTTTAGTGCACTGAAATATTTTTTTTTTCAAATATAGATTTTTGACATACTTAACTTAAGAGAACAAAAAGGAATTTCTCAGAACGAAAAATCCTTTCATATTTTTGGTCGAACCCTGTCACGCTGAAGGTGCCTTGTCCCATTAAATATAAAGGATTTTAACCTATTTGTAGTATACTATAAATATATTTATACAAATACTTAAAGAACATTTGTTTGAAGAATAAAGATTCAAACTGTTTTACCATTTTTTATGTATTTAAATAAACGTTGAAGAAAATTATAGACATATATGTTCATGTACGTGTATGTATAGGTATTATGTTTATGTATATACATTTATATATGTATGTATATATATATATATATATATATATATATATATATGTCTTTAAAAACCTTCTCTCTACCATTCTTATTCCTTAAAATCTATTTTTCCAGCCACAAAATGTCTTAATCAAAGGAGTGTCCTCGACTTTATATTCTTCCAACCCATTTCCCAAAGCTTTCTGTGCAATAGACGTAAATTTTCTGTTCATTCAACATATTTTCCATCTGTTGATGGCAAATGGCTCAGTTTTTCACACACACATTTGTGTTTGTGTGAGAGAGAGGGAGTGAGGGAGAACCAATATTTTACTATATTTTTTTTATCCTCACAGTTTCAACAAGTGTTAATCCGCCTATGCTTGTTGCACATCACAGTTGTGTGTCTCGAGGACCTGTGTTCGATTTTATGCGTGCTTGTATATTTTTAGTGGATTGGAATTTTGAGTATTATCATAAATGTTTTATGATCAAAGCCGAGATCATATTTATAAAGGGAGGGGGTCTGGATACTCCGAGATATATTTTCCATCTATGCATTGCAAGATTTTTTAAACTTGTAAAAATTTATGTAGATTTCTATTTCTCAAACCGATTTTGACCATAAAAAGAGTAAAAACTTTTCTTTTCCACAGAACTGCTCCCAAGAGTTAGCATATAAATTGAAATAGGCTGAGCAAGTTGGCCTTATAGGCTAGAAGAATTAATTTACTGCTATAAAATGGTAATTTATAAACTACTCATTTCGCCCTTCTGTTTTCAAATCTAGTTGTCATACAATATATCTAATTTCGTAAAAGAAAAATGAAAGGATATGTTCGTCATTCCTTTCTTAATTTTTTTAAAAAAATGTCTAGTTACTCATAAAGTTACTTTCGTTTAATTTGGTATCGTAAATACTGGAGTTTAAAATAAGTATGCTCCAGTATTTACCCCGCAAAATTAAGCATGGTAAGAACTTAAAGCGTTGATTAAAATAAACAATATGCTTGCAAATGCATTTTTTCATGATACATTGAGCCGAACGATGGTCGAATGGTTAGGGTGCTGGCCTTCGGAACCGGAGTTCGTGGGCTCGAATCCTACTATGGCGTGGATGTTCGTAGCCGTTCGGAATCGGCTTTAAGCTGTAGGTCCCGGTCTCATTAGCCCTCGTGTTGCAAAAAGTAGATCGTAGCACTTCCAAAGCAAATCAAGATACATTGAAGTTACCACGTTGTTTACCCGCTTTATGACGTATTTATGGATGCATATAAAGCTATGGATATATTTATAAGACTTATATATTTATGTACTATCATATAGCCCGTCATATGACGGGATCACTAAAATTTTTAATTTTCCACAATTATAAAGTACTCTATGAGGATAGTACAAAAAATTATTTGTTTTTTGTCTGAGAATTATCTTTTACACGCTCAATAATTTGTTTATCATCATACTCTTCTAAAGTCTCCCGATACTGTGAATGCAGTTTAGAATCAGGCAGAATTCATTTAAAAAGATAATTCACAGTTTTCTTTGCTAAGTCGAAATGATCGTCAAGTTCTTCCCAAAATTTCCCGGAGTAATTAATGGAAGTAAAGAAACGAAACTATCTCTTCCAATACCCCCTGGAGTTAAATAGAATTTGTTGTTAATACCGGTGATAAAATTTTCATTGCAACAAAAAATAATCGTTGATTCAATTTAAAATGATCACATACGTACCTAATCTATTATTGAAGCCAAATATAAAAAAAAAAATATTTACGTAATATCTATGTTCAGTGATAAAACGTATGAAAATAGTGCAGACGATATTTAAGTAATTTAAAATAAGAGATGATTAAAGAAATGACGTCATAATGCTAGAAAAAAAATGTTATTTTTGCCTATTTATTATGTGATAAATAGATAAATTGAATCGCCTGCTCTTAACAGAGGAAAATAGGGCTCGAAATAATGACATTAAACGCTCGAAAAGGGGGGAAGGGGTGGATTTCGAACGTTGCTAACCCTAACTTATCAAGAATCCAATTTAGATGCTTCTATCTATTTCAGGTACAACCGCTTCATAAATTTGAGAACAGACGGACAGATAAGTTAGGCCATTATTATATAGGGGATTCTGTACTTTGTATGTGTTTGTGTGGAATGAAATTTTTTATGAGATTGAGGGTTACTGTACTTTGAATTAAGATTTTCCCCGAAAAAGTCCCTGATCAAAGCCTGCTAATGCGACTGAAATTTTTTATCTTTATTTTTTGTGAAGGCACTTAGTATCCAAACTCTTCTTTTATGGGAAAACTCTCCAATATGCACACGCTATTTAAAGATTGTTGTAGTCAAGTCTAGATTAAAAATAAGGAATTAATACTTTGCTCAACCAATGCCTGTTTCCAAGTTGCAAATAGACTGTGCTAAATAGTGAAATATAGGGGAAAAAATCCCTAGGGAATTCGGATATCTTAGGTTGTTTATCAATAAGGATCACGATTTTGACATGATTTGTAGAATTAAATGTCCGTGAATCTTGCTGAATTCGGTGTAAACCGCTGTTGGGGATCAAAACGTGAGAAGCCCCATGGCTACCTCGGGCTTCCAAACAACCCATTCGACTTATGAGAGAGGAAAAGCATGTCTTATCTATTCAAACAAACGAACAGATTAACTGTGTATGGGAAGTCTCCCTCTTTTTTCGCTGTTAATGGAGACCAGAGCCTTCCGCGAAAGCTGAAAAACCGCGAATTAGGATTTGCCCCTAGGAATTTTCTTGTGTGCGGGTACACGAATGTTTTAAACATGTAAACAGTGTTTATACTTGACACATTTAAGACAAAAATGGCAACAGTATACGTATTTACTTAAACGTACCAGTGTTCATTAATAAGGTTCATTACAAAACCTTATAGAGTAATAAACATTCATCAGCATTGCTTTCTGAGATAGGCGAAGAGTCTTTTGTTGATGGCGTACGAGAGGCTCTCACTTGACTCATAGAAGGTTTAGAGTCACTCGGAGACTCTTCTGCTGGAGGCGCTGACGGTAGAGCCAGGGGGCTTTACCTTGGAGAGAAACAGGGTGATGGGTAGTTGTTGTCTTTGTTTTTCCTTTTCCTTCAAAATTCCCCTCTACAAGGACGTAACCCTGTCAACTCGATTGCTGAACACGACAGCTCGAACTCTATTGTCGTCCATGTCTTGTGCAAATTCTAGTCATGTTGCACGAGGGTTGCAGATTCTCCAGGATAAGGCCACGCTCTTCAATTTGTTCTTCATCTTCCTCTTCATTTTCTTCCTCACTTGCAGACTTTGCCATCTCAAGAGCCCGTGTATGTATTTTGAGTCAACTCATCTTTGTTTGACATGCAGGGATCCTTCTCTCTCTCGCATCAACATGAGACAACGCTCCTTTCCGCAATGTATCTGCCGACATGGATGTATTTTTTCATTTTTATTTTTTTGCTGAATATTTTGGGAAAACCAACGAAGCAGTGAAGCCGCAAAACAGGAAGCGCGAAGTGGCGAGGGAACACTGTACTTTCATTAGCCCTCCTGTAGCAAAAATGTAGACCATAGCGCTCCCAACCAACCATCTATCTTAAAAGTTTACACTGACTTTCAACGATTCCGCAAAGCAGAAGTTTCATTTCCACCTGATTAAAAAAAAAATGCTTGAGACATGTAGGGAAATATCTCATCGTCAGCAGGGCGTGCGTATTTCTGAAAAATTCCAGGAACGTGTAATGCCCCACTCCATCTTTCGTTCCCCATTTCCCTAGGGGGAAGAGGGAGAATTTTCAAAAATTCAAACAACAGCGAAGGAAAAGAAAGGATGGGTTCCTTCTGAATACATTGTGAATATTCCTTTTCCAGTTAAATTGAGGTTCGATAACTGATAATATTAACCGATGTCACGATCCCATAAAACGATCATTTTATCATACAAATGAAGAGAGAAAATCGGTACCAAGTGATTTCAATAATTATAATTGATTGATAACAGTAACAGCGATCGCATGAAGCGGAGTTCGCTGTATTTCCTAAATATGCCATATTTCCTTTACTTTGTACAAGGAAGTAAAAGCCCAGCAAGTCGTTTAATCCCTTCCCTGCTTTGCCCTTACGGCGTACGGGCACAGCTTACGGACCTTTACTGAATTGCCCGTACCGCGTACGGGCAATCTGATTTCTATTTCGCTTCCACTGTTTCGGCTGTATTTTTTCCAATTTTAATAACAAATTATTCATATAGATTCGGATTGTCCAGTAAATAATAGTTTGCAGTTTATTGTATTTTCTTCTCCGATTGGTTCAAAAGCGCAGGTTTTTTCGCATGTTTTGTATCAGAAGACTAATTTTTATCTTTCAGTGTACAGCTTTCTGGTTATATTTTACTTACGACCTGATAATTTTATTGATGTAATAGTTAAATAATATATTTTTACTTTAAAATAATGGATAATTCAGAGCGTATGGAGCTCATTTCTTGCGATTCGAACTGTGACTCGGAATGAGAAACTGAATTATCTGTAAATGATAGTAGCGAAAGTTTACTGGATGACCTGGATAGTAGTGACTCTGACAGTAGTACAGATGGAATCGGTCAAGCAAGACAATTTTTTGAAATTAATTGTGATAATCCTTCGGATCCGCCTCCTATATTTGCTTCCACTGGAATTAAAAAAATTACTTGGATATGGATGAGACTAAAGGTAAACTTCAGTTCTATGATACTTTCATAGAAAGAAAAAAGTTGTAATAAATGCTTAAAAATATTAGAAATGTTAATTTGAATAACATATCTTTACTTAAAAATGTAAAATGAACAAAAAAATGCAATAAAAAAAGTTACATTTTTTGACCGAATTTTGGAAAAAAATGAAACTGTCAAAGGGTTAATAAAAGTACATAAACAATATTTAGTTAAAAAAATCCTTTGGACTGGTAACATCAAAAATTAAAATTTTCAGTTTTGCCCCAGGAATGAAATTCAAACTTATGAACACTTAAAAACAGCGGGTTTTCTACTCGAAATCACGATCATTTAATAGGTGTACTAGAAAGTGATGGGGTGTCCACATCCGATTTTTCAATTTGGGGTTAATGAGGTAGGAAGGGTTAATTGCAAAACATCTGCCGAAGTGAAATGAAGAGGAAGACTCCCGTACAAATATAAGTGTTTTAAAAGATGCCTTCCCCTCCGAACAGACATATTTTAAACCAACAACCCCCGACAGTTTCCAGCCTCTTGATTTCGTCATTGTGTATAACACACTGTGAACAGAGAGACATCAAACTATGTGCTACAAAGAATACAGACGCGAAGAGGGGGGAGGAAAGCAAAAAGGGCGCGGTTCCGAGGTAAAAAGGAAGTAAAAAAACTGTTTTATAGAGAGCCGAACTGCAGCTGGAAGTTGTAGTGGCCACTCGTTTGACGAAGAATAAAATGAATTTCTCCGCGATGGCCCTCGTAGCGGGAATGGGATGTAAAGAGCGCAACAAACAGAGCGAGATAAGATGGCCAATGAAAAATGACTTGGCGAGGAAAAGAACGAAAAAGTAGCTCGCTTTTCTTTCCATTTTATTTTTTTTTATAACTCCTTCCGGTTTTCGTCGAACTCCTCTTCTAATCTGAACACTAACCGATATATTTTAGAGGTTGGTTCACAGGCATTTAAATAACTTTAAAGGAATGTCATCGATTTTTGATAGAAAGTCCAAGTGTTCCGATTCAAATCTCGATTGCAGAGCACATTCTCAAACATGCCAACGACTCCGGACTCTCCGGAGAAATGATAAAATTGGATGACTCCGGAAACTTCTCAGATTTCTCCGGAAAATAATAAAACTTTTGAACGGCTAAAAGATTACTGTTCAGCCATTAAATACAAAGTTTTGCAAATAATGCTGACTATATTAGTTACTCTTTTCACATATTGAGTGAACAAACTTTAGAATACCTGACGATACAAAAATGGAAATATTTTAATCAGGTTTTTCAGAACAGTGTTTCTTATAGCAACTATAACAGAGGTGCCCAACCCAAATCGGTTGGGGAACCAAAAAACAATTTACTGAACTGAGGTGGGCCGCACATATAAATATAAAACAACAAATTATTCGAAATATTTTATTATCTTGCCATATTCAAAATAGGCATTTTTATAGTGCTAGCTGCGGCAGTACATAAAAGTCGTGTTATAGATATACCATAACTACAACGACAATAAACATTAACTATACTGTATTTATAATCACCCCCAACACCTTACCTTCCTCCCTAATCGTGAGGGTTAAAATATTATTATTATATTTATACTATAAATATATATTGTAATTTATTCACAAGCACTACTACATGTATATTTTAAAATGAATGTGAGATTTGTTTTTGCATTTTACTTGAGGTTTTGTTAATATCGACGGATAAAGTAGTCGACGCGCATCGAAGCTGATGGGTCATGTTTTTATCAAGCAGCTTGCTTCGACACTTTGTTTTTACCAGGTTTAATTTGGAAAAAAAAATGATTCGCAGCAATAAGTACTTCCAAATGCTGATTTAATGCCCATTGCCAATCATCTTAAATTTGGTAATTTATCTTCGGCGATATATTATTGATAATACTCAATCCGACTGACAGAATATTCTAGAACACTCAAATTTCAACGTAACCTGTCCAACCCTACTCAAAGACCAGGCTTAATTTGGTTACTATTAAGTCTTAACGTAATGTGAAGTCGCATATTGTGGTTACAATATATATTATTGCAAACATTAACAACTAAAATTCTATGTTTCAACTGTATATAGTCAAAATGACTAAAACTATATAGACAGTTGAAAACTTCAATTGGGTCGCAAAATGTTTTTAGATGGGCCGCGGGTTGGACATGCCTGAACTATAAGAAACACTGTTCTGAAAAATAAAAAAGCTATTCATAAATTTTTAAATGCATCAATTTTAATTTACCTTTTACAATTTACTACTGTGTAAATATTTTAAATTTCATTTTAATTTAGAAACCAATAAGATATGTATTTCTGTATAATCTGTAATGAGCATGTTAAACCACGCTGTTGCCACAGGTTGCCTGAATGTTGTCATGTCTGCATTCTCGTTTAAATGTATAGTTTAACTAGCTCAACAAGTTCAGTTTTTTTCTTTGAGCAGCAGGTCAAATCAAAGATAAACAGTTCCCTTTCCCCTTCGTTAGGATTACTTTGGAGATTTAAAAGCCGTTCAAAATCGTTCTGGATTTCAGTATCTGTTTACTTTCTGGATTACTCAGTGGTTATTCCACCCCCAAAGGCCTCTTTCACCCTGAAGTTATGGAGACAAATAATGAGAAAGTTGTTCTTCTTCACAATAACTGATAAAATTGAAAAAATGTTCATTGTCACTACAGGCTGATAAGCAATTTTCCTCAAGTTAAATGGAATTAGAATTTCAACGTTGGTAGAAGAGGCTATGTGCCCTCTATAGAGAAATGCCGAACGATGGCCGATTGGTTAGGGTGCTGACCTTCGCTACCGGAGTTCGTGGGTTCGAATCCCACTGTAGCATGGATGTTTGTAGCCGTTCGGAATCGGCTTTAAGCTGTAGGTCCCGGTCTCATTAGCCCTCGTGTTGCAAAAAGTAGACCGTAGCACTCCAAACCAAAGCAAATCTATAGAGAAAGTGCATGTTTGTAAACAAATACGAGTGCTGACTACAACTAGCAAAACATGGCTTGTTTTCATTTTACTTTATGAGCTTCGATATGGATCTCGTATACATTAAAACTAAATTTTATTTAAGGGAAGGGGAAGGAAACATCAGAAACTGGCCAAGTAATTCAAAATAGATTTTTTAGCACTTACAAAAATATATATATTTTTAAAAAAATTAAACACTTTACACAGTACTATTAAATATCATATTCAAAGTATAACTACTTTGATTATATTAACGGGCACCGTAAACAATTACGTAACTAAGAATTTAATAAAAATGTGCAAAACCTGATCATTTTAAGGACAAAAAATAATTACATTATAGATACAGTAATTCTCACAAAAGCATAGAAAATACATTAGAAATGTGGAAAACAAAACTCAGTTACAATAAAAAAATTCTTAGAGCATGATAACTTTATATAATCTATTACATTACAGTAAGGTTAACGTGTTATTACCATTCTGAAAATGTTTGCCGCAAATTCTCGAAAAAGAACCTGGAGTGCAGTCTTGCCTTTTCAAAGCTTTTATCCGAAGCATTCGCAATGCTGGATCTTTAGGAAAACAATGGAATCCAATATTTTCACCATTTTTGAAACGCCCAGTACAGCCATGCGTACAACAGCTTGTTACCGTTTTCAGAGTGAAGACAGAAAGAATTTTCCCACTTACTCAGCGAATTTAAGTGTAAGATCAGGAAAAACGCGGAGCCATTGGCCGGCGAAGGCTGGAAAACATGTTGAATAGACAGAAATTGACATCTATAGGATAGAAAGCTTTGAGAATTGTGTGGAAGGAATTTTGAGTCGAGGACTCTCCTTTGATTAAGACATTTACAGGATGGGTTTGGTTTGGTGCGCTACGGTCAACTGTTTTGCACACGAGGGCTAGACCGGGACCTACTGCTTAAAGCCGATTCCGAACGGCTACGAACATCCATGCCATAGTGGGATTCGAACCCACGAACTCCGGTACCGACTATCAGCGCCCTAACCAATCGGCCAGCGTTCGGCTACAGGATGAGAAAAAGGTTTTATGGAATTAGAATGGGAGAGAGGGGTTTTTTAAGGAAATATTAAAGTTAAATAATATTGATATATTACATATATATGCATGTATGTATACGTATGTATATATATGTATATACATGTATGCATATATGTGTACGTATATATATGCATGTATGTACATGTATGTATATATATGTGTGTATATTTATATATACACATATGTATGTATGTATATATGCGTATATATATATATGCATGTATATATATATATATATATATATATATATATATATATATATATATATATATATATATATATATATGCATGTATATATATATGCATGTATATATATGCATATATATGCATATATGCATATTTATGTATGTATCTATATATACATACATACATATATGTGTATATATATATATATACACACGTATGTATGTATATATAATCGTATATATATATATATATATATATATATATATATATATATATATATATATATATATATATGCATATATATGTATGTATATATACATACACACATATATACACACAGATATATATATATATATATATATATATATATATATATATATATATATATATATATATATATATATATATATATATATATATATATATATATATATGGATACTTTGTACACGAGTGGATGTCATGGCATGTGTTGCATAAGGCACATCCCCCCTTTTCCACGTGATCTCCGCTTGCCCTAATTTAATGTTAACTGTGCGGCATATTCCTTAATAGAATCCAAAGTAGCACTAGTCCAGACTCCGCCTCTTGCGTAATGGCGCTCCATCTATCATACGTCACTCGGGAGGCTTGGCGAGCGGCACTGGCGGCCTTGGCGTGTGTCGGGCCGACAATGGACTTTCGTCATGTCTCGCCCTTCAATGGAAACATTATCACCCGGTGGGTCAAAGGGTCAAGCGACCCTTCCGCTCGCACTGACCCCGTCTTATGAAAAATCGGACAAGACGGACCCCGACCGGTAAGATGTTTATACTTTGTTAGATTTCAAATAATGATGGCAATTTATTTATTTCTCTTCCACTATTCGGGTTTCTTCAAAGCACTTTCTGTCCCCCCCCCAAATAAAAAAGAACAAACGAGTTCTGTCCGCTGTCAGGGGGGATTTAAGGTGTGCACAAAATGAATTGCGATGCACGGGGATCGCAGAGTAGGAAATATGCCTTTTTTAAATAAATAAAATAAGGTACTACCTACCATAAGGTGGAAATTATTATTGGAATTTTTAACATGATATACAAGAGAATTTAAATATAGAATTTTGAATACGTGAGCTGAACGCCGAATAAGAGAAAATAGCGAGATAATCTATTAATTCTCAGTTTCGTATCTTACCTGAATTAAATCCAAAGAATAAAGAACTGTCAAAAGGCTAGAATTAAAAAAAAAAAAAAATCCTGAAATACTTTTAATGCTAATAAAAATGTAGCTACCCATATATTTTCACCAGTGGCATAAAAAGAATTATTATTTTTATTTATTTTTTTTTAAAGGGTACAAAGATTTAAATTCAAAATACAATAAATTTTTATTTTCATTTGAAAAAAATTGCACATACACATGTATAGTGATACATAGTTACGTCAATTCTTCTTATTCATGCAAAATTGATCTGCACGTAATTTCACTGGGTCTTGAAAAATATATTTGCAATAACATTGCGTTTTTTAAAAAATTATTTAGCTCTCGTTTGCAAAACAGTAGACCTTAGCATTCCAAACCAAACCTTTTAATTTACTCTCCAAGTTTTCACCAAATTTAAAATTGCCTGTTAGGGCTTGAATAAGATACTTTTGTGCCTAGGGCACAATCCAATTTTTGTGCGCTCCACCCCCATTGCAAATTTATAGCGACAAGTTACTATCATCATCATAGTCATATAAAAATTATAACATTGAATTAGCAAACACATTTAAGAAGTTAGCATTAAAGTAATATTCAAAATCAAAAACACCCAATTTTCATTTTACGTCATCATTATTATCTCTGTTTGGCCATGCTAAAAATGAAGGACTTTTAAAAACCTAGAGTGACCCACTTTTTTATTTTCTACCTTGTCACGCTCGCTAGCTCTGTGGTGCAGAAAATAAATATTAATAATAGAATTAAAAATAATTTAAATGGATGAGATGATTTAATGGTTTATAGTGGTTACGTTTCTAATAATCTGTCTTATAAATATGCAATAACCCAAGGGATAAAAAGAGCACCAGGTTCGTCGAGGGAATTAATTATCAGGTAAATAACAGTAAAATTAAAGTAAATAGGAAACAATATAGTTCATGACAAACACAATCACCTCGTACAATAATTTATTAAAACTCAACGATGGTAGCGTAAGTTTGCAATTTTTCCCCGCTTAATAAGTGTTTCTATCACTCGACTCAATTTTCATGCCCACGGCACGTGCCCCAAGTGCCCGTGCGATAATCAGACTCTGTTGCCTGGTAAATACTGCAGCATATTGAATTTACGCCCTAATACTTATCAGATGAATTCAGATTAAAATAACTTTATGCATAACAACGAAAATAAAGTATTGAAAGAGGAATTATGTCATATCCTTTTATTTTTCTTTTACAAAATTTTATACAGCAACAGTATCCGAAAAAGGCATGACATAATATAAAACGGCAGCTTATAAATTACTGATTTTACTTCGCTTTTACAAGCAGCTTATTCAAATTTTCTACTGCATTTATATTCATGCCTATCTGCTCGTAATGTAATCCAAATTTGTCAAATTTGTCATTTGTTAGCCAGTTCTTTTGCTAAGAAGTATTTTTACTCTTTTCGTGGTTAAAAACGGTCTTTCATTACTTGCAGTGAAAGTACACCAATGTACACCAATTTCAATAAGTTTACATATCTTGTAATGCATATATTAAAAATATTTCGGGGAGGTCCATGCCGCTCTCCCGGTCTTCCTTTTCTATAAATAGAGCCTAGAAAATATAATAGAGCCTTGAATTTCATAATCAAGTTAAATTTAATCGCGTTTACGTAACCAGGGCAGGGAGTTTGGATTGAGGCAGATAACCAGAGATTCCGAAAATTCTGGTGACAGAGCCGGCCTTAGCAGTTTTACCGGCTCAGAGAGGAGGATTGAACGGCAGACACCCCTGGTGCACGATAGAACGAGAACGAAATCAAAAGGTTGGAGACTATCGGGGTTTGTTGATTGTCTACAATTATATCTTAAAACAATTATCTACAAATATACTATAAATATATTTTATTATTTACTATTGGACTATATGTATTTTTATTCCCTTGGTTTTCTGTCTTTTTTTTAAACCACGTGTTTATTTTTTTTTTCTATGTCCGAAACCGTAACTGGTTTTCGTCCACCTCTGCCGCACCAGACAAAAATATAAAATAATCTCAGAAAAAATAAATTCCTAGAAATAAATTAATAGATAATAGATCCGAGGTGGGGAAGGCATCTTTTAAAACAGTTTTATATTTGTGTCTTTCACTTCATTCAACTTTGGCTTCCGGGAGCCCGCCAATTCCGAAATTTATACCTATTTCTAATAGAGTTATTACAAAATTTCAAATAACAGTAAAGCATGATAGTATACTCATATTTGCTTATTTTTATTGACAACAAAACGCCAAAGATTGGATAAAACATACATTAAAGAAATTGCTAGGTACAGGGCCCGATCAAGGCAAAGTTGGGCCCAAAGCCTGGTAGTCTTTTGGGGCCCCCCTCTACTCTCCTTTCAAGGTAAAAAAAATTAGTTTATAAAAGATGATAAAAACAAATATTTTTGGAGGAAAGTTCATATTCATTTTTTATGTTTACATACCTTTGTAGTACAGTCGAATGCCAAAAATCTATCTATCCTCAAGGATGTAAACTGTGACACTTGCAATTAAGTTTTTATATAAAAAATAAAATAAAATAGCATAGGTAAGATTAACAAATAATAACTATTCGTAGATTTTAAGAAAAATTAATATGAGATAAAAATAATAAAATTCTTAAGCAAATAACAATTGTATCTAAGTTTCAGAAATATAATAAAAAGTGCTCCTATTTCTTTATAACTGGCTGAAATTTTTAATTTATTACTAATTTATATTATATAAGATAAATGCTTTTTTCCTTTAATATTTTGTAAATTATTTTCTTAATGATTCCTATTATAAATGTTGAATGTCATAAACTGTTATTCCAGTATTAGGTTCTTTAATGACTGCAAATCATAATAAATTTCTCCATGTATGCTACGAGCTGTTTATAAATAAACACTAAAAGTTTATACTGAACATTTGATTTACTTTGATAGTTTCTAATAAGAGAATAAAATCTGTATTTATATCTTTAGTATAACCTGAAAAGCGAAGGATTTTTCTACTCAGAACCATGGAGTCAGTAATGAGTCAAAAAAGTGACTGGAGTGATGTCAATAAGTAAACTGGAGTGTGTTTTAGATACAATTGTCAACATTTTAACTGTTTTTATTTCATTTCTGAATAAGGTTTCATGAAATATTACTTGAAGAATTAACAAAAAACATTTTCAAATTTTGTTAATTAAATTATTTAAAGTTTAATAATTAAGAAACAAATTTTAGGGGGCCCCTAAAATTAGGGGGCACAGGGCTTAGGGCCAGTCGGCCCGTGCTTTAATCAGATCCTGGTCAGGTATAATTTATAGTGATTTGCGAGACCCGATATATTTTTAGTGTTAAAATGAGACTACAAAACTTAGAAAAGAAGCAATGATGTAGGCCTAATTTTTACTTTTTATCTATTTCTTTCTTTTCAATTTATTTATTTATTTACTTTTAGAGAAGGATTCAAAGTGTTCATCTAAAGCAGAGTGAAGTTTCAATCTTCATCAAAAAAATTTCATTACACAGCCATGCATACAAAGTACATGCATATATAATTTTTGCATGCATACCTACATACGATCTTAAACGGATCAGCAGCGCTGCAAGTAATTTCAGGGTATCTCGAAAACATATTTACAACGACATCGGGATTTCTAATTTTAGCTTTAAGTTTTTACCAGTTTTAAATATGACTAATAATTAATGAATAATATTTAGGTTAAGCTCCAGTATTTTCCAGATGAATTTAAACTAAAATAATTCTATGAATAACTTGGAAAATAAAAATAAAAAATGCGAAAGGAATTATGACATATCTAGGGGTGATTGTAGGGCAAAAAGGAATACTCGAAGAATACTAAACATTTATATGTTAATGGGAATCCAAAAACAAGTATTAGCTAACGTCACTTACAATTAAACAATAAACCACTTCTATAACAAAAATAAAAAGTTTTTAATCCATTAAAGGTATGCTAAATGCACTCAAAACAGTTAAATTTAGACCAGAAGCAATGTAAATAAAAGAATATTTCCTAAAATTACCACATTTACTTTTTTGAATTAAAGCGATCATTCCGATTTCTTTAGTTAAAATAACAAGTATGCTCTTTTGAGCAAAGGAAGCTCAGTGGCGCTCCCACGACATAGGTCCGAGGTTCGATCTGGGTAAGGTTGACTCAGTGTTTCATCTCTTCAGTGGGTAGACAAACGGAGGACCAAGCAGGCTTGGGAACTAAACAGTGGTGTTCCGCTTAGTTTTTAGTTCTTTTGAGCCTCATCTGTCATTTACTCTACGATCATCATCGGCTCTTTCTCAGTTTTGATTTCTAACTGTTATTACGGGGTTGCACAGACTCCATGACTTCATCCCTAGAACATAGATTTCCTTCAAAAACGTAGATTTCCTTTTTAAGTATTTGCCTCTTGCCTTTTCCAGAATTTGCCTTTAGTGTACTTAAAAATAGTTCTCCGGAGCACAAACACCCCTTGCATATACCTATATTTTATTTATTTAAAAAAAAATTGCATACCGATGTGACAAGAAATTTCGACAACTAATTCTTATAGTTTTTCTTATAGTCACTAGTACTATTGCAAAGAAATGTTTTCATCTTTTTAAACTTGAAAACAATCTTTCAATACTTCCAGCAAGATCTAGAAGTGTACACAAATTTTTACAAGTTTAAAAAAACATTCAATGCGTACATGAAATCATCTTCATGATATCTTTTCATTTCATTTATTTTTACAAAATGGCATACCGGTGTGACAACAAAATTCGAAAACAGAACGGCATGATTATTAATTCAAAAACTATTGTTTAATTGTAGCAAATTAATTCTTCCATCTTTTCGAAACTTTCATCTGCACTTTTAGTCGTGGCTATATGAACCGAAAGTAATGTTAAATTTGTCAACCTGTTGTGACCAGTTCTGTACTAAATGATTTTACTCTTTCAGCGACCGAAAAGGATCTCTCAACATTTGAAGTGGAAATTAATAAAGTACACAAATTTTAATAATTAAAAAAAAATCTTGCAATATATACACTGATAATATTTCGGGGAGGGTCCTGCCCCTGGACATCCCCTATAAAAACGTCCTATTAAATGAGATACGCAGTTTCACAAATAAAAACAAAATAGGTGTTATTATGGTAAAATCATTATTTTATAAAATGAGTTGTTGTGCAACTGCGGCAATGAAAATCCTATGGAATAAAACTTCTTAAAGATCAATGCAGTAATAAATTATTTACAGTCTACTGGCTGCACAGTTGTAAAAGTGAGTCAGTATTAAAAAGTCGATTTTTTAAAAATGAAAACATCTGATAAAATTACTAAGATTTTTCTTTTTTTTTCAAAACTAAAAACTACAAAGTAAAATATGCTCTCATACTTTTTCAAGGAAAATTCTGTTCATTAAGTTTTTCTTAAAATATACTGCAAATGTTGTAGCTTTATTTATTTAAAAAGGCGATATATATATATATATATATATATATATATATATATATATATATATATATATATATATCCTTGATTATCTCTTTTTTGTATTGCTTTTTGTGTTTTTTTTTAATGTATTTTTTCTGTACCCAGAGCCTTAACCGGTTTTAATCCACCTCAGCTGACTCAGACAAAATGTACGATATTAGTAGAATAAATTTCTAGGAATAAAATAAATTAACAGGTAACATTAATAAAAAATATAAAAATATATATAAATATATACATAGAACATACAGAGAAATAAATAAATAAATAGAAATAGGCATAAAAATAAATAGATTAATAGAAAGAGATAAATTGCTAGAATAATAAATTCCTAGAAAATTTTCCCATAGAATGCTGAGATTTTTGAAAAGAGAGAATAAGCACTAATTACGCATTGTTACTACCGTGAACTGCCTAAACGAAACATACATTTTTGTCCGTGCTTCTCACTCTTAACAGAATTATATAACACGTAAAATTACAGAATAAGCGTTTTTTTTATTTATAATAGGGTAAAAATCTTGTTAAAACAAGCATACCTATATTTCGTTATGTTTTTATTACAACAAAATGCCTTGCAGAGCAATTTTTCTTTACTAAAGATCTACTCGTTTGTTATAAATATTGCTTGCAATCGTTCGCATTTCAATTCAATCCAATAAAAAATAACATGGAATAACTGAAATACAAAATAAAATAACAATATATTAATACAAAATAAAATATGTTCTCATACTTTTTCAAGGAAAATTCTGTTCATTAAATTTTTCTTGAAATATATTGCAAATGTTGTAGTTTTATTTATTTAAAAAGGCTATCTATATATATTTTTTATATCCTTGATTATCTCTTTTTTTTTTTTCTTTTTTCAAGTATGTATTTTTTCTGTACCCAGAACCTTAACCGGTTTTAATCCGCCTCTGCTGACTCAAACAAAATTTACATTATTAGTAGAATAAGTTCATAGGAATAAAAAAAAATTAATAGGTAACATTAATAAAAAATATAGAAAAATAAATACAGAAGTATATATAGAAATAAATAAATATAAATATATAAAGAAATAAGTAAGTAGAAATAGGCATAAATTAAATAGATTAATAGAAATAGACAAATTGCTAGAATAATAAATTCCTAGAAAATTTTCCCATAGAATGCTGAGATTTTTGAAAAGAGAGAATAAGCACTAATTGCGTATTGTTATTACCGTGAACTGTCTAAACGAAACATACCTTTTTGTACATACTTCTCAATCTTAACAGAATTATATAGTAAGTAAAACTACAGAATCGCCGTTATTTTATTTTATAATATGGAGTTAAAATGTCGTTAAAATAAGCATACCTATACTTCGTTATGTGTTTGTTACAATAACATGCTGAACTGTGAAATTTTTATCTACTAAAGATCTACTCGTCTGTTATAATTATTGCTTGCAATCATTCGCATTTCAATTCAATCCAATAAAAAAAATATGAGAATTCTATTCCACACATATAAACAATTATATAATGTAAAAATTTTTGTATATATTTTTTCATCTAGGAAAAAAAAGAGAGAGGGAGGAGGCATTTTACAAACCTGAGCCAAGATGCCAAGAAATTTGGCAAAAGGAGTTGCTCTGCTGGAGAACTCCTTTCATCAATTAACTGAGTTCTAATTAAAACCTTCAAAATGTTAACAATTTTGGTTTAATTGTGATTTTTTCTTCTGCTGAAACGACTAATTTTTACTGAAATCATGGATGAGAGAAAGTCATGGAGTTATATGTTATTCTTTTACTCGTCTACGAGAATTGAACCTACGAGAATCCCCCATTTTTAATGGGAAATAAAAATATTTGTAATTTTTCTGTAAAACATATTTAAAGATAAATTGTCCTTTTTTATTTTACACATTCTGCTAGGGGAACATCTTTCATAGAATCCATAATTAACGTGAGTATTAATTAAAACCACCAAAATATTAATTATTTTTATCTAAATTGGGAGTTTTCTTTCTGCACAAACGATTTTACGAAAATCATGGATGAAAGAAAACCATGAAGTTATCTATTAATGTTTCACAACTAAATTATTTGACAGGCGAATTTTACCAGATACCTGTCATCCTTGTTTCAAATAAAAAAAAAAACCATCTGCAAGAATTGAATCTTTTTTTTCCTAGTTTTTTTCTTGAAAGGGAAATAAAAACATTTGTAATTTTTATGTAGAACATATAGGTAAATTATGTCCTTTTTTAATTCTACAAATACTGTTAGAGGAACTCCTTTCACATAATTAACGTGAGTATTAATTAAAACCACCCAAAATGTTAATAATTTTGGTCTAAATGTGAGTTTTCTTTCTGCACAAACGATTTTACGGAAATCATGGATGAAAGAAAACCATGGAGTTATCTATTAATGTTTCACAACTAAATTATTTGACAGGCGAATTTTACCAGATAGCTGTCATTCTTGTTTAAAAAAAAAGAATAACCGTCTGTGAGAATTGAATCTTTTTTTCATTAGTTCTTTTCTTGAAAAGGAAATAAAAATATTTGTAGTTTTTTCTATATAGCTTAAGGGGATAGTAAGCTTTAACAAATTGTTTTTATAAATTATTAATTCAGAATTTCGATAATGAAAAAAACATAAATTGAAGCATAAGTAAATTACATTTAATTTTTTTTTCTTAAAACCAATAAATACCTTTCTATAATTCCTTTTTTATGCAACTTTTCTTAGATTTTACCAATATTATGGACAAATTATGTCCCTTATTTATTTTACAAATACTGCTAGGGGAATTCCTTTCATAGAATTCATAATTAACGTGAGTATTAATTAAAACCACCCAGAATGATTATTATTTTCTTCTAAATGTGAGTTTTCTTTCTGCACAAACGATTAATTTTTGCGGAAATCATGGATGAAAGAAAACCATGGAGTTAGCTATTAATGTTTCACAACTAAATTATTTGACAGGTGAATTTTACAAGATAGCTGTCATCCTTGTTTCAAATAAAAAGACCCATCTGCGATGACTTTTTTTTTTCCTAGTTCTTTTCTTGAAAGGGAAATAAAAATATTTGTAGTTCTTTCTATATAGCTTTAGCAATCTTCAACAAATTGTTTTTATAAATTTTTAATTCAGGATTTCGAAAATGAAAAAACATATAAAATGAAGCATAAGTAAATTAACTACATTTTATTTTTTTCTTAAAATCAATAAATATCTATCTATAATTCATTTTTATGTAATTTTTGTTAATTTTTAAAATGCTCCTTGAAAAATTTTTTCACAGATTCCTACAAAATGTTTACACACTGAATCTAATATATAAGAAAATAAACCTGGGTATCCGTTTTAACTTTGAACTTTATTAGGTAATTTAAACTCAACTTAAATTTCAAAAGATCGAATTTCTTATGAAAATTCTACCTACAGGTGTGAAAATATTTCCTATATATGAACTATTAAATAAATATATATATATACAAAACAATATTCAAATATGTTCGAAAGATACTTTTAAGTAATAATAATACAAAAATAAAATAAATTATTGAAAGTTAGCTTCCAAGGAATAGTTTAAAAAATCAACAAAAGATTCTTAATAAATTTAAATAAAAAATTATTTGACATTTAAAATATTTTAAAATATGATTTTTATTTGTTTTGATTATAATTATTCTATTACAATTAAAATATTTTATTTATAATTGTTTTTAATTGTTGGATTATTTTAATTGTATAAATACAAAGTTTACAAAAAATACAAAGTTTCATAAATTTAAGTTAATAATTTTCATAAACACATTCTAACGTCACTGTTCTCTTAATATAGATAAATTCTATACTTTTTACATTTTAAAAATATTAACTTTGTGTTTGGGCTAACACTCTTTTGTTTATCAGTTTTTAATATCCTTTATGCTTAATTATTTGTTTCTTTGAAAAGAAAATTGACTAAAAGAACTTATACTACATTTATGTATGTGTGAAAAATCATACTAATATGCACGACATGCCTAAATTTAGACTTGTAACTGTGGAAGAAAAATCATTATATTTGCTGGAATTGAGCTTTGGCAATGTATTCATTTTCAAGTTGTCATTAATCTCCTGTGCAAAACTCAAGAAGGCAATCGTAATCTAAAGACCTTTAAAACTTCTCCCTTCCTCAATAATTCGGCAACCCCGGGAGGGCTATGGCCTTCCCAATAAGTCTTCTCCAACTTCGCTTTGCTGGGGGTCCTCCAGCCCTATGTTTTTAGAATTAAAAGGTCGTTCTCTAGAACATCTACCTAAAGTAAATTTGATGAATCTCTTCTTCGTGTGCCAGTTGGTTCTTATTACCTTTTGGTATTAACACATTGTATGCGTACTAGTATGTTTTCTGACGACTGATACTTGAGCGCGGGACACGTACTAGTACGTGATAGGGCAACAACATGGTTTGTTTGTGGGTACAAACATAACGGTATAGACAGGAAAACGAAAGCGAATGTTCTTGTGTATTACATAGATTCTGGTAAAATTGAGACCAATAAAAACTAGTTTTTGCATTATTAGTTTTATGATTACTCTTTTCATTTTTTTTTTTTTATAATGTAAAAATGTTTGTGTGTAACATAATTCGAAAAATATTAAAATTATATACTACTATTTTATACTTAATTATATACTACTATTTTATACTTGATTTTTCATATTTACTATATTATTATAAATTTTTCCACTAAAAAATATATATTTTTCTCTTTACAAAAATCTTATGGTTGTTATTTATATATTTCTATTTATATATTTGTTTATATATTTCAATATAAAATACTAAAAGTGGGTTAAAAATGAAAAAAATTTCGATCTATTGAGATTTAACTGAATAACTAAATGGACGAGCCAAACGCCCGCTCCCGGTACAATTCCACTACGATATGTACCCTCACACAATGTTTTAAAATGTACTTCAGAATCCCGATTCATATTCACAAGTTGCCTAGTGGAAAAGACATGTTTATGTTTCGTTGCTTGGTAGGTTGGTTTGAAAGCCTACCGCCTAATTTTTGCTGCAAGGAGACCTACTCCTTAAAGCCAATCTCGAACGTTTATCCCTGCAAATTTGGGCCATTTAGCAGTTGTTCGCTTCTCATCACTTTAAAAATCATATCATTTACAATTTCAAGCTCTTATCTTTGTTTCTTCAAAATGTTCTAGGATTACTATTTTTTTTTTTTCTAATCTACTTCAGAATTTCGGCATATTTTCTGTTAAAGAAAATGTTAGAATTCCAGACCTGTTTTTTAAAGTGTTAAATGTTTTGTCAATTTACAAAATGCGCAATACGCTAGTGCGATGAAGTTCTTACATGAAGAGTGAGTGATTGATTTCGCAAATATACGAATATTTATGTTTAATAGTGTCAAAAATTTAAATATTGTATTATGTCATAAGTTTTGCAAATATGTAAAAAGTATCCCCTATATAATAATAGCCTAAGTTATCTGTACGTCTGTCCTCCAATTTATGAAGCGGTTGGACCTGGAATGGATAGAGGCATCCAATAAAAGAGAATAAGTTTATCTTCTCCTAAACTATCCATCCGATTCTAAAATAAATTTCTATAAATATGCTTCATATCAGAGCAAAAAATACTGTCGTCTTTAAAACGTTCGAAATCCATCCCTTCCCTTTTTTTCGAGAGTTTAATGCCATTATTTCAAGCTTTATTTTCCCCGGTTAAGAGCAGGTGATTAAATTTATCCATTTATCACTTATTAAATAGGTAAAAATTACAATTTTTTTCTAGCATTATGACATCATTCCTTTCAACATCTCATTTAATCATTTCATATTTTAAACTATTTAAATATCGTCTACACTATTTTAATATCTTCTATCACTGAACTTAGATATGACGTAAATGATTTTCTTTTCTATTTGGCTTAAATAATAAATTAGGTATATACATGATAATTTTATCATCGATTATGTTTTGTTGCAATGAAACTTTTACCACCGGTATTACAATAAATTCTTTTCATATAAGTCTAGGAGTCTATTTCACGGACTAATAAATATCTAACTTTTAATATATATATATTTGGAAATGAAGAAGTTTGTTCTTTTGTGTGTTTGTTTATTATACATCACCACACGGTTTGACTCAATGAATTCAATGGGATTCTAAACTGCATTACAGGATCGGGAGACTCTAGAGGAGTATGACGATAAATAAATTATTGAGAGTGGACCAGATAGTTCTCAGCCAAAAAACAAACCATTTTTTGCCTCCCTCATTGGGTACTTAACAGTTCTGGAATATTAAAAATTTTACTAATCCCGTCATATGATGGGCTATAATGCTAGTTATGAAATATTCAGTAATGTTATTTGAAAAATGACGATTCTTATTGTTTAATCGCTGATTAGCGCAATTATTCTTTACATATTTTCACCGTCTGGTAATGCGCCTTTCATGCACACTTTTTATGCAAGATGGAGCTTTTTCACACATTAGCCTTCTTGTTAAGGACGTTCTCAAAAATCATGTAACAGAAGAACGTATCATCAGCTGCCACTTTCCTAATGTGCGGCCACCCCGATCCCAAGACTTTAACCAGGGCCGTAACTAGGGCTTGGCAAAGGTGGCATTTGCCAAGAGTGCATCAGTATTAGGGGCTCTGCACCGTGAGGTAAATGAGTCCAAAAGAGGACGATTCGCACCCAGTACAAATAAGGAAAATTTGAAAATAAAACTTTTCTTATTACAAAATCTAATATGTTTAAAAATTATTTTTTATGAATTTTCTTAATTTTAAAAATGCTTCTAGAGACTAAACCTATTATAGATTCTTACAAAATGTTTACCAAACACCCCTAATATGCCTTAATATAATTCCGGTATTCGTTTTAAATTTGAATTTATGAAAGTTATTAAAACTAAATTTATATTCAGAAATTTGCCAGTTTTTTTATAAAAATTCAAGGTCTAAACAAAAAAGAATCCCTTTAAATAAATTATTCAGTTTATCAGCAAAATAATAACATCAAAGTGTTCAAAAATATTTTAAGTGAAAAAGAGAAGGAAAAATAGAATAAAAAAAAATTAATATGCTAGGAATATTTTAGGAATTAACAAAATATTTTGTGAGTTCATTTTGAATATATGATGTGTGTGTGTGTGTGTGTGTGTGTGTGTGTATATATATATATATATATATATATATATATATATATATATATATGTGTGTGTGTGTGTGTGTGTGTGTGTGTGTGTATATATATATATATATATATATATATATATATATTTGGTGGCAGAGGCGCAGACTAGTTTTTTTTTTTCCCCACGGACACTAAAGGACCTACGTACGGCCCTGACCTTAATTCATGTGACTTTTGGTTTTGGAGGCATGTAAGACATCTAATCAGTCTTGATAAACCAAGAACTATACCTGATATGAAAGACAACACGTCATAACATGCTCTCGGCTTTTTCCATGAAACACTGAGGTCAACTGTAGAACACACTATGTTCTGATTTCAAATGGTAGCTGAAAGGCATGGACGTCATATTAAACATCTTTGCTGCAATTATTTTTCTTTTATTTTACGAAGAGTAAATGTTGGCTAGATGTGTAATTTTTCAAAAAATACCCTCTGATGATGACATTTTGAACTCGTTTTGTTTTATTCCCTCAAACAAATTCTCATCTCTTCTTTATGTCCTACATACACTTCATAACTTTCTGAACAACAGTTTCGATTGTAGACAACTTCATAGTACGGAGGTTTCGGTATAGACACCCTGTATATTATCATTTTCTTATTATTGTCATTATAATGATTATTATTGTTTTCAATTTTAACCTGGTAAAAACATAAGGCTTAAATTAAAAGACAATGGGGTTTCAAATATATTCTTCAAGATATAATGAAACTACTTACTGCATTGCTCATCCGTTTTAGGATGTATTTGTCTAAAACTATGGATGTATGTATAAGACTTTTGTATGTATGAATGTATGTACTTTGTACATGTATTTGGTTGTTTCAACTGAGGGGCGAAAGTCGCATAAAAATTTTGAAATGTGAATAAAACCTCGGAAAATTAGATTTGAAAAAAGTAAAATTGCCCCTCTATTAAAAATTCTGGGGTGGGACATGTGACTCCACTTGCCCCTCTCAAATTACGCTCGTCTGTGTGTAATGAATTTTTTATGAGATTGAAAGTTCACTGTACATTGTTCCCTCGCCACTTCGCTCTTCCTGTTTTGCGGCTTCAGTGGTTATCGGATATTTCCAAAATTATCAACAAAAAATAAAAATGAAAAAATACAATTCGGCAGCCACATTGCGAAAAGGAGTTTCATGTTGATGCGCGAGAGAGAAGGATCTCTGCATGTCAAACAAAGATCAGTTGACTCAGAGTGCATACCATGGGTTCTCATAAAGGCGCGTGGTTGGTTTCCGATGCGACATCGACGAATGAGAGAAAAAATAAAGACAACAACTACCCATCAACTTGTTTATCTCCTAGGTAAAGCACCCGGCTCTAACCTCAGTGTCTCCAGCAGAAGATTCTCCGAGTGAGTGTAAAGCTTCTACGAGTCGAGTGAGAGCCTCTCCTCCGCCAGTCTCTCAGAACTATGTCGCCTCTCTCAGAAAGCAATGTAGATTAATGTTTATAAGATTCTGTAATTAACCGTATTAATTAGCATTGATACGTTTAAGTAAATACGTATACTGTTGTCATTTTTGTTTTAAATGTGTAAAGTATAAATACTGTTTATATATTTAAAATATTCGTGTACCCGCATACACGAGGGGCAGATCCTACTTCGCGATTTTTCAGCTTTCGAGGAAGGTTCTGATCCCCATGAACCGCGAAAAACGAGGGATCACTGTACTGATTAAGACTTTATAAAATCTTCCCGAAATAAAAAAGGTTGGCTACGTCATTGATAACATATAGTTATTCTATTGCCATCGACATCCCATACAATTGTAAAGTTTCAAATAGATGCGGTCACTTGAAGTAGTGAAATTTGTAATGTTTGATTTTTTTTTCAGTACACATTCAAGTGGCCGTAATATAAGCGCTGTTTATCGCCTTAGGTTGGCGGTCGCCAAGTTGTGTGGAAACCCCGCCGCGTCCCAGGTGGGGATGAGGCGGATCCGGAGGGAGGCGAATTTTCCCAGCATCCTGTATATCGAGGCGGAGTCTGCCAGGTATGGGGGAGGATTAAATTATCCCAGGTATGCACATCTTATTGCGTTGCTCTCGGAGGAGCGCTCTCTCTTTGCTCGATAATAGAGTCGTTCCCGTTCACGGAAGACGAGGGCGGTCCGTCCACAAAGATCGAACGGACGCCATAACACCTAGGGACAATGGAGGAATAAAAAGAAGCATTATTACGAAGGGGAACATATTTGTAAACGGAGAAAAAAAGAGTTCGTTTGGTAAAAACATATTTTGACAATTTGTTGGTCGGAACCAGAAGGGGGTGGGAGAGAAATCCAGTTTCCGTGAGACGGATGACGGAGGAAAATAAGATCGATTGGAAAGAAACAGGATAGACTCTTACGTTGTGATTTTTCTACAAAATAATTTATCCGATAGGTCCAGGCGAAAGCAAAGAAATGGTTTAAAAGATGTTTCGAAAGTTTTGTAAAATATAAAAATCACTCGCTGGCCAGTTCATCCTTATCTGCGAGCATATGTATGTACACACAGGGGCTTATCGAGAAATTTTTTATGGGGTGGGACAATGACATTGATGGAACTTTTTTTTTCCCGGGAGAGTCCAAAGTCTTAATCCATAGTACAATGTTTATAAAAATTTACAAAATATCCCAATTATTTTAAAGAGTATTCATGCAGATATTTATGCAGTTACAAATATCGTCTGGTAATCAAGTTGGATGATGATGCTACTATTCGATAAATTAATCGAAATTTCGGCTGTTAACAAAGAGGAACATTAAATTTTTTTTTTTCATTTATACTAACACTAACATATAGCCCGTCATAGGACGGTATCAGTAAAATTTTTAATTTTCTAGAAGTACTTTATAAGGCAGGTAAAAAAAAAATGGTTTGTTTTTTGGCTGAAAATGATCTGGTACACGCTCAATAATTTGTTTATCTTTACTGACCTCATGTTAATTGCCAATTTTATTTTATATAATGCGATAGGATAAACAGCGGATGTTTTAATATGGACAGTGATTATTTGGCCGTACATATAATGTTCAAAATTGAGCGAATTGGGACACACTGGCCATTTTTTTGTCGCCAAACCAAACATCATTAATACAATATGCATTATATAGAAATTTAATTTTGTAAAATATAAATAAAAATACAATTCAATGGGAAAGATAACGGGGACTTTCTAGATTTCCACGAGTACAATTCATAAGTCGTTATTACAAAGACTAGCATATAGCCTGTCATATGACGGTATCAGTAATATTTTTAATTTTACAAAATTGTAAAGTACTCTATGAGGCAGGCAAAAAATTGGTTTATTTTTTGGCTGAGAATGATCTGGTACACGCTGCATAATTTGTTTATCTTTACTGACATCATGTTACTTGCCAACTTTAATTTATCTTGTCCTATTACACGATAGGATAAACAGAAGAGGTTTTAATATTGAAAGTGATTATTTGGCTGTATATAGGAATGATGTCCAAAATGGAGCGAATCGATTTCAAATCGATTGATCATTCGATTAGTAAAAAAGCTTTACGAAGCTGTTAAGCTCTGTTAATCCAGTTTTACAGCGACCATTTAACATTCTGAGTACACGCTTTATTTACAGAAGTCATTCGTAATTTTTCTTTGCTTGTGTTACTGCCTTGTACAAGAAAAACACAAATTAACTAAAATATAGCCCATCATATGACGGGATCAGTGAAATTTTTCGATTTTTTCTAAACAACTTAGAGAATTGATATTGAAACCGTGTGGTTATGTATAAAAAACAAACACACACACACACACACAAACGAACAAACTTCTTAATTTTCAAACATATGTAACTTGAACGCTAGATATGAGTCCGTGAAATAGACTCCGAGACTTTTATGAAAATAATTTGTTGTTTAATACTGGGGATAAAATTGTCTTTGCAAGAAAAAGTAATCGATGATTCAATTTTAAATTATCCCATATGTACCTAATTTATCATTTAAGCCAAATATAAAATAAAATTATTGACGTAATATCTAAGTTCTGTGATAAAACGTATGAAAATAATACAGACAATATTTAAATTATTTAAATTAAGAAAGGATTCAATGAGATGGTTAAAGGAATGACGTCATAATGCTAGAGAAAAAAAAAATGTAATTTTTACCTATTTAAAATGTGATAAATTTAATCGCCTGTTCTTAACCGGGGAAAATAGAGCTGGAAATAATGTCATTAAACTCTCAAAAGGGGAAAAGGAGTAGAATTTGAACGTTTTAAAGACGGCAGAATTTTGTGCTGTGATGTGAAACATATTAATACCAATTTATTTGATCGAACGGACGCCATAACACCTAGGGACAATGGAGGAATAAAAAGAAGCATTATTACGAAGGGGAACATATTTGTAAACGGAGAAAAAAAAGAGTTCGTTTGGTAAAAACATATTTTGACAATTTGTTGGTCGGAACCAGAAGGGGGTGGGAGAGAAATCCAGTTTCCGTAAGACGGATGACGGAGGAAAATAAGATCGATTGGAAAGAAACAGGATAGACTCTTACGTTGTGATTTTTCTACAAAATAATTTATCCGATAGGTCCAGGCGAAAGCAAAGAAATGGTTTAAAAGATGTTTCGAAAGTTTTGTAAACTATAAAAATCACTCGCTGGCCAGTTCATCCTTATCTGCGAGCATATGTATGTACACACAGGGGCTTATCGAGAAATTTTTTATGGGGTGGGACAATGACATTGATGGAACTTTTTTTTTCAAGGGAGAGTCCAAAGTCTTAATCCACAGTACAATGTTTATAAAAATTTACAAAATATCCGAATTATTTTAAAGAGTATTCATGCAGATATTTATGCAGTTACAAATATCGTCTGGTAATCAAGTTCGATGATAATGCTACTATTCGATAAATTAATCGAAATTTCGGCTGTTAACAAAGAGGAACATTAAATTTTTTTTTCATTTATACTAACATTAGCATATAGCCCGTCATAGGACGGTATCAGTAAAATTTTTAAATTTCCAGAATTGTAAAGTACCCTATGAGGTAAGTAAAAAAATAGTTTGTTTTTTGGCTGAAAATTATCTGGTACACGTTCAATAATTTGTTTATCTTTACTGACTGCGTGTTAGTTGCCAACTTTAATTTATTTTAAATTATGCGATAGAATAAACAGCAGAGGTTTTAATATTTACAGCGATTATTTGGCCGTACATATGATGTCCAAAATTGAGCGAATTGGGCCACATTGGCAATTTTTTTGTCGCCAAACCAAACATCATTAATACAATATAAATTATATAGAAATTCAATTTTGTAAAATATAAATAAAAATACAATTCAGTGGGAAAGATAACGGGAACTTTCTAGATTTAAATGAGTACAATTCATAAGTCGTTATTACAAAGACTAGCATATAGCCTGTCATATGACGGTATCAGTAATATTTTTAATTTTACAAAATTGTAAAGTACTCTATGAGGCAGGCAAAAAATTGGTTTATTTTTTGGCTGAGAATGATCTGGTACACGCTGCATAATTTGTTTATCTTTACTGACATCATGTTACTTGCCAACTTTAATTTATCTTGTCCTATTACACGATAGGATAAACAGAAGAGGTTTTAATATTGAAAGTGATTATTTGGCTGTATATAGGAATGATGTCCAAAATGGAGCGAATCGATTTCAAATCGATTGATCATTCGATTAGTAAAAAAGCTTTACGAAGCTGTTAAGCTCTGTTAATCCAGTTTTACAGCGACCATTTAACATTCTGAGTACACGCTTTATTTACAGAAGTCATTCGTAATTTTTCTTTGCTTGTGTTACTGCCTTGTACAAGAAAAACACAAATTAACTAAAATATAGCCCATCATATGACGGGATCAGTGAAATTTTTCGATTTTTTCTAAACAACTTAGAGAATTGATATTGAAACCGTGTGGTTATGTATAAAAAACAAACACACACACACACACACAAACGAACAAACTTCTTAATTTTCAAACATATGTAACTTGAACGCTAGATATGAGTCCGTGAAATAGACTCCGAGACTTTTATGAAAATAATTTGTTGTTTAATACTGGGGATAAAATTGTCTTTGCAAGAAAAAGTAATCGATGATTCAATTTTAAATTATCCCATATGTACCTAATTTATCATTTAAGCCAAATATAAAATAAAATTATTGACGTAATATCTAAGTTCTGTGATAAAACGTATGAAAATAATACAGACAATATTTAAATTATTTAAATTAAGAAAGGATTCAATGAGATGGTTAAAGGAATGACGTCATAATGCTAGAGAAAAAAAAAATGTAATTTTTACCTATTTAAAATGTGATAAATTTAATCGCCTGTTCTTAACCGGGGAAAATAGAGCTGGAAATAATGTCATTAAACTCTCAAAAGGGGAAAAGGAGTAGAATTTGAACGTTTTAAAGACGGCAGAATTTTGTGCTGTGATGTGAAACATATTAATACCAATTTATTTTAGAATTGGATCGAGAGTTTAGCAGAAGATAAACTTGACTCACTTTGAAATTTGCTAACCCTAATTCTTCAAGAATCCAATAGGGATGTCTGTATCCATTCCAGGTCCAACCGCTTCATAAATTCTATGACAGAAGAACAGATAACTTAAACTATTATTATATGGAGGATTTATGATCTAAATATAATCTTAATATCCTAGTTCTATGTCTCTATAAGCATTAAAAATTTATTTAAAAATCATACTTTTCAGCGTGAAGAGGGAATGCTAAATGTACTTTGATAATTATTGCATTGACCTCCAACTAATCACCTTGTTTTACGAGGGAATGCTAAATGTACTTTGATAATTATTGCATTGACCTCCAACTAATCACCTTGTTTTACATTGAAATAGTTATTACAGAGGGGGAATTTTAAAATAAAAAACTAAAATGAAAAATTGTGTAAGCTGTAGTAAATTTCTTGGAATGTAATTATCTAAAGTAGTGCCGTAACTAGGGCGTGGTATTTGCCACGGGCGCATCAGTCGTAAGGGCACAGCACCGCGAGAAAAACGGGGTCCGAAAGAAGACGATTCCCCCCCCCAAGTAGAAATTTAAAAAAAAGTTGAAAAATATATTCCTTTTTATTATAGAATCAGATTTTATTTTTAAAATCCAATGTGTTTAAAAATTAGTGTTTTATGAATTTTCTTATTTTTTTTTAAATTCTCCTAGAGACTAAACTTGTTATAGATTCTTACAAAATGTTTACCAAACACCTCTAATATGCCTTTATATAAATCCGGGTATTCGTTTTAAATTTTAAAATTATTAAAGTTATTAAAACTAAATTTATATTTAAAAAATAATCAATTTTGTATGAGAATTCAAAGGACAAATCAAAAAATATTCCCATCAAATAGACTATTCAGTTTATCAGCCAAATAATACCCCTAGAGTGTTCGAAAATATTTTTAAGTATTGATAAAATTATTATAGAAGAAAAAATGAAATATTAATATACTAGGAACATTTTAAGAATTAACAAAATATTTTAAACTCCTTCTAAATATGTGATATAGAAAAAAATAAACACTTATATTTTTTCTCACTCTATTCGGTGGTAGCGGCGCAGATCAGTATTTTTGCCACTGGAGATAAAGAACCTAGTTACAGATGAACTAAAACACTCGAATAAATTATCATGATAATTTTTTATTCCAAACCAATTTAATAATATACTAACCATGTTAGTGAAAAGCAGTTGCGAAATGAAAATAATCTTATTTTTAAAAGTTCTTTCGCCCGTCCGAAAATAATATCGTAAAAATAACAATTCAGGATGATTTATCGTTTTATTTTTCACTTAGACAATCCATAATGTCTGTTTTCTAGAGCTGGCCGAATGGCTGCTGTTTAGTTCGATAACAAAATTCAAAGGATTCGTTTATAATTGAAATAATATTTTATTATACAAAAAATATTAGACTGATTTACTGATTCATATTTTTAACAGTCATGCTGTTAACACATTGTGTGCCCGGTACATTTCGCAGCAGAATTGTACGGGAGCGGGTTTTTTCTCGTCCATTTAGTTATTCAGTTAATCTCATTAGATCGAAAATTATTCATTTTTTAACCAGTTGATTTTATATTGAAATATTATAAACAAATATATATATAATATATAAATATAGAATATATATATATATATATTATTATATATATATATATAATATATTTTCGTTTAAAAAATAAAGAAAAAAGTTAATTTTAAATCTAAATTGATTTTTTTTAACTAACTTCCCGTTCTGTGTTCCGCGGACTGATGTAAAAACTAGTTTTTGTTTGTCTCAATTTTTCCAGAATCTATGAAGTAGACAAGAACATTCGGCTTCGTTTTCCTGTCTATACCGTTATTTTTGTACCCACAAACAAACCATGTTGTTACACTAACCAGACTTTGTATCAATCGTCAAAGTACTAGTACGCGACCCGCATACAATGTGTTAATTTGTGAATAGTAACAATAATAAACCTTATACAATTTTCACTTGAAATTCATACATGGACATATGCATACATTGCGGCCCGCCTACAAAAGATGCCCTTCCCGTGCGGCCTTTTAAGTTGGTCAGACTTAGTATAAAAGACGTGATTAAATTAAATGATAATATCAAATACATACATACTTTATAAGTACTTCCAAGAAAGTAATTCATATTTAAAAGAAAATCAATAAACAGCACGATGCAAAAAATATATATAAAAATTACATATGTTTTTACATGTACATGGAAATTTACATACGGAAATAATTTTTTGTATGGAAGTAATTTCGAAATGTGATAAAACATATGATTACAAAAAAAAGTAAAATAGTATATGAAATTAAAATAGATGAAGAATTTAAAAAGTTCTTACACTACTTCTTTTTCGTTCTTTAATAAAATATACGGTAAAAAATTTTTAAGATGTATTTCAATAATTAAATTGATTGATTCTTATAAAATTTAACATTCCTTATTTCTGCGTTTTATATTGTAATATAGGCTATATTATCCATACAAATTTCGAAAGCAACGTGTTTCAGGATTAGCATTGATAAGGGCCAGATTGGCAATTTTTTTGTCGCCAAACCAAACATCATTAATACAATATAAATTACATAGAAATTTAATTTTGTAAAATATAAATAAAAATACAATTTAATAGGGCAGATAACGTGAAGTTTCTAGGTTTCAAAGAGTACAATCCATGAGTCATTATTACAAAGACTAGCATATAGCCCGTCATATGACGGTATCAGTAATATATTTAATTTTCCAAAATTGTAAAATACCCTATGAGGCTTAAAAAAGGTTTGCATTTTGGCTGAGAATGATCTAATACACGCTCAATAATTTCCTTATCTTTACTGACCGCTTGTTAGTTGCCAACTTTAATTTACCTTGTCTTATTACGGGATAGGATGGACAGCAGAGGTTTTAATATTTGATTATCAGTGGTTATTTGGCGGTAGATATGAATGATGTCCAAAATATAGCGAACCGATTGTAAAATGTGGTTATATAGAAAGCAAACACACAAACGACAAACTTCTTATTTTCAAAGATATTTAATTTTAAAAGCTTGATATTTGTTAGTCCGTGAAATAGACTAAACTTATAAAAGAATTTGTGGTTGATACCGGTAGTAAAATTTTTTGAGACAAAAATAATCGATTTCATAAAATTAGCACATATGTATTTAGTCTACTATTTAAGCCAAATATAAAAGAAAATATTTACTTAATATTAAGTGCAGTGTTAAAACGTATGAAAATATGCAGAGGATGTTTAAATAATTTAAAATAAGAAATTTAATGAGATTTATTACTGATAAAAAGGAAAATGTTATTTTTTTTTTATTATGTGATATGGATAAATTTAATTTCTCTGAACCAAAACAGGCTTGAAATAATGGCATTTCTCTCGAAAAGTAGGGCTGATTTCGAATGTTTTAAACTTGTTTCGAATGTTGCTAACCCATACTCATCAAAATCAATAGGGATATCTATTCCATTACAGGTTATTTCATAAATTCGAACGGACGGACAGATAACTTAGGCTATTATTATATAGGGGATTTCTGTATTCATTTTTGGGAGAACAATAGAAATGGTTATAATTAACACTATTATTATGTAACAAGTTATTTTTACCAACAGAAATATTCTTTATTCTCACTTATTACAAGAATGTCTTGCTGCACCAATTCCTTTTTTACATAGAGCTCAAATTTAGTCGGATAATCTAATTTCTTTATCATTTTTTTACTGTCTACATCCCATTGTCACCCAGTCCATTTTTCTAAATAAAACTTTGTACTTATGGGTCGTCTTCCTGTGGCATTTTTGCTCGCTAACCATTCCCCCTCTATAGCATCCATCATGAACAGTATAACACTTGTAGAAAAAAGTGAAAACAGTTTTTAATTTCTATACAACAACGAAAAGTTTTTTTTTTTTTACTACAAATAAATAAATAAATAAAACACGCTCATTCTGTCTACCGTATCCCAATCCACAGCTGTACTGCAATGCTACTTACCACTGTGTTTCATTTCCACTGTATTTAATTCTTATATTATTAAATATCACAATTGAGTCAAATGAATAGAAACTGCGATGGATGTGAATTCAACTGCTCTCAGTAGATGCGAAAATGATACTAACCAACAGCAGCGTCTCCTGATTTTTGGTACAAAACAACAGAAGTGCGATAGTGCTTCGCCGCACTCAAACAGTTAAGGGACTGTTAAACATAAGAATCCCATATTTTTTTTACTAATTTCCGACTTTCCGTAACTTTTTTTACTACTCACTAAAATGCCCAAATACAAAACCAAATTTATGTTTTATATCTCTTTAATAAACTTAACTTAAATACTTATAAAAATAATAAAAAATATTTCTTAAAAATATGTATTTATAAAAATATAGTTTTAAAATTGAATCTAACAAATAAAAAACCATAAGTTTAACCATCCCCTATATAATAATAGCCTAAGTTGTCTGTCCGTCTGTCCGCGAATTTATGAAGCGGTTAGACCTGGAATAGATAGAGGAATCCATATTGTATTTTTGATCAATTAGCAAAATTCAAAGCGAGTTAGAAATCCACCCCTTCCCCCCGTTTTGAGTGTTTAATGCCTTTATTTCAAGCTCTGTTGTTTCCGGTTAAGAACAGAACATTAAATTTATCCATTTATCACATAATAAATATGTAAAAGAAACATTTTTTTTTCTAGTATAATGACGTCATTCCTTTAACCCTCTCCTTTAATCATTTTTTATTTTAAATAATTTAAACATCGTCTACACTATTTTAATATCTTTTATCACTGAACTTAGATATGACGTAAATAATTTTCTTTTATATTTAGCTTAAATAATAGATTTGGTACATATGTGGTAATTTTAAATTGAATCATCGAATATTTTTGGTTACCATGAAAATTTTATCACCGGTATTAACAACAAATTCTTTTCATAAAAGTCTAAGAGTTTATTTCACAGACTCATAAATATCTATCGTTTAAGTTATATACCTTTGAAAATTAAGAAGTTTGTTTGTTTGTGTGAGTTTTTTTTAATTCATAACCACACGGTTTGTCATCGATTCGCTCCATTTTGGACATCATATATACCGCCCAATAATCACTGTCGATATTAAAACCTCTGCTCTCCATCCTATCCCGTAATACCACATGATAAATTAAAGTTGGCAACTAACATGCGGTCAGTAAAGATAAACGAATTCCTGAGCTCGTACCAGATATTTCTCACATAAAAAAGAAACTCCTTTTTTACTTTCCTTATAGGGTACATTATAATTCTAGAAAATTAAAAATTTTACTGATCCCATCATATGACGGGCTATAATGCTAGTCTTTGTAATAATGACTTATGGATTGTACTCATGGAAACCAAGAAAGTTCACATTATCTTTCCTATTGAATTATATTTTATTTATATTTTACAAAATTAATATATTCTAGTATTTTATATTTTTAAAACATGCTCATAATTTTTAAACCATTTTTTTTTAAAATTCTGACATGATTTAACCTCCGTAAAAGAAAAAAATATATACATATATGACTCTCATAGCAATAATTTTAGTTTAATGACAGGAAAACATAATTAAATTGAAAAGCTGAAAATTTTGTGCAAAAATGTTGAAAAGGTTTTGAGAAATCTTGCATTAAAAATTTACATTCTGAGAAAAATCAGTTTAAATTAAGAAGTAAACAAGTGCCAAGTCCATTGCCAAGCACAGAAATTTCTAGAGTATGTTTTATATGTGTGTTTAAACGAAGCAGAATTTTTTTAATGCCGTTTATTTTTAATGCGCAGGACATTTCAATCTATAACATATTATTTTTAAATCAAAGTTTAAGGGTGTTGATACCTCTTAACCGCTTCCATTACAAATTTTTTTGAAAAAAATTGCAAATAATCATCACATTTTTTATGTTATTATTAATGACAAGGAAATGAAACAAAACAAAATATGTAGGTTTTAAGTTGAATATTTAATTTTTTAGAAGTTTAAGAGCATTTAGTTTATATTATTAATTTATTTTTCCGAGTTATCTTGGGCAAATGGAAAAAAGTTAAATATTTGTCTTTCTATGATGGTTTTTGAAGCAAGGGACAGCACAAAGTGATACTGACGTTTTGGACGCTGGTGTCTGGTCTCTTTCCTTACTGGCTTACCTCTGGAATTTGTTTTACGGGAACACAGAGTACACTGTCTCGTTGGATTTGATTTTTATTTTCAGTAGCAGTATTAACATCTGAAAAATGCCTTGAAGTTAACGTGAGTGGTATAGAACAAATGCTGGGTCTTCCTGACGTGGCAGAAAAAGCGTCACGATAATTTTCTAAAATTAGTTTTCTAATCAGTGAAAAACACGCAATCAGTTCTGAAAAAAAAAAAAAAAAACCGCGAAACTAGTAAAACTTGGCAAACTACCTATCAAAGTTGAATATGTCTTTTCATTTCCTCCAGGCCGAGTAACACAGTGATAAAACAAATCTTACAGATAAATACGGCTTCGCCCGAGTTTTCTCGGGATAATAATTAACTGCAATACATACGAACCCCAGATAACTCGGGATAATCAGGCAAGCGGTTAAGATGAATCTAACATCCGTCATGCTTGTGAATCTTCATACTCTCAAATTTACTTTAATCTAACTTCACCACAAATAAGTAGCAGTAGGTCCCCGTCTCATTAGATGTCGTGTTGCATTAAATCCTCCATAGCGGTCCAAACAAAATTTTACCTCAGTCGCCATTAATGAAACCGGCCTATCTTTGCCCGCCTAAGTTCGTAACCCTTCGATTATGAGATCGATGCCGTTAATAACGGAACTACTACGGTTCTACATTTATTTGATCTACATATAGAATTATTTTCTGTGATAGAAATATCTAAAGCTTGATGAACTTTGTAATGTAAAAATTAAAGACAACGATTAATTAACAGTCTAACTCAGTCAGTTATTTTAAATGAACCAAATTAAAAAAAAAAAAAATGGTTGGCTAAAGTTAGCCATCTAAATACTCAGACTAAAAAAATACTGTACTTATGCTAGTGTAATTAATAGGATTGCATTTCTTAAACTTTACCATCTTTCAATTGGACAGAATAAATCCACTCTCCGCACTTTTCTGAAGTCTAACTTTGTATAAAGTACACAAGCATGAGCTGCCTTTGTTATCCTAAATATAAAAACCGTAATCAGTAAATGAAATTTCATCTTTGAAAGTATAGTTATAATTTTTTAAAATTTATATAGTAAAGAAAATAAGCTTTTTATTTTATAATTTTATGCTTATTTATTACAGCTTGTTCTCTTTTTTTCATATACAAACATTTTAAATGGTTTTTCATAAAAACATTTAAAAAACTTATACTAAAATATTTTAATTTTTAACGCGATTTTTGAGCATGCAAATAGATTAATTCTGTCTTAACAAATTGTGTACGGGCACACTTTGCAGCGGAATGGTACCCAGAGCGGGCGTTTTGCACGTCGATTTAGTTATTCAGTTAAATCTCGATAGATCGAAAATTATTTCAATTTTTAACCCACTTTTCGTATTTTATATTGAAATATATAAACAAATATAGAAATAGAAATATATACATATATATATATATATATATATATAATATCATTTTCTCAAGGATAAATAAAAAACTAATTTTAAATTTAAACTGATTTTTTTAATCAGCCTTCCCGTTCTGTGGCTCCGCATCGTCTGATGTAAAAACGAGTTTTTACTTGTCTCAATTTTTCCAGAATCTATGTAGAAGACAAGAACATTCGGCTTCGTTTTCCTGTCTATACCGTTATTTTTGTACCCACAAACAAACCCTGTTGTTACACTAACCCGTACTAGTACGTGATCCGCTTATCAATCGTCAGAAAACGTACTAGGTCGCGTCCCGCATACAATGTGTTAAGTGATCTATTTGTAAACATTGACCATAAATGTTTGTCAGTTATTATTTCCGAATCTGTAGTGGGCCAAATAGACCCCACTAAACGTGTTGCATCTGGTCCCGCGGTACACTTGGGTTAGTTTGATCATAATCGTAGAATGTATCAGCGTTTAGAAAATCCCCTACAATTTCACGAGTTATGCTGTTATAGTGTTGCCTATAAAATTTAGCGCGATATTTTTTTACCGGAATTGTTTTAAACAGAAAAAAATACTCGGTTTAAAGAACAGAGAAAACTTAAACTTTGTTTAAATCCATGAATTTAAAAAAATATCCCCTTGTACTGGAAAGATCAAGGAAGTAGTAACAAATAATATAAGATGGAGTAGTTTTAAAGCTTTTTATGACTTTAAAATTATACTCATAGTTTTAGAAAACTTTAAAACTTTGAAATGTCTAGTGCAGTGATCGCCAAACTTATGAAGTTTCACAAGTTTTTACTCTACATAAAAGAGGTTAGAAATGGAAATAAAAAGTAAGCTTCGAATTTAGAAATGTTAAATACAGTTTGAGATGTTCTCAATTTAGGCGTTAATGGAAAAATGTCCCCAGTTCAAGCGGTGAGAATGAAAAGTTTGTTGGCTATCCCCGTTTTAGGTGTTAACACAGAAAATAATCCCAATTCAGCCTTTGAGAATGAAAGTATTTGTTGGCTACTCCTGTTTCAGGTGTTAATCGAAAGGATCCCAATTCAGGCATTGAGAATGAAAAAGTTTGTTGGCTATTCCCATTTCAGGTGGTCCGTTTTGAGATTACTATAATTAGTATAACAGTGCTCCCACCTGTAGCCAATAGGACTTGAAGGTAATAAGGATACCTCCCAGGTGTCGTCACGCATTCGTTTTTTCAGTGAGTTATACATACATCATCATTTTTCATTCTGCAACAGTTTTTTGGCGTCACATGCTGCTTTTTTAGCCAGTTGGATTGTTTTTTTCATCTGTAATACATTCCTTGTGCTAATTGTAACATAAAACAGAAAAGCTGTGTCCAAAAGCTTTAATTTTGAACTGAGGGTCTTGCCATTTTAAAGTGGAATACAAGAACCGATAAACAACGGCTCTAACGATCCAGGCGCAGCAATGGATGTTTGATTAAGCCTTCTGATGAAACTGTGATGGTGAAAGAACAACACTTTTCACGTGCTTCCGGCGATACAAAGTTTGTTCTGGAAAAGAGGATAGAGCAAGTGTTGTAAAAAAATGTGAGGAATTAATAACTAATCCAACAATACAAAAAGATAATTCCGTGAAAACTATGCGAGGTGGGTACACGTGGCTAAGAGCTTGCGAAATTTATTTTGAATCCAAACTAATTTGTATCATCAAATATGAAATAACCATCTCAAACGGGAATTTCAATCAAGTCCTATATCCTTTATTACCTGATACAGGGGCGGACTAAGGCCTAGGCAACCTAGGCACGTGACATGGGCTCGGAATTTTTGGAGCCCGAAAATTAGGTTTTTAATTTTTATTTTTATTTAACAGAAAAACGTGATATTGATAATTATTGCTGAAACGTATCCAAATGATGCCGAATCGTTGATTGATAAAGTCGAAAAGTGTGGACGAGCGTTATGCATCCACGCTCGCGAGTGTCGACGTGTGTCAATACGATGGAGCCTCGCACTTATCAAGCCTTTACTATGCATGTCAGCACTTGTTTAAAAAGTCAAACGTAGCTATTGAAAATCAGCGACTCATGAACGTATTGCATCTTATGTGAAGTTCCAGAACGTGAAATAAGATTCAGTGGCTAAAAACATTTTAATATATTTAATAATATATTTACTTATAAAAGTCTTAAATGGTAATACTTCATTTTTCAGCTCTGCTAAGTTTAAATCTTGCTCATAACAGGTTAATATATTTTTTTTGTATACGATTTTTTAATTAGCAACATTAAAAAAAGATCTGAGGGATATAAAACTATTAACAATAAATTCAAAACAATTTTTCACGATAGTGACGTTAGTGACTCTTCCATAGAGGAATTAAAATGTTATGAACAAGATTTTAACCTAGCAGAGCTAAAAAATGAAGTATTACAAATTAAGACTTTTATAAGTAAAGAAAATATTATTTCGTCTGTATCCATACGGTCATTTATTCAGGAAAAATAATACTATTGCTACATTCTCTCATTGAAACATAATTCTAAAAATTTATTGAACCCTTCCAATAAGCACTGCAAGCGGTGAAAGATCATTCTCAGTCATGGCCAGAATAAAAAAAATTTTAAGATCCACATGAGGCCGACAAAAATGAAATAGTTTATCATTACTTTACATATAAAAAGAGTTATTAAATAACTCTATTAATTATGACAAACTAATGGACACGTTTGCAGAATTAAAAGGGGGAAAAAAGGCAAATAACGAATCAATCTGGGTATATTTGTTTAAGAATTATTGTTTGCTTTAATAAATTATGTTTATTTAATTTTTGTACATGTATATTATTTTTTCCTTGGAATCCAATAATTAAATAGAACTTCATACTATAGGCTTTAAAACCAAACTACCAAACGCAAAGTATGTGTTATGACTGAAAAATAGGCCCGGAATTACAATGTTCCGTAGGTCCCGCTTTAGACTTAGTCCGCCACTGGCCTGATACGGGATGTTTTCGTCTACAGCCTAAACTGGAATCCAGACATCGCTTTTAGAAAATAAACGAAGCAGTTTTAGCATCAGCATGGGAAAGTCTGAAGTTTCACTAAAATATGTACCTATGCAATGTTCTAAAAGAGGACTACAAACAAAACTTTTAGCTAGCAAATAATGGGAAAGAGTAGGTGACGTTTTGAGCGTTGCAGCTCACTTTGTGTGAAGCAAGGGCCGTTTCGATGGGTGGAACACCTGTCCGAGTGATAACGTTGCTTCCAGCAGGCAGGAACATCCTGATAAGAGAGGAATATCTGAGATTATGAATAAAGAGAGTCATCAAAACAATGTCTTGCCCTGACAGCGTTGTTTATCTACTCCAGAGCCAACAGCGAAGTGTAACTCATGCATCACCATCACTCATTTTGCGTGACTGCGGTTACAGTTACATCTGATCTCCAGCATCGGAACAAATACACATCGGTCTGCGAACCTGGGAAAACGAATGCTTTTTCCCGAAAAAAAAAAGTCCTCGCCAGAGACCCCCTGCGCCCACAAAACAGGTGGTTTTCTTTCTCTTTTTTTAAAAAAAGAAGAAAGGGGACTGTTCGGAATATCCATGTACATTAAGCGGATAGAAAAAATCGGGGCCTCAGATATATATAAAAGTATACATGTGTATATCTATCTCGGTGTGTGTGTATATATATACCCGTAGCCTATATTTCAGCGCCGATTCGCAACAGAGGTTTCACGCAGAGCCACGAGAAAACGCACACAGTTAATAAATGCACCGCTAACTATGGAGGCAGTGTTGAGTGGAGCATCCCCCGCGGCGCATAACACCACCGCGAAACCACTACACCGCGTATATTCCTCCATCAGATCGCTTTTCCCCCCCTCCCTAAATCTATCAATGAACGGCGTTCTCCCCCTTCCATTTTCCCACGTGACCATGTGGACGGACCCCCCTCGGATTGACCACTAAAAACGAGGGCCCTTGCTGGTTTGTAGTGGGGCCCTCCCACTGCTAGTGCATTTCCTCCGTTGCATCTGGTTCGGGTAGGGCCCCCCGCCGGGCCTTAGGGCCTCGTATAAATTTTATTTAAAATCAGATGTCGGGAGGCGTTTTTCCTGCTCGCATTCATTAAACCCGCGTCTATACTATTAGAGTGTGTGCCAGCCTAATGAGATGATCACGAATGTTTCGGTGCCGATTTCGGAATTTCCTTATTTATTTCTTATTTTCTCCCTCTCCTCACTCTTTCTCTGTTTCCTGTCCGTATCGGAATGAGTCTCGAGGTTAATTTATGCATCCGTTTTCGCACATCTTCCAGGGAGGGGGGCTTGATTAGATCTTGGGAGGTCTCCTTCGCACCAACCACGAAGGATGGAAGCAAAGAAGCGAGCAGTTATAAACGTTTAGATCGGCAACAAAAGAAGAAACATATAGAAAAATGGTCAAAGGCCAGCTGTACCCATTAATTTCAATTTAGGAGTGAGGGCTTTGCTTCAAACTAACTTTCTATATACGACCCTAAATGTCTGCATCCGCAACTCTCTCTTTGCCTACCAAGTCGAAATCACACTCTGCTCATACATCCGTCTCTCAATGTCCGATACACATGTATGTTTGAGGTCAAAGTTACCCAAATCTGCCGTTGTTGAAGTAAAAGATCATAATCACATTAAACCATTCAATTTTTAAAAAATATTGCCAAAAAGATAAGAATAATGCACAAGTTATTCGCCCAAGAAACTATCAGAGAAAAACACATGTTTTTAGGTTGAATGAAAAGAAACAGAATTCATTGTCATATTTTCGTGATTTACAACTAAAATCGCCAAGCCATCCATCGTGATCTAGTAGTAACACTTGGCGAAACTTTCAGAAATTCTCAGTCACACTCAGATTCACTAACTCGGAATTGCTGCATTGAACTCAGACAAATAACTTAAAAAATCAATTCATCTTTCAAATCGCTTTCTTCAAGCTCTGAAAATATTTGGCCCCTTGTTCCTGGTGAAAAATACACGCTCTTAGTCCAGGTTGTTTATTAAGTGACGACAATTTTTAAAGTTTAACTCTTTAACGGACAGTGGTTGCGCAGCAAAACCAACTGTAAAATTTTTTTTTCTCTTTTGTTAAAAGATATATTAATGACTTTTTGGATTTTATACGTTTTCGGCGCTTAAAACTACCAATAGATCATAGCACTTTACATAATTTATATTTCACTTTCAAATAAATATACATTTTTAAACTTACTTTGCTTGAAACAATCAGGAATTCTATTTTTGTCTTTTATAATCCCAAATAACAGTAGTTAAGCAAAACAACGCTTATAAATTGTTTATACATTTGTTTATTACATCATATTAATGATAATTATTCATTGTTCTTCCAATATAATTTAAATGTTAGGGAAGTATTATTTTCAAGCCGTACAAGGAGAGGGTTTTACAGGTAACACTTCGCGTGCGGGCAACGTATTTTTACGTTTTTTTCAGTCTGTCACTGAAGCGCAGGCCACGTAAAAATACGTATTTATTAGATTTGTGGTGGATACCCACTAACCACCACCAATCTACTAAATACGTATAATTATATGTATGTGTGACATTATAGGCGTGTTGTTTGCGTTGCTGTGCAACACAACCATTTTTTCTTTCCACAAGTTAGGATTGTCGAGTGACTCGGTCTTTGTTGCGTTATTTCGTCTTCCATCGAATTCCTAGCTCCAGAACGTACGAGTCGTGTTTTGTCCATTAGAAGCTTGGTTTTTTTCTTGTCGAATACAAAATGGATCAAATGAGCCGTTGGAACAAGAGATAGTGATGAAGAAATAGGTGCTGACAGATAATCGGAGTTTCATTTTAAAAATCGTTTACTTTTGTAATTTCGTAAAAATATTTTCTTTTTTTTAAATAATCACACAGTATATAATTAAGTGTAAATTAGAAAAAAAAAGTTTCGTTCCCCAAAACAAAGTAGTTTTGAGATTGACTGCGATTTTTCTGAATCACTAAACTTTCGCGAGAATCACGAAAAAACG
>CM063508.1:185201257-185238757 GCA_032207245.1 Pardosa pseudoannulata | reverse complement strand
TTATTAAACCATCGTTAAAATAAAACTTGGGCCATTTTCACTGTTCGTGGCAGAGACACGAGTAGAGTGTTCACAGCTCCATGTCCACTCGCTGATTGAAACTTATCTATTTGCAAGCTCATCAAATTGTTTCAAAATGCTTCCGCCTGACCGGATGATCCCAAAAGCTTACGCGAGCGTGGGTCTTTTTCATTTATTTTATTATTATAAAAGAGTTCTCATTTTAAAATAGCTTTTAACTCACTTAATTTATAACTGCCCCTTTTTTAGACCTCATATATATATATATATATATATATATATATATATATATATATATATATATATATATATATATATATATATATAGTCCCTTAGAGTACTTCAGATGGAGAATTGTGTCCCTCCACTGGTTGGCACCATGGGTTAATCACGTTTAGCTGTTAAACTACGTTTTTGAGACCGGCCCTAAATACTAGAAAAAGGGAAAGGGGTGGATTTTGAACGTTGCTAACCCTAACTCGTCAAGAATCAAATATGGATGTCTGTATCCATTCCAGGTCCAACCGCTTCATAAATTGGAGGACAGACGGACAGATAACTTAGGTTATTATTATATACGGGATTGTTTACTTGGCAATGAGAGAACATAAGTGATTTGCAATCTTGGATTTCTTTAATAAAAAAACTACAAAGTCCATCATTGTGGAACTTAACTTTATTGACGCTAAAAATGAACATCTTTACAAATAATAGACATAAGAGAACTTGTAAACTAAAAAAATTATTAGTTAGCCGTTGGAGTGCGGCGAAGCGCTATCGCGCTTGGTTATTATGTGCCAAGAATGTGGAAACGCTACTATTGGTTAGTATCATTTTCGCATCTGTTGAGAGCAGTTGAATTTATATCCATAGCAGTTTATATTCATTTTACTCAATTGGGATTTTTAATAATAGAAGAATTAAAATAAAATACAGTTGTAAGTAGTAATGCGGTAGAGCCGTGGATGGTGGTACGGTAGACAAAAGGAGCGGGTATTATTTATTTATTTATTGGTAGTAAAACAAAAAAAAACTTTTCGTTGTTGTATAGAAATTAGAAACTGTTTTCACTTTCTCGACAAGTATGATACCGATCATTATGGATGCTATAGACGAGGAAGGGTTAACAAGCAAAAATGCCACAGGAAGACGACCCATAAGTACAAAGTTTTCTTTAGAAAAATTTCCTGGGTGACAATGGGATGTATGCAGTAAAAAATTGGTAATGGAATGAGACGATCCAACTTCATTTGCGCTCTATGTAAAAAAGGAATTCGTGGAATTTGTGCAACAAAACATTCTTGTAATAAGTGAGAATAAAGAATATTTTTGTTGGTGAAAATGACTTGTTTCATAATAATTAGTGTTCATTATAACCATTTCTATTGTTCTCCAAAAAAATTACTACGCATTTCATTCCGCACTATTAGCATATATATAAGAAAACTCTTCAGCACTCAAACGGTTAAGGACAAAGGTAAATTTTACTTATATCGGTCATTGACTACTTTGCACAGAAATCAGGCCTTTTCTTTGCCTAGAAATGAAAATATACTAAGACTTTTTTTCAGATCTTTGAAAATTCGGAACTTGGAAAGTTGGACAACTCTGGTATAAAGCAATAAATATCAATAACTATTTTTAGTCATTTGTCATTGATTTTAAAGACTAAGGTCTACTTAATGTTGCTTGAAGGGGAGCATTAACTAAGCATCCCTTATACTAACATGTCATTCTTTATTTCATCACCAAATGCCTGCTTATTTTTCATTTGGTGACGAGGATGCAGTTGACGTTTTCTCCATTAATTTCATAACCACACACCGAGGCCTCGCGCTTTCACGTATTACTCAAACTCCGATGCTGCGACTGATCTGCCCTCCGCAGCTGCCCGGGCCCAGCCGAGCTAAAATAATTCCTCGAAAGTGACTTATTAAGTGACGTCACAGACCATAATGTGCACGCCCCGCCCTTTGAAACCCGACGAAAATGGACCCACGAGTCCGAAAAATCTCTTAAATCGACAGAAGGGGGTCTTTTAAAAAGGCAATTGCGGGCTATACGAATATCTCCCCCCCCACCTCCCCGCTCATGCGCTTTAAATAAATCATCGTTTGGTAAGGGTGGTCGGGCATTTTATCGGCTGAATAGACCCGGTTTACCCCCCGAATCAGTACGCTTCGCGAAGTTTCAATAAGCTCTACTGGGAGACCTGATGACTTTTGCTTGATTAGCTACCCTAACGGTACTTAGTTTTATTTTTTATTAAAAAAAAAGTGTAGGGAGGTATTTCGGAATAAAAGTATAAAACCGTGGTAAAAACTGTTCGAAAAAAATCGTCAATGGTATCTGATGTTAAGCTGCACCCCAGCAGCGTTTTTACTCGCATCTTATCTTCCGGTTTCATCGCGTATGTTTTTTAAGTCATAACTACAGAATGATTATGATAAATTGGGGGTTAGCTAATTTGAAATTTTATTGCTAATCTTCCCTATTATATACATCTTTTGCAGTTTACGCTATTCTTGGAATATTGTAAACTCGTAATTTTGGGGGGAATATGTAAATAAGTGACTTAAAATACATTTCTTATGATTTATTCATTTCGCCATGATAAATAGTGGATCAAAATTTGAAATATCCCATATATAATTTTAGCGTTAGATTTATTAGTGCTTTGGAATATTTAAAAGCTTTTAATTTATTTTGTGTAACAGAAAATGATCTAGAGTAAAATGGTATCATATGAGATGCATACTTCAACTACAAACCTGATATAACAAATCTGCTATTAAGGTTAGATTCGCGAGTTTGAGCATCATAAACTATATTTTTTAACGGCATAGTTGTTTTTCTAATATCTTAAAAATCATCAGTTTGAAGGAAATATATTTTCTGTCCGACTTACTACGCACTTACCCTAACAAAACCCAGGAAGTGCATAATTCCCTACTAAATGCGTTTGAAGTGGATTCAATATCCGAGGAGGAAGTTCAGCAAAATGTAATCCCAAAGAATTATTTTGTTCTTTAAACCTTCGAAATAGGAAAAAGAAAATCAAAATACTCTGCAAAGACGTTATTATAGAAGAGACGGCTGGGGTCCGCGGAGGGGGTGTTCTGGAGCCTCCCCAAAATATATTCAATGTATGTATGTAACGCGGCGGAAATTAATTCCGATGCTTACAATAAAAATTTTAGTTCCTATCGTATTTATTTACCCGGACGTGCTGGGGAAGAAAACGGTCGTGGTACATTATAGAGAACGGCGAGTCCGTAAGAATTACAGAAATATAGATAAACATAAATTTTCATAATTTTTTTTAAAAATCTCGTAAAGTTTTCATTGAAAGTATTTCGAGGATGGTATAGATCAGCATTCGGCGAAATTTAAAAGCACCGTTACATATATAATTTTTATTTGGCGGACAACAAATTGTATGAATTTAACATTAACATTAGGTATACGAGACGCTTCACTTTGACGCATTTCGAATTTTATAAAAAAAAAAATTATAAAACCCTTTTGCATTTTTATTTTATTTCTTGGGAGTTTACTTAAGAATTGGGTTCCCCTTGGCAAATTTGGCGAAAATATTGGCGATATTTACTAAAACACGAAGGTAATCCATCCAAACATTGTATTTCTTGCTATTTCTGGCAACTTTAATTAATGCACAGTACGATATCTTAATAGAATTATATCCTCTTACTTAATTAAAGAAAACGACTTGAAAACCGGACATTTATATTTATCGGCAATTAATCTTTTAATAGTTTACAAACGCAACAGCTCCAAATTATTAAAAATCAGCCATATTGAACCATTAATGGTTTGTTATATCTAATTTTTTTAAGCATTGCGCACTTTTAATATATAAGAAAAGAGTGACACAAGGAGAGCTGGATGCCAATATCATATAAATTATAATATAGATACAGATTGTTTGACACGACGAGATCAGAAGAAAATGTTAGTTGACCCTACTTAAACCATTATTGCCAAGTTGGCGGGGGAACCCAGTTCTTTAGTCAAACCTATTTCTTGTACTGACTTTTATCCATCGAATGAGGTAAATATATATTGAAGTCTATTTTCTGTATTGAAGTGTCGAAATCAGGGCTTCGAACCGGAACTGAACCGAAAACCGGAAAAAAAACCGTTATTTTGGTCGGAACAAAAACCGGAACTGAACCGAAAAAAATATCGGTTTATTTCGGTTCGATATATCTTTCAGTCATTTTGTTACTGTTACCAACTTATCAATATTTTCTAATTTAACGTCAACTTTATAATTACATATCCGCACTTGTATAAGATTGCAATGGTGGTTTTGGCAGCTCCAGTGTTGAAAGAGCGTTTTCAGGTTTGAAAATTATTCTCCGAGACAACAGATGTAATCTCAGTGAAACCCCGTTAGAAGATATATTAATAATTAGAGGCAATTTTCATATGTTAAATAAATAATATATTTTTTACATAATTATTGCAAGGCCAAGTGCAAGATGTGAGAGTCAAACGACGAATGTGGGTAATCATGAACCTAGTTGTCAAATGCGATTTTGATAATGGATAATAATGCCAATGCTCGCCGCTCTTATCGTACCTGCTGTTTGTATCAATTCACATAGTGTACCAATTAAAAAAAGAATAAAATCTTCTAAATTTTGATAGAATTACATTTTTTGTTTATGATAGAATTATATTTTTAGTACAAATAAGAATATACATAAAATGAAATTATTCATTTGGAACTGAACCGAAAACCGTTATTTTTGGCGGAGCGAAAACCGGAACTGAACCGATATTAATTTTTTAGTTGAACCGGAACGAAAACCGGAACAAAAAAAATTACGGTTCGAAGCCCTGGTCGAAATATTGAAATTATCTATGTGGTATACCTATCTCTACGGATATGCGTCCATTTCATGCAATCATAATGTAGACAAAATGTTTAGTAAATTAGTTTTACTCGTGCAGACATTACAACTATAAAAAACAGGTATGTATTGACAATACTTCGATCCGTTTTCCGATATTCTTATCTCAAATGAAACGAGCAATAAGTAAGAGTAGAAAGAACGAAACGCAGAATGTCGATTGAAGTCAGAGTGGGAAAAGATTTTGAAGGTATTAGTTGCTCGGTTCGTTTGTTGAAAAATAAAATACTAGAATATATTTTGAATTAGTAATATTATTGTGAACCTCAATATTATCTCATATTTTCAATTTTTAATTATAGTGTTAATTGCATTGCTTTCTGAGTGTTGTTATATGAATTCGATTTGACGCATGTTCGTGGAGGTAGCTATGTAAGAAACATCCGTAAACCTAGTGTTAAACATGCCTACACTTAATACGTACTTATTTCTACCATAGCCGGTTAAATGGCCGTTACTTTACGTTTCCTGATTGAATGTATGAAATAGGGATATTGGGAAGAAAATAAACAAATAAACTATATTATGACTAGCATATAGCCTGTCATATCACAGGATAAGTAAAATTTTTAATTTTCCAGAATTGTAAAGTACCCTATGTGGTAGGTAACAAAGTATATTAATAGAATATTTATACGATAGAAAATATTTATTTGTATAAATATTTGTATTAATACAAAATAAAACAGATGATTTTTTGTTATATCTAGGGCCGGTCTCACCAAAGTCGTTTAACAGCTAACCGCGATTAACCCATGACGCCAACCAATGGCAGGACGCAATTCTCCGTTTAAACAGAGATTAATCGCGGTTAGCCGTTAAACGACTTTGGTGAGACCAGTCCCCAGACTTTTATGAAAAGAATTTTTTGTTAAAACCGGGTATAAAATTTTCATGTGCAACAAAAAATAATCGATGATTCAATTTAAAAGCATCACATATGTACCTAATCTATTATTGAAGCCAAATATAAAAGAAAAATTATTGACATAATATCTAAGTTCAGTAATAAAACGTATGAGAGTAATGAAAACGTTATTTAAATAATTTAAAATAAGAAATCGTTAAATGAGATGTTTAAAGGAATGACGTCACAATGCTAGAAAAAAATGTTATTTTTACCTATTGTGTTAACTATCTATAAGTGTTATTTTTACATATATATTTATTATGGGATAAATTGAATCGCCTGCTCTTAACAATCAAAAATAAAGCTTGAAATAATGGCATTTAAAAACAAAAGGGGAAGGGGTGTATTTCGAACGTTTTAAAGACGACAGTATTTTTCGTTGTGATATAAATCATATTTATACCAATTTATTTTAGAATCGGATCGATAGTTTAGGAAAAAATTAGGAAAAAAAAATTTTACTCGCTTTGAATTTTACAAATCCTAACTCATCAAGAAACCAATATGGATGCCTCTATCCATTCCAGGTCCAACTGCTTCATAAATTTTCGGACAGACGGACAGATAACTAAGGCTAATATTATATAGGGGATTAGACAAAATTGTTGTATTGCCAATTTTTGTGTGTTACAAACACAAAGAATTTTTGATTCGTTACCCATCGCATTTCTATATTCGCATTACCGGTTATGATATGTTTAGTGTTAAAATAATAAAGGAAGAAAATATATTTATAGAGTAATAATTAGAAACTTTTATTTAATTAATACAAAATAAACGTATTAAATCCTCATTTAAAAAAAACTTTACTTACTACTGGCACATTTTTAGCATAATAAACGATCTTGCTTATGATACGTGGAGTTTTGGCTCCAACGACGTGACTGCAAGTCGGACAGTTGCGTTTATTTCAAGCCTGAGCGAAATCGAGTTTTAATTACTGTGACAGACGAAAATATTTCTTCGCACAAATAGGTTGTTGAAAATTGAATTAAATTTTTCAATGCCTTCTCACTCAGTGGTAGGTATTTATTTTTAGCCAAAAATGAAATCATTTATTGTGGGATTTTTATCTACTTTATTTGAATCAGGTAAATAAAAAAATATTTAGTAGTTGTGAATCCAATCTTAGGTAAAAGCCGAATACGGCCCGAATGGGAAGGGCGCTGATCTTTGAAACCGGAGTTCGTGAGTTCGAATCCCAATGTGTCATAAGTGTTCGTAGCCATCCGAAATCGACTTTAAGCAGTAAGTCCCAGTCTCGTTAGCCCTCGTGTTTCCAAAAATAGTTCCAAACCAAAACAACATTAGGTTATATTTATTTCGCTAATAAATAGTACCTAGTATGAAAATAATAATAAAAATTATAATTCATCATAAGTTCTGTTAGTTTTCAATCGGTAAAAGGTTGCGTATAATATTTGTATTATATGATGTATCCCGACTATAATAATGATACTAGCAATACAAAAGCACAATGCATTGGCTTAGATTCGAAATATTTCATCAACAGTGTTATGGAAATAAATTCCAACTTTTCTTATTCTAAAAAGAGAAATTTTTTTATTTCTTTCAACACTTACATAAAAAAATTGCATGTTTTTCGGACATTTGCCAATTCTAGCTGTGATAATTGAATAACCTACAAGACAAGATGGTAATTAGAGAAAATTGCGTGAAGCCCAAATGTTACGATAAAGGCTTAAACATCACCTTTAAATCTTCAAAAATTCGCTTTTTTCCTTTTGACAATTTTAAAATTTCTGAAGATTTCTGGATCGTTGAAAACAAACTCCGTTAAAATATTCGAATTACAACCTGTAAAACCGAAAATTCTTTGCTTTTAATAATACAGGCTTGAAGGAGAATGTAAAACCTTTAACAGGGTTCCCACGGTCCTTAAAAGTCCTTAAGAACTCCTTAATTTTAGCTTTCATTTTTAAGGACCCTTAAAAATACTTAATTTTAGTCAAAGGTCTTTAAAAACTCTTTAATTTTTAAATTATTGGAATCTGATCAATTTCTCCATCGACGCGATCCGCCTATCAGTTTTTGTCTTACTCTCCAAAATTTCGGGTTTTGTAAGTTCTGAGTTAAACTGGTTCTAAGAATGCCAGTGCAGGTGCTAAGTACCGGTCAAAGAATATACATATATTAAGAATATTTAAAATATTTAATGTTCGTAACATTCTTTTATATTTTCTAGCCAAAAGTGCAGTATTATTAATAGAGAAAATCCTCAAATACATATGTTTTCAGTGTATTACTGTAGTAATTCAAAATTACTTTCCTTATTATCCTTAAAAAGCTTTGAAAATACTTCTAGTTTATTAGTACATTATATGGTCTCGAGCTAGAAAACTTATTGGACAAATAAAAATTCTTTCGCATACTGAAAAGGTTCAAAGTATAAAATCAGCTGCGCTTTCCTAATAGCTATAAGTCATGCAAATTTTAATTAAACGAAAGATGGAGTGGGGGTTTTTAGATATTTCAGTTACTTATGGACGTTTAATTTTTCTTGCATTGAATGTAATAGAAAAATCAAAAACTTTCTTCTTTCCCAGGCAACGTAGGGTAAAATCAGCTAGTATATGCATATATATATATATATAGTCATTTTTAAACCCCTCATATAGTACTGTTTATAATATTGTATTTTATTAACAATTTATTTTTAATTTGATCATTCAAGGAACTTCAGATGTACATTTTTCAAAATTAGTTTTTGTCAAATAGATTTATCTTACGTTAATTTTTAGGCATTTTTAAAAACTTAATTCTGAAATATTGTAGGGCATTTATTGAACACGCCTTGTCTGGTTCATAATCATTAAAAAATGTTCCTCAGGAAATAGAGTTTATGTCGTTATGCTGTGTATTTCGAATGAGTTCTTACAAATAGTTACTTTGGTCCTTGGAAAGTCCTTAATTTTTGTTCTGGAAAAAGAGTGGGAACCCTGTTTAAATGAATTTTACCTAAAATGGTTTTTTTTTTCAACTTGCACACACTGTAAATACAAAATCGCATATAGCGATTTCAAATTTTCACATTAAATACATTATAGATCTAGAATGGAACTCTTATGTACTTTTTTCGCTGTTGTTTATATCATTTAGTACTTATTTAGTGTTTGATATGGAATTATTTTGAATATTCAATTCCTTAGTGTAATATTTCTGATACTTTCTATAAGTTTAAACAACTGGAGAATTATGCGTAACAATTGATGTTTACAGAAAAGCAAAAATCCCCTAACAGCCTCAGGTCGACGTTAAAGGTTGATACCCTACATTTTGATGTTTGGTGTGTCATAACAATCCAAGTTTAATAAACAATTTATTTCTATGAAATGTGTTTGTGCGTGACTAAGAAGTAAACATTGAATTAATTCTTGGAGTAATTTTCACCGATTCATATGGAAACATACCATGCTTACAGATCTTATCTTTTAGCATAAAATTCGCAAGATTTTTATTTATTTTTCTAATTTATTTGACAGACCTTGGGTACTCTAGAAACCATTTTATTTTTATTCCCAACTAGTATGTGTTAGTGCTTCGCTACGGTGAACTTAATATGTTACTTTTGAAGCCAATAAATTATTTTGAGGTACTCTAAATATACAACAACAGCCAACTATATGAAAAATATGTTTATATTATCTTTTATATTATCTTGTCACACGATAGGATGGACAGAAGATGCATTAATATTGAATATGTTCACTTGGCGGTATCAAGGATTTCTGTCCAAAGTTAGTTACTCTATGACATATCGGGTAGATTTGTATAAAAAAAAAAAACATACAAATGAAAACTGTTCTTAATGTCAATAAATAAAAATAACATAATATAGGTTTGCATGCTAAAAATTAAATCTGCATCGAATTTGTGTCTTATATTAAATTTGCACAAACATTTTTTATGGTAAAATATAAGTTTAACTCTAAATTACATTACTGTATTACTACTGTACGTTGATTAGCAACGTTAACAGATCTTGCCATATTACGTGGTAGAATAGGAAGCAGATATTTTGACAGCAACAGTGCTAACTTTGGTGATATTAATAAATGTTGTCCAAAATTAAGGAAATTTATGACAAACCACATGGTTATGTATGAAACAGAAACGTACTTTCATATTGTTATGAATATAAAGTTAACTATATAAAATGATAGATTTTTATTTGCCCATGAGAGTCACCGAAATTTGTACTTTTTGTTGTTAGAATATTATTGATAAACATTTCACTGTAACATAAAAATTAACCAAGAATTAAATTTAAAATGAGTTCTTATATAAAAAATGCTATAATTTGAGTGACATAGAAATGAAAGTTAATCAATTTATATTTCAATTTCTAGATCAAATCGAATTAATTGCAGACGTTGTTTAAATAATATAAAATAAGAAATGAATGAATGAGATATTTGAAGGAATGACGTCATAATGATAAAAAATATAGTTTTCACCTATTTATAATGTGAAAAATTGGAAATTTTAATCTCCTGCTTTTAACCGTGGAAAACTGCGTTTAAAACAATTACTTGGGATGACGTCACATTGCTAGAAATTATTGCTTCTTTCCCTTAGTTATGATGCGATAAATTAAAAAGTGAATCGTTTGCGTTTAACCGGGTAAAATAATGTTTGGAAAAATGACATGAAAAGCTCGAAAAAGGGAGAAGGAATGGATTTCGAATGTTAAAATTTTTTTAAAAACCTTCCTAGGGATATACCTAATAATTTCCCAAATTTTCACGGCGATTGGATGTATGGTTTTTAAGTCTATCGAGTACAGACAGACACAAATTCATTTATATATATATATATATATATATATATATATATATATATATATATATATATATATATATATATAAATAGATTTGGCAATTTTGCTAGAGTTTCGTGTGTAAAAACATTCCATCAGTTTTAACACGTATGCGGGACACGTACTAGTACGTTTTCTGACGATTGATATTTGAGCGCGGGTCACGTACTAGAACGGGGTAGTGTAACAACATGGATTGTTTGTGGGTACAAAAATAACGGTATAGACAGGAAAACGAAGCCGAATGTTCTTGTCCTTCATATTTTTTAAAATGCAAAAATGTTTATGCATAACATAATTCGAAAAAATTAAATCTATGTACTACTATTTCTATTTGATTTTTCATATTTACGATACTGTTATAAAATCTCCTGCTTTTAACCGAGGAAAACTGCGTTTAAAAACAATTACTTGGGATGACGTCACATTGCTAGAAATATTGCTTCTTTCACTTAGTTATGATGCGATAAATTAAAAAGTTAATCGTTTGCTTTCAACCGGGGAAAATAATGCTTGGAATAATGACATGAAATGCTCGAAAAAGGGGGAAGGAATGGATTTTGAACTTTAAAAATTTTAAAAAACCTTCCTAGGGATATAACTAATAATTTTCCAAATTTTAGCGGCGATTGGATGTATGGATTTTGTGTCTATCGAGTACAGACAGACAGACAGAAATTCATTTATATATATATATATTTATATATATATATATATATATATATATATTTATATTATATATATATTAATTTTGATTTGGCAATTTTGCTAGAGTTTCGTGTGTAAAAACATTCCATCAGTTTTAACACGTATGCGGGGACGTACTAGTACGTTTTCTGACGATTGATATTTGAGCGCGGGTCACGTACTAGAACGGGGTAGTGTAACAACATGGATTGTTTGTGGGTACAAAAATAACGGTATAGACAGGAAAACGAAGCCGAATGTTCTTGTCCTTCATATTTTTTAAAATGCAAAAATGTTTATGCATAACATAATTCGAAAAAATTAAATCTATGTACTACTATTTCTATTTGATTTTTCATATTTACGATACTGTTATAAATTTATCCACTAATATATATATATATTTTAATTTACAAAAATCTTACGGTTGTTATTTATATATCTCTATTTATATATTTGTTTATATATTTCAATATAAAATACGAAAAGTGGGTTAAAAAATGAAATAATTTTGGATCTATTGAGATTGAACTGAATAACTAAATGGACGCTCAAAATGTCCTCTCCCGGTACAATTCCGCTGCGAAATGGACCCGCACACAATGTGTTAATCTACAGGTATTTCTTTCAAGTAACTGTGCAGACCAGACAACCTGTGATACGCAAATTGCTGGTGGATGGTACACGAAAAATTATCAGTAATGGCGGACATAAAAATTAAAAAGCATAAATCAAAAAATACCATACAGATAAAACTTTACAAGTAGAATTGCAACGACACAATGGAATTCATTTTTGTTAAGAATTTATAAAGAATAGAAACTTTCCGAGAAAGTTCTTAAATTATTATTAACTTTTACTAGTACGGAATTAGTTGAATTAGTTGAGCTTTTTCTTCCTATACTTTCTTTAATATGAAACTTGGAAAACACACACACATATATGTTACATCGAGTTCATAATTTCAGTAAGTTTGTAATCCGACATGACTTTAGCATATTTTATAACAAGCATATAGCCCGTCATATGACGGGATCAGTAAAATTTTTAATTTTCTAGAATTGTAAAAGTACACTATAAGACAGGTAAAAAATAATGGTTTGTTTTTTGGCCGAGAATTATCTTGCACACCCTCAATCATTTGTTTATCCTTACTGACCGCATGCTAGTTTCCAACTTTCATTTATTTTGTCCTATTACGTGATAGGATGAACAGCAGAGGTTTTAATATTCCCAGTGATTATTTGGCGGTATATATGATGTCCAAAATGGAGCGAATCGATTGCAAGCCGTGTGGTTATGTATAATAAACAAACACACAAACGAACAAACTTCTTCATTTTCAAAGATATATAACTTGAACGCTAGATATTTATGAGTCCTGTGAAATAGACACCTAGACTTTTATGAAAAGAATTTGCTGTTAATACCGTGATAAAATTTTCATTGCAACAAAAAATAAAAGATGATTCAATTTAAAACGATCCCATATGTACCTAATCTATTATTTAATACAAATATAAAAGAAAATTATTGACGTCATATCCAAGTTCAGTGATAAAACGTATGAAAATAAAGCAGACGATATTGAAATCATTTAAAATAAGAAATGATTCAAGGAGACGGTTAAAGAAATGACTTCATAATGCTAGAAAAAAAAATGTTACTTTCACGTATTTATTATGTGATAAATGGATAAATTTAATGTTCTGCTCTTAAAGGAGACGACAGAGCTTGAAATAATGGCATTAAACACTCGAAAAGGAGGGAAGGGGTGGATTTCGAACGTTTTTGAACTCGCTTTTAATTTTGCTAACCCTAACTCATCAAAAATACAATACGGATACCTCTATCCATTCCACGTACAACAGCTTCATCAATTCGCAGACAGACGGACAGATGGACCGACAACTTAGTCTGTTATTATATAGGGGATGTAATTTGTCTCGTTATGCGATGGGAATACTTGGCCACCCTATAAAATGCATAATGCCAATGCCAATATATAAACACAATCGGAATAACTAATTTCACTAAATACAATCATTTTCACAAAGTGGTACCATTGAGCAGGAAGTACAACCAAGTGGTACATGAACCAAAAAAAAAAAAAAAAAAAAAAAAAAAAAAAAAAAAGCTAGGGAAACGCTGCATTAGAGAGCTATTGCTAACCAAATGAGACGCTTAGAAGAATAATCTCATTCACCATCTTTCAAAAAGGGTTAATTTATTCCTAGAATGTTGACTCGGGCGTCATTTATTTTGCTTCGGCGGGAATTTAGTGACTTACGTTCATGGCGCAGTTCCTAATAAAAATTCCAGCAACTTCCTTTCCACGAAACTTTTGGTTTGTTAATAAGTTTCATTGGAATGCGCACGTATTTCAATGAATTGCATTTATAAAAATTTCTCTCTAATGCATCACCGTTTTACGAAAAAGTAGTCGAGTAAGACTCTGGAAGCTTTTTCGTCTTTTTCTCTGTACATGATGTGGTTTTACAAATTGTTAGACAAGGAAGTTCTGGCATCACTGATAAATTCGTCGGTTAACAGATTTCGTAGATAAAAAAAATATTTTCTATGAAGTCTAGACATCATCTATATATTAATGGACCTTCCCTTGTTTTCTATGGGTCTAAAAATGATAGAATCTTAAACAGAACAATATAAAGAGCAGTTTAAATCGAAGATTTTTTTTCTTATTTTTCGCCTGATCATATCTCTTTTTAATTATTACTGTAAGTACATGGAATTTTCCACATTTGTTCTCTTTATTTAATCAGTTTTGATGAATTTACTTTGTTTCTTACAAGTAAAAATTTCTTATATAAAATAATAAATGGGAATTTGTTTTGAAATTTTAAAATTTTTACGCGCTTAAACTTTTAAACTTAAACGCTAGATATTTATGAGTCCGTGAAATAGACTCCTAGACTTTTATGAGAAGAATTTGTTGTTGATACCGGTGATAAAATTTTCATAGCATCAAAAAATAAACGAGGATTTAATTTAAAACTATTCTACCTAATATATTATTGAAGCCAAATATGAAAGAAAATTATTGACGTCATATCTAAGTTCAATGATAAAACGTATGAAAATAATGTAGACGATATTTAAATCAAAATAAGAAATGATTAAATGTGAGGAATGACGTCATAATGCTGGAAAAGATGTTATTTTTACCTATTTATTATGTGATAAATTGATAAATTCAATCTTCTGCTCTTATCTGGGAAAATAGGGATCGAAATAATGGCATTAAACGTTAGACAAGGACGGAAGGGGTGGATTTCGAACGTTTTAAAGATGATAGTATGTTTTGGTGTGATTTGAAGCCTGTTTATACCAATTTATTTTAGAATCGGTTACATAGTTTAGGAGAAGATAAACTTTACTCTCTTTGAATTTTGCTAACCCTTACTCATCAGGTATCCAATATGAGTGCCTCTATCCAGTCCAGGTCCAACCGTTTCAGAAATTCGAGGACAAATGGAAGATAACTTTGGCTATTATTATATAGGGGATTATACCACATGACAGAATAGCAAATTCTAGAGGATGCTATGTTTTCCTTTTTTTATTACCGAAAAAAAAATATTTAAGTCTAAATTAATTGGGAGATATTTCGGTATACTTGTTTTCAAACGCAAATAACAACATTTCAGACTTAAATTTAAAAAAAAATTAAAAATGAAAGCGGCAGTATCTTAAATAATTTGCTTTTCTATCATGTGGTATATTTTTTAAAGAATTTCTTTAAATGCCAGCCGACCTGAAGGTATTTTAAATTTCACATAGGTTAATACTGAGTTTCCGATATGGTAAGTTATACAGACCAACCTTAACACAAACGTAGACTGTGACCCAAAAAAGATAATTCCAATAGTCTTAACGGTTTCTAGGAGAAGTAATATGACAAATGGTACAGCTTGGTGGACGAAACTATTTCCGATAATGGGTGAGATCCGCCGTAGTAGGATATAGATTTGCTGATTTTGAAATTCATTTGAGAGTTAGTCAATTATGCTCCCTATTAAGTGAAAAATGACTTTTAAATTTTTTAACACGGCATGTAATATACTACTTTTAGACGTGAGATACACTGCTGTGACGTATTGGAGTAAGGGTAGGGGAGGCCGTCAAATATACAGGATGAACATCTATTTACTCTTGAGTATATCCTTTATTCATGGGAATAATTATATACATTTACGTACAGGATTCAGTAAATTCAACTACTTCTGGGATATCGTGCTGAGATAATCCTTAATAATATACCATATGTGGATACAGTGAAGCTAGTGACACAGGAACAGTTCGCTAATGAGTGCCGGTACGGGACACATTAGCGAATCTACCCACTATAATCTCTCTATACTAGACACTGTAATCTCCCGGTCTGATGATCCGAACAGTTCACTTCTAACAGTTCGTTTGTGGTCTCTGAAGAAAAGCAAGCTCCGGCAATTCGGAGAGACAAGTGGACTCTTCTCGAGCTCCACCAAAACAAAAAACTCCTTCTCCTCTTGGCTCAGCCAATCTCTTATAAAGGGGTCCCGGTTGCCCCTCGCGGGATTCTTCCGGAACCTTCCAGAAACAGGGAGACGCAATTTTGTGGTCAACCGACCCGCCTGCATCAGCTGACGCGTTTTCAGATGTGGCCGAAGTTCTGAAAGATTTAGGATGGTTGTTCGGTTAACTTAAAGTTAACTGACCATCCATCCTAAATCCATTAGCGGCACCGTTAACTCGTCCATCTGGGGACTCATCGTCACTCGATTTATAATTATAATCAGAGTCTTTTGACGGCAATAGATATCATAAAGACGTAGACACTCTGGCACCGACTTACTGACTGTTTTTAATTTACTTTTACCTAAGCGACTGCCTCTGTTTTGGTGACGGAAACCTGGTACACAAATGACTTTGTTCGGACCACGCGTTTCGCTAACAATAATTGTCCGCTGCGAAAGGTCACCTTCCGTTCTTCTTTCGTTCAGGTCATGTAACGGATCGTTACACTGCATGTGTGTCAGGTTGATTTGTGATGAGGCCTTTAATTGGTTGAACAGTTTCACTATCAAACGGAAAAATCCATGCATTCTTCAACGGCAAAATGTATTCTAAATTGAATCTGCTGCTCTTTCAACACGTACGTGGGGACGCATGATAAAGCCTTTTGAACTCCATTTTCCAAAAGTGCTATAATGCGGCAGATGCTTACGTAACCTCATTCTATCTTTTAGTGGAGGAATTTCAATTAAAATTTAACGACAGAATCTACCAGCTTCGCTTGTTACGAAACCCGATGCCCTATCAGAGAGAAATATATTTTTTTCTTCTCATCGATGCGCATAAGTTTTAGCATCATGAAAACATCCTTCTTCCAAGTCTTGCAATAAAAAGCTCATTAGGCAACTACTGAATCCAGTTTTTAATTAGTCCCCCGGCGTGCATGAAACGCAGCGGGAGGTTGCTCTAAAATTCTGAAAATAATTAGAGAAGAGGAAATTATGTACTTCTTACAGGAAAGGGAAGAAAAAATGTTGATTAAAACTGCGGAACATACAGGAGAGGAAACCATTGCTTCATCCCGAGTACCAATGTCTCGTTCATCTTCAGTGAACCAAAAATGTTAAAGCAATAACAGTGAAAACGCATAAGTAATGCTAGCCATTTGAATCTCATTTGCAGAGATGTGTTTTCCCCAATATGCCACAGCTCGCGAGTCTTTACATATATTATTGCCCAATTAACTCATTAATGCCAGAGATATATTGGTGACTATACTCTCAAATCTAATTTTTTTAAAAGATTGCGCAGAGTAAAAACATACTTGAAATTTAAACAACTTTGAATATAAGGCAATTTCACGCAGCAGGGCACATCTTAACTTATGAAAATTCTGACTTTAGTTTCAAACGGAAGGGCAGTTTATTGTTTGCTTATTGGCTGTTGTAAAAATGAAATGAATGGGAAGGGCATTAAAGTAGTTCGTGACGTTACGCAAAACTGCTCTATTAGAGATGGGTTGCCCTTTATGGTCATCACGTGGGAGGAAATTATATCGCATTCTGTTAATTCCAACATGCAGGATACAATGGGTGATACTATATAGAGTGCATATTTGTAAACAAATACGAGTGTCGACTACAACTCAACTATTTCGTTGACAAAACATTGCTTGTTTTCATTGCTTGTTTTCATTTTTTAAAAATTTGTTCTTGTTCTGGCCCTGTTTTAGATCGTTCTGAATTCAGCTGAAGCATGACAAAATAGAATACGCCATTTACCTAATTAACTTAAGTTAATGTTTTTTTGTAAGATAGGTCAGCTGTTTTAGAAAACAAAACTATTTATCAAATTAAAACGCAAAATAACACAAGTACAAGTTTAACAACACTCTAAGGCAGTGACGTAGCCTTTTTTTTTACATAAGTCTTAAACATACAGCCATAGTTTTGCATGCATACATAAATACATTATAAAAAGGATCAGCCACTCTGGGTGTAATTTCATTGTATGTTGAAAAATAAATTTCCAACTACAGTGTGTGTTGTAATTTACGCTCTAAAATTTTACAAAATTTATAATCGCCTGGCAAATACTACAGCACATTTAATCTACGATTTAGCATTTACAGGGAGAATTTAAAGTAGTAATTTTATGAACAACTAAGGAAATAGAATATTGATACAGAATTATGACGTATCCTTTAATTTTTCTTTTATAAAATTATATGCCTTATAATAACAACAAAATTTGACAGGGGACTCCGCTTAACGTGATCGTGGTTAATGTTATCAATCGCTTATTATTATAGAAATCACTCGGTCCCGATTTTTTCCATTCATTTATATGTTAAAATAATCGCTTTACGGGATCGTTACATCGGTTAATGTTATCGGTTTTCGAACTTCATTTTAACTGGCAAAGGAATATCCACAAAGAAGGAACCCATTCTTTTCTTTCCCTTCGTTCTTGTTTTAATTTCCGAGGATTCTCCCTCTTCCACCTAGGGAAAAGGAGAAAAAACAAAAGAGTGGGGATATTACACGTTCCTGGAATTTTTCAGAAATACGCACACCCTGCTGGTGGTCCATAATTGTCAGATCAGCAGAAGGCAACCCATTCTTATCAGAACTGAGAAGAAGGGCATTCCTACTATATGCTTGGTTAGCATGCATGCAGTTTTTCGATAGGGAAGCCAGAAAGCGAAATGATTTAACATTAAAACTAATATCGAAATTTTAAATCGTTATGACAGGTTACTAAATATGAGTCAGCGCAATGCTGCAGCGCAGTTAAGCATTTATCAGCTTCCAAATTGCATTGAAAATGTCGAAAAGTGGAATACAGCACCACTCAGATGGCTTTAAATAACATTATGATTACGAACGATTTATCGATGAGCTTCTTAGAAAGAATTGTAGACAGTCAACAATGGATCTGTTATTTTTATTATGTAAACAATTCTTATGTCTTAAAGGATAATATACAGTGCATAAATATAAGGTGAGTTTTTTCATTTTATTTTGGAATGTAGTACGTGTGAATTAGAGGGGGGGGGGTAAATTTATCTCATTTTGCATATCGTGTATTGTTATTCATCGGTTATTGTTATCAAAATCACGGTGTTCCAAACTGATCACATTAAATGGAGCCTACTGTAGAATGGCATAATGAATGACATAATTAACTACCGTTTTATAGCAGTAAATTAATTAGTCAAACTTTGAAAGCCAACTTGTTTAAACCTTCCTCAGCATTTATAGTCATGCCTATGTGCATCGAAAGTATTGCTAAATTTGTCAGACTCTTGTGACCAGTTCTATTTCAAAGACTGTTTTTATTCGTTTCACTATATGAAAACGGTTTTTTAACTCTTGCAATTAATTTGTTACTAGTTTCCACTGCAAAACTAGTAATTACACACATTTTAATAAGTTAAAAAATCTTTTAAAACATGTATAGAAAAGGTTTCGGAGAGCGTCACACCCCCCTGGGAACCCCCATATAAAAATGTCTTTAGTCAGTTATGTCTTAACACTTCGTTTCCGAACCTTTTTTTTTCGCCGAACGATGGCTGAATGGTAGATCGTTGCTCTTCGGAACTAGAGTTCGTGGGATCGAATCCCGTGGCTGGCGTGGATATAATGTAGCCGTTCGGAATCGGCTTTAAGCAGTAGGTCCCGGTCTCATTAGCCCTCGTATGCAAAACAGTAGATTGTAACGCTCCAATCCAAACCAAAACAAACCCACCCCTTTTTGACGCATGTACCTCTTGGTTGTACATCATGCTCAATTGTACCACTTTGTAATAATGATTGTATTTCGTAAAATCTGTTATGGCGAGTGTGTTTATATATTTTCATTATACATTTTAGAGGATAGCCACATCACATAATGACACAAGTTGCACTGAAACAAGCATAAACGTCAGGCAAGATTATAAACTCACTAAAATTATAAACTATCAGTAGTTTTTATGAGTTCTAGAAAAAATGCTTATTTTTATTTAATTGTTTTGTTTTATATCCACCATTACTGATTATTTTTTGTGTACCACCAATGGTGCTTGTACCATGATTGAGAAACGCTGGTCTAAGTAATTGTAAGCAATACACACTTTAACATAAACTAGCGTACCCTAACCATTAGGTGATTTGCCGATATGAATGCGAATTCTGAAATCCCCGTTGACACCTTAAACATTCGAGGTTACTCGCGTACAAAGTGTACAATTTTGTAGGGCAAAAACTAGGGGTGCACAACATTCACCGGCTGTAATCACATAATATAAGTCTGAATTAATACAATTATTTAAGAAAGAAAAGTAGAAAGGAAATATCTTGCTGAATAGAAGTATTACTGCCTCTATATATCGTTCCTATTGCGCTTATTTTATGAAACAGTGCTGGTAACACTCATTAACTAGTAGATCTCAGTCAGCGACGGAAGATTGTGGGTTCGTGACTCGGTCTGACTTGCTAATGGTAATTAGACAGTTATAATTTTAGATATTTAAAGAATTCTCAAATAAAATGTAGTGCTTTGAAAGTTTCATATCCTTCATTCACTTTCACTAAACCTTTTATTTTACAGACGAAAACCACAAATTCCTGCAATCGTATCAAAATCATTTTTAAAATATCACTCAACATATTTTACTCCCTTTACTTATGTGGTTCTTTGAATGTTTCATATTTTTCGTTTACTTTCACGTAACTTTTTATTTTACCACAAATTCCTGTAATCGTATCAAAATCATTGTATAGTATCATTTAACATATTTAACTCCCTTTACTTATGTAGTTCTTTAATGTTTTATAGCTTTTGTTCACTTTTCCATAATCTTTAATTTTACACCAAATTCCTGTAATCGTATTGAAATCATTTTTAGAATATCACACAACATATTTTGCTCCCTTTACTTATGTGGTTCTTTGAATGTTGTAAATCTTTCGTTCACTTTCATGTAACCTTTAATTTTACAGATGGAAACCACAAATTCCTTCAATCGTATTATTGTATAATAACACTTAACATATATTACACCCTTTACTTATGTGGTTCTTTGAACGTTTCATATATTTCGTTCACTTTCACGTACCGTTTCAGTTAATAGACGGGACTAAAGATGGCCGAAGGGTTAGGGCGCCGATCTTCGGTGCCGGAGGTCGTGGGTTTGAATCCCACTGTGGCATGGAGCCGTTCGGAATCGGCTTTTGCAGTTGGTTCCGGTCTTATTAGCCATGGTGTTGCAAAAATATAGACCGTAGCCCTCCAAATGAAACTAATCAGTTCACAGACGGAAAACACAAAATCCTATAATCGTATAAAATTCATTGCATGATATCACTTAACATATTTTACTCCAAGTAAGATAAAGGGATTAAAAATTTCATTATTTAGTCAGGAATAAATTGTGGTTAGTAATAAAAATTTCTAGTGTTTGATACTCTAATATATTTTATCTTAATGCCAAATTATCAGCTATTATATAATGCGAGGTAAGTTATTGTTTTCCTGTAACATGTTTCTCCAATATCTGTCAGAATGTGATGCATCATGGAAATAATATCAAAGACATATCTCGTAATTTAATGCTCGTATTAACATGAAGTTTTTGATAAGCTCCGAAAATCGGGCTGATTTAGATCCGTAGAGAATCGTACGTAATGCATTATGTCAGAGTCTAATATTTAAACTAACATTCATCAAACTAAACCTGCATTACACGGCGACTTACAAGAAGAGAATGGACTGAGGCGCCACAGCCCACTATCGAAACTAAGAAGACATCAATGTTCATCGCGTTTTTTATTGCGGATTTACGACTTGTTGGCCGTGACCATAACTTAAAGTAGCAGCAATAGCCTTCTCGCGCTCGTTGATATAAAATATGAGACCACAGAAAGCGCAAATGCCGTTCGTATATCTGACAATTCGATTCTCTTTATCGGTAGACTGCATTCTAAAAAAAAATAAGGTAGGATGGGTGGAATTTCGGTGACTTCCATTCTCGTGGCAAAATTTCTAGGATTTGTGTGGCAACCCCGTAGAAGCGCGTGCCAATTAGCGGGCGGTATTTATTGCATATTGCATGGTGAGAGGTAGCAGTAAATAAGCATAAAATCATCCATATGTATGGCAGAGGGGAGAGATTTTCACGAGTTATTGGCAGCGGCATCTAAGGTCAATTACCTTCATGTGTTCCGGTTTAAATTAGGCCTAGAGCGCACCTGAAGACGATCTACCCCCCCCCCTCTCACTCACATCTTCAATCGTGAGGGAGAAGTTGTAGTTGTTATTTTTTTCTTTTTTTCCCCTTCCTTTTTCAGTCCTTATTTCTGTGAGATATGTGTAGTTATGCTTATTTATGCCCACTTTCGGCCCATTCCAATTTGCTGCGCTTGTTGGCTGGTGTTTTTAAGGAATTAATCAGCTGGGAAATCTTAAATTCAAATCCTTCGCTGTACCATAACTTCTCCGCTGGGTGCCTCGGGGAGGGCTTAGCAAGGGCGAACTGTTCAATGAGTCTTGGAAGAGATATTGGAACAGTTTGTATGCAAATAGTGCGGCATTTCCGTTCATTAGACAGCGCATTCGGGATTTAACAGTTAGGCGGAGGGAGGATTCTAATTTAGTGAATTGATACACCGCGTTTCTTATTTTTCCAGTTATTCGTTATGCAGAAATGGAAATGGCTTTCTGGGCGGGAACAGGATATTATAATTTTAAATGCAGAATATATATATATACTCGCATATTTTAATATAAAGTGTGCTTTCCGATAATATTTCTATCACGGCTTTTGCTAGTACCAGATGTATTATTTAAAATTTTATAATCTTAATCCGTCTCAACCTTCTAAAGGAAACTTTATCCATTCAAAAAGTACAGATACGCACGTAATTTAACTTTATGCCTGTGGAATATATTTGAGAAAAAAGTGAAAAAAAGTGGAAATTTTTTTATTTTGTATGTTTTGAAATTTAGTAGAAGATTTCAAACTAATTTTATGAATAACTAGAAATATTTTTGTAAAATATTGAGAAAGTTATTATGACATATCCTTTTATTTTTCTGCTAAAATTATGCATCTTGTGGGACATCAAAATTCAAATACAGTATATCATAATAAGTAATTTATAAACTACCGTTTTATAGTAGTAAATGAATTGTTCTTGTTTTTAAGACCTGCTTGTTCAAACCCTCTTCTGCACTTAGTCATGCCTATATGTATCCAAAGAAATGCTGAATTTGTCGACTTGTTGTGACTAGTTCTGTTGCGATGAAATGTTTTTACTCCTTTCCTGTTTAAAAACGATCTTTCTTTAAAACTTTCACTGGAAACAAATTTTAATAAGTTTAAAAAATCTTATATGTTGAAAATGTTTAATGCATACAATTGCTTAGAAGATTTCAACTAACAGTATAGCGTGATAGTATATATGTATTTGCTGATTTTATCTATGTCAACCTTAATATCCACCTCTACTTGAAAAAAAAAAAAAAAAAGTAAAAATATTGCCTGAAAAAACAAATTCCTAGAAATAGTACTTTTTCTGAAGATTGATACTTGTGCGCGGGTCAGTACTAGTACAGGTTAGTTTAACAACTTGGTTTGTTTGTGGGTACAAAAATAACGGTACATACAGAAAAACGAAGCCGAATGTTCTGGTCTACTATATAGATCCTGGAAATTTGAGACAAATATAAACTAGTTTTTACATCAGTCGATGCTGAACCACAAAAGAGAAGGTTCATTAGAAAAATCAATTTAAATTTAAAATTAGCTTTTTATTTATCCTTGATAAAATGATATTATATATATGTATATTTATATATTATCTATATATTTGTATTTATATTTATTTATTTCTCTATTTATATATTTGTTTATATATTTCAATATAAGATACGAAAAGTGGGTTAAAAAATGCAATAATGTTCGATCTATTGAGATTTACCTGAATAACTAAATTGACTCGCAAAATGCCAGCTCCCGGTATAATTCCGCTGCGAAATGGACCCGCACACAATGTGTTAATAGATTCGAGGTGGGGAAGGCATCCTTTAAAACACTCTTATATTTAAACGGGATTCTTCCGATTTATTTGACTTCGGCTTCTTAGGGCCCACGAAATACAAAATTTATACATTTTTTTAATGTAGCTATAGTTGCGTACAAGTTTTCTACTAACAATAAAGTGTGTTAGTAAATTTGTTTTTTTTTATTTTCATTGACAACTAAATACCAAATACAATAATTCGATAAAAATTCCCAGAATCGCCAGATATAAGTGATTGAGATTTGGGAGAGTTTATATGCTTTTAGCGTTAAAATGAGACTACAAAAAGATAGAAAAGAGGCCTTGAAGTAGCTAAAATTTTTTTTTAGAAAACGATCCAAAGTATTATTCCAAAGTGCAGTGAACTGTTAATCTTCACCAAAAAAATTCATTACACATCCACATATACAAAGTACACACGTAAGTTTTACACAAACATGTATAGTTTTGCATGCATACATAAATAGTCGTAAAACAGTTCAGCAACGCGGTGGCATAATTTCGTCCTATCTTGAAAAAATTACATACCGTTGTGACAATAGAATTCGAAAAAATAATAATCAGTAACTTATAAACTACGGTTTTATATTAGTAAATTAATTAACCTAGTTTTTAAGGCCAACTTGTTCAAACTTTCATCTGCAGTTATGCCTGTATGCACCGAAAACAATGCTAAATTTATCAACCTGTTGTGATGTACGCGAATTTTAATAAGTTTTAAAACATCTTGTAATGCATACAGTCTGTTCCATAAAAGCGTGTCGCTTATAACTTCGTCAATAGATACCGGCTTAATGGCACGCGTTCTTCAAACATTAGAGAACAATGCTTTATGGTTATATTCTTTATTCGATTTGTTTTCCTGTGTTTGAATCAACCCTTCCAAAATGAGTCCCACGCATGCGAACCGTTCTGAGGCAGTGTTTCTGTGTAACCCTCCAAAAAAGGACCCAAAATGTCTTGTGCAGCTACAGCCCAGTACACGAGAAAGACGGAGTCGTTGTCAAGAACAGGGTAACACGTTATAAAGCGGTACAAAATGTGGAAGACCTACCGGAACGGGGTCGACGCCGCTCGACGTGAAAATCGAATGATAAAGTATGCTTACATAATCTATAATAATGGAGACTGGACAACTTATTAGGTGAAATGCATTTCAGTTTAATATGTATACTACATGGTACAAATGTATTTTTAACTAATTGGTTTGTACTTTCAGAGAAATAAAAGACACGCTCTTATGGAACAGACTGTATGTTAAAAATATTTAGTAGAGGTTTGGACCTTCTCGGACGTTTGTTCACCCCCTTCAAAATACGCCCTTGAAAGCTGATTTTAGCCCATAATCCCCCATCAAATTCCCGATCACTTTGGGGTGTATTACGGTCGAATGCCTGCTTTACATCACTGAAAAGAAATTAACAGGATATTTTTTTTATCAGAACTCGTTAAACAAAATCCCTTTTTGAAAACAATCAGCATCCCCAGACTGTAGAGGAAACTGGTAATAAATAATCGAATAATCAACGTCTCTCTCCCGCGTATTCGACGAGTTTCGTCGCTGCACGAAATTGAGTTTCCAATTTGCCTTGAACTTTTCCAATCGCTTCGAATTTGTTGTTTCGCTTTCCAGGTTTTCACCTTGAAAAAAGGCTTCGAAGAAAGCAAATTGCTCCTCGATTCCAGATGCCAGGAAAAAACGTCCGTTAGGTTTTTGAGTTATGGGTTCTCTGCGTGTACGGAGACAGTACGGCACTGCAAGTTGGCAGATAAAAAATGCGCTCGCTCAGCCATCGGAGACAGCTTCTTCGATGGCGCGATTTCTCATATTTGAGTAATGATGTAGTCATTCGAATATAATTTAGGTGAAAAATGATAGAACACCTCGCTACAGCGGGGGTTGCCCGAAGCGGAGAGCCACTTCCAACAGGCATCGCCAAGTCGGAAGATATGGGTTGGTGGAAAAGACGGGGATTTCATCAATCAGATCAACGCAACTTAGAAAGGGCGTTTATGGACCGAAACTCTGTGTGTTAGAGCTGGCGACATCTAGTGCTGCTTTTAGGCTCTGTAAAAGATTGCTTTCATCGCCAAAAAAGAACTATCAAAGACATTTCCTGATAGAAGCATTTAAGGAAAATTCTTCTATCGAAAAATGACTGTGACGTTTTATGTGTTTATACATCTGAAAATTAATGATTCATTTATAAGAAAATGTGCCCAAATTAATTCGCGTGCATCGTAACGAATTCTGGCTTCTGATTGGTAGATAGAGCTACATGAATATTTTTTGTCTAAAAAAATATTGGGTACCTTCCTCATACAGGTTTTCTTCGTTTCTTTAAAAGACAGCATTTCCTTCTAACATGTGCCAAGTCAACTCGCTACCGAGAGGTAGCTTACGCAGTGTGAAAGCGGCAAAGTATTTGGTAAAAAATGTAAATTTTTGTACCTTTCGACGGCAGGAAAAACTTTACATTTTTATAATGTGAACTGGGAGAAATATTTGATAAAGGATGTAAATTTTAGTTCTCTTAGTCGGTAGGAGAAATTTCCCATATTTATGATGTGTAGTGGGAAAGTATTTAGTAGGAGAATATAAATTTTAGTATCCTAAGTCATCAGGATAAACTTCACATTTATGATGATGCATCCATTTTAAACATTTATATCAAAATGTTTTCACGTACCATATGAAATGTGAAGTGCATATCGAGCCATAAAATGAATTCATTGAAAAAAACTTCAAATGACATTATAGTAAATACTATAGTTTGTCAAAGTCTTGGTGACTTGTTATGGGCCGATTACACTGGCTGGTGTAAGGTGTTCGTGATGCCCCTTCATTTTAATCATACTCAGAAAGAAAATTTTTGCCCCCAACTCCATGTCTCTAATCATCATTTTAGTTCATCTGTTGTCCTTTCAGAGAGGCGCTATCCACATCCACAGATTTACCCTGCAAGTGTTCTGGTAGTACAGGGAGATGTTTCAGGCGATTGGCAGTGCTCGAAAGCGAAATCCTGGCATTATTTGGGCAAACGATAGCCAAATAAAATTGTTTTCAATTTCAAGTCCATTACTCCCTTTTTCATAAGAAAGACAACCTCTGAATTGAAGACTCATACAGTTTATTCATAAAACAATTATCTGGGTGAGAGATCAGAGCTGTACAGATTTAATGTTTTGACTACAAAAATTGGTTTAGTTTGGAGCTCAGTAATCTACCGTTTAACTTCACAAGGGCTAATAATAAGACAGAAACATACAGCTTAAAATTTTAAGTTTCATTTTCCCTCATTCCATCCCCTCAAAAATGTCACATTTTTTATTGAATTTTCTATAATTGGTTTTACAACTTTAAATATCATAATGTTATTAAAATTAACATCTGAAATATTTTCAACAATTTCAAAGCAGTGATTGAAATCAAACAAAAAATTACGTCAACAATAGTTTGAAAAATTAAAAAAAAAGTAATTAAATTTAAAAAAAATGGCTACGGGAGAGTTTACACGATGTCACAAAGAATCTCTGTAACCAATTTTCATGTACGCGTAAATGTGTTTACAGAGACACCAGACGCACAAACCCTTCTCTTTATGAATAGAAATGTCAGATCTGGAATTATGAATTTCACCCGTCTTTCAAGGACTGTGAAAATTATACTGAAAGATTGGCTCGGGTAGGCAGATAAAGAGAGAAAGGGATCGTTGACGTTCTGGAATGTTAGATCTATACTATGAGAAATGAACCTGTAGCCGATCTCGAAACCTATAGACACCCATTCACTTTCAAAGAGATAGCAATACATACTTATGCCAAGCTAAGGAGTATATAGCCTACAGATTGCGACTAGCTAATCATTTATCATTCGATTAGTAAAAAAAAAGCTTTACGAAGCTGTTAAGCACTGTTAATCCAGTTTGACAGCGACCATTTAACATTCTGGATACTCACTTTACTTACAGAAGTCAATCGTAATTTTTCTTTGTTTGTGTTACTGCCTTGTATAAGAAAAACATACATTAACTAGCATATAGCCCGTCATATGACGGGATTAATAAAACTTTTAATTTTTCAGGATAATTTAGAGAATTGATTGAAACCGTGTGGTTATGTATAAAAAAAAACAAACACACAAACGAACAATCTTCTTAATTTTCAAAGATATACATAACTTAAACGCTAGATATTTATGAGTCCGTGGAATAGACTCCTAGACATTTATGAAAAGAAATTGTTGTTAATACCGAAGATAAAATTTTCATTGCAACAAAAAAACAATCGACGATTCAATTTAAAATTATCACGTTTCTACTCAATCTATTATTTAAGCCAAATATAAGAGAAAATTATTTGCTTAATATCTCAGTTCAGTGATAAAACGCATGAAAAGAATGCAGATGATATTTAAATAATTTAAAATAAGAAATGGTTAAATGAGATGGAATGACGTCATAAAACTAGAAAAATCTTATTTTTACGATTTATTATGTGATAAATAGATAAATTTAATCACCTTCTCTTAACCGGGGAAAACAGGGCTCGAAATAATAGAATTAAACGCTCGAAAAGGGGAGAAAAGGTGGATTTCGAACGTTTTAAAGACGACGGTATTTTTCGCTACGATAGGAAGCCTATTTATACCAATTTATTTTAGAATAGGATCGATAGTTTAGGAGAAGATAAACTTCTATCGCTTTGAATTTTGCTAACCCTAACTCATCAAGAATTCAATATAGATGCCTCTATCCATTCAATTTAAAATTATCACGTATGCTCCTAATCTATTATTTAAGCCAAATATAAAAGAAAACGTCATGTCTAAGTTTATTGTAAAACCTATGAAAGTAACGCAGGAGATATTTAAATAATTTAAAATAAGAAATGATTAAATGATAAATGGTTAAAGGAATGACGTCATAATGCTAGAAAAAAATGTTATTTTTAACAATTTATCATGTGATAAATTTAATCGTCTGCTCTATGATATGAAGCCTATTTATAACAATTTATTTTAGAATCGGATCGATAGTTTAGATAAACCTGACTCGCTTTGAATTTTGCTAACCCTAAGTCATCAAGAATCCAATATGGATGACTCTATCCATACCTGTTCCAACCGCTTCCTAAATTCGAGGGCAGACGGACAGATAACTTGGGCTATTATTATATAGGGTATAATTACAACAGATTTCATTTGTTTCATATTCGATTAAAGGGATTTGTAATAGTGCCGCTTAAAGCTTTTTTACCCTTTGTGAAGACTTCCCTTTGTTCAGAGCACGAGTGAAATCAGCTGATCGGAAATCCCACCTGTTGACAAGTTTACAACAGCGTGGCGTCGCAGAGTCTGGGATGTTGGCAGTTGTATTGAATATGAATTACGCCCCTGATCGGTCACGTTATTGAATCCTCGGGAATTCTGGAATCGGGACAGCTAGCGAATGAAAATTCAACTAAAAAACTAGCTGTAACCTTATCTGGAGTTCCCAGGTAACTGGAGTCGTAACTGACTAAAAAACGGTTGGAGAGACCGTAACTGATCGCCAGGTATAAAAAGCTCAGAATTTTGAGACTCGGGGATTTTTCGACATTTTTTTACGTCAGTTCTTTGACCTCCTGGAGGCTTTCGTGTATTTTGACCAGAGCCTGCTTTTGAGTGATTACGTTCGGTAGACTCGTCAAGTCCGCTCACAGAAGGAACGGCAGGGTCTCGGACACCGAACGGAGGATAGATTAGGTTTGCGCTGCACCCCTGGAAAAGCCTCCCCATTTATGAGATTATTTAATCTTTTTCTTTCGACTGTGATCGTCGTGGTAATTCAGTGTCAGCCGAAAATCCTCTACATTTCTACTTGTTTTGGGGGAGAATTAGAATCCCGTTGTATATATAATAGTATTTACTCCAGAAAGAAAAAAGTAATTTCCAATTTTATCGTTACTGTGGTCCTTCTTCACCCTTCCTTTTCACTCGAGAACATTAAAGTCTTCACACTGTGCACTCCGAAGCACTGTGAGAGAGGTGGGTGGGAGAGCTCCCCGATGAAAGTCTCCACACGACCGCTGCGACATTCTAATTCTTTAGTTAGTTCTAGGAGTTACTGGCATATTTTTCAGCTTAGAAAGGTGCTGAGAATATTCCATTTATGCATAAAAGATCATGTAGCTCAGTTTTGTAACTTCTTAGCTTGTACGTGCCTGCTATTCAAGTACCCTTATTCATCAAAACATCTACGCGGCTATATAAAGGTAGCCACATATAAGGCATTTTAGGTAGCCACATATAAGGAAAAAAAAATAGAAATGTCTAATTTAGAAGAATTTCGAATTGTTTCTGGGAGCAATTTTAGATTTGATATCCTATGTCACATAAGATGAAATTAAAAATATTTTTTAAATTGTGAATATTCGACTATTTCTATAAAATGTCCATAAACTTTGTGATGAGAAACAAGGCCTGATTTACTTCGGGGCGTTCGGGGCACTGGCCCAGGACCCCTACTGTAGGTAGGGCCCCAGATTTTAAGAAATAGACATTCATTTTTTTGGTACATCTTAGAATTTGCTCATGTTTTCCGGCAATATGCCGGAAAACCTAAATTTTCTTTTGTTACTGACAAACTGGAGTGTGTATGTTGATGGTGGGCTTCAAAAGTCAGTAAATTAAATTTATTCTATAATTTTAAGCCAAAAGTAAGCTTTCATTTTCTTAAAAATACTTTGAAGCAATGTTAACATTTTAAATGTGTATATTATTCAAAAGATTGAAATACCAACCGTATCAGGGACACCCATTAAACAAATTCATCTCCTCCGACAGGGAAAAAATCTTAACAACTTTTTCCCCTCTTGAAGTGGTTGACAAATCAGAAAAAATGTATTTATCCAAAAGCATCTGATATCTATTTTTTCATCTTTTTAAGATTTAAGAATGAACAGAAAGTTTTAAAATGGGTAATTTAAGAATAAAAGTATTTAACTTTTGGAATTTTGTAAAAGTATCACACGATAGTTTACTTAAAATGGTCTTTTTTATTTATTTAAACCAGTACTTTTTCCCTTAAAAAATGTTACAGGTGCTTTGAGTTTGACTCAAGAATATCACAGTTTTGTCGTTAAAGTCAGATACTGGACTTAGATTGCACAGACATCTGTAATATGTTTGAAGTTAGTTTAGTAGAATTCAAAAATTAAAAAAAAATATTTCATTTCATTAGATACATAAAATGGTTACATTATTTATACCTGTCAGGAGTATTTAAACTAATATAGCAACTTATAAAATCACTCTCGAGTTCGAGAAAGGTAAGATATATGGACACCCCCATATGAGGCTTTGGTCCGGGATCCCCCAGGGGTATAAATCGCCCCCTGGTGAGAAACAATTACTTGAATTTCTATTTAGTACTTTTTGATTATATTTTAAAGTAATGGTTAATTTTGATTATATTTTAAGGCGTTATCTTCAGTACCGGAGTTCGTGTGTTCGAATCCACTGCTGGTATGGGCGTTCGTAACCATTCGGAATTCGTTTTAAGAATTAGTTGCCGGTCTCATTAGTCCTCGTGTATCAAAACAATCTACCATAGCGCTCCGAACCAAACCAAATTTTGTTCCTTTTTATTTTCCTTACTTTACGCTTTAGAGTGAAATTATCTTATTTATAATAATTTTGCGGTATTTTAGTTCTTAAAATGCGTCGATATCATTACCAGAGAGTTATAAGTTCGTGGCTCAAACCCGCCATGATCCACCGTGTTCAATAATGGCAGCTGATGTCCGTAAAATAGTGTGACAACTTCAATGTTCTCCAGGGAGGAAGTAGCGTAAAGAAGGGTCACATTCTTAACAGAATTGGAAATCCTTTTTATTTTTCTGGAGCAAATACTGGTTATATACAGCGGGATTCTAATCTCCTAAGACAAGTCGAAATGTAGAGGATTGTTGCTTGCATAACATTACCAGGACGATCTCAGTCGGAAAAAAAAAGATTAAATAATCTCACAAAATGGGGAGACTTTTCCAGGGTGCAATGCAAACCCAACCTATCCCCCGTTCGGTGTCCGAAACCCTGTCGTTCTTAGGTGAGCGGACTTGACGAGTCTCCCGAACGCAATCACTTAAAAGCTGGGTCCGGTGAAAAATCGCGGAAGCCTCCACGAGGTCGAAGCACCTACGTAAAAAAATGTCGAAAAGACCCGAGTTACAAAATTTTACGGTTTTTTATACCTGGAGGTCAGTAACGGTCCCGCAAAAGTTTTTTGGTCAGTTACGAGTCCAGTTACCTGAGAACTTCAGCTAAGGCTACAGCTAGTTTTTTTAGTTGAATTTTCATTCGCTAGCTGTCCCCGTAGTTATTGAGGCATTCCTTCGGGATCATTACCGATCAGGGTCGTGACGCCTATTCAACCGAACTGTCAACATCCCAGAGACTTCGTCGCTGAACTATTGTAGCCGGGTCGAAACAGGAGGGATTCAGATAAGCTGATTTCGGTTGTTAGTGTTCTGAACAAAAGGGTCTTCACAATAGGTTCGTGGTCGGAATGGTCTAAGTTTGCAAACGATACCTCTGAAGTTTGGGGGTGTTCTGCGTTGTTCCTGCTTCTAAATTACGAAGAACAAGTAAGGGTAATGTTACTGGCATCCGTAGCATTCCTTTAGTTACGCCTTTTACGTCCCCTCGTCAAAATCGCCCTTTACGTCCTCTCAAAAGGAAAGCTCGTTTTAAACAAACATAAAAATTCTACAAGCTATTTTTAGAGGTGTCTATAAAATGAGACGCAAGCTTTAAAATACTAAATGCTTTCCGGAGAACATATGAATATATTTTAAGAACACATAGGGATATTAACCAACACAAAAGTTTGACTTAAATTATTATCATAGATCAACATGTACGAATTAGCTTATGATTCCTTTTACTAGTGAAAAATGGCCAGATTTCTTGTATGATAGGGGAAAATTTCAACCAATTTGCATTAGTTCAGGTTGATTTGTAATACCTTTAAATGGTCGAAAATTTTTTACTATCACGCGAAAATTCTCCGCATATTCTCTAACAGAAAAGGGAATTCTAAACTAAATTTGCTGCTTTTTCAACTCGTACATGTTGGTCGTGTGATAAACCCTTAATATAAATCCCCTATATAATAATAGCCTAATTTATCCGTCCGTATGTCCTCGAATTTATGAAGCGGTTGGACCTGGAATGGATAGAAGCATCCATATTGGATTTTTGATGAGTTAGGGTTAGCAAAATTCAAAGCGAGTTCCAGAACGTTCGAAATCCACCTCTTCCCCCCTTTTCGCGCGTTTAATGGCATTATTTCAAGCTCTATTGTTCCCGGTTAAGAGCAGATTATTAAATTTATCCATTTGTCATATAATAAAGAGGTAAAAATAACAATTTTTTTTATAGCATTATGACATCATTCATTTAACTATCTCCTTGAATCCTTTCTTATTTTAAATTATTTAAATATCCTCTACATTATTTTCATATATTTTATCACCGCACTTAGATATTACGTAAGTAATTTTTTTTTATATTTGTCTTAAATAATAGGTTAGGTACATATGTGATTATTTTAAATTGAATCATCGATTATTTTTTGTTGAAATAAAAATTTTATCACCGGTATTAAGAACAAAGTCTTGGAGTCGATCTCACAGACTAATATATATCTAGTTTAAGTTATATACCTTTGAAAATTAAGAAGTTTGTTCGTTTGTGTATTTGTTTATTATACATTTTTGATACGGTTTGAAATCGATTCGCTCCATTTTGGACATCATTCATATATACCGCCAAATAATCACTGTCAATATTAAAACCTCTGCTCTCCCTCCTATCATTTAACAGACCAAGATGAATTAAAGTTGGCAACTAACATGCGGTCAGTAAAGATCAACAAATTATTGAGCATGTACTAGATAATTTTCAATCTAAAAACAAACCATTTTTTACCTGCCTTATAGGGTACTTTACAATACTAGAAAATTAAAAATTTTACTTGTCCTGTCATATGACGGGCTATATGTTAGTTATAAATAGATCATTAACAGACAAAATTATTAATTTCAATTGAAGCAAGTAGAATCATCTGACTCATTTTTATATAACCTTTCAAACGTTTAGTACTACATATACTTTTATTTCTCTAAAGGCCTTATCATGCGTCAACATATACATGTTAGTGTATAACTTTTTTTTATTGGTGAAGATTGTGCAGATTTTTTGTGTTACAGAGAAGAATTTTCAACCGTTTTATCATAGTTCAGGTTGACTTGCAGGGTGTTTCAAAAATGACCGGTATATTTGAAAAATTAATAAAAACTAAAGAGACAGTGATACAAATACATAGTTTATTGCAATATGCTTTGGTCAATAGTAAATTTTCAGGAAGACAAACTTTTAAAATTAGTTACAATATTTCACTACAGATGGCACTGCAGTCTGGAAAAATCTAAACTACGATATTATGTGGGGATTCTTAAAAGACTATATGTACCGCCACTATCCAGAAACAGTTGAATAACTGGAACAGTCCATCTGTTCTGCATGCAAAGCCATCCCGCCTGAGACTTTTACATAGGTTTCTGGTCATTTCGTTCTGAGAGTACGCCATATTATTGCTGCGCATGGTGGATATCTGGAAAATGTCGTAGTTTAGATTTTTCCAGACTGCAGCGCCATCTTTGGTGGAACATTTTAACTAATTTTAAAAGTTTGTCTGCCTGAAAATTTACTATTGTCCCAAGCATATTGCAGTAAAATGTGTCTTGCTATCACTGACCGTTTAGTTTTTATTGATTTTTCAAATATACCGGTCATTTTTGAAACACCCTGTATGATAAGGTCTTTAATTGATTGAAATTTTAGCTCTCTCACGAGAAATCGATGTATTCTTCAACGGGAAAAGGAATTCTAAATTGCATCTGCTTCTTTTTGAACACATGTTGACGTGTGATAAGGTTTAATCGCGTGGCGCCATCTGCCGAGTAACAGTTTACATCTTTATAAGTTCTTGTATAAAAATTAGATAAAGTAATAAATGGGTATTAATTACCGATGGATTCGCAGAAGCTTAAAAATAGACATGAGTAGTTCATATATTTTATGCTCTCAACAAAAACGAAAATTTTCGAAGCCGAAGCAAATCCTCATTGGGCCAAATCATGGAGCTCTTGAGGTAATTGAGCATAATAATTGAACTTAAATTCGAAGGATGACGAATTTCGACCGCCGTTCACCTATCAGACGAAGATGGTAGATAATGGATCTCCGCTCTGTTAACTTCAGAGGTCTCTCTCTTGCTTTTATTTGCTTGGGATATGTATCCCAATTTTATCCCTTTCGGAGTTTTTAATATTTGAATTGAATTGCCGTATAATAAAAGAAGTCTTTTTTTTCCAAGGCGGATTCGAAGTTTACAAAACGAGAGCAGAACATTTAGGAACGCATGGCTGAATCAATTATATCGTCTGGCAAAGTTGTGCTGAGCTGCACAATGGTTTTTACCGCTGCTGCGGAAAAGAAATATTCTGGGAGGTTTTTGAAAGAGTTGAGTTGCGGCCGTGCTCTTTTCCAGAATGCTCTTTTGTTGGGATGAATTCGGTAAATGGCTGTGCTGCTGGCACAGCATAGAAATCCGGTTAATAGCAAATAATGGGCAAGCAAACATTTTGATGGGGTCAGTCAAATGTAAAATGCCTAGAAAGAGAAAAAAATGTAATGAAAGGTTTAATGACGAGGAATCCAATATACCCCCGGCTCTTCTAATTCTTTTGTGATACATGTTAGTGATAGCTCTTATTGTGTACATTTGCATGATATTTACTCTTTTGACTTTTATTCGACTTCCCGATGCCACTGTGAAAGAAAGTTTGAATGACTTTTATGTAAACATTGTAAGTACTTTTTGTGTGTACCTTTGTGGCTGTAATTAAAACACAAATTCTTTAAATTGCATTTTCTGTTTCTTTATTATTTCTCACTTGATTCCACACAGATATACAGGAGAGAAAATGTAGATAGAACAAAGATTTTTTTTCTATTTATTTCCCCTCATTGACCGAGTTTATAAGCTCTTGAAACATAACGAATCAGGGTTAAATTGAATGCGTTTCAGTTGAAGCTGCAATTAATTCGTATAGAGGCCTACATAGTCGATAAAGTGTCAATTATGAGATCGCTGTAATTTACATTTTGGTAGCCTAATACAGTGGACTCTGCTTAATGCGATCGCGGTTAATGTTATCAATCGCTTATTGATATCGAAATCACTGAGTCCCGATTTTTTCTGTTCATTTCTACGTTAAAATGATCGCTTTATGGGATCGTTACATCGGTTAATGTTATCCGTTTTCGAATCTCATTTTAACTGGCGAAGGAATATTCACAATGTACTCAGAAAGAACCCATTATTTTCTTTCCCTTCGCTCCTGTTTTAATTTCCGAGAATTCTCCCTCTTCCACCTAGGGAAATGGAGAATGAACAAAGGAGTGGGAATTTACACTTTCCTGGAACTTTTAAGAAATACGCACACCCTGCTGGTGGTCAGTGGTTGTCAGTTAATTAGAAAGCAACACATTCTTATCGGAACTGAGAAGGAAAGTATTCACATTTTATACCTTGATTTTGAGAAACAAATTACCAGAAATCTCAAGAAATGATAAAAAAAAATATGATTTACACAGAAAGGGTATGATCAACAATAACCCCCGTCCCCAAATGCCGGCCCCAAAGGAATGTAAATTTTTCCCCCATATTTCATATTTATAAGGTTTATAAATAACTTTTATACCTTAATTCCGTTAAATTCCAAAGCTATTTTAATCTTAAACTTCACAGAATTTTTTTAAAATTTAATTTAATATATATATATATATATATATATATATATATATAATATATGTATATATATAATGTGTGTGTATATATATATTATATATGTATATGTATATATGTATGTGATGTATATATATATGTATATATATTATATGTAATGTATAAATATAATATTTATATATATATATGTATATATATATATATATATATATATATATGTATATATATATGTTGTATGTATATATATAATTATATATATATATATATATATATATATATATATATATATATAAGTATATATACATATACATATATATATATATATATATATATATATATATATATAAGATAATATATACAAGTATATAAATATACACATATGTATATATAAATACACAATATATATATATATAAGAAATACACAAACATAAAAAAAAAATTTATTATGAAAATCTGATGTACGAATGACATCGCGTAGAAATCGCATGAGTCGCATGCAAGATGCTGCTCAGTTCGGAGCTCTCTGATTTCGAAAAAGGTATAATTATCGGGTATCACAAATGTGGCCGATCCTTAAGGGACATATCCAGCTATCTGAAGTACCCAAAATGGACAGTGGCATATATGATTAAGAAGTGGAAGGTGAGCGGTGATTGTCGGAATG
>CM063508.1:185186257-185193757 GCA_032207245.1 Pardosa pseudoannulata | reverse complement strand
AATGAGCATTGACTCTCCCACTACAAAAATTACTAGTAACGTGTAATGCTGTTACATAAAATGTTAAGGATCAAAAATCTACGAGAAAAGAGTTTTTGACTTCAATACAAAATCTTCCATCTTGAACATTTTGAGGTTACTAATACGATGCCAAAAACATCAAACCAAAAAAAATGACTTTCACTTTTAAAATAAGTATGTCTGCCAAAAGAAAAAAAGCTTCATTTAAGAAAAATAATCATTTAATTAAAGGATTTAGTGAAGTAAAATAATCATTCAACCTAAAGCTTTAGTGAAGTTAATCATTCAATTCAACTTCATTTTGTAATGAAACGTATGATATATTGCTTGATATTTCCAGAGAAAAATTTTATATTTTGAAATATATTTCTGCTATTTTGAAGGTTATTGTCCCTTCAAAGATTACCATTGTTTGGAGTCCTATGAATAACTTCTACGCAGTTAGTAAACTCTATAATCGCTATCTAAGCATACGTTGATTGTGTACTCATTTACGCTGTTTATTTATTCTCCCGTTTACCCTTTTTTATGTAAGGATAAAGAACACACATTTTATTAAAGGAAATAAATTCTTTTAACCCTTTTTATCCTGACGGTACTTACAAGTGCCGCTTCAATCAAACACTTATATATCAATAATAAAGCCGTTTTTCCTGACGGTACTCGAAAGAACATGGACGATGCAGCACCTACGGCAGAAAAGAAATGACAGCACCCATCAGGAATCCCTTTTATTCGCATAGTACGGATTTTATAACTGGCGTGCTGCATTCGAAGGTCATTTTGTGGTATAGTTGATACACGTGTTGTTCAACTGAGTCAATTTAGTGGTTTAGTTATTTGGTACTATTATTTTTTAGAGACTTCTGTACTTAGCAGATCAGCATTTCATTTGTTTTATTCACAATTTAATGTTTTATTTTCTATCATAGAGTCAAAAATATACGTTGGTACTAGAAAGTACCAGCTGCAACATGAACTACTAAAATATAGTAAAAATTTATTTTCTTTTTCCTATGGTTATTATCCAAAAAAATTATCTAATGATGCAAAAATGCAGTAGAAAAGTTGACGGTAAATTAATTCAGTATATAAAGGGTTAAAAGGACCATAAGTTGAACCAATGACTTTGAAGAATCAATTTTCGAAGTCACAAACTTCAGAGCAATGATTCTCAACCTTTTTTAAGCTACCGTCCTCCTACCGAGCTGAAATGTGTTCAACGTCCCCCTCGGAGAGGAAATCTGTTTAATGCCCCCCTAAGAAACCAAAATGTATTCAAAGCCCCCTTTAAAAAAATCCCTAATTTAAAGTATATGGTAGGAGTAGTACTTAATTATAAAAAGCAAAATTTTTAGGTAATTTTCTTCAGTGGAATTAGAAACCAAATTTTTGTTACTGAAACACGTTCAAGCAATGCTCAAATGAATTCTATGGTCGAATGATTACGGCGCTGATGTACAGTACTGAAGCCTGTATGTTCGTAGTCGTTCGGAATCGGCTGTAAGCAGTAGGTCCAGGTCCCATTAGCCCTCGTGTTGCGTTTCCTTTCGTTTGGTTTGGAGTGCTACGGCCTACTTTTTGCAACACGAGGGTTAATGAGAGATCCTCGTATTGCAAACGAGTAGATTGTAACTTTCCAAACCAAACGAATGATGTTGATTAAATATATTTTCCTGAATGCCGGCCCAATATCATACAGAACATAGGGAATGAAATAACTGGTACTATAACGTAAGTTTGTTTTATTAATGGTTATCGTTAAATTAGATTATTAATGTAATAAATTTATTTAGTATTTTTAAAACTGAAATTAAGTTTGAAAACCAAACCCTGCTTACATCGCCGCCTGCCTACCACCCGAAACAAGTTCACTGCCCATCAGCATCGTCCAACCGCCCTTCGGGATGGAGGCGGTATAGCCCCCGTTGGGAACCTCTGCCATAGGGAGATCTGTTGAACAACCTAGACAGAGTCTACCGAACACTGGTAGTCTCCAAAAAGTTTTGTTTTACATTCAAATAACTGTTAGCTTTCTTGGATTCAGACAAAACAGTTTTTTCTAAAAACTATCTGTAACCGCTATTAGCTATTTTTAAATAAAAATCAAACGAAAAAAAGTGAACTTAGTTTGCGAAAACAGGTGTAATTGATTCCAAGCGTATCGATAGGTCATTACGTGTTCTAAAAAATGCATGTGGGCACGCAGGTAACAATATCGAAAAATTAAGCAATTCAATTACCTGCATCATTGATTAGGGAGAGGTTTAATACACAATGCTTACGAGAAACTAGTATGTGGGAAAACAGCAGATGCGTGTGCTCTGTTAATAGAAGAAACGCATCATTACGTGTTTATTTAGAACTGAATTGCAATTTCGGTGATTTATAGCTATATCAAGAGTTAGGTCATTGATTTCCGCTTGGTAAATAACAATTTGCCAAGTTGATTCTGTGTTGGTAAAATTATTGCTCCTTTTACGTGTATTTTTCTGAAAAAAAAAATCCAAAGCATTGTTAATTATGTAACTAAATCAGTTTTGTGCTTTGTTAGTAAAAGAAAAGCATTTATTTAGAATTGAATTTCAGTTTCGGGGATTTCAGCTGTTATCATTTTGACCACTTGCAACCCATTCTACAGGTATATGACCACGATCTCTCCTGTCCTTTAATAACGAAACATGAGTACTTCTTTACTACTTTAAGCCATCTCGTTTACTTATTATTTAGCTGCGGAACAACCATTACATTCAATATGTGACGACACACGAAACGCAAGACCCGATCAAGGCAAAGTTGGGCCCAGGGCCAGGTAGTCTTACGGGCCCCCCCTACCCTACCCTCCTTTAGAGACAAAAAAAAATTAGCTTATAAAAGAGGATACAAACAAATATTTTTGGAGGAAAGTTTATATTAATTTTTTTTATCTTTACATACCTTTGTAGTACAGTCGAATGTCGAAAATCTGTCTATCTCCAAGGATGTAAACTGTAACACTTGCAATTAAGTTTTTATATAAAAAATAAAATAGTATATAGTTAAGATTAATAAATAACTATTCGTAGATTTCAAGACAAAATTTATAAGAGAAAAAAATAATAAAATATTAAAATTCTTAAGCAAATAACAATTGTATCTAAGTTTCAGAAATATAATAAAAAGTGCTCATATTTCTTTATAACTGGCTGAAATTTTTAATTTATTACTAATTTATATTATTTTTCTACTCAGAACCATGGAGTAAGCAATGAGTAAAAAAAAGTGATTGGAGTGATGTCAATAAATAAACTGGAGTGTGTTTCAGATACAATTGTCAACATTTTAACTGTTTTTATTTCATTTCTGAATGAGGTTTCACGAAATATTACTTGAAGAATTAACAAAAACATTTTCAAATTTTGTTATTTAAATTATTTAAAATTTAATAATTAAATACCAAATTTTAGGGGGCCCAATCGGCCCGTGACGAAACAGAGTCCCGAGAGACATTTTCACTGAGCAAATTCGCATCCCGGCACAGGTTCTTATCATCGCTATAACCACTTGAAGTACCATTCTACCCTTATATTATCATAATCTCCCCTATCCTTTAACAAGACACGAGTACTTCTGTACCACATTCCACACTATCATTTATTCAATATTTAACTGCGGTACAACCACTGAATTCAAAACGTCAAACACGAAATAAGAGTCCAGAGGGTCATTTTCAATGCGCAAATGTGCACTCCGTAAAGACACTATCATCGTTACAATCACTCGAAGCATCATTCTACCCTTATACGAACACGATCTCTTCTTCCTTTAACAAGATATGAGTTTTTCTCTACCACATCACACACTTGCATTTACTTAATATTTAGCTCTATGACAACTATTGCTGTCAAAATGCGACACGCGAAGAGCAGAGACCCGAAGGACATTTTCACTGAGCAAACACGCATTTCGTGAGGTTAATTATCATTGTTACAACCACTTGAAGCACTGTTTTACCTTTATAGAAACACAATCTCTCCTGTCCTTTAACAACAAGACGCTAGTATTCTCTACCACATCACACACTTGTATTTACTCAATATTTAGCGGCAGAACAACCATTACATTCAACATGTGACACACCAGGGACATATTCACTGAGCAAACGCGCATTCTACCGTAAGCGCCCCCCATACACACGAAACCCGGATTCTACACAGCACGACTGTCATGTTTCTCTAATCGGTAAACAACAAGTGCCCGCTAAATTACACAAAGAAAAGACCATCGGAACATTTGGAGTAAAAAGACGCATCGCAGAGTATTTCTGTTTGGAAGTCCGCGGTCTCTCTCTCCCCCAACCTCTCCGTAATCCATCTCGCATCCAATCTCCCGGAGAGATCTCGGCGTTCGCTCCACCCCGGGACGTATCGGTTGCAATCGCGGTCATGTCGTGCGCCGACCACGCGACACAAAGAGACACTCTGGTAGAGAGGGGGAAAATGAGCAGGGCCATATTTTTTTTAGAGTGAAAGAAATGAGAGATTTGTGAGTAAATATGTTATTTACAAACTTTGGAGATTACAGATAACATATGTAAGCTCGCTCATCAAAGACTGAAAATGAAACTTAGATATTAGACGTAGCTACACATTACTTTAAGAAGTCTACCTGAAGAGGTCTAAAGAGTCTTAAAGATGTCTTATCTACAGAGAAGTCTTATCTAAAGAGGCTCCAAGCTAGTCAAATAGCTCAATTATTGAAAGATATCTCAAACTAAGGATCAATTTATAGGGAACTATGGAAGGTGTGAACATACCAGAGCAAATGCTTAAGGGTTATTTAAAAATTTTTTGGCCTAACACCCTATCAAATAAAGACTTAATAAAATAAACTAAATTAATACCCATACACGATTAAATTTTGAAGAGACGATTGAGATGGACAGGACATATCCTTCGTTTAAAACTGGATTACCCTGCCAATATCGCAGTTACTTGGGCAACCGAAGAAAAACGAAAACGAGGAAGGCCAAGGCTTACTTGGCAAAGAGATATGCACCAAGACCTGTGCAAGGTAAAATTAAATGGATAAGAGAAGACAAAAAATTTATCCCAGGACAGAGTTGAGTGGAGAAAGTGACTGGAGACCTTATGTGCCAGCTGGTACAAAGAGGATATATAAGTTCGGGAGGTCTGGACACCTCACAGCCGCCTATAAATAAGCCATATGTTCGGATTTCTCGTATGACAGCGAAAAATTTTCAATCAATTTATTTTGGTTCAGGTTAACGTGGAATTAGTTATCTTAACATCAGTTGAAAATTTTTCGCTATCATCCGAGAAATCCCCACTTTCTTCACCAATGAAAGTAATCGTTAGCTGAATCTGTTGCGTTTTCAACACGTAGATGTTAACATCTTTTAAAGTCTTTTAGAACTTAAAATGATGTAGAAGCTCTAAGTGGTTCAAACGTAGCAGCCGGAAATTACTTTAAAAAATCGGAAGTGAGTCACTACAAAGTCTATAATTTTAGTCAGTAAATCACCAAGCAAATCAACTAACACCCGAAACGATTCAAACCGACCTTGTGAGATCTATAAGTGAACAAACAACTCAAAAGATTCTGAGAGGTCGAAAGAGCTCAAAGAGGAAATAACTTGGATTCCGAAGCAAAGTAGTAGTAGTAAATAAACTACGATTCTAAACTACTAGACAAGTTAGAACCATAATCTTAAATAACGAGATATTGCTGTAGTATCATGGAATGCATAATGAGCTCATCCTATAATCTCAATTTTAGGGCATGAGTTAATACATAAGTTATAAAAGTTATATATAACAACAAAATAAAACTATTTTATTGTTCGCGGTAAAAGAACGCAAGTAGTTTTTTTATTTTCGTTTTTATTTAGTAGTTCATCATCAAACCAAAAGACACTAATTAAATTTGTTAGCTATTCTTAGTAAATGTCACACATATTACTTCGTGTTATGGCAAATTATTTATTTGTTCCAAAATAAATGTTAATTTTTAATTTTTTTACTTCAAATGATAAATCTAGGTATCTCAAAAATACCAGCCAATATCAAAATTATAATATTGGACTACATCAAATAGATTCCCCCCAAATAAAGGTATACCTAAATATCAGCATTTTTTGATATTCAGTAGTGTTGGTCAATATTCTCCAATATTCATGATTATTTTTTGATACCGAGCAATGTTGGTTAATATTTCCAAGATATCCCTAGATATCATTTTATATTAATATTTATTAGTGCTGATCAATATCCCCCGATATCCCTCATTATCATTTTTTAATATTTAGTAATGTTGATCAATATTTCCCCGCTATCCCTAAATACCATATTTTCATATTTAGCAATGTTGGTCAATATCCCCTGATATCCCTGAATATATTTTTTTTAACAATGTTGGTCAGTATCCCCCGATATCCCTAATTATCATTTTTTAATATTTAGTAATGTTGATCGATATCTCCCCGATATCTCCTAAATACCATTTTTTGATATTAAGCAATGTTGGTCAATATCACCCGATATTTCTCAACACAATTTTATGATATTTAGCAGTGTTGGTTGATATTTCCCCGATATCCCTAAATACTATTTTTTTTAACATTTAGCAGAGTTGGTCAATATCCCCTGATATTCAGGAATATCCTATTTTGATAATCAAGAATGCTCGGAAATGTAATTTTGCCATGCAAACTAATTCATTCACTTCTTTTTGAAGTAAGACTTTTACTGTTTGTTTATTAGTTTAGAAGCTTTACTTTAAAAAAAATGTATTTCCTGACATTTTCCCTCAGTTCAAAAATCAAAGCAGAATCGATTCACTCCAGTTTACACTCAGCTAATATTGTATTGCTCTGAATGTCGTAAAATATCATTTGGTATTAGAAAAATGATATTTATTTTTACAAATATTGATGATGTCAATGAATATTATTAAAGTAATATAATATTTCCATGTCATTGTGTGGCATTTTTAACAACATTCGGAAAATACATTAAACAAAGTGAGTTTCGTTAAAAACTGACCAATTTTTTTAATTTCATTTTTAGTACAATATTTCTCTTATAAGCAATACAAAGAACTATTTAAATTTTTTCTTTTTGACGATTTCAAATTATAATTTTATATTATGTATCGGTCAATATCGGCAGATAACCAAAGGCCTTAACTAGTCCAGCAGGTCCGTAATTAGTTTCTTTAGCGCACATGGCAGAAAACTGGTCTGCGCCCCAATCAATAAATATAGTGAGAAAATACATAAACATAAAAAAAATTATATCATATATTCAGAATCAACTCACAAAATATTTTCTTAATTCTTAAAATGTTCCTTGTACATTAATTTTTAATTTTCTTCTATTTTTACCGTATTAATACTTAAATATTTTTGAACAATCTGGGGGTATTGTTTTCTTGATAAACTGAATAGTTTATTTGAGGGGAATATGTTTTATTTAGACA
>CM063508.1:185091257-185181257 GCA_032207245.1 Pardosa pseudoannulata | reverse complement strand
CACACACACACACACACACACATATATATATATATATATATATATATATATATATATATATATATATATATGTAGATAGATAGATATAACAGGCATTCAAAATATTAGTTATTGGCATTCTGGATAAATTTTGATTTTTTTAAATATTAAATATTTATTTTGTTTTAATAATTTTTAATTCTCAACACGATTTTTAGTAAATAGTTTATGTGGGATTTTGAAATTTTGTGCTATAAAAATATAGTGATATTAATGACAGAATTTTTATTGTAAAAGTAAAACATTTGTGGTTATCACGCAGGCAACACTCTCTCTAATTTTTACATTCTAATAAATAATGTTAAAAAAAACTCTCTATAAAATTTCTTTGTTAAGTAATGAACATTTTACGTTTGCAAATGAAATTACATATATGTGTAATACATATGTGGGGGAGTGTGTATGTGTTATGGTCAGTGACTTAAGCCAGATTTTTTTTTCTCCGAAAGGGCTAAAGTCTTAATATAAATTAAAGTGAACTTTCAATCATTTCAATTATAAATTACAAAGTACATATATACATACAAACATATGTAGATCTCATGCATACTTCCAGAATTTTTGCATACAAAACAGTTCAGCAACACTGTATGCAATTTCATTGCATCTTAAGAAATTTATTTGCACCCACATTGTGCTTTTATTTCCATTTCAAGGTTTTACGAGGCTTAAATTTGCCTAGTAAATACTGAAGCATATTTAATTTACCCTCCAGTATTTACCAGACAAATTTAAATTAATTTTATGAATAACTTTGCATATGAAGAGTTTTTCCATTACTCAAAGATGAAATAAATTTACTTCACTACTTTCAAAATCATATTTGCAGTTTAATTTAAATTAACTTTTTTTTTATTTTTTATTTTACGAAGACTTTGACGTTAACATGGCATCGACTCCAAATACTAATAATATTTTATTTTATTAGTATTTGGAGTAATAATATTTTATTTTATTAGTATTTGTACTTTGAAATAAAATATTATTAGTATTTGGAGGTAAATGTTTCTATTACGCGATAAATAATAATCCTATATTTTTTCGCTAAAATTCATTTCATTCTACCTGTCACGAAACATGTTTCACAGTTTGAAAATGTATATATGAATTGAACTTGTAGCGCCATCTCTTCGAAAGAAACAGAACTTCGTACTAAAAGATACTAAGGAGAATTTAGAAAAACTAATTCTCCCATTTCAAATGTTATTAATAAATATCTCTTTATGAAGAAAAAAAAATATATTTCGAACTCGAATTATATCATCTTTTAAAACTTTTATAATATACTATTCATAAAAATAGATTTTCACGTGATTTGTAATTAAATCTAATTACAATTTGACCAAATGAAAGTTTTACTTACACCATATTAAGACAAATAGAAACTTCAAACACCTTCGGTTCCATGTTTTCTTTTAAATTTATTCTCTCAATTCTTGACTATAAGTTGGCTTTCTGGAATGTTTAACATCAGGATTTCTTTTATTTTCGAGGAAACAGAGTTCATTTAAAGAAAGAAAAATATTTTAAGTCTACTATGACTTAAAATTCTAACTACATCGACAATAACCAAAGAATGCATTCTTCGGAAAAATTATAAATCCTCTTTTTTTTTTTCTCTCTCTCACCAAACGATGTTATTTTTACAGTTGCCACTATATAAAACAGAAGTAAATTAAAACTTAATCCTCATTAAAACTAATGATGTATACCTATTAGTGTGGCAGGAGGTGGAAATATTGTGCTAATAGAAAATATTGTACTTTTATAGAATGAGGGAATAAACTGATAGTTTTCTCGGATTAATATTGACCATTTAATTCATAACATATCAGATGAAAATATTGCATTCGTTGCAAATAATGATGAAGTATAACCGTTTAAGTGAAATAAACACGATGACCATCTTTGATTTTAGCTGAACTCATAAATTTTAATTATCGTTTGTAGAGCATTTTACCTTATATTAACCAGAGAATAATAAAACATAATAAATTAGAATTTGTAACTTTTTTATTAGTCTTAACATTTAAAGGTATAAAATTAGAATCGGTTATTTTCGAGTTAAGTCAGTTATTTTCAAGTTAGAATCGGTTTAAAATTAGAATGAACTGAGATGAAAATGCTCAAGTATCCCAATTTTAGACAATAACAATATCTTGTTTACAAGAAGTATTTTCTCCAGATACAGTGATAACCGGATAAGACGATGGACGTTTTCAAATGAGAACTGCAAATTGGTCGCAAACCAATAGTTCGTTCTAAAATTTATACGCAAAATTATTAGATTTTTGCAATTTGAAACTAATGTGTAACTCGCATCGCTTTCATTTAACCTTATATTAACCATCGAATAATAAAGTATAATAAATTAAAATTTGTAACTTTTTTAACATTTAAAGTTTTAAAATTAGAATCGGCTATGGATTACAGTCGGGTAACTAACCTACGGCCTGAGATGAAAATGCCCAAGTATCACAATTTTAGACGATAACAATATCTTGTTTACACGAAGTATTTTCTCCGGATACGGTGATAACCGGATGTTTTCAAATGGGAGCTCCTAATTGGCCTCAAACCACTAGTTCGTCTAAAACTGATACGCAAAATTATTAGATTTTTGCAATTTGATTCTAAAGTGTAACTCGCATCGCTTTTATAATATACGGCCTCATACATTGACAATAACATTTGGAAGCTCCTGTTAAAAACATCGCGTTAAATGACGTGCACCGTGTCGAATAGCCATTATAGATCAAAGGGGGGGGAGGGGGTTCAACACATTTAGACTCTTTTCGAACGCGGAATGAGTGCTCTCGAACGCGCGTTCCCCACTCTTGGCAGGGCTCCGTCTGTCAATAAAACGACATTCAATAAGTTTGTACTTCCTTTCTTGCCACATCACGCCTTTTTTATACGTAATAAAGGATTTTTTTCATTACCCACTCTATTAGCGCGGGTTCAGAACATGGGCGCGCTCAGTAGAACTCGGGATGGTACGTTCGAACATATGTTTTCGAAATGATGAATAGCTGCCAGCACAATGCTGTGTCGTCACTTGAAGTGTCCCGGTAACGCTTTCCCAAGGCATTCATCTGGTTACTAACCGGGACATTTATAAAAATCTCGATCTTTTTCAAGGTGTAAATTTCAAACTGGATTTGGGTAGTAACGTGCTGTAAATTTATTTAAAAAAACAAATCCCTTTCAACATTCAAAAAATCTTTTTATATTTTCAAAATTTCTGGACGTTTATGAATAATTCAAAACAAACCCCATTGAAATATTCGAATAGAATCTTCACAATTAATATCATAGCTCTTAAGGAAACTATAAAAACCTTAAATGGATTTTACTGAAAATGGCGTTTTTTCAATTGTAAATAAAAACTAACGTATATATTGATTTCAATTTTTTACAGTCAATGCATTACAGTCCTAAGATGAAATTCTACGCATTTTTCCGTTCTAGTTTATTTCATTTAGTAATTATAGTATTTAAAATAGAATTTTTAAAAGTTATTTTAGTTTTTTTTTAATTCAATTTTGTGGTGTAATATTTCTGATATTTTTAAAAATTTAAATTGGTGTTGAATTATAGTAATTATTGTTTACAAAAACGCAAAAAATTATTAATGAGGCCCACTTTGTGCAAGTCTGGGCACAGTGTGACAGACAACTAAAAGATTTGACGTGGTCCATTGAGCAAAAAAACTGTCCAATCAGACAGCTCCAAAGCTTTTAGTTCTCAGATATATATGGATTTTATAAGGAACACGCAATTTTCACCATTTTATTATTTGGCGATCGACAAATATCGCCAAATAGTTGTAGCCGGAAAAAAAAAATGACAGCGGGGACGTGTGTCGCGAGCTCGGCTGTTTTTGGTTTTCCGCCGGTGGCAACGCGAAAAGAGATGAAAAAAATAATAAAATTGTTGTTGTTGCTGATGTCGAATGTATTATTTTTGAATACTATTTTTAGTATTAATAAGCTCTTCCAAAGACTATTTTTCAGAGAATAGAACAACGTGGTCTTAAGACTTAAGTCCATCTTAGGCCGATCAGTTTAATTTTACATTATTCCACCACATAGTAACATTATCACTCCATCACTTTAAAAATCAATTTAAAAACATTAAGCTGTGTGAAAGAGAAATTTTCAGTTTCTGTGACGTGAAGTGAAATTTTATTTGTATGCTACAAGTGTTATTTTCTAATAAAAAATAAATTTACTTTTTTAATCTATTTTTTTAATAAAAGCTTTTATTATTATTATTATTATTTTTTACTTTTTTGTTTTTCGTTCGGTACATCCGTTATATTGGATTTAGAGCATTATTATGGCTTGACTAAAGAACTGGGTTCCCCCGCCAACTTGGCGATAATGGTTTAAGTAGGATCACCTAACTTTTTCTCCTGACCTCACCATATCTAAACAATCTGTATCTATATTATAATTTATAGGATATTTGAATCCAACTCTCCTTGTGTAACTCTTTTCTTATATATTAAAAGTGCACAGTGCTTAAAAAATTTAGATATAACAAACCATTAATGGTTCACTGTGGCCCATTTTTAATAATTTGGAGCTGTTGCGTTTGTAAACTGTTAAGGAATTAATTGCCCATAAATATAAATGTTCGGTTTTCAAGTTGTTTTCTTTAATTAAGTAAGAGTATATAATTCTATTACTATGGCGATCTGTGCATTCATTAAAGTCGCCAGAAAAAGCAAGAGATACGTTTGGATGGATTACCTTTGTGTTTTAGTATATATCTCCAATATTTTCGCCAAATTAGCCAATGGGAACCCAATTCTTAAGTAGTCCCCTTTATTATATATACTGTACTCCATTGTCCCTGTATTTATACACGAGTACAATATTTCAAGTTCTAACTCAATTAAAATTAATCGAGATTTTTATTGCATGATTAACAGCAAAGAGGTAGATAACGAAGTAAGTTGAATGTTTTACTTTTTTAGAAAGAAAAGAAAGAAAGAATCAGCTTTTTGTTTTTAAACCTCAATTATGAAATTTCCTCCTACGGCTTGAGAGCGCTGCGGAGAAGACACATTTACAGGCAAAGTAAATGCAGTTTAGCTCGCTGTTTAAATCGGAATAAAATTAATTAAATATATTTAGAAACAGAAGAGGTTTAAGACCAGTTGAGTGTCCCCAGATGTTGATTCTTTATCAATATTTATCATCGTTAAGTATGCAAGTCTTCTCACATAGGGGTGATGCAAAGGTAAGCAATGGTTTTTCCGGCTGCAATTCTATATAAAATTTTTGTAGGAACAGATGCATTACAGACGCCGGTCCGGTCTGCCATGTTTTTTTTTTTTTTTTTTTTTTTTGGCAACCAACAGTAAAACGCGTGTTTTGAAAAATCGTTAAGTAGAAAAACATGGCGGCGGTACGCTTTTTCAACTCCTCTTCTTAGCCCACTCTCCTGTTTCTAATCATGGATCTTGTTGGTGCTTCAACCACATTTGGCGAAATTGGCATGCTTGCAGCTTGCGTGCGTGGCGTTTGAAATCTGGCGAGGGGATCGTAACTCAACAAAATGATACATAAACAAAAACAACATTTTGAGGAAAAATTTTACAAAAATTGAATATTTAAAATCTAATTGAATTAACAAAGAAAACACAAAGGAAACACATAACATTCATACTAAATAGACTGAAACATTCACTTAATCACAAATTAAATAAACTGAGTGTGATTTTCATCACTAATTTGTGATTTAGTGTAAATTGTAAAATTGATTTAAAAAACTGTATTTTGAGTGGAGGTTGAAGAGGAGTTGTAAAATTGAAATTTTTTTTTCAAATCTCTTATTCTGAAAGATCACCAAAAAAACATGGTGGTGGTCACATGGCATATTTGAAACACAACATAAACAAAACTAAACGTTAAAAGAAAAATACACACACACACTTGGAGTTTAGAATGAAATGCAAAAACCCACCTCACACCTAAGAATATCCTGCTATTTTTTAACCATTTCAAAAATAGTAAGAACCGAAATAACTACACCCGCCATAATTAAATTACTAAATCCCAGAAAATAAGAAAAAAACAAAAGTGTTCCAAACCAAAGAACCTTGTTTGATTTATAATATCCTGATACTTTTTAACAATTTCAAAAATAGTAAGAATCGAAATTATACCCGGAGCTGCCAGGGAAAGAAGAAAGTTTTAGACTTTTCTATTACATTCAATGCAAGGAAAATGAAACTTCCATAAGTAACTGAAATATTTACAAACCCCCTTCCTCCATGCTTCGTTTCATTAAAATCTGCATGACTGTTAGCTATTAGGAAAGGGCAGCCTACTTTATACATTAAACCTTTTAAATATACAAAAGGTTATACATTTGTCATACAAGAAAACTGATAGGAAATCACACGAGACTGTGGATCTCGTCGATGGAGACATGGATTGCGTTCCAATTTAAAAATGAAGGAGTTTTTAAGGACCTTTGACAAAAATTAAGTAGTTTTAAGGGCCCTTAAAAATGAAAGCTAAAATTAAGGAGTTCTTAAGGACTTTTAAGGACCGTGGGAACCCTGCAACTGGAATTCACGGGTTCGAATCCTACTACAGCCATAGATGTTGTAGCAGAGTTTAAATATTTATATGAAAAGAATTTTGCATTCCCATTTCTTGAATAAGAGTTTTTGTACCTTTCAAAATATTTTGAAGATTCTATTGTAGAGAATAAACTAATAATAAGCTTGGAAAATGACTAGAAAATAATTACATCTTTTCCTGATAATATTGGTTTCGTTTATGTTAGTCCTTTAACAACAGATTATTATTGATACAGAGGAAGAAAATAATTTCTAAAGGGAAATTTCTCTAAATTTTCAAAATAAAATTCCACAGATCAAATCTAGTTTTATTCCGATCTAATAGAAGATTTAGAACTAAAACTTTCAACTTTTTAAAATAGTAACAATAGCAATGTCTGTACTAAAATGATTAGTTTATAGGTTAGACTAGGAAAGGCCTTAATCCTCTATGACCATATACTTTATATTTTTAACTTAAATCCTGCTGTATCTAAATAAGAGAAAAATGTAAACCTTCAACATAACAACATAGCATCAGGTTAGATAAACACACAGTGAATGAAAGGCATGCAGTCAAGGTTGTATAGGTTTTAACCATGGGGGTTTAATCCAGTGGTTTTAACCGTCCTGGTCAATATCCATTTTGATCACTGAAATTCACTTTTCAATATACTCAATACTAATGTAACATAGTATACTAGTCTATGATAAAGGCAAGTTACATTTGTTAAAAAAGTCATAATATAATAACACCAGCAAAAAACAAATATAACATAACACCAAGATACAAAAAAGATGTTTTACTTATTTTTTTTATACAAGCTGTTTTGTATGTAATTTATGTTGAATTCAAAAAATGGTTACAAGTAACAAGTTTTGTAGTTGTTTCTAAATTTAAAGGATTTCATAATTTATTTTGGATTACTCCAATCTTTCTATAGATGAAGAACTGGCACAACAGTTCATCAGATGTATTGTAAAATCAACCAATTTTATGTTAATGCCTTTCACCTTCTTCATTGCTTGGTACATGGTTCATTTTTAAAATTCAAACATTCTTATTATACTGTACTAGCATATAGCCTGTCATATGATGGGATCAGAAAAATTTTTAATTTTCCAAAATTCTAAAGTACCTTATGAGGCAGGTAAAAAAATGGTTTGTTGTTTGGCTGAGAATTATCTTGCAACAAAAAATAATCAATGATTCAATTTAAAGTTATCTCATATGTACCTAATCTATTATTTAAGCCAAATAAAAAAAAAAAATTATTGACGTAATATGTAAGTTCAATGTTAAAACGTATGAAAATAAGGCATAATTTAAATAATTCAAAATAAGAAATGATTCCATGAGATGGTTAAAAGAATGACTCCATAATGCTAGAAAAAATTTTATTTTTACCTATTTATTATGGGATAAATTGAATCGCCTGCTCTTAACTGGGGAAAATAGGAGTTGAAATAATGTCATTAAAAGCTTGAAAAGAGGGGAAAGGGTGGATTTCAAACGTTTTAAAGAAGGCCGTATTTTTTGCTGTGATATGAAGTATATTTATACCAATTTATTTTAGAATCAGATCTATAGTTTAGGAGAAGATAAACTTTGAATTTTGCTAACTATGGATGCCTCTATCCATTCCAGGTCCAACCGCTTCATAAAATTGAGGACAGACGTACAAATAACTTAGGCTATTATTATATAGGGAATAAGCATGTTAAATCTCATGCACTTGTTAATGTCATATTTTGTTTAACTGAACTACAATTTTTATTGCTTATTCAAAGTCACTTTTAATTGCAAAACATATTATATATTAAAATTAAGACCATTTAAAATTATTTTTAACAAATCTGACCATTTCTGATCATTTTTGACCACTTTTGATCAGTTTTGGGAAGTTAAAACCACTTTTATTCAGTGTCCTGGTCAAAATCAGTTTTGACCAGTCAAACTTACAACCCTGCATGTAATAAAAAAAAAATGAGAGATGTAGAATAAAATGAGAAAGAAAAATTGCTCAAGAAGTGTTGCATACAGAGAATGTTTTTTTTTCTAAGCTAAAAATAACCCAGAACTATTTACATACAGCAATATCTCAAACAGACCTCTCTAAAGATAAATGGAGTATGAACTCATGAACAGTTCACAAGTTTCTGGATTAAGAGAATTCTTTTTAACTAAAAGTGCATAAAAAAACCACCTGAATCATACATCTGTTAATTGTTTTTTAATGAAGTTTTTTACATAAAATGTTATTATAAGCCATTACATCAATTACTGAGTTACATAATTGCTGTTTTTTAATGTTTTCTAAAATATGTAAAATTGACTACATATTGTTTCTATAGAACTATCATATAGCTCGTCACATGACAGAATCAGTAAAAATTTTAATTTTCCAGAATTGTAAAGTACCCTATGAGGCAGGTAAAAAAAATGGTTTGTTTTTTGGCTGAGAATTACCTGGTACATGCTCAATAGTTTGTTTATCATAATACTCCTCTAAAGTCTCCCGATACTGTGAATTCAAATGAATTCAAGGTAATTCTAAACTGCATACATGAGTTTAGAATCCCCTTGAATTCATTTAGTCAAACAGTGAGGTTATATATAAAAACAAACACACAAATGAACAAACTTCTTAATTTTCAAAGGTATATAACTTCGCTACATATTTATGAGTCCGTGAAAAAGACTCCTAGACTTTTATGAAAAGAATTTGTTGTTAATAACGGTGATAAAATTTTTATTGCAATAATAAATAATCTATGATTAAATTTAAAATTATCACATGCACCTAATCTATTATTTAAGCCAAATATCAGAGAAAATTATTACGTAATATCTAAGTTCAGCGATGAAATGTATGAAAATAATGCAGACAATATTTAAATCCTTTAAAATAAGAAATAAAGGAGATGGTTAAAGGAATGACGTCATAATGCTAGAAAAAGATGTTGCTATTAGCTATTTATTATGTGATAAATGGATAAATTTAATCAAATGCTCTGAACTGGGGAAAATACGGCTCGAAATAATGGCCTTAAAGGCTCAAAAAGAAGGGAAAGGGTGGATTTTTAACTTTTTACGACAGTATCTTTTGCTGTGATATGAAGCATATTTATACAACATTTTTTTAGAATCCGATATATTGTTTATGACAAGATAAACTTTATTTGCTTTGAATTTTGCTAACCCTAACTCATCAAGAATCCAATATGGATGCCTCTATCCATTCCAGGTCTAACTGCTTCATAAATTCGAGGACAGACAACTTAGGCTATTATTATATAGGGGATGCTTTCATAATAGCTCTAAAGTGAATAATTTTTTATGTAAGCACAGACTGGCCAAAAGGCTACGTCCCATCCTACCTAACATCATGTTTTCAATCTTAACTGAAGCAAATTCATAATCTACTTAAATGAAAATTTGAACTTAATAACACCTCATTCATGATACAAAAGCAGGGCTTGCCAAAATGCCTGAAAAAAAGCCATTTCCTGCCAAAGTTTATTTTCTCAGAATTTACTGTAGTACATTCAGAACTTATATTCCACAGTAAAAATGACTGCTATATAATTATTATATAACAATCATTTGCCTGAGTTTAGATGGCATCTCCTTTTTAAGACATTTATGAAATTTAGTCTTTATTGTATAGATCAGTATATTGTAATTTAATTTATCTAAATTAACATAATTTGATGTTCATAATATTCAAGCTTGTTGCAGAAATTGGACTTCTGGTTAGACTTTGAATGGTACAGCCAAAAACTCAAGTTGAATAAAAGTTTATTATCAACTAGCATATAGCCCGTCATATGACGGGATCAGTAAAATTTTTAATTTTCCAGAATTATAAAATTCCCTATGAGGCAAATAAAAAAAATGATTTGATTTTTGGCTGAGCATTATCTGGTACATTCTCAATAATTTGTTTACTTTCATATTCCTCTAAAGTCTCCCGATACTATGAATGTAGTTTAGAATCACGTTGAATTCATTTAGTTTAACTGTGTACATATGTATGAAAAACAAACAGACAAATTTCTTAATTTTCAAAGATATATAGCCTAAATGCTAGATATTTATGAGTCCGTAATATAGGCTCCTAGACTTTTGTTAAACGTATCTGTTGTTAATACTGGTGATAAAATTTTCATTGCAGCAAAAATAATCGATGTTTAAATTTAAAATTAACATATATGTACCTAATATATAATTTAATACAAATATAACAGAAAATTATTGACGTGTTATCTAAATTCAATGATAAAAATATGAAAATACTGCTAACGATATTTAAATGATTTAAAATAAGAAGTGATTAAAGTAGATGGTTAAAGGAATGACGTCATAATGCTGGAAAAAATTTATTTTCACCTATTTATTATGTGATAAATTGATAAATTTAACACCCTGCTCTTAACCGGGGAAAATAGGGGTCAAAATAATGGCATTAAACGCTCGAAAAGGGGGGAAGGGGTGGATTTCAAACGTTTTAAAGACAACAGTATTTTCCGCTGTGAGGTGAAGCATATTTATACCAATTTATTTTTGAATCAGATCGATAGTTTAGGAGAAGATAAACTTTGAATTTTGCTAACCTTAACGCATCAAGAAATTAATATGGTTGCCTGTATCCATTCCAAGTCCAACCGCTTTATAAATTTGAGGACAGATGGACAGATAACTTAGGCTATTATTATATAGGGGATTATGGTGAAAATATCCAATTCCTCTCAGAGGTCCAGATTAACTAAATTTATCATGGTCTACAATATTCTTTTTGTGGTACTATTCCAGTTAAAGTAAAATCCGTAATTTTATTGAAGAATGATCCATTTATATGCAACATTTACATAAAAATCCAGTCTTCTAAAATAAAGACAGGGTTTTTCAAACTTTGAAGACAAAGAACAATAAATCTATTTTTAAGCTATTCAATTTTAAATTGTATTGCCAGTATAAGAATAAATACTACTGTAACATAAAATATATGTGATACTAGAATTTAGAAGGAAAGAATTTTGTTAAATACAGAAATTTTTTTTATAAAGATTGGGCTGTGTCAAAAGTTATAAAAACATTCCTACTGCATTGTATATTATCTGACTGCCTCAATTTTTTTACACTGCCAATTTAGCATTTATATATATACATAAATGGGTACCAAATTTATCTTATGTTTAATCTAATTTATCTTATATTTTGGAATATATGTTACTTGCTCAAAGTATGAAACAAAAGGAGAAAATTCTATGCTTGCATGTTTAGAATTTGAAATTTTTTTTAAAAATATAACCAACTGAAAATCTATATATATATATAAATGAATTTGTGTCTGTCTGTCTGTACTCGATAGACTCAAAAACTGTACATCCAATTGCTGTGAAAAGTTAGGAAATTATTAGGTATACCCCTAGGAAGGTTTTTGTAAATTTTTAAAGTTCGAAATCCTTTTCTTCCCCCTTTTTCAAGCATTTCATGTCGTTATTCCAAGCATTATTTCCCATGGTTAAACGCAAATGATTCACTTTTCAATTTATCGCATCATAACTAAGTGAAAGAAGCAATAATTTTTAGCAATGTGACGTCATTCTGTTAATCCCAAGTAATTGTTTAAAGCGCAGTTTTCCTCGGTTAAAAGCAGGAGATTAAAATTATCAATTTATCACATAATAAATAGGTGAAAATATTTTTTTATCATATCATTATGATGTCATTCCTTTAAATATCTGATTTATTCATTTCTTAAACATCGTCTGCATAGTATCCATTCGATTTGATCTGGAAATTCAGATATAAAGTGATTCACTTTCATTTCTATGTGACGCAAATTATAGCATTTTTATATAAGAACTAATTTTAAATTTAATTCTTGATTAATTTTTATGTTCAATGAAATGTTTATCAACAATACTCTAACAACAAAAAGTACAAATTTCAGTGACTCTCATAGGCAAATAAAAACCTATCATTCATTATGCACGAAAAAAAATCTTTGTTTAAAAGTAATATATTAAGTTTCCATAGCTAAGTACGGGCACACTTGCTAGTATTTTATAAAATTAACAGTATCTTAACAAAGACAATAAAAATATAAAGATTTTTTGCAAAAATACATATACTAAACTAAATTTATTATATCATTGAGAGCAAAATTAATCAAGCTGGAAACATGATAAATAACTTAACTCTTCCTTTATTCTACAGTACAAAACGTTTCACAAATTAGTTAGGTAATAAAATTCTACAATTAACTTTTTTTATTTACATGAATTTTAATATGATCTTTCAATTTAGGAATTGTTTTCATTTCTGCTTTACAAACATGGCATCTAAAAAAAAAAAAAATTGGAATTATATAGGCCAGACATAATAAGTATAAAAATTAATGGTACAATATTCAGAAAGTGTATGAACTAAAATATTGAATTTGTTAACATAGAAGCAGAAACTGTAACATTCAATTTCAAGAATAAAAAAAATTCATGTTTTATTTTTATAAACATAAAAATAATTTTAACCTTTTAAATATTAACTAAAACATGTTCTAGTATGTAATTGAAAAAATGCATCCTAAGAAACTTCTTTAAAGAATTATACAGTGGCAACATTTGGACATTTCATTTCATTCATTACATAATGGAAAATACAATAGAATAAATTTATATATCAATTATTGTTAAAGATTGAATATTACTTTTCATTCGTACATTAACTACACAATGAACACATAAAAAAATACTGAATAAAAATAACTGAAAATCAAATTTTGAAACTATTTTTGCCAAATAAAAAAATTACAAAAAAACTACTTAACAAAACTCAATATTTAACCCATATTTTACCAACCTAACAAAAATAAAGAGGATTTTAAAACATTCAAAATAAAAATTTGTAAATTAAAAATTGTAATAAATAATTGAAATAGTTTGAATTTTTACTCCTAGAGATACAATATTTTCCATAATAAAGTACAAGATTTTAGATCAGAGCATGGAACTTTTAATACACCAAAAGAAATATTAAAATTAAATGCAAAGTTAGATTAAGAATATACCTTAATGCCTGAGCTAACATATCCTTTGAAGTAGCTGGATCCATCAATTTTACACTTCCAGTTTCTTCTACTTGTTTCATAATAGCTGAAAAGTGTTATCATAAAGAGGTGTAATAAAACTATACAAAATTTTAACCTCTATACATACATATATTACTCCATATATATATATATATATATATATATATATTTTCTGGCTTATATTTTTAACCCACTGTCTTATTCAGAGGACAGCTGAAAAATGGCAAGTGGAAATCAGTATTTATTTGTTGCGAATATTTTATCAGCTGGAATACATAGATGTACCTTTAAGCGTCTGCTAGAAACAGTTATGTACCTCCTGTTCATCACAACAGTCTAGAACAGGGAGGGCAAACTATGGCCCCCTGGAAGGTTTTATCCGGCCCGCAGATAGAATTTTAAGTTGCTGGTCCGAGGCAAATTAAAAGAAATATATATTTATACATTATATATCCATCTCCTTTTCTACTTTGCTTAAATATTATATCCCAAATTTATTATCTCGTGCCCAGAAGATCGGCGGTCTATTTGCTTCTTATATGTGAACAAGTGTTTTCAACTTGGAACCTTAGAAAGAATTTCAGAAGTAGACTGATAGATGAGCATTTGGCATCGTTCCTTAAAATCAGTATATCTCACTTCAAGCGTTAGTATAAGGAACTTTTAAAAATGAAATCGCACTTTCATTCATCTCATTAACATATTTAAACTGTTAGGTACTTGTATATTGTTTTTAACATTTTAGAAAAATTTATCTTATCCTGCCAAACTTATTTTCTTTAGATTTTTGGCCTGCAGTCAAACAAGTTTGTCCATCCCTGGTCTACTCTTATTTCCTGCTTTAGTGAGCATAGTTTTTACCTTCTTTTAGCAGTTGCAAATTCCTTTTCAGTTTGCTTCAGACACTTAGCTGGGTTTTTTGTATGTAAGAGTACTCTTTCTTTATCATCCTAATGGTTAGTTAAAGTTTAAATAATAATAGGTAAGTTGCAGCGCATTATTTTTAGTGAGACAATACACGTGCAACTGATGCGCTATTTCTAGCTTTATAACTATAACAACATACCATAGGAAATGTGATAAAATACTTTGTCAGGCTTGCTTTAGACCTTTCAACCAAGTTTAGTATTATACTCGACTAAAAATGGAACTCTTAAAGTGAATAATGAAGTATTATATATATGTTGTAAAAGTTTGTAGGCTGGAATTACTTTTCACTAATGAAGAGAATTCTGAAATTGCTAAGAGCAAATTTTATCCCTTTCATACCAATGTCCTATGTGGAGGACAAATTAAATTTCCTATATAAAAAATTCAAAAATTTCAAATTCTGTTATGTTTAGTCTATTTAGGTTTCATATACTTCAGAAAGTATGATTATTCTTAAATATGAACATAATAAATAATTTAGGATAAAGCGGGTTAAAAAGAAATACAGTATTAACTATATAGAAAGAGTTAACAATAACATTTCTTCATAAAAGGAGAAGAAACTTAATAGAGGCTTCATAACATCACATGCTAAGTGGATGAAAAAATCAATCAGAAATTCAAAAATTTTCATTGGTATATTTGCTTTGCAAAATAAATTATCTTTTATTAAGAACACAAATTAAAAATACTGCTGGAATTTTCCTTTCTATTTAACCCTTTAAAGGTCACCAACATAAATTCTTTAGAATTGAATGAAATTAGTTTATAAATGTTATCAATCAATCTTATAATTGTAAAATATATGAAATTTTTTTCCATTCTTTAGAGGGGTTTGAGTTAGAGGATACTTAGCATTTTGAGGAGTGGTTTAACTGACAAAGTCTACTCCCCTATACAGTGTGAATATAATACTTTTTTAAATTTTAATTATATTGGAAGAAGAAAATTTAAATATCATTAAAATAGTATAATAAATAAATAGCTTAACAATTTATAAGTGTGTTTTGGATACATATTTTTATTTGGGGTCATAGTGAAAAAAATGGAATTACTGACATTCCTGGTTTAGCAAATTTAAATACATATATTTCAAAAGGAAATATAAATTAAATGTAGTGGTAACATCTGTTGTCAGTTTAAAATGTTAAAACACAAAAAAAAGAGAAAGAAAAAAATTAATATATCTCCATAAAGTAGAGAAAAAAGATGTTTAACAGGTGGTTTTGCTGTGGAACCACTGTCCACTAAAGAGTTAAGAATGATTCTCTACACAATATGAAAAACCCAGTTTAATACTTAAACTGTGAATAACATACTAAATAATAGTTAAAATATAACTGATATAACTCATATCATTATTTATACAAAAGCTTATGACACATAATTAAATTCACTATCCGTAAATTAACTGTATGATTAAAATTCAATTGAAGCTTGAAATTGAGTTATATTATTAAGAAAAACAAAAGTTAGAAGGTATAAAAACTAAATAAAAAATAATTACCTATTTTTTTATAATCTAAAATTTAAGTATAATCCATTATACTCCCTTTATTAAAATATATACATGTAATATATAAAAAATCATTGTTCCTTAAATTTGCAAAATTTTCTCATTTTACATTCTATTTTTCTAATATTAACCTTTAGCGCTCCGTTGGCCATCCGGCATTTGTTCCTCAGCTCCGTGGGCTCTGCTACGGAGCCAAATGTTTTTAGCATGATTACGATTAAGATACTGTGGAATCGTTGGTTTTGGCATTTGTTATCTGTAGTTCAAACATGTTCAGTCTCCGTACAGTTACAATTAAAACATTGTTTGACCTTATTTATGGCTAACAGCATGGCGATAAATAATTATTATGACAATTTACAGTTGAGTGGTAGTGAAGAATTAAAAGGTATCACAAAAGACAAATGTTGATTATAATTCTAATACTTTAAGTAGTGGTTCCAAAATTATACTATGCAAGTAAACCCAGAATGCATATGGGAGGTTGTTTCCAAAGATATCACACCATGGTGAAGTACAAAATTTAAAATTTATCTTTCATTTACAAGAAAGTACATATGTATCAAATAAACAAAATTAAAAATATTCACAAGCTCGTGTGATTTTTCTCACTTAAAATAAAACTCCATTTCACTAGTTCCGCTGCAAAAATGTGTCAGAGTTGCTAGTAGGCAGTGGTACAAAAATGTGCGGAGCGCTAAGGGTTGTCTTTCCCAGCCATCCATATGAAATCAAGGTCATGAATCATTGAGATTTTATTTCTTCCACACTTCTCAAAACTAAAGTCTGAATTATTAACTACTACATATGGCCCTTCCTTTCACTCTCTTAAACCAGATATCAATTCTTCCAGGAAAAGCCACAGATATTTGAAATCTTTATGTCATTGTGTAAAACTATTCTGCCATGATTTTTTGTTACAGACAACAACAGAACTGCTGTTTAAAACTCTTTTTTTATAAGAAATTATCCTTTCATTTTTCACAAACAGATTCCAGTTGTTCTTTGCCTATGCAAGATGTGCCCATTGATTCTCCATGTTTGTGATGAAAATAGAGGATTTTTGTTAAGTATTTGCTTGGTCTTAGCGTTCCAGTTGAGTTGCCTTCCCCGGCATGACTACAGTAAACTTATGTTTCCAAACAAACCCTGGTAGCTAAAAAATATGATTTAACTTTATGTGTGATTGGTGAAGAATAGTTTTAACCAGTTACATAAATAAACCAAAGGTGAAAATCAGATTGGTAATATGTTTAGATTAGAGATACACATGAATTTTAACTTTGAATAATATTCAATTTATAAAATTATACATACTTTTAGAATCTACAAAATATTCAGTTGTGAAAGAATTCCAATGTGTTTTCGTTTTTAAGCATGGGCTGTCAAAATCTTGGCTTATAACATGTAGATGAAGATGCCTAAAAATACAAAATAAGTATTTAGTAAAAGAGTAATGTAAACATACACAAACGTTCATTAATTAAACCTTCAAAGACAGTAGTTAAAACTTACCTCATACTTGGTACTGCATGATAGCCAATTCGAAAATTTAGACCCATTTCATACCTGAAAAAGTATTTACCATCAGATTTTCAACAAAATAATAATGACATTTTTTTAATTGAATTAATATAACAAATAAATTTTAAAATTATCTATTATATCTATATATATAAAAATGAATTTGTGTCTGTCTGTCTGTATGTATGTTCTCTATAGACTCAAAAACTATGCATCCAATCGCCGTGAAAATTTGGGAAATGATTAGATATATCCCTTGGAAGGTTTTTGTAAATTTTTAACGTTCGAAATCCATTCCTTCCCCCTTTTTCGAGCATTTCATGTCATTATTACAAGCATTATTTTCCCCGGTTAAACCCAAACGATTAAGTTTTCAATTTATCGCATCATAACTAAGTGAAAGAAGCAATATTTCTAGCAATGTGACGTCATCCCAAGTAATTGTTTTAAGCGCAGTTTTCCTCGGTTAAAAGCAGAAGATTAAAATTTTCAATTTATCACATAATTGATAGGTGAAAATGATATTTTTCTATCATTATGACGTCATTAATTTAAATATCTGATTTATTCATTTCTTATTTTATATTATTTAAACATCGTCTACTTAGTATCAATTCGATTTGATCTGGAAATTGAGATATAAAGTGATTCACTTTCATTTCTATGTAGCGCAAATTATAGTATTTTTATATGAGAACTTATTTTAATTCTTAGTTAATTTTTACGTTACAATGAAATGTTTACAAACAATATTTTAACAACAAAAAGTACAAATTTCAGTGACTCTCATGGGTAAATAAAAACCTATCATTTTATATAGTTATCTTCATATTCATATGAATGTAATTTCTGTTTCATACAAAACTATGTGGTTTGTCATAAATGTCCTTAATTTTGGAAAACATTTATTACTACCAACAAAATTAGCACTGTTGCTGTCAAAACCTCTGCTTTCTATTCTACCATGTAATATGACAGGGTATATTAACGTTGCTAATCAATGTACAGTAGTAATACAGTAATGTAATTTAGGGTTAAACTTATATTTTACCATAAGAAAAAAGTTTCAACAACTTTAATATAAGACACAAATTTGATGCAGATCTAATCGTTACTATGAAAACATATATTTTGTTATTTTTATTTATTGATAATAAGAACAGTTTTCATTTTTTATGTTTTTTTATACAAATCTACTTGATAAGTCATAGAGTAACTAACTTTGGACAGAAATACTTGATACCGCCAAATGAACATATTCCGTATTAATACATTTTGAATTCCGAGATAAAAATCTGACTGTGACTATGTATGTATGTATGTTTGTATGTGCGTCTATTTTCTTGCGAACCGCTGGATGCAGACGGGCGCCAAAGGTACCAAAAGACGTGAAACGATCCAAGGATGTCATTTCGCGCATTCGCGTTCCGATATTTCTATTAGTTTGAAAGATATTGACGAAAAACCGAACAAAATGCCAGTTTAATTTTGCTACAGGAGCTGTCCATTGTCGAGTTGGCGTCTAAATATGGCAGTGTTATTCATTGTTGGCATTATTATTGCCAGATATTTGGTATTCGGGAAACACAAAAACGTATCTACGCTATTTAAATTCCAGTGTAAGTATATAAATATATGATGGCATATATGTATATAAGACTATTTTCTTATACGATAAAAGATAAACTCATTTTTGTTTAGGAAATCACTTCTTTTTTCTATTTAATTTGCTTGGCGAGATTTTTATTTTCAGTAATTAAAAACTTGCGATGTTCTATCAAATTTGTTTTCAATTCGCAGTTGCCATTTATTAAATAAAAACTATCATGGTTTTTTTTTTTTATCTAAAGCTCAACTACACTAGAGATAAAAAATATTGGCAAGTGATATACAGGGAACAAATAAATTTTCATTTTAGAAATGGCAATTATGAAATATTGAGATATTGTAGCCACTTTTGATTAAAGTTTAAAATGTGATTTCAAATAATATAATTGTTTTCTGTGTTTTATTCTTAGATACTTATTTTGTTTTATCAATATTAATTTGGTATATTTTTCTCATTTCAAATTCAATTGTGCCATTTTTATTTATCCAATTTTAAGACGTCACTTTGTACTTCACATATTCTTAAATAAGCTTGGCGACTTTCGGTATATATTTCGTGTTATAAAAATTGAAATCCTTTATGTAACTTCATTCTTATGATAACACTTTCAGGTAATATAACTGTTCTCGGCTTTTGACCTTATGTGCTTAGTTCATTTTATCAATATTTGGTATTTCTCTTTCATAGCCAATTCAATTGCACCATTTTTATTATCCAAATTTTGAGACCGCACTAACATCTATTCATAATTAGGCATGGAAGAATTAAAAGTTAGACATTTCGGTCAATCGTGGTCTGATATTCTAATTAGTTCGAAATATATTATTTTAAAATCAACAAAAACACCGTTTTAATTATGTAGTACAGTCATTTTAACTGCTGAGTTGGCGTGAAAAACAATGACCATATTTTCATTGTTTTCTTCGTATTCTCCAGATATTTGGTAATAGAATTGACATTAATGCAGAACAACTATCGCCTATCCTGCCAAAGCGTTGTTTGTTTGAAAAATTTGAACTGCGGCACATTTTGGTATTTCTGTTTGTCATTTATTATATTCTTGAATTTTTCAAGACCTTACTTTAGATATAGTTCTTTATAACATATTTGTATATATATATATATATATATATACCATTAAAATTCGAGTGTAAATAAATGCATTTATAAACACAAATACATTTGGATGCATTACTTCCCCAAATCCGCTGAATACTTATACTCTTTCCACCATTAAAATATCGTAATTAGAATCAGTTAAAAATATATTAATTAAAATTTGTAATGAGTGGTGCCATTTATTGCCAATAGTTACAACTATTTGTCATACACAATAACTTTTTCTCTTTGAAATATCCCAGTATCAAAATCATTTTATTTTTAATAGCTAAATTTTTTATTTCCTCAAAATATGTAAATCTTTATTTTACTTTTTCAATTTTTTTAAGAAGTTAGTATTTTTTCTGTTATATGCTGTCGTGATTTTTATTTTCAATAATTACAAATTCGCCATGTTCTGTCAAATTTGTTTTTATTTCACAATTGCCCTTTTTTAAAGAATAAGTTATCGTTATAGGTTTTGTTATTTAAAATTCAATTTTTATGTATGTAAAACATTAGTACTAAAAGACATTCAATCTCGGAAATGAATTATTCCATTCAGAACAGCACATATATATTACTCTCCACAGTATTTTGAAATTTGACTCCTACAATAAAAAAAGCCATGGAATTGGGAATTATTATGCAGCGGCTCACGGGGAACACAGTGCACTTACTGGACATTCGGCTATTAACAAATTGTTATAATCGTCAACAATCTGAAACATACGAGATTTATTCAGCATTTCTATCAATACGTCTTATTATCTTTAATAGTGGTTCTAAATCTTTCATCGAAATATTTTAAAACCCAGACCGAAGGCTGGGTGCGAAGCAGCTAGTTAATTCATATTAATCATTTGTTATATTAAACTCATATGTAATTATATTATATTAAATACATATACAGTTAAAAATGACAAGTATTAAAATCAATACAGTTAGTATCCTAAAATACATATATATATATATATATATATATATAAAATAATTATTTCCTTTAATCACAATAATTATGTAGCCCCTATTCTTTTTACTTGCCCAGGCTACTGAGCAAGGAGAAACCTAATCAGCTAACAGGAATAATGATGCAATCGGGCCATTGAAACAGAATGGCACAAGTCTAACTAAAACTTTATTTTAGACCTGCTAAAACAGACATAAGAAAGATGCAAAAATCACTATGCTCAAACAGAGGTGTACTCAAGAGTGAAAAGAGAAAGAATTTTCCCAAGGGACAAGAAACTTACTCAGTGAATTTAAACTGTTAAGGTGAGGAAAAACATGGAGCCATTTACCAGCAACAGCTGGAAAACATGTTGAATACACAGAAAATTGACATGTATAGGACTGAGAGCTTTGGGAAAAGTATTAAAGGAATTTTAAGTCGAAGACACTAATTTGATCAAGACATTGAGAGGCTGGGTTAAAAGACTTTAAGAAATTAGAATGGGCGAGAGGAGGTTTTTAAAGAAATATTAAAGCTAAATAATTTTGATATATTTTTTACACACACACATTCAGATAAATATTATAAGTTAATAAGCTATAATTAAAATAAAGTTAATAGTAAAAGCAAAAACATTTTTAGCCATTTAATTTAACATATAATTAGCCCTTTCTTATTGCTATGTATAAACTACAATGTGAAATAACTTGCCAACTAACTTTGCAATCTACATACACAAGTTAGTATTGAAGTATATTAACGAAAATAAAACTTTTATTTCTTAATCAACTTTTTAAAATACAAATGTCCATCCACTTATTACATTATACAATATATTGTTCTTAATAGTCTAGTTATTACAAAAGAATTGTACTGAATTATCTTTGCAACCAAAAAAATATAGTACCAGTATATCATACAACTAGTGTTTGATAGCTTTTTTAATTATAGATGAGTTTTACCACACTAGTTAAACTAGTGTATGATTAGAAAAAGTTTTAAATAAATTCTAAAATATATTTTAAACTTGCACATTATATTAATATATTTCTCCATTTATGTATAAAAACTTAATTTTCATACTAACACCAATAATTGCTTGAAACAAGTAAAAGCAAATAAAAATAAAAATAGACTAATGTGTTCAATGCATGAATAAAATAAGGAATGTAGTATAAACAAGCACTTTATGAAACATCATGACTTGTAAAGTGAATTTTAAGTTCATCATAAGCATATTTCATTGTCACTGCAAAAGAGAAAGAAATTGCAAGGAAAAACAGCTATCTCTGTATAAAAGCTTCTAATTTGTTTTAAGTAAATGCAACTTAAATTATCATTCTTAAAAGTCCCTATTTTTGATAGTACAAAGTATTTAAGCATCTAAACTCTCTATCACAGATATAAAAACACATACATGCCTAATCTATTCATGTGTCATTAATATTTGACATGATCAGGGTTGGAAAAAAATCATGATTTTTTTTTTTAAAATCAGATTAAAAAAAAAAAAAAATCAGAATTATTTGATTTAAATCAAATTGTGTTTCTGAATACCAATTTTAATTGTTGTTTTTATGTTTTTTGCAATATACATAGAATAGTTTGTTATAAGAAGTAACATCTTATCTATCTAGTCTATTCTATGCACTGATTACCTAAAATTAAATATATAAATTTTAATCTAAATACATTCCATTATTTTGTAATTGGATAGTGCAAACTATTTATTTAAAAAAACAAATCACACTTATTTCAATATTTTTTAAACATTGAATTATGGATTTGTTTCAATAAAAACACTAGCTTTGATGCTTTATCCACTAATAATTTGTTACGAAGGCTAGAATGACCAATACCAAAAGAAGGAAACTGTCTTTCCATTCCAGCAGATGAAGCCATGGCTGTTGTTATTGGGTAGACAAACTGGATTTCAAGTCCTGTAATACTCTCTTTACTTCCCATTACATAAAATGAATTCCACCAGTCATAATCATTGTACTACTCCTACCACGTACTTTCTGATAACAACCCCTAAATTCTTGGAAAGCACTTGCTATCTTTTTACACTTATTTACTTATTGGTATTACTGTGCTGACTGATTCCCAATTCTCCTGTCTTTGGAATATAGGTTTTAAAAGAAGTGAAAAATAAAATGATTTAAATCAATGATTTTTTCAAAAAAAAAAATCAACTGATTTAAATCATGCCAACTATGGACATGATAGCAGTGATGTAGTCAGAATTTTTTGGGGAAAGAATTTAAAGTCTTGAACTGATTATGCCATACTGTTTTCAAATTTTGTACCATTTTATAGTAGTAAATTAATTTTTAAGTAGTAATTAATTTTTTAGTAGTAATTAATTTTTTAGTAAGAAATTAATTTTTAAGTAGTAAGTCTTTTTTTGCTTTTAAGGCCAGCTTGTTAAACCTTCATCTGCATTTATAGTCAAGCCTAAATGCACCAAAAGTGATGCTAAACTTGTCAACCTATTGTGACCAGTTCTATCAAAGAAATGTTTTATTATTTTTATGGTTAAAACAAGCTTTTGACACCTGCAATGGAAATTAGTAATGAACAGAAATTTTAATAAGTTTAAAAGATCTTGTAATGCATACATTGAAAATATTTTGAAGAGGTTCCAGATCAGCTGAACCACCCTTATAAATACAGTGAACTCTGCTTAATGGGATCCGTTTGGGACACCCTGATTTTGATAACAATAACCGATTGATAATAATAAACAATATGCAAAATGAGATAAATTTACCTCTCCCTTTAATTCACACGTACTACATTTCAAAATAAAATGAAAAAACTCATATATTTATGTACTGTTTATTATCCTTTAAAACATAAGAATTGTATACATAATTAAAAAAATCAATTGTTAACTGTCTACAATTTTTTCTATGAAGCTCATTGATAAATTGTTCGTAATCATAACGATTTTCAAAGTCATTGGAGCGGTGTTGTACTCCCGTTTCAACACTTTCAATGCCATTCAGAGGCAGAGAAATGTTTAACTGAGCTGCAACATTGCGTTGGTAACCTGTCATAATGATTTAATAATTTGACCTTTTGTTTTAATGTTAAATCATTTTGCTTTCTGGCTTCCATATCGACAAGCTGCACATAAGCGAGCAAAACATAAAATGTGAATAAGCTCCTTCTCAGTTCAGAATATGTTGCCTTCCGCTTATCTGACAACCACTGACCACCAACAGGGTATGAATATTTCTGAAAAATTCTAGGAATGTTTAATTTCCCACTCCTTTGATCATTCCCCATTTTCCTAGGTGGAAGAGGGAGAATTCTCGGAAATTCAAACAATAGTGAAAGCAAAGAAATGAATGGGTTCCCTCTAAATATATTGTGAATATTCCTTTGCCAGTTAAAATCAGGCTCAAAAACTGATAACATTAACTGAAGTAACGATCCCATAAAGCGATCATTTTAACATACAAATAGATAAAAGAAATCGTGAGCAAGTGATTTCGATAACAATAAGCAATTGATAATATTAACTGCGACCACATTAAGCAGAGTTCACTGTATGTCCTTATATGATAATGTTAATTTTAAATCCTACATGTTTACAATTAAAATACTTAAACACCAACCATATCAAATTAATACTTAATTATTCACCATAAAGCAAAATATATAAAACATATAAAATTTAAGTACATAAAATGATTAAGTAACAAGAAATAATAATGAATAATTGATATGTCTATGATTTTTTATGGTTAACCCATTAACGTCCAAATTATTTTATTTTGTCGCAATGACATATAATTCATAAATTGGGTGTCTTTTACCATCAACATGAATATTATTATCGAATTTTATCAATACGTATCTCAGTTTTTTTAAAATGCTGATCTAAAAATAGATCACTGGGCGATCGGAGGATATATTTTATCAAATACACAACAATCATTAGTACTTCAATAACGTGGTAAAATCGAACAAAATAGATAAAAACTTATGCATTTTCTTTTTAAAAACGTTTATTTATCCAGAATTTCCCAATATTACAGAATGTACTTACTAAAGTTTAATTATTTTAAAATAATAAAATTTCAATGTTTCTACAGTTTAGTGTGGAAGTTGAAGAAACACTTCTTGCATAACGTTTCATCGCACTTCACATAATATGTTAGGGGCCTTCCTTGGCACCCTATAAGTCGACAGCGTCTTTGGCCCTTTCTTTGTCCCATATTGTGATCCCTTCTATAACAGCAAATATCATGACTGAGATTAACTTTTGAGGATGAAGGAAAACTGTAAGGTCGACCTTTCAAAACTTTTTTTCGATTCCCAATTTTAGATATTTTACAGCAACAGCTCTTCGAAAATCTTACATGGGCATAGAATCACCTTTATGAACATTTCTGTGCAGAATACTTGCATTCACTACAGCCATATCAATTATTCGAGTGAATAGACACCAGTACCATGTTTTACTTCTTATTCTCTCCAAAAGGAGTTTTATCTTGATTTGTCATTTTTATGTTCAGCTGCTTTTGAAATGTCTTGGAAATGAATATATGACTTTATTTTTAGGTAAGCATTTCTATTAAAAGAGTCCTGTACAAGACCTATCACTAAATCTTCTACATCACTCCAATAATATCTTTCACTTGAAAGAGTAAGATAACCAAAATATATCAAAAACAATATAAATATCTTTATATCTTCTTTAGTGATAATTAAATCATGGTCGTTTTTAACATTTTTAGCATGGAGAATAGTCTCATCCACAATTACGTTATAAACTTCATCAGAAAAAAGTTTTTCAAAGCAATGATGAAAGATGCATTTGCAAGATCATTTTCCATTGCCAAAATATTATTCTTATAAGTTTCCTCTAATTCCGACCATTTGGTATAATTCGTTTTTTTTAAACAATTTTTGGCTTTTCTGTTTTTAATATTTTAGGTTTCCTCTCAAACGTTGAAGGTAAATCTATTTGATCACACTCATCTTTTGATATTACTTCTATTTTACCAACAATATCATTTACAAATGGAGCATGTAACTTATCTATTTTCTCTTCATCTGTCAGTTCATCTACATCAGTGGATATGGCAATAATATCCTCTTTAATTTGTTAAAAAAAAAACAGATAATCAACTGCATCCTGAAAGCTATTAAATACTTTCGACTCATATTTTCATCTAAAGGTGAAAAAACGTAATATTACCAGGGTCAGGAAAAAAAACGCCCGAACGCCCAGTGATCTATTTCTAGATCAGCAGTATTTTGACACTAATTTTTACTATTTATATTTGTTTTAAGATAACATTGGTTTATATTCTGATAGCTACATCTATGAAGATATTAAATCACCAAAAAAAATTTGAACTTACGCGTATTACTTAGCTGTTTTCAGTGTTTATGCTAAGAAACGTAGAAAAACGGCGGAATGAAAGGGCGATACAAACTTTCTCTTATCTCTTTAGATCAATGATATAAACAAAACAAGAAAACCACTTGTTGGTAAACAGGTGCATGCCTTGTCTTGCCCCCTGTGCAGTGTAGAATGTGTGGGGTGGGTTTAAGGTCATCTAAAACCGAGTTTACCACGCTATGTTTAGCGATCTAAAAATAGATCACTGGGCGCTAATGAGTTAATATCAGGTAACTAACTCATCATTTATAAACTAAAGATAAAGACAACAAAATATAGAATAACTTACTTTGCAATAAGCTCTGCAGCTTTATTATGCATATGTTTCAAAAGTGACAAATGCTCCTTTTTTAATTCCCTTATAGTATTAATTTCAGCTTTTGGTAATATCAAATAATGATATTTAGCCTGAAAAAAAATTAATGTAGTGTTAAAGAAATATATGTTTAGCTACTAATACTGTAATTGAGATAAAGTATTTCTGGGCTAATATTGAAGAGATAAAATTCATGACATATATAAATTTAATACTTTAAATAATATTTTAAAGTCATTTCATTTATATCAGCTCATTCCTCACAAACACTTGAAATGTGAATATCAAATGTATTTATTATTATTATCTTTTAAATATTGTAGGGGCACTTGCCCATTAAGCATTTATCCTTACAATGTCATAGATTTTGTTGACCATTCTATTATGGGAGCACCATATAAACAGCCAACATTCTCCCTAGGATAACACAAAGTGGTTCCTTGTAATTTAAAAGCAGTTAATACTTCGTGTGCAGGCAACATATTTTTACATTTTTTGCAGTCTGTCACTTGAATGCAGATCACATAAAAATACGTATTTAGTAGATTTGTGGTGGATACCCGCTAACCACCACAAATCTACTAAATACATATAATTATATGTATGTGTGACATTATATACATGTTGTTTGAGTTGCTATGCAACACTTTGAATTTTTTCTTTCCACAAGCTATGATTGTTGAGTGATTCAGTCTTTTGTTGCATTATTTTGTCTTCCATCGAATTCCTAACTCCAGAACGTACAAGCCGTGTTTTGTCCATTGGAAGCTTGGTTTTTTATGGTAGAATACAAAATGGATTAAATGAGCCCTCGTGACAAAGAGATTGGTGATGAAATAGGCGCTGACAGATTATTGGACTTAAATGTTAAAAATCGACCATTTTTGCAATTTCGTAAAAAAATATATATATATGTATATTTTTTTTTGTTAAATAATCATACAGTATATATTAAAGTGTAAAATAGAAAAAAGTTTTGTTCATAAAAACAAAGTAGTTGTCGATGGACTGCGATTTTTCTGAATCACTAAACTTTCGTGCGATTCACAAAAAAACGTTCCCTGCACGCGTAAGTTGGAGGTGAAGTATACCCGAATGCCAAGTGTTAATAAATTAAGTAGAAGACACACAGTCTTGGTCTGCTACCCTCTGGGTATCATTAGGAAACTTAGATGATATTGCGACCACAAACCTATTTTAACTACAGCCATTAATGACTACAGTGGATCTTTGGATGGCTCATGTCCTGAACCTGCAACCCTCCAGTTATGAGATCGCTGCATTTGATGATGAATTACTGCAGCACTGTATTTATTAGTTATACAATTGATTTTATAGAACAGAGTTATTTAACACTATAATTTCAAAAAGGCTCCTTTAGACACCATTTCTCTTTTCCTTTGTATAACATTTGTATTTTAAAACAACATTATATTGTCTCTTTTACTTAAATCAGTGCATTTAATCAAACCAAATTTTATATAAAGTCATATATATGGTAGCTATGTCTGGCATTCTTTGTGAGAAATTAAAATGTGTTTATTAGTTGTAACAAACCACCCTATTTCGATTATAGACAGGCTTATAAAATTCTATTAGAGTAACAAATAAAGAAAATGGATTTTTTATCTATTGCCAAGGATGGGGTAAATATCCTGATTTAAAAAAAATTAATTTGATTTAAATTAGATTTTTTTAATATTTTTTTCTGAATTCTAACATCTTATCTATTTAGTATATTCTACACACTGATTACTTAAATATATAAATTTTAATCTAAATACATTTTATTACTTTGAAATTGGATAGTGCAAATTAAATAAAATGTACATTTAAAGAACATATTAAATATTCCTTTAATGCAAACTATTTAAAAAAACAAATAATCACAATTATGCCAATCTTTTTTTAAGCAATGAATTATGGATTTAACTGTTTCAATAAAAATACTAGTTTCTATGCTTTATCTACTCCTAATTTGTTACAAAGGCTAGAATGAACAATACCAAAAGAAAAAAAACTGTCTTTCTATTCTTGCAGATGAAGCCACATCTGTTGATTTTTGGCCTGTGATCGAAAAAGTTTGTCTATCCCTGGTCTGGGTAAATGACAATCCAAAATGAAGCTTATACTTATGTCAAAACTGATGTTAGAATTGCTATTAAATCAGTGATATTAAAATTTTCAAAAGTAAAACTTAGTTTTACAAAATGAATAACACTTTTTATTTTTAAGCTTAACTTCAGAGTTTATTTGATGATTTTTATTTGCTTTACATTTACTTTTTTTAAAATTATTTAAAGAGAACCAAGGTGTTTGTAAGGAGTACTAAAGGAATATTACTAAGGAGTAATATTAATAAAAAATATTTTTAAAATCTACTACAAAGGGAATTTACAATTTTTAATTTGTGTCTCTGTTGACTTAACATTATCTACAAAGCATAAGAGGCAGAGTAATATGAAGCAGGCAGTTTTTTGCCATCCTCCCAGAGCTGGTATTCAGAGCAGGCTGCTACCCCTGCACTTACCTCATTATATCACTGTTTTATAACATAAGGTTTAAAATTGTCCCTTACTGTAATACTACTTATGCCATAGTTCAAGTGTTAATAAACCAAAATGCTTATATATTACAGTTTAAAAATACCATCCCAAAATTTTGATATTAGATAGTCATTCTTACACAAAGAAAATAAATTTAATAAGTAGTACAAAAAATCAGATATAATTACTTTTGGATATTTGTCCTTAATAACTACAACAAGATCATCAGATTCTACAACTAGATCTGGATCATGCATAGATGCTTTTAAACCATTGCTCCAATGACCTGTTTTCATCTTCTTTTCAGTAATATCAGGAGAGGATGCTTTCTTCTTCATAGATGACATGATTTCATACAATATGAAAATTTGACAATTAATTCAAATGTACAATTTAAACATGTCTTCTTTTATTATAATGAATTCCAGTTTAAACCTGAAAAAAAAATTTGCATAAATTTTAAGGAATGCTTTTATAATTTATCACTAATTAACAAACAAACAGTGCCTCCTCTACGTGAGCAGACAATAAGCATATAAAATAGGGCACAAACATATTGTTTCCTTATTTTAACATTTTCTTTCAATATTATATCCAGATTTCAATATTCTCCTCAATTGAAGAAATTTTGATTCTCCAATTTAAAGACACATATATACAAATTTAGTATCATAATTTTAAGATATACTCTCTGTGAGATGCATATAATCACAATGTTAAAGTGTAAGGTGTTACACTTAAACTCAGAGAGTTAAAGCTTGGCCAGACCATAGATCTGTGAACGCAGTTACTGGTAACACACTTTATTTTGTAAAACTAATTATTCCATACAAGGTTTGAGACGACTAAAGACAGGGTTAATAGTTATTTCACACCTTCCCCTCCGCACAACCTGTAAGTCAGTCAATAAATAGATAAAAAACAATTTTACCCCAAGCATCGGTATTTTATATTAATCCCTTTGAAGACTTTGTAAGGAGAAATAATCAATGAAGTGTGACACTGTTTGTTTTCAGCGCTTTTAAAATTCCGGAATTAAAAGTCTATAAGCAACAGTTACAGTCAGCTTTTCACTGCCTACAGTATATTTTTCAAAAACTAAAGAAAATGAGTAAAAAAAATATATTTAGTATTCAAAATTTTAAATTATTGTATTGAAGATTTCTTTTGTGTTCTTATAATGCATAAAATTAATTTTAGCTGACTCTGACAAAGAAAAAAATTTCACGCTTATGATCACAGTGATTCAGATGAAACTGATAATCTTTTTTCCGGGTATACACTCAGCTGTCAAGACAATAATATTTTGTTTTCGAATTTCGTAATACTGTTGAGTTTGGCTTTCTAAGGCTAATAAACCGTAAGTGTGATAAGTAAATTTCCTTTCATTTATAGCTTGGTGCACGACGTAATTCCGTTGATTAGTTTGATATTTTTATTGAAGAGTATATTAACTTTTTTTCTAGTTGCTTCATGCTGGATTGTGTTCCGAAAATGTCAAGTATTGATAAGTGGTTAATATTCAGTATTTTGGAACCTGAATTCATCTCAAATATTAAAATTGCTTGTGTATTTGGAAGTTCCGGTAATGAAGCCTTGATCGTGAACAAAGACGATGATGTCTATGCTTTAGGTTCTAATTGCAGTGGCTGTTTGGGATTAGGAGATTCCCATGGAAGTTTAGAACCGAGGAAAGGTAAATAGTTTATTCAATTTTTATTTGTTTTAGCTATTTTTCTTGTTATTAATGTACTGTTTAATCTTTGATGAATAGAAGCGCTCCTTCTACATAGGCAGCATTTAAAAATTTTGGGAATAGATTGCAAATATTCTTAAATACTATAACTACTCATATCATTGCGTATAATAAAACCCCTCTTAATACTTTTGTTTAAATTTTTATGCTGTGGTACTTGTGAATACTATTATTGTATTCATATGAATAGTGTTTGTGACGGTTCTTATAGTTCAAAATTTGTGTTTGTGAAAGATATCGAACATTTGTATCTTAAAATTAATCAACACTGTGTTACAATTCAAATCACAAATGTCTTTATTTAATTACGCTTTATAAGCCTAAGGACAACATACTCATTCCATATACGTTTTTATAAGCCTAAGGACAACATACTCATTCCATGACTTTTAAATGGTTATATCTAGAAATAATACTGTAATTTTTAATGACTAAAATGAAGTCATTAAAAATTACAGTAATATTCTCAAATAAATACTTTTCTTTATGTGTTTTCATTTTAATTTGCAATTTAATGGCTCATTTAGAAATTTCCCTGACAAATTAATATTTTTACTAATTTTAATTTTTATAAAGACGGAAAAGTCATGTGCTATGACCTATAGTTAATTGAAAAAAAATTTTTTTTTTTTTTGCTGTTTTATGTACCAACTGATTTAATAAAATGCTGTATTCACTTAGATATAGATTTGAATTTAAATATTATGTTCCATCATATATGTTAATTTAAGAATAATTTTATTGACATATTAATTTTTGCATTATTGATTTGCAATATAGTCACTAAATACTGTTATAAAACTTGTTTTGCTAAGCATTCTGTTGTATGATTATTGAATAGACAAAAATAGTGGATACTATAAATGAAAATTTGCTTACAAATTGATGTAATTATAATTGGATACCTAAGACAATGGTTTGGGATGACTATTTAATTGTAGTATAAGCAGGGTTGCAAAAAACCCACCCAGGTTTTTCTGGGTAAAACCCAGTTTAATAAAACCCACTCTAAAGCAGGTTTTATTGGGTTTTTTAAAAATTGATGATATTTTTATTTATTTTCAGAAACTGTTATCTTAGTTTTTTACTCTCTTTCAATTTTAAAGAATTATTTTGTGGAACTATATATACAGTCTATCAAAATTCAGAAAAATATTTGCAAATCTATGGTAAATCCAACATAACAATTTAGAAAATTTTTAATTCTTTTGTTAGCAAGAAAGGGATAGTGTGAAATTTCTCTTCTTTCATTGTGAAAAACGGGTTGTGTTGACTGTTGAGAAATGACCTGACCTTGTTCCTGGGACTTGACTCTTACACTCACTGATTGCTTATTACCTTTGACAAAAATTTTTTGCAAAAAAGTTTCAAAAATGTTTTTTTAAATGGAGAAAGAATAGAGATAAAAAGTAATCCTTTGTTAAAATAACATTAAAATATGTGGTATATGTCAATATATAACATTTTGTGTGTGATGTCAGAGTAAACTTTATTATTGTCTTTACACTGATTTATTTGTATTAATTAAATTATAATTTCTTGAATATTTAGTTAATTAATAAAAATATAATCAGTTTTAGCAATTTAATCTTTTCTGAAATAAGGTACTTCCCCTGCCCTCTCTTCTAAAAACCAGACTCCCAATAAAACCCAGAAAAACCCACCTCGGTTGGGTTTTTCTTAAAAAACCCGGGGGTTTTGCAACTCTGAGTATAAGTCTGTGAAGTATTTTATCTTTTTCAAGAAATGTAGAACCAAACCAACTTCCATAATTAGGGTTTTATTTTGGTTTAGCTTTTAAAAGTATTTAGTTTTAAGTGTCTTGATATAAATCTGATTAATAAAGTAGTCAATTTTTACAGTATAAAAACTACAAACAATTTATATATAGCCTAGCCTGATTTTGTTTTTCCTAATTGCAGATTTTTGATAAAATATTAAATTCCTTTTAGAATTTAATATCTTAATGTGTGTCAGTTTGTTTGTGGCCATTATATTTTTGAGAATCAACATAAACATCATCTTTTTAATATAAAAAGCATCACGGAAAACAAAACATACATTGGCAAAAGTCTATTTCTATAAATTACTAAAGTGTTATTACTCTTTCACTAGCATATAGCCCGTCATATAACGTGATCAGTCAAATTTTTAATTTTCCAGAATTGTAAAGAACCCTATGAAGCTGGTTGAAAAAATGGTTTGTTTTAGGGCTGAGAATGATCTGGTACATGCTGAATAATTTGTTTATCTTCATACTCCACTAAAGTTTCCCGATACTGTGAATTCAGTTTAGAATCACGTTGAATTCTCAAAGTTTTCTTAGCTCGTCAAAATTAGTGTAAAGTTCGTCCCAATTTTTTTTGCCACAGTTATTAATGGAAATAAAGGAATGAAACTATCATTTCCACTACACCCTGGAGGTAGATAGAATTTGTTATTAATACCAGTGATAAAATTTTCATTGCAACAAAAAATAATCAAGGATTAAATTTAAAATTATCACATATGTACCTAATCTATTATTTAAGCCAAATATAAAAGAAAATTATCTACATAATATCTAAGTTATAAAAATATGAAAATAATGCAGATGATATTGAAGTAATTTAAAATAAGAAATGATTAAATGAGATAGTTAAAGGAATGATATCATAATGCTAGAAAAAAAAAATGTTACTTTTACCTATTTATGTGATAAATTGATAAATTTAATCGCCTGCTCTTAACTGGGGAAAATAGGGCTTTAAACAATGGCATTAAACACTCAAAAACAGGGGAAGGAGTGTCTTTTGAACGTTGCTAACCCTAACCACATCAAGAATCCAATATGGATGCTTCTATCCTTTCCAGGTTCAACCGCTTCATAAATTCGAGGACAGACAGACTTAGGCTTTTTTATATAGGGGATTTTCCTCTAAAGTTATATTAAGATTTAAAGTTGTTTATTAAAAAATTATATAAGAAAAAATATAATCAAAATGTATTATATAATTTAAAAATATTCTGTTTATATTTAAAAAACTTGATACTTATTTTTGATTAGAGAATATTAATACATAAATAAAAATAGTAATTTATCTGTATGAAAAATATATTATCATTAAGGAATCTAATTTTTTTTGCGTAAAAGTATTTTTTTCTTAATAGTTGAAACTTTCAATTAAAAAATTACTTCAAAATTGATTTCTTTTTTACTTGAATAGTAAGTAGCTTAAACTTATATGTAATTTAACTCAAAATAATACTAAATGTAACTTAGAGCAGTATTGCATTAAAAAAAATGCATATGAACTAAACCTTTTGTTTTGGGAAAATACTCTTCAATCAGAATAAATCTTTTTTTCTCCCTTGTCAATTTCCATTCATATTTGAAGAATGCACTGTCAGGTATAGGGTCGTAACTAGGTCTTTTAGCGCCAATGGCAAAAAATTGGTCTGCGCCCCTATCATTATATATAGTAAGAAAATACAGGGTTCTCACTATCCTTAAAAGTCCTTAAGTACTCCTTAATTTTAGCTTTCATTTTTAAAGGCCCTTAAAACTACTTAATTTTTGTCAAAGGTCCTTAAAAACTCCTTTATTTTAAAATTGGAACTTGAACAATTTACCCGTCTTCACGTGATTTCCTATCAATTTTCGCCATACTCTCCAAACTTTCTGTTTAATAAGTTTGGGGTTAAACTTGTCCCAAACCGGTTCTAATAAAGAATGCCAGTATAGGTGATAAGTGCTGGTCGAAGAATATATAAAATATTTGTTAATATTCCTAACATTCTTTTATATTTTCTAACCAAAAGTGCAGTATTAATAATAAAGAAAATCCTCAAATAAATATGTTTTTAATGTATCTCTGTAGTAATTCAAAATTCCTTTTCTTGATATCCTTAAAATATCACGAAAATACTTTATTAGTACTTTTTATGGTCATAAGCTAGAAAACTTTTTTTCATAAATAAATAATCTTTCGCGTACTGAATAAGTTTATAAAGTCAGCTGCCCTTTCCTAATAGCTAACAGTCATGCACATTTTGATTAAACGAAGCATGAAGATTGGGGACAGGTTGTAGATATTTCAGTTACTTATGGAAGTTTAATTTTCTTGCATTGAATGTAGTAGAAAAGTCTAAAACTTTCTTCTTTCCCAGGCAATGTAGGGTATAATCAGCAAGGCCGTAGGCAAGAGGAGGGATTTGGGGGACTGATCCCCCCTCGAAATTTTGAAAGACCATTTTGTAGATAGGCAATGTCCCACGTTTGTGTGTGTGTGTGTGTGCTATCTGCCTAGCTGTTCATGAATATAAACAGTCATTTTCTTAAAAAAAAAAAAAAAAAAACCCGCTCAGACCATAAAAGTCTTCTTAAGCCGGTGGCCAGAAATATAGCACTTTATTTCCGGCTCTGTATTCTGGAGATACAGTGTTTTCCCTTTCATCAGTTGAAGTATCATTCAAAATAAAGATGTCTTTCTCCCTTGGTCCCCCTCCGAAAATAATTTCTGGCTACGGTCCTGATAATCAGCTAGTATATACATACACACACACAAACATATATATATATATATATATATATATGTCATTTTTAAACCCTCAGAAAGTACTGTTTATAATATTATATTTTATTCACAATATATTTTTAATTTGATCACTCAAAAAACTTTAGATGTACATTTTTCAAAATGTTTTTGTCAAATAGGTTTATTTTATATTAATTTTTAGGTATTTTTAAAAACTTAGTTTTGAAATATTGTGGGGCATTTATTGAACATGACTTATCTGGTTCATAATTATTAAAATAGGGTTCTTAGAAAATAGGCTTTATGTTGTTATGTCGTGTATTTCAAGTAGGCCTTATAAAAATTCCTTTGGTCTTAGAAAGTCCTTAATTTTTGCTCTGGAAAAAGAGTGATAACCTTGAAATATGTAAACATGATTTTTTTCTATCATATATTCAGAATAAACTCTCAAAATATTTTGTTCTTAAAATATTCCCAGTACATTAATTTTTAATTTTTCTTCTATATTTACCTTATTAATATTTAAAAATATTTTAACACTCTTTGTAGGTTTTATTTTGCTGATAAACTGAATAATTTCTTTAAAGGGAATATTTTTTATTTAAATGTCAAATTTTCATAAAAAATTATTAAATTTCTAAATTTAAATATAGTTTTAATAACTTTAAAATTTAAAACAAATATCTGGATTTGTATTAAGGCATATTAGAAATGTTTGGTAAACATTTTGTAAGAATATATAACAAGTTTAGTCTCTAGAAGCATTTAAAAAATAAGAAAATTCATTTTTTAAAAAATCATTTATAAACAGATTGGATTTTATAATAAAAAAACTATTTTTCACCTTTTCCTTATTTCTACTCGGGACGAATTGTTCTCATTCAGACCCCATTTTCTTCATGGTATGGCGCCCCTAAGACTGATGCACCTGTGGCAGATGCCACCTTTGCCACGTCCTAGTTACGGCCCTGGTCAGATATATTATTAATTATTAACCTTTATGGGAATTTAAATAATTATGTGAGTTTCTTGTAAAATAATATATTAATGATATTAATTTTATCCATAATATAATAAAATGTATTGGAAAGATTGTTGTTTGCATTTTTATTTTCTGTGTTTTAATTATTTTGCAGTTGAAAGCCTTTGTAAAAAAGGGATAGAAAGTTTTGCATATGGTAGTGGACCACATGTATTAGCTATTACTAAGGAAGGAGAATTATATAGCTGGGGTCATAACGGCTACTGCCAGCTTGGAAATGGCGGAACTAATCAAGGACTCAGTCCTGGTTTGATATCGTCAAATTTAATTGGTCGAAAGGTCATCGAAGTTGCTTGTGGAAGTCACCATTCAATGGCACTAACAAGTGAGGGTGAAGTATGTTTAATTTTTTGTATTATATTATTAAATTAATTTTAATGTGAAAATATGTTTTCTATTAATTCTTTAATGTGGTTAATTTATACTTAAGATTACCATTTATTTAATTGTAGAGTTATATCATGTTTTTTAGGAAATATTTTTATTATTGTTATGTCTGTATAAAACAACTTTAAAAAAATATTTTAAAGAAAAAAAGGCAAGTAATACATGCCTTTTCATTTAGAAAAAAGGATGTATTAGGAACAGGGTTTTATCAGTTTTAATCATGGGGGTTTAAACCAGTGGTTTTCACCTGTTTTAACCATCCTGGTCAATATCAATTTGACCAGTTTTGACCATTGAAATTCACTTTTATTTATGATAATAATTAAAAATGATTTAAGGTGAAAAATAAAAAACCAATAATAAACCATAAGACAACCATTACCAATTAACCATAATTAAACCATAACCAATAGAAAAACCAATTAAGAACAAATCTTCCATTTTAAATTGTGTAAAGGAGATTACCTCCTTAATTGTGTACCTTTGGCAACTTTAAGAACACCCAATTAATTTCTTTGTAGCTCAACTATTCTTCTTTATGTAACTTAGTTTTACTTCTTAGCGTTATCATTAGATTTATCTTAACACTTTGATTGGCAGGTGGGTTGTATCAGTTTTAACCATGGGGGTTTAAAAACCAGTGGTTTTAACCGTCCTGGTCAATATTTTCACCAGTTTTGACCACTGAGATTCCCTTTTCAATATATTTAATACTAATTGAACATAGTTTACTAGCCTTTGATAAAGTCAAATTACATTTGTTAAAAATTTCATAATATAAATAACACCAGCAAAAAACTTACAACACCAAGATACAAAAAAAATGTTTTACTTATTTTTTTTATACATGCTGTTTTATATGTCATTTATGTTGAATTCAAAAAACGTTTACAAGTAACAAGTTTTGTAGTTGTCTCTCAATTTAAACGAGTTCTTAATTTATTTTGGATGACTCCAAACTTTGAAAATAATCTTTCTACAGCTGGCACAACAGTTCATTAGATGTATTGTAAATTATGGTAATTGCAGTTAAATTGATTATAAAATAATAACAATTTTAATTGTAAAATGTCATGTTATTTGTTTTAATTTTAAAGTTTATGCTTTTAACTACAACTTATGTTTTTAACTTCAACTCACATTTTACGTTTTTAACTGTAACTCTTATTTTATGTTTTTTACTGCAACTGGATTACATTTTTTTACAATTGCATGTGCATGGTTCATTTTTAAAATTCAAATATTCTTATTATACTGTATAAGCATGTTAAATCTCATGATCTTGTTAGTGTCATATTTTGTTTAACTTCTTTACTATTTTTATTGCTTATTAAAAGTCATTTCTAATTACAAAAGGTATTATATATTAAAATTAAGACCATTTAAAACTATTTTTAACATTTCTGACCACTTTTGAATTGACCACCAGTTAATTTCCAAAATTATTAAAGATCAATTTCTCTTTACATAAGTAATGATACTTATTAATATAAATATTTAACAGCATTTTATAGTAAAAATTAAAGAAGTTGTCTTACCATTTGAGAAATTGAGTGTTGCATGTGGGAAATGTAAGCAGAATGAGAGTTCTATCAAGTGGGTTCAACTGAACTTTAACAGAATTTTTTTAGACTGATTCCTGGAACTTAGTTACTATAGATAGTATGTTTGTTACCTTAAATAATTTATCAACACTATCAATGTGGCAGCTATCAGCTAAATATAAAATCTGTTTCATATACCTATACTGCAAATGACATCTGTTCTTGTACACAGGGTTAGCATGATTTAAATCAGTTGATTTTTTTTTTTTTTTTTTTTGAAAAAAACCATTAATTTAAAAATCATCTTTTTTTTCACTTTTAAAACCTATATTCCAAAGACAGGAGAATTGGGAATCAGTCAGCACAGTAATACCAATAAGTAATTAAGTGTCAATAGATAGCATGTGCTTTCCAAGAATTTAGGGTTGTTATCAGAAAGTACGTAGTAAGGGTAGTACAATGATTGATTATGACTGCTGGAATTCATTTTATGTAATGGGAGGTAAAGAGAATATTACAGAACTTGAAATCCAATTAGTCTACCAAATAACAACTGCCGTGGCTTTATCTGCTGGAATGAAATGACGTTTTCTTATTTTGGTATCATTCATTCTGGCCTTCATAACCAAATAGGAGTGGATAAAGCATCAAAGCGAGTGTTCTTATTGAAACAATTAAATCCACAATTCGGTGCTTAAAAAATATTGAAATAATTGTGATTTTTTTTTTAAATAAATAGTTTGCATTAAAATAATATTTAATTTTTTCTTTAAATTTACGTCTTATTTTGTTTGCACTATCCAATTACAAAATAATAGAATGTATTTAGATTAAAATTTATGTATTTAATTTTAGGTAATCAGTGTGTAGAATACACTAGATAGATAAGATGTTACTTCTTATAACAAACTATTCCATGTATATTGCAAAAAACATAAAAACAACAATTAAAATTAGTATTCAGAAAAAAAAATCAAAGAAATCCAATTTAAATTTTAAAAAATCTGATTTAAATCAAATAAATATGATTTTTTTTCCAATCCTGCAATTTATGCAAGAAAAGGAAATATGCAAGTTTCCCACATTTTTGCACTTTCAAAACATATTTGTTGAATCTAAAACAGAATCATACTTTACCTTTCCACTTAGTACTCAATAGTAGAAATTATAGTGTAATTAATGTCTTAAGTGAATAGGATGTTGCTTTTTGAAATTTCTTTCTAAAAGCATAATTTATACTAATTTATTTTTAGGTTTATTCATGGGGACAAAATAATTGTGGTCAAGTTGGTTTGGGCACAACTACTAATCAACCTACTCCACGAAAAGTGACAGCTGTGATTGGTATAGTTTATTTTTTCATCCAGTCTTACAGTATTGATTAGTTTTATACATAATTTTCTGTTTATATAAATAATGTTTAAGCAAATGCATTTCTGTTGATTAATATTTTGAAATTCCCCTCTTTAAATAAATACATAAATAAATAAATAAACAAACAATCACAATTATCATGAATTGTTAGATTAGCCTGTATGCTGGTATTACAATCTATTTTTAAAATTGCATCTCAATTTAAAACTCTCCTTACTGCAAAATTGGATTTTGTTTTTTAATAAACAATTATAATTGTACAATCTAAATCTTATTTTTGTAATTGAAAGGAATTAAGTTAACTTTACATTATAAGATATGTTTTGATGTTAAGAAAAGCATTGTATATATATGTATGTGTGTATATATATATATATATATATATATATATATATATATATATATATATATATATATATGTATACACACAGTGGACTCTGCTTAATGTGATCACTTTGGGACACTGTGATTTTGACAAGAACTGATTGATAACAATAAACAGTATGAAAAAATTAGATAAATTTACCCCCTCCTTTAATTCACACGTACTAAATTTCAAAATAAAATGAAAAAAAATTACTATATTTATGTACTGTATATTATCCTTTAAAACATAAGAATTGTATACATAATTTAAAAAATTGATCAATTGTTGTTGACTGTCTACAATTTTTTCCAAGAAGCTCATTGGTAAATTCTTCGTAATCATGTTTTTTAAAGTCATTGGAGCGGTGTTGTACTCTTCAACACTTTCAGTGCAGAAGCTGTTGCACTCCGTATTTTTATTTTGTTTATCTCTTCAAGTAAGTTCATCACGATTTTCCAATAAAAGCTGAGAAATCTATAACTGTGCTGAATCATTTTTTGTAATCTATTATAACTATTCAAAATTTCGTTCTTTTGTTTTAATGTTAAATCCTTTCGCTTTCTGGCTTCTCTATCGACAAGCTACACGTAAGCAAGCAAGGCATAAATTGTGAATACGGTCCTTCACAGTTCCAATAAGAATGTGTTGTCTTCTGCTTATTTGACAACCATTGACCAAAAACAGGGTGTGCAAATTTCTGAAAAATTCCAGGTAATGGGTAATTTCCCACATGGGTAATTTGTTCATTCCCTATTTCCCTATGTGGTTGAGGGAGAATTCTCGGAAATTAAAACAACAACAAAGGGAAAGAAAAGAGTGGGTTACTTCTGAATATATTGTGAATATTCCTTTGCCAGTTAAAATGAGCTTGGAAACTGATAACATTAACCAATGTAAGGATCACTTCAAGTGATTATTTTAATATACAAATGAATAGAGAAAATCCAGACCAAGTGATTTCAGTAACAAGAAGCGATTGATAACATTAACCGTGATCACATTAGGAGTCCACTGTATATATATAAAATTTCAAATGTTGATTTATATATATAAATCCACACTTGAGATTTATGTTGATAATTATTCTTTTGTAGAAGCATTTTTATATTTTTATGTTTGTTGCAAATATAATTACCTTTTCTAGGTTCTAGAAAATGTATTTCTATTGCTTGTGGACAGACATCTTCAATGGCTGTGTTAGATAATGGGGAAGTAAGTAAATAAATAGCAAATCAAAATTTAGTCTGTTCCCATCATTCAATTTTTGCAAGTTTTTACTCTTAAGATTAATTTTTATGTAACTGTAACACCATTCACAGACTCCTGAAACCTGTTCTATTGTCTTATGCATTTTACAAAACTAGTTATTTTGTGTCAGCTGTTGATTTGTAAAAGCAGTTGAGCTGTGGCAAAAAAAAAAAAATAAAAAAGTTTCCTGTTTCTAAACTTTCCGTTCTCTAGTCATTTTTAATACTATTAACTCATAGATCCACACCTTAATCCTTTTCCACTTTATGTTTTTATTCTCTTGCTCACTGCTGATTTCCTGTTTTACTGAAATATTTCTGGTTTAGAGGGCTTGGCCCAATTAATCCTGTTAACCCATTCAGGACTACCAGAAGAAGAAAGAAGTTTTTCCCTAGGTGTAAGCATCTCGCATGTCCACAGCTGTCTTTCCCAATGACCACACGTCTCGTTTCTGTACCTGCTTGCCTATTGTTACTGGATCAGGTATTGTGGGTTCAATAAAAGACTGTCTTGGTGACAGTTAATCACTTCAGCCACAAAATCCTAGACTAAATATTTATTCACAAATTTGTTGAACATATGTACACTGAACATCGTTAACCACAAACATGGCTGAAAAAAACTCGAGAATAACCAAATAGTGTCAAGCGGTCTGCAACTGTCTCTTGCTTTCAGCTCTCCTTCATGAATGTCCATTTCATCTCGTTCCAAACGGGCATCTTCACTGCTGTTCGCAAGGGCCGGGGTGGAATCCCCCCCCTCTTGGTCAGGCTTTCAGCTCCATGAGAAAATGCCCTTCTTCTCCACAGCTGGTGCAGGCAGGGGTGGCATCCTTCCCCCTCCTGACAAACTTTCCCCTCCCTGGAGTAGGGCTTGTCTACCCTCTCTCGATGTGTCCATCTTTGCTCCTTAGTGCCGTAAAAAAATGCAGGTGTCCATGTAACACAAACTCGAGTCTTGAGTCTGGTATTACATTAGGCTTGGTCAGTCCAAGAGTATACATACACACAGGACTGAATAATTTTGCTGGTTAAGCTTAATTTCACTTAAAATTAAAAAAAAATCATAACTTCAATTTAGTCTACTGAAATTTATAGATTATTATTACTAGTAATATCTGAATCTTCTGTAATAAAAATTTCATGATATTTAAAAAACAATTTAGATTTTTGAAGAAAATGGTTTCATTTGAAATAAAATATTATTTATATTTACTGTTGGTTTAAAAAAATAAAAACATTAAAAACTCGAAAAAACTTTTAGTAAAATTAAATATCTCCAGGCAAATATCATGAATTTAACAAACTAAATAGATGAATAACTTCAGGAATATGAGTTATTTCAAATCTGGTTGCCAGTCATTTGCACTTTAATTGTTCTTAATATTATCCACATAATTACATATTTAAAAAATCACCTGAATAGTCTGATTTACTGTTATTTGTATGAAAAAAATTACTTTTTTTCATCCCACTAATGGATTTGTTCACCGATTTAAAAATCTCCCTCTCAAAGTATTTCATTCTTTTTGGCCTTGAGGGCTAAAATAAAAATGATATAAAATGTACAAAACTATCTAGCAAACTCCAAATGACAATTCCTCTCCTACTTGTAATAAGTATGCCAGCTCTCTCCTCATTTAGTTGAAATGTAAACATCAAGTGCACGATAAATCACAACCTTTAAGAGGATTCAAATATGTTCTGTTGTTTGCACATTCCAACTTAAAAAAAAAAAGAAAGAAATTGGAATTGAAAGTTTGTATTGAAAGAACAATATTAAAAATACAATGGACTTCAACTGCCATCTAGTGTCTTTAAAAAATTCAATTATAATGTTCTGATTCCAAATTACACTGGTGTGATCATGCAGTACATGAACTACCTGATCACATAGATGATGGAGAATTTTTTTTATCATAGTTCTGAATTGGTTAAAACATACCCATGAGCTTTGTAAGTAAGATTGGGTTAACAAGCTTAAGACTGAAATTTAAATATATTGTTAGACAAGCACAAAATTAAAGCATATTTTATCCTTATTCATAAATTTAAAAAAAAAGTTTTGTATTTTTTTATACTTATTTTAATTATTTTTGTCACAAAAGTGTAACAGATTAGATCTTAAATCTTTTTAGACAATATTCTGCAGCTAAACTATGCACCAATCTTTCATGATACAACTAATTGATTATTATTTCATACTTGAACCAAATGTACATTTTGTGTACACAAAAGTTATATATCATGCATAAAGTTTAGCCCTTACTCTGGGAGTTGCGGTTCGTACCGAACGTTCGTTGTGACGTCACCTTGACGTCAGATTGCGGAAATTTTGAAAGCAAACGATACTTCGGTACTCTGGGGGTTACATGCGGAAATATACAGCAACCTAAACTATCAGTAACTTTCCGCATGTAACCCCCAGAGTACCGAAATATCGTTTGCTGTCAAAATTTCCGCAATCTGACGTCAAGGTGACGTCACAACGAACGTTCGGTACGAACCGCAACTCCCAGAGTAAGGCCCTTTATCTTTTTAGCCTGTTTTTATGATTAAAATGTTTTTATATAGTTTCTAGATAATAATTTTAATACTGGTATGTATAATTATGATACAATCTTTATTTAATATTGAAATTTTTATTTCTGAAACTGAACTCTTTTAGATCACTGTCACTGTATGCATTTGTTATTTCTTTTATTAAATCCACTTATAAGTTGATAATCTTCTTTTAAATGCAATTTCATTGTGGCATAACCTAAAATTAAATAGTAATCAATTTTAGAAAATCAAGTTGTTTTTATATTTCCTAATTATTGTATTCCCTTTTTCTGGTATTAATTTCATGTTTGTATAATTTTTTTTATGTAATTAAAAGGTATATGGCTGGGGTTATAATGGAAATGGGCAGCTTGGCATAGGAAGCAATGCAAATCAAGCCAATCCTTATCGTGTTGCAAATCTTCAAGGTGTTGTCATTCAGAAAGTGAGTATGCACTTTGTTATTCTTAAGTTATATAATTATCTTAATGTATCTGTCTACGTTGACCACATCATTTTTTTCCAAAAATCATAATTTTTTTATTTCTCTATTGTAAAATTTCAACTTTTAGGCTTCTAAATCTGTTTTTGTTTTGTCTCTATGGCATTTTGAAGAAAAGTTGCAGCTGTTTAAACAGTGACAGCTGTCAAAACAAAATGGAAGTAGCGACCTCGGAACTGGAAGTTGTGAATTTAAAGCCTTTTAAAGAGTATTTTTTGTACAAAACTTTTTTAATTTTCATGAAGATTAGAAAAATGTTTAAATTCATGAAGAATTTAAATATTTTTCTAGTATTTTTAATAATTAGCAACTTTGCAATGAGAAAGTTTTGAAGCAAGAAAGTGTGGGGAATTTTAAGCATGTATTTTAATTTTACAGTTAAAGTTGCTTTCATAAACTTCAAATGCATTTTTCTCAGAACAGTATTTTTAATAAAATGTTGAAACTTGAAATGGGATTTCTCAAAAAGTTCTTAAAATATTGTGTTGAAAATTATTATGAATGCTTTTGATAGTATTTACTAGTAAATGACCTAAAAGCTTTAAATATGGATAATTTTTAATGATGTTACACTCATAGTTAGATATAAAGGTAATGAAAATTCGTTATATATTCAATGTGTATGATTTTGATGGACCAAAATTTTTTACTAAATGTAAATTAAACAAAGATTTTAGGTGATTCACTAGTCCAGTGTATAAGAAATGTGTTGCATAAAAAAATATTGAAATAATTTAATTTATTAAAAAATTAGACTTCTTGAAAAAAAAACCTTTTTTTTTTCCCCTAAATTTTCCTCATTTATTAGAAATTTTATAAAAACTTCTCCAGGATTAAATTTTTTGAGTGTAATTATCTATGATAATATAAAAATTAAATCTAAAAATGTAAAAACATGAACTAGTTTCTATGTTTAAAGAAAAAAGTTCTCCAAATGTAGACGGATACCTTAATTTAATTCCAAGCAGTCGAGCCACCTAAGTTTAGGTTTCCCTCATTTTCGGGTGCCAAATAGTCTGGCCGAGAAGATCTTTTTTGTTACATGATCTTCGTCCCTTCTGTACAGGTGTCCTGCCCATTTAATTCTCTTAATTCTTGTATATTGTACTATATCTAGATCTTTAAAAGATTTATAGAGTTCAGAGGTAGTTCTTCTTCTCCAGATATTATTAAGTTTCATGCCACCAAAATTACTTCTCAAAATTTTTTCTGTCATTGCCCAGGTCTCAGCAGAATAAGTGAGAATGGGTTTGATTAAGCTTTTGTCAGTTTGGATCTTCGTTTTTCTGCTAGGGAAGTTAGACTTCAAGTATTTTTTGAGTCCGTAAAAACAACTGTTAGCGTCTGTGACTCTACTACGGATCTCATCCATTAAATCATTGAGAGTATTAACTTCTGATCCTAAATATTTAAATTTGCTAACAGTTTCAAATTTGTCATTCTCAATTTCAAAATAGGGGTTGCTATTATTACCACATGGCATGTACTTAGTTTTATTTTGGTTGATTGCTAGATGCATTTTACTGGCTGCAACTCTAGAGATGTAAAAGCCTTTGTAAGTGACTCGGGAGTGTGTGCGACTATGTCAATATTGTCAGCAAACGCAAAAATCTGAACAGACTTGTTAAAGATAGTTCCACAAATATTAATGTTGGAGTCATTAATGATTTTTTGGAGAGCAAGCAGGCCAGTGCATCACCCTGTCTGAGCCCATTTGAGACAACAATGGGCTCTGAGTGATTATTTTGAATTTTAACCCTAAGTTTTGTGTCAATGAGAGTAATGATGACTAAATTTATAAATTATCCTCTATCCCACTACTAATATTTTGCTCGAAATGGCTACCAATTTTGTTTATGATTTTCTTCATTGAGAAAAAACTGATTTACTTCATTTTTATATATTACTAGCAAGTGTGCCCGTACTTCGCTACAGTGAACTTAATATATTACTTTTAAACAAAGATATTTTTTTCGTGAATAACAAATGATTTTTACGGTTTTTTTTTTTTTTTTTTTTTTTGCCTATGAGGGTCACTGAAATTTGTACTTTTCGTTGTTAGAATATTGTTGATAAACATTTCATTGTAACGTAAAAATTAACCAAAAATTAAATTTAAAATTAGTTTTCATATAAAAATGCTATAATTTGCATCCCATAGAAATGAAAGTGAATCACTTTATATCTCAATTTCCAGGTCAAATCGAACGGATACTGCGCAGATGATGTTTCAATAATATAAAATAAGAAATGAATAAATGAGATATTTAAAGGAATGACATCATAATGATAAAAAATATCATTTTCACCTATTTATTATGTGATAAATTGAAAATTTTAATCTCCTGCTTTTAACCAAGGAAAACGGCGTTTAAAACAATTGCACAGGATGACGTCATATTACTAGAAATATTGCTTCTTTCACTTAGTTATGATGCGATAAATTAAAAAATTAATCTTTTTCGTTTGACTGGGGAAAATAAGGCTTGGAATAATGACATGAAATGATCAAAAAAGGGGGAAGGAATGGATTTCCAACATTAAAAATTTACAAAAACTTTCCCAGGGATATACCTAAGAATTTCCCAAATTTTCATGGTGATTGGATGCATGGTTTTTGAGTCTATCGAGTACATACAGACAGACACAAATTCATTTATATATATATAGATTAAGACTAGGACTAATTCTCTAATTGTATATTATAGCCTAATATTTGTAATTATAAATGCTTACAATTTTGCTTCTTTTGTTTATTATAGATTGTTTGCGGCTATGCTCATACAATGGCCTTGTCAGATCAAGGTGATCTCTTTGCTTGGGGTGCTAATTCCTATGGTCAGCTAGGTACTGGTAATAAAGCAAATCAAGTATTACCAGTCAGAATAGCCTCTGAAATAGGAAGGTAAAAATTATCTTGCAATTACCCTAATTTCCTGCATATAATCCCCGGATTATAAATTCATGGTTTCTGCACACCTGGAAAGTCATGGATTTAGACAGTGAATTAATTTTGTCGTGGAAAGTCTTGATTTTTTAAGTAAAATAAGTAAAAGTCATGGAAAGTCATGGATCTGCTAAACTACTGATTAAATAAAAATGCATTGAATTGTTTAATACTATTTTTACTTGCATTTGGCTGAAGTTACCAAGTTTGGTATTTATGTATTATCCTATTGACCCTATTACCAAGTAAAATTTGTTCACCAAGGAAACTCAAAGCAAGAAAGCTTAATGGGTGGGTAAATGTATATTATTCTGGTTTTTCCTTAAATTGTAGATTAAAATTTTATTAATATAATAATAATTATTTTTTAATAAAAATTAGTTTAGATTTTTGCACAAAATGTAAGTTTATCTCTAGGGATCTTGTATATAAACATTATAGGGTTATATTTGGCTATTATTTATGGTCACCTGGATAATACCAAAGTACCCTGAATTCAAATTGGAAACATTTGGATTGAAAAATTGCTATATGATTAAACTTAGGTATGTAGATACAACAATTTATTTTTATGTATGTGAGTTTATTAACACTTATAAAGTGTTTATAGTTTTTTTCACGATAAAATTCCTATAATTCCTCTAAAAGCATTTATTTTATTTGTATGTACATCAGAAGTTTTATTCATATATACTTTAACGAAAGCTTTTTAATGTCATGGAAAATGATCTGTTAAATCAGGGAAAGTCATGAAAAGTCATGGATTTGAAAAATTTTATTTTGGCAGATACCCTGTACGTTATAAAACTTTAAATTTTCTTCTAATGCGTATTATACGCTGCTACATAATATCTGCTGTTAAAAATTATGTTTATACTAAAATTTACAAATATCTTTCTTAAAGAACAATAGCAGCACCTGCTCATATTTCCAAGTTTGTTTTTTCCTTTAATCAGGATAAAGATCATTTTCTGTCAAGGCCACAGCAGTTTGGATAAAAGCTCCTGATTAAATTAATATTTTTCATTTTGTTATTTATTTCTATCAAGAAACTAGCAAGTGTGCCTGTGCTTTGCTACGGTGAACTTAATATATTACTTTTAAACAAAGATTTTTTTTCGTGCTTAACTTTCTAAATTCGTCACAGTTCAGTTTGAGTCATTGGCATATTTATGTATTTCTCTTATAAGTGTATGATAACAATATTCAGTTTTTATAATTAAATTTGTGTCTTATATTAAATTTGCTCAAACTTTTTTTTATGGTAAAATATAAGTTTAACCCTAAATTGCATTACTACTGTACTTTGATTAGCAACATTAATAGATCTTGCCATATTACGTGGTAAAATAGGAGGCAAAGGTTTTGATATCAACAGTGCTAATTTTGTTGGTATTAATAAATGTTGACCAAAATTAAAGAAATTTATGACAAACCACAGGGTTTTGTATGAAACAGAAACACACATTCATAGTGACAACCAAATGAATATAAAGATAACTATATAAAATGATAGGTTTTTATTTGCCTATGAGAGCCACTGAAATTTGTACTTTTTGTTGTTAGAATATTGTTGATAAACATTTCATTGTAATGTAAAAATTAACCAAGAATTAAATTTAAAATGTGTTCTTATATAAAAATGCTATAATTTGCTTCACATAGAAATGAAAGTTAATCATTTTATATCTACATTTCCAGGTCAAATCAAATGGATACTACGCAGACAATGTTTAAATAATATAAAACAAGAAATGAATAAATGAGATATTTAAAGTAATGATGTCATAATGATAGAAAAATATTGTTTTCACCTATTTATTATGTGATAAATTGAAAATTTTAATCTTCTTAAAAGAAGATTAAAATTTTAAAAGAAGAAAACTGCACTTAAAACAATTACTTGGGATGATGTCACATTGCTAGAAATATTACTTCTTTTACTTAGTTATGATGCGATAAATTAAAAAGTGAATCGTTTGCACTTAACTGGGGAAAATAATGCTTGGAATAATGACCTGAAATGCTCGAAAAAGGGGGAAGGAATGGATTTCGAATGTTAAAAATTTTCAAAAAACCTTCCTAGGGATGTGCCTAATAATTTCCCAAATTTTAATGGATTTGAAAAATTTTATTTTGGCAGATACCTTGGTTATACGATATTTTTCTTTGAAAATATCACAAAATTTGTGCCTGTGGATTATAGGCAAGAAATTAGGATGTGTTAAAGTTAATAGAATTAACCAGTATTTTGGGCTAAAATGATAAAAGCAAACAAGGTGTCTTTGATAAGTCATGAAAATGGCAAATATGTCATGAAAGTTAGTTACATGCAATGATATTTCTCGCTCTCCATAAATGGATTTTCTAGTAGTACATCATCAAAAAAAAATTTTTTATTTCAATTTACATGAAATGTGTTAAGAAAAAAAGTATTGAGATTTAATTAAGTTGTATAAAACTTTTTCAGGGTTGTTGAAATAGCTGCTTCACATTATAATCACATTTCTGCTGCCTTAACTCAAACTTCTAAAGTGTTTATGTGGGGACAGTGCCGGGGTCAGGCTGTTACTTCTCCTGCAGAAACTCCTTTTCATTCATTGCATGATGTTTTTGCGTGTTTTGCATCACCTGCTGTAACATGGAAGCCTATGAACTTAGGTATAATCTTTCCCCATTTATTAGCCTTTTGCCAATTAAAATTTAGTTTCCAAAATTTCTTATTAATATAACATTTGCATTTAAAGTTTACATAACAAATTTTTAACATATTTGTAGATTTTGCATATAATTTTCTAAAATAAAACTTTCATACTTTCTTTTATAGATATTGTTTTAACTCACAGAGTTACAGATAGTTTACGTCTATCATTTGATGATGAGGTAAATAGTATTTAATAATTTAATTTCTAAAATGCAGATCTTATGAATTTTTTGTCATAAGTGTATATTTCTTTTCTTAGGAGTCTAGTGATTTGAAATTCAATGTTGATGGAAAACTAATACATGTACACAAAGCAATTCTTAAGATAAGGTTAGTATTAATGTTTCATAATAATTTTAGATTCATTTTATGCTTTACTGTCTTAGTATGTATTTCCAATATTTTATTTCAAGAACATGTAAAATAAGAAATTATTTTATTTAATTTATCAGTATTAGGTTTTCAAATTTAACTGTTCTGATTTAAAACATGATTACTTGAAATATCTAAGTTATTATTATATAAAATGTTATATACTCTCATTTAGTGTTATAAATAATTAGTTTAGTTATAGTCACATTTTATCCTATTACTGTATTCATCTCCCAGGGTCATTGTTTTCCTGCATTCATTGCTTACCATTTTTATTTTTTTAATATGTAATATTTAGGTAACTTTATAAAATTATTATTTTTAAAATATATTTATTTTATTCTTTTAGGTGTGAGCATTTTAGGTCAATGTTTCAAGCACATTGGGAAGAAGATGAGAAAGAGTAACTATTTTTATAGATTTGTTTATTGAATTACAAAAGATGCTTTCCTTGTTAGGAGTTGTTTTTTATTCTCTTTCAGTTTTGATGTCCGTTCTTCTTACTCTTTCTAACTGTACAATTTATTTATGTCACTTCAAGGTCAAGGTATTTGGGTTTAATAAAGTACCTAGCGAAGTAGAAAGTCTTCACTTTAACCTCTGAACGTAAAACAGATCGAAAACATCAATTTAGGCCTCTAGGCAAAAATAATCCAAACAAAAATTGAATCCACTCCAGCTCACATGGAAGCAAGGAGGTGAGGACATACTTATAAAAAATGATGAGTCACCAAAGGGTTATCTAATTAGGGGATCATTAGACTGGAACCTTGACTATGACCAGTCGATAGGGTTAACAGCCATGCCTAGTATTCAATACAACGTAAAGCTCAGAAAATACATAAATACTCAAAATAAAAAGTTAAAGTTACTATAAAAAATGCAACTTGGTACAAAATAAAATATAAAAATAAGCAAAAAGGGACGACACTAACAAAAAGATATATTTTTGTATTTTACAAAATTTTAAAACTATTTTACCATTTTTCAAATTTTTTATAACATAAAACAAGACATTATGCAAAGTACAAAATAAGAGAGAGCAAAGTAGCAATGATATGAAACTAAAAATATTGGAAAAAAAATATAAATTAAGAAAAAATAGTCAAAAAGCACAGAAAACAGCACTTCACTAAAAACAGCAGCAGAATATTAAAAATTAGGCATAAAAACCTAAAAGCATATTTTTAATAGAATTTAGAAAAGTTGATGTCGTTGCCAGAGACAGAACCATCAACCTCAGGAAAGCAAGTCAAAGAAGGCGGACATGCTACCAAGCATGCCACAACCAAACAGCGTTCAGAGACAAAATAGTAAAGTGATGTAAAACAGAAAGTGAGTTATTCTCCCCTCCTCCGCTAAGAAGGGGGGAGCACCATATCTTGACGATAAAGCAAAGCTCTGGGCTTCTTAGATGAGCATATGTCACTTCCTGCATACTAATTTTTATATACTTTCATTACATATAAATTTTTGTATTTTTGCTCCATAAGATTTTCTTTTATTATTTCAGTACTATAGATATTACACAGTTTTCTTATCCTGTCTACCGTGCATTTTTGAAATATCTCTATACTGATGAAGTAGACCTTCCCCCTGAAGATGCTATAGGTAACTTACATTTTACAACATTATTGTCAGCAAATTATAAAACTACAATTCTAAATTAGTGTGTACTAATTTATCAAAGTTATCTTATGAGTGTCTTTTTGAGAATTTTTTCATATACATGTTACCTTCGAGTTAGTCACATAACAGGAAATATAAAAAGTTTAATTGTAATAAGTACAAATTTTTTTAATATTAAATAGTGATTTTTTTATCACATAGCAATGTAAGAAAAACATGCTAAATATTTAAAAAAAAATTCAGTGTATTTTACAATAGACATTTTGTTCATGTTTACTATAAAAAGATATAATGAAAAATGTTTCTTTTTTGATATTTATCGAAATTAGTCAACTAGTGTAAGTTTATTTAAATAGGGTTTACAATAGACATTTTGTTCATGTTTACTATAAAAAGATATAATGAAAAATGTTTCTTTTTTGATATTTATCGAAATTAGTCAACTAGTGTAAGTTTATTTAAATAGGATATCTATCAACCAGAATTATCAGGGAATTTGTCATTTCTTGAAATATAAGGAAATTATCAATGACATTGTGAATTTTTTTAAAAAAGTCAGGGAATTTTTTGCAAAAAATTTTAAAAATAAGGATTTCTGCCAGTTAAAAATTTAAAAAATATAGGCAGCATTGTTATTGCCATGTATTAATTGTAATAGGCTTTGTTAACTGTAATGTTTTTTGACCATGTAGTTGTGCTTGTTCTTTTAGTGTTTTTTAGTTATGCACTCTAGCTGTAATAAAGGTTTTAAACATGCAATTAGTGTTTAATTATCATCTAAGGTCATCCAGATCGATCCTGGAATATAACTAGTATTTTTGTTATGCTTATTCATTGTTGAAGGATAGTATGCAGAAACAGGAATCTTCAGAAAACAATGCAATGGAAGCCAAAAAGAAAAAAAATCAATTGGAATAACATAATTAATAATCAAAGAAGCTAAAAAGGAAATAATGCTACCATGGATAAATTGAATCTTTAAAATAATAATGTACAATTTATTAAAATGCATTGGTATTTTGTTTATATTAAAATTTTTAAATTTACTTAAACATAACTTTATATCTAAAACTAGTTTTAAAAAATAATTTAAAGAAATTGTGTATTTAATAGTGTGGTATGAATTTATTTGGGAAGAAATTACTAATTATTGAGTTATCAGGAAAATATCAGGTAATTTTTAAATGGTTTCATCTTGGACAATACTGTTATTGTTTTTTATCCAGGCTAATTTTTTTGTGTGTGTGTATCTTTTCTTTATTGGTCCAAGGCCGTAGGCAAGGGGAGGGATTTAGGGGATCAGTCCCCCTCTGAAATTCTAAAAGACTGTTTCGAGGAAAGAAAATGGGCCATCTGTGTGGGTGTGTTATCTGCCTAGATGTACATAGACAACATTAGACTTAACAGTTACGTTGAATTAAGGATTAGGGGCAAATTAGATTCGACATGTAAGAACAGAGTGACTAGCACTTTTGGCAACTAATCCCAATACTGTTGTGCAATCAGAAGAAATTGTGAAATTTTTTGGCAAAAATTTCAAAAAGAGCATATGTTATTATATACAAGTAAAAATTTGAAAGTTTTTATTTTCTTTCAAAATTATCCTATTTCTCTAGTTATACTTCTGTTTTAAAAATTAGAATTTGATACCATGTATAGTTTGTATATTTTCAATGTTAATTTTGCTATTTAATTCATTGTGTATTTACTATATTACTAATTCAAGGCTATGAATTTGTTCATTATATCACTTTTTAATTGTTTTGATAATTTAATATCACATTGTATTATGATACTCATTAGGAGTATACATACATAAGAAACTCTGTAGTTTTATTGAAGCATCCTTCACAAAAAAATAATGTCCCCCTCCAAATATAATTTCTGGCTACGGCCCTGTATTGGTCTGTATCTTTTTGCAAAAAGTATTTATGAAATCAATTATTAAAAGTAAATTTTATACTTTAAGTGTTAAACTGATCAGTATTTTTATAATATCACCACTTCCCTTTTTTGTGCTTCTGCAAAATAGACTTTATATGAGGGCAATTGTCTAGTTTTAATTATTTCTAAAAAATTATCAAGATATAACTGTTTAGCTACATAGAAGTCTTAAATGACAATTTTTATTTGCTGTTTCAAAAACTTCTATATAGCCAGCATCCAGAGTTAAACTTTTCTCCCAGCTTTTTCTTGACCTTTAAGGCATCATTGTATAATCATACCTTTGGCCTTTATCTTTCTTATAATGCAGGATGCTTGTTCATCCCTCATTTAGACAATTTATATTTATGAACATTTCTGTTTTTATGCAGCATACAATAATATTTATTCTATGTATATTACATGAATTTAAATATTGATTTCAGGTTTGTTGGACTTAGCTAATTCTTACTGTGAAGTTCAACTGAAGAAACATTGTGAATGTATAATTAAACATGGGATTACAGTAGAAAATGTAGCTATGCTGTATGCAGCTGCTATTAAATATGCAGCCAAGGTATTTCCTTTTTGTCATCTTTAATTACATTTAACTATAAAGAAGGTTTTACATAGCAAATATCAATAGTAACCCATTCAGGACTGTATGTAAATCAAGTCTGTATATGATAAAATATGTGTGGTTAATACGTTATCCTTTAAACGAAAACTAATGCATTTACGCTAGCAGCGTATCAAAACTCTAATGGCTTCGGAGAAAATGACTCTCAGAAATAAACCCTATCTTTAAAACGATTCTATCTCTTAAACACGAAAAACCATAAGCCGCTTTCGTATTTCAACCAACTTTTATTCATAGAACACTCAGACTGAAAAATTTACACACTGAAACTCTTGTTCAAAATAGTTACCGTAATTTCACAGGGAAAATGGTTCTCAGAAATAAACCCTATCTTTAAAACAATTCTGTATCTTAAACACAAAAAAACAATCAGTCGCTTTCGTATGCCAACTAACTTTTATTCATAGAAACACTCAGACTAAAAAATTCACACACTGAAAATCTTGTTCAAAATAGTTACCGTAATTTCGCACGTTATAGTCCGCTGAATATCTGTGTTTTAAAAGCAAATTTCTTCTGCCGCGGACTATCTGCTGGTTGATCATTTCTCGAATCATCAAAATAGGAAGAAGGGGGAAAAAAGCATGTCGTGCAAATGGCCGATGATCAAATGTAAATAAAATTATGACTCAAGAGATGCCAAGAAAACATTGTATCGTATCGGTAATAAACCATGAAAAAATATACAACCCATAAAGCAGAACGAATCAGTAGTAGCAAGTAGCGCAATCTTAAATTGTGTCCTGGAGTACGGGAAATATCGATAGTCACTATTTACAGCTCTAATTGATAACATCGAGTGGATGGGTTCAAGATTGAAGGTTGAGGGTCGAATGTCATTTCACCACGAAGATCACTCGTAACAGAGTGTTTTGTTTTCAAAGTTTTGGTTTGCGGTCATATTGGTCATACATTATGTCTTCAAAACATCGTCACAGTTTGACTGCTGATTTCAAGCTGAAAGTCAGTCAGAAGGTTGAGGAAAAGGCAGTAAGAACTTAATGCAAGCCAAAGGAAACATTAAAAATATGAGAAGAAAGCGATCCAATCGTCGTGGAAAAATACAATGGCCCGCATTAGAAGACGATTTCCATAGCTGGGTTCTCGAACAGAGAAATGTAAGCTGCTCTTCTTCTTCCGTTAAAATTAGTCTCCGAGGCTATGGCAGTAAAAATGATTTCAAAATTTAAATGTGGAATCAATTGAGTCTAATCCAGACTTTTCGACACTCTACTGTACTTAGGATTTTATTCTTAAAATCATTTAATATTGCCAAACTAAAATAAATATTTTTTGCACAATATAGTCTGCAGATTATCTAGTGGTGCAGACTGATGATTTCTGATATTTTTTAAATAAAAAATCACATCCACCCATCATATACATGCAAAATTACGGTACATAAAAATTACAGTTAACATAAAATGTTACAGATACAATAAACATGACAGTGGTCCCGAAATTTTTCTTTCAATTCCTGCAGACTCATATGTGATCAGGCAGTTCATGTCCTTTGGATCATGATCATATTGGTGTAATTTGGAATCATAATGTTTTATTTAATTTTTTAAATTGTACTAGATGGTGCTTAAAGTCCATTACATTTTATAAAAACATTCTTGGAAATGTTGACCTTCCTAATATGTTTTTAGTTCCAAGATTTTTGTAGTTTGAATATGCAAATAACAGAACATGTCTGAACCATCTCAAGGGCATGTTCAGTGTTTATATTTTAACTAAATGATGAAAGAACAAAATATTTATTGGTTGCAGGTAGGAGTAGAATTGTCATTTGGTGTTTGCTTGATAGTGTTTTGTATATTTTGTGTAAGTTTTAATTTAGCCTTCATGGCAAAAAGAATATGAAATACTTTGAGAGCAAACATTTAGGAACAAATCAGATAGGGGAATGAAGAAAGTAATTTTTCTAATACAAATCTTCAGATTATTCCGATGACATCAAATTTGATTATGTGGATAATAATGATAATAATAATTATGTAGCAAATGGATATGAAATAATTTACTTTTCTGCAGTTATTAGTTTATTTAATTCATTAAATTTATAAAAATTGCTCTGGGATATATGTAATTTAACTTTACTGGTAGTTTTGTTCAATTTTAAAATGTTTATTTTCGTACCAACCATATAAATTTTTATTTAAAATAAAATATCACCATTTTTTTTAAAGCTCATAATTGTTTTATTTTTAAATATCATGAAATTTTTACTATTGAAGATTCATATGTTAGCTGAATACAATCTATAAATTTCTGCATATTGAATTTAGGATATGATTTTTTTTTCAAGAATTTTTAATTGAAATTAGGCTTAATGAGAAAAATTGCCTGGTCCTGTGCATGTGTATCCTTTTGGATTACCTTAGCCTGGGGAAACACTTCTTTCTCCTTTTCACAGTCCTGATTGGGTTAAGGAAAACTTCTACTAAAATAAAATATTCACTGGGTCTGTTTAGTGGAAGAAAAAATGCTTTGAGACATCTACAAATGAATGTTTTCAATGCAAAAAAATTGTTCTGATTTAGTCAATAGAAATTTTTATAACAGGAAAAAAAATTGAATACTTGTATATTTGCTATTTACTGTGTAAACTTTTCATTTTTTATTATATATGATTGTAAGAAACTTTTTGTTTAGTGAGCAATCAGTAAAAATATTTTAATGTGTATTATCCTGAATAAAATATAGATATTTTTAGCTAAAAATCTTATTTCCCTGTAAAATAAAGTTTCTGTCATAATATTTTCACTTAAATTTCAGTTATAAGTAGTGCTTTGATTATAATTTTTATAAAATCTTTTGTGTAAATATGTCTGAAAAATATAAATACCGGAATGTTTTTAATTTTTGTATTTTCAAAAATTTAAAAAAAAAATTGTTCTTGGTTATTTTACAAACTTATTCCATATTATCTATTTATCAGGAATCGATCTAAGCACAAAATTAATGCTGTTGCTATCTTGAGAAACTTTCTAAATTTCTAATAGTGAAGTTAAGAATAAGATTTTTATTTTTTAAAGTTAATATGTTGTATACATACACACATGTTTAAATGTGAATAATCATTCAGAATCAAACTGATTGTATCAAATCAAGGTTTCTGCTTCACTTATAGGTTTAAAAAAATATCCATTTTGGATAGCATACAAAATTCTTTTATCAGCCACATTTTGGATTTAATTTTCAGTCAAGTATTTTTGGAAAAAAATGTTAAGGGCAGTTTTGTTCCAAATTTTCATCTGTTGTTATACTAGTATAAAACTTTGAGTTAAAACATCAGCACTTATATATATAAATTTGTCAGCTTCCAAAAATCATAATATTGTGTAATTTAAAACTTAAACAAATGACTAGAAAACATTCCTAAGCATTTAAGCAAATATTTATATTTTGAAGAAAATTTATTATCAACACCAATAAAGTTATTAATATTATAATCTAATTCTTCAGTATCTTATACTTCAGCATTAGTAAAAAAAAGGCAAAAATTTCTTTTAAATCTTTAGAATTTTTCAGATCATATTTTCGTAAGATAAAAAATAAACATTATACCCTACTGATAGCTTTTTGTTTTTTCAAAATTAATCTAAATGCCTTAAATAAATTCAGAAGCATATGTATAATTGACTTAACTATCTAAAGAACCATGATTAGGGTGCTGACCTTTGGAACCGAAGTTTGTGGGTTCGAATCCTACTGCAGCATGGATGTTTATAGCCATTTGGAATTGGCTTTAAGCAGTAGGTGCTGGTCTCATTAGTCCTCGTGTTGCAAAAAAGTAGACTGTAGCTCTCTAAACCAAGCTATTTAAAGAATCACAACTGTCTGACCATTATAATGAAACATGTGACCATTATAATGAAAAGATGCCCAGCAACCACAAATTATCATGGAATAGCAATTCTGGAAATATCAGAAAAAATGTGAATTTAAAAAAAAATAAGGACTTTTTTGCAAAAAAGTTTTTAAAAAAAATTCTGCCAGTCAAAAAATTTTTAAAAAATTGTGCCTTCATTTAAAAATGCTTATTTGCTGTTAAGAATATGAAGAAATATAAAAGGGAATGTTCAGAAAATGAAACAAATAAAGCTTCAAAGAAAAAAAAAATAAAAATTGATGATTTAAGCTAAATGCATTGAAATTCAATTTGTTTATATTAAAATTTATAACTTTATTTAAATATAAATTTATATCTTAAACTAGTTTTATAAAAGAATTGAAAGGAAGTGTATATTAAATAGTTTGAATTTATCAGGGAAGAAAAAGGAAATATCATGGGATTTTTAAATGGTTTCACCTTGAACACCTTGAATGAACATGTGGTTTAGCTTTCATTTAATCTAAACTACAATTAGTTAAAAAAAAACTATTACCAATTCTAAGATTAATTTACAAGGATTGCATAAAAAAATCACTAACATATGAGTGGGCATTATTCTTTTAAGTCAAAGCAAAAAAAACAAAAAACAAAAAAACGACCCGATTAGATTTTTAAGACCAGAGCATGATGCCATTTCCACAAAAGCAAACTGTAAATATCTATTAGCTGTCATTAAGCCAAAAGATGTAAAAAAAAATTATACGCTTTCATCTATCCATGAAAACAGTTTTTAATTTGCTGTTAGTAAATTAAAAAAAAAAAAAAAAAGGATTTTACTGGTTTCTCTTGTAATGAGCTGCTAGTCTGTATGGAATAAAGGTAAAAGTATTTTTGTATTTGCTTTCGTTTTAAGTCAATTTAATTTTTGTGTCGATTTCATCGGCAAATACTCAAAATTGCCCACTAAATTGACTAAAATTTAATAAGTAATAAGTAAAACTTAATAAACTAAAATTTAATCAGTTTAATTCACTAAAAATATTAAATAAATTTTTCGTCATTATTGAATACACTTAGGAATTAATGATTTATAAAAATTGTTATGCCTAACATCTTTCTTAATAATTCAGGTATAGAAAACCACTGTATATAACACACAAAATCTTCGATTCCTTTAAGTTCATTATAATGGGGTTCAATTGTATACACATTCATCAATAAATACAAATAATGGTTATATTTATGAGGATCTTTTTTACCCTAATGTTTTTACAGGGCTCCAAGATGATGTATAATTTAATTAACATAAATAAAAAAATAAATATTATTGTAGGGAAAAATATTGAAGACTTGAATATTTAAATGATAATAAAATTAGCCATTAACTCATCAGTGTTATAACAAAGTATTTAGAAACTCTAAAAACTGGGAAATTTGTTAATTCTGGAAAAGTTAGTGAAATTTAAAAAAAAAAAAAAAAAAAAAAAAGGTAATTTTAAAATAACAAACTCTGATAGTCGAAATTAAAAAAAAATATATAAATAAATAAAATAAACTTCAATAGCAGACTTCTTGTACATTCTTTTAAAAATGTTTATTTGCTGTTAAATGAGAATATGGAGGTTTTCAAAAAAGGAAGAAATTAAAGTTCGAAAGAAAGAATCAAAATTGATTAAAAATTAATGGAAACAAAAAATGTCAATTATCAAAGAAGCTAACTAAGAAATTAATGCTATCTTGTAATAAATTGAATATTTAAAATAATGTACAATTTTTAATTAATATATATATATAGCTGCATTAGTTAAATATAAAAAAAGAAGAATTTCAAAAGTTCTCATAGTTTTTTTTTATAACTATTTTAATGAAATTGATTAATCATCTATATCTCAATCAAGTTACTAAAGACAGAAAGTTTATTGGACAGAAGTTTTATTGGAATTTTATTTGTTTATATTAAAGTTATAACTTTATTTAAAATGTAAATTATATCTAAAAATAGTTTTATAAAATTATTGAAAGAAATTTTGTATTAAATAAAACTTTAATTTATCGGGGAAGAAATTGTAATGTATAAGGAGTTACCAGGAAATCTCTAAATGGTTTGCGTCCTGGACACCATGTATAAAGAAAAATAGCTGTTGTTATTTATACCAAAAATTCTAAAAAATTTCTTTTGAATAAATATTTTTATTAATTGTCTAATCTTCAATTTTAAGCTGTAATGGAAAAGAGAGTAATATTCACATTTAAGATCTATTTTAATCTGAAAAAAAATTAGTTATGTCTTTTGAAAATTAATATAAAGCAAACATAGAATTAGATTTATTCTGATATCATACTTGGAACATTATGTCATGTTGATGAGTAGTTCTTTTCATATGTAAACCACAAATAAATCAGTGTAAATAAAGGTACTTAAACCTAAAAGAACAACCTTTTTAAAGTGAATATATTTTTTCAGGAGTTAGAAGATTTTTGCTTTGCATTTGCTTTAAATCATCTGACAGATGTGGCTTTAACAGATGCTTTTCATAAATTAGATGAGCCAACAATAAAAAATTTTATATCTAAAGCAGCTCAGAATGGGGCTTTCAAGTATTAGAATTAGTTAAAGATTAGATATTTTAAAGGGATTTGTAAGTATTTTTTATTTTCCTTCAACTGTAGTTGTGTTTCTTGCTTTTTGTTTTGTTAATTTATCCTTTAAATCATTTTTTAAAATGATTCTTATAAAAGTTGGATTTCTTTGTATTTGAGCAATTGATTCTGTTGAAGGAGAAAATAGTTAAAGGAAATTTATTGTATTCATTACTCTTTTATGTATAATTACAAGCTTCTAGTGTCAGAGACTGGGGAGAAGGTTTGGTTTCTGAAAATTATGTACTGTATTAGGAAAAAGCTGAAATTTTGAAGAATCAAATAAAATTGCTAATATTGCATCAACTTAAATTGAAACATTTTCTGACATTATCTCTTGTATCTCATATGTTACTTTTGTGAAAAAAAAAATTCTGAAAATTTTATGTGAAGGAGGATGTTGATTAAAATATATAATTTTATTATCTCTAAAGGTATTTAATTTTAGGAAAATCAATATTGTAAAAATGTTTAATTTCTTTAACCTTATGTGCATCAAGAAAGGGTTGAAAAATGTTCATTATATAAACTGTTATTTTCTGTAAGAGAAAATGTAATATTCTCTTGTATTTTGTCCTAACAAAGACTACTGAAAGTTCAATATTAACCATATGAGTGTGGCGAAGCGCTATCTCTCTTCTCGTATATTCTGTCAAAAATGCATGGAAGTGTGATCATGCTGCTGTATGTTACTATAATTTTCCCATTAATTGAGAACAAAATAGGACTTAATTTCTAGTGTAAAAATTATAGTAAAGAACAGCAGTGTGATCGTGCTTCTATGCATTTTTTACACAGCATAAGACAAGTGCAATAGTCAGGTTTCCCACAGTCCTTAAAAGGCCTTAAGAACTCCTTAATTTTAGCTTTCATTTTTAAGGATCCTTAAAAACTCCTTAATTTTTAAATTGGAACTTGATCAATTTATCTGTCGTCATGAGGTTTCCTATCAGTTTTTGCCATACTCTCCAAACTTTCTGGTTTTGTAAGTTCGGAGTTAAATTTGCCCCAAACTGGTTCTAAAAATGCCAGTAAAGGTGATAAGTATTGGTCAAAGAATATAAAAAATATTTGTTAATGTTCATAACATTCTTAAACATTTTCTAGCCAAAAGTGCAGTATTAATAATAAAGAAAATCCCCAAATACTTATATATTTAGAGTGCAATACTGTAGTAATTCAAAATTCCTTTCTTCAATATCCTTAAAATATTATGAAAATACTTTTAGTTTATTAGTACTTTTTATGGTCACAATCTAGAAAACTTTTTTTACAAATAAATAATCTTTTGCATAATGAAAATGTTTATAAATTAAGCTGCCCTTTCATAATAGCTAAAAGTCATGCAGATTTTAATTAAAGGAAGCATGGAGGTTGGGGGGGGGGTTGTAGATATTTCAGTAACTTATGGATGTTTAATTTTCTTTGCATTGAATGTAATAGAAAAGTCTAAAACTTTCTTCTTTCCCAGGCAATGTCAGGTATAATCAGCTAGTATATATGTTCACTCACATATGAGTCATTTTTAAACCCTCATAAAGTACTGTTTATAATATTATATTTTATTCACAATTTATTTTTAATTTGATCACTCAAAAAACTTATATGTACATTTTTCAAAATGTTTTTGTCAAATAAGTTTATTTTATTAAGTTTTAAGTATTTTTAAAAATTTAATTCTGAAATATTGTAGGGCATTTGTAGAACATGCCTTGTCTGGTTGATAATTATTAAAATATGTTCCTTAGGAAATAGGGTTTATGTCGTTATGCTGTGTATTTCAAGTAGGTCCTTATAAAAAGTTACTTTGGTCCTTAAAAAGTCCTTAATTTTTGTTCTGGAAAAAAAAGCGGGAACCTTGAATAGTGCTTCGTAACAGTTAGATGGTTAAGTATGATTTGCTATTTTCACAATGTATTTTAATAGTAAGAAAATGTTATTGCCATATTTCCCGAATAACAAGAATGGTGACAGAGTACTGCAAACAAATTCTTTTTAGTGTTGAAATCAGGAATGTGTATTTTGGTAGGCAAGTTAGGTAGTTCCTGTTTTAACAAAATTTAACAGAAGACAGACTTCCTCTTTGTTTTCTAATATGTTCCTGATATAGCAAAATTATAAAGATTAATAATATTACTAAGCTCAAAGTACAAATTATATTAACTTTTTAGGGATAAAACAAGCATGAATGTCCTCTGCTTCCACTCACAATGGTTTACCTAATGTAATATTGCTGTCATTCCATGTGTAGTGAAATTTATCCCCCAACACATTTTTCTTTGAAATAGAGAGGTAGGTAGTAATCTAGGGAGAAAAAGGGATATGTCTAAGGGCAATAGAGAAGCTACTTTTACTTACAAACAGATACTTAAGGAGGGCATGTGCACTTGCATAGGAATTTTTCTGTGTGCATGTTTTCAGTTTCACTTCATATTTTGTTTACTCTTTGGAAATTAATAGTCCACATCTCAAAAGTCTTTTGAAAGTGGCCTTTTATTAAAGACACATTATACATAAAAATTATTGATATGTTAACCCCACAGCCCATTGGTTTTATTACTTTAAAATAATATTTGTAGTTACAGCAATGGTTCCTTTAAAAAAGAAAAAAATCTTTTCAAATTTACTTTCCTTGCATTTTTGATTATAGTATTTTTAGGTGTGCTGCAAATAATATATTCTAGTGTGCTGTTATATAGAAAAAGTTCATAAATACTGCTTTATAGCAAGAGAGAGACTGTGTGTACTACAAAAACATTGAAAAAAAATTTTTTCAGTTATATTTTAGAAATTAAATTTTTTTTTAAATCTTCAATGCAGCTGTTAAAACAAAGAGATATCTTTAGGCCAAATGTGGCTGCAAAGTTGTTACTCAATAAACTCCACCCAAGGAGCATGTGTATGCTATATTGCCAATAATCTTGCAAAGTACGGTTCTGAGCTGCCCTTCATTGGGCTGGAACTGGTACTTGGTCTTCCTCATAACATAGTGAGAAGTACTGTTAAGGACCTTCTAATGGGGGAGACTTTTAGGGCTTGGCTTTATTCTGGTAATCAAAGGCAGACCAAGGAGCTTAACCAGGGTTACCCCTGGATGAGTGCTAATGAGCTACTTAATCTCAGTAGGAATGAGCTAAGGGTGGCTGTTGGTCTGTTGACTGGCCACTGTTGCCTCAAGAGATACTTTATTGGCATCGCAGACAGCCCGGTATGTAGGGGGTGCCATATAGCAGAGGAGAGTTCCTCACACATTTTGTGTGAACGCGACTACTACTGTGCCAAGAGATTTGAATTTCTTGGATATCACTTCATCGAGAGGTGGGAGCTGACCAACTTCCCGGTTAAATTGCTGCTTAGATTTATCTCAGCTATTGGTCTCTCTGAGATCTAACTGTTAATATTTCTTAACTTATTGCTGAGACTCTTTTGTTCCAGTAAATGGGAGGGGGGTGATTTTTCAGTACAATAGGGCTTGGGTTGCAGTGCTGATGCTCTTATGGGCCGCTCCACCCTAAATCTAATGTAATCTAATCTAATGTGTACGTAATACAAACATGAGTAACATTAACTCTGTTTGGCCCTTTTAATTTAGAAGGCAGAACCAAGCAGAGGACTCCCAGGTTTGGCTTGACAATTCCAGAGGTATCATTTAAACTTGAAGGGTATTGCAACCATGAACCTATTTTACGTTCCCCATCTCCATTAATGAACACAGCAAATTTTTGGCTGGCTCAAGCCATGAACTCATAACCTTCCAGTTATTGCTTTTGCTGACTAAGCTACCTTGACTCAGAAAATAAAATCTATGGTATTTTCAGCATAAAACATTAGGTATGCTACTATAAAAACATGCATAAGAGTCGCTGTTAAAAAAAATATGGAATTTTTTTTAGTCCATCTTGGTGCACATATGGTTAAGTTTAATCTCCAAAACAACAGATGTGTTTTTAATAATTGAACTATTCTATTCTGTGCAGATAATTTTTGTGTTAATCTTCATCTGTACATCTTAAGGTAATGCTGGTGAAAAAGTTCTTAGTACAGTTGAACCCCATTATAGCGAACCTGTCATATGGAATATTAGTTCTATTGTTTTCTGCTAGTTTTAATGCTAATTAATTTTTTTACAGCAAATCTCCAAAATCTTAGAAAATAGATGATGGATCTTTGTTTTAATTTTACACTCAGCTCATGGTGGTATTTTTTTTTTTTTTTTTTTTTTTTTTTTTTAAATAGCAATGAAATACTGTTTAACAGTATTTTCGCAATTTCGCAACAAACTTAAAATTTATGAGTTTTTGTCCACATATGCAGTAGAAGATAGGTGTTGAAGTTCTTTGTTGTGTAGGACAAAGAATTTCATAAAATTTTTTTGCAATTGTAACTACATCAACATAAATCATATCAGTTACTAACAATTAAAGGTAAAACTAATTAATTTTTAATTTGTCTTCATTTTTAGCAAATTTAACAATCATTTTGTCTCAGTTTAATTTTATCAATCTTATTCAGTTTAACTCAGTAAAGATAATTTTTAATAGATTTTAAGTTTTTTAACTACTTTACTACTAAATACAATTAGCAACTAATGCGGTATATATTTTGTTATAGCTAACACTATTCTTAACTGTTCAGATATAGTGAATCCATAAATATTGCTATTATTTCTAATGGAAGGGCACTTTCATTTATAGTATTTGCCACTACGAAGCTATAGATATTTGTTGGTTATATTATTATGGAAGCATTATATAAGTGACCAACATTACTCTCTAGGTTGGTTGGTTGAAATTTAGTGGCGCTAATTCCTCTTGGGACAAAATGTGCCAAACAAGACGAAAAAACCAATAGAACAACACAGTTTTGAAAAAAATCAATTTTGGTGAAATGTAAAAAATGAAAAATGCCCAAAACCAATAGGAAACATTTAAAAACAAATAAATGGATAGAAAATTAAGAAAAAGAAAAAATCAACACAATAATCAGCAAAGTTTGATTAAAAATTAAATATTAAAAGTGTAAAACACAAACTGCAAAAATTGAAAAACGTAGCACAAAAATGAAATTTATGAATTGAAAGATTCAAAATTATTAAAATATTAAAAATTGAAATAAGGCAATCAAGCCCTATTGAAAACAAACTAAAACAAAATAAAACTGTGACAAAAAAATAAAAAATAATTGAAAAAAATTAAATTGAAGAATCAAATATTACAAAATTGAACATCCAAAAGTTACAAAAACAAATACAGATCAGATTTCAAAGAAAAAGCCAGTACTGCAGAGAAAAGGAAATAAGCCTCGATGCAGCATTTCCCCAATGATTGAATTAAGATTAGGTGACGAATTTTCGAAGAATTTTATGTATACAAGATACAAGACAACATATACAAAAAGTTAAGATATGTGTGACTGTATAAGTAGTCTTACAATACGCACACTGTGGAGGTACCTCACTAAGCAAGAGATGTGCACGTGTGAGTCAGCAGTGACCCACACGTAGACGAGTGATTATCACGTCATATCTTCTAGAAGGTAGTTGAGGCCACCAACATGCTCTCTAGGACATTACTCTAGAACAACACAGATAAACAAAGTGGGTTCTCATAATTTAGGAGTAAGATTTATTAGAAAGCCACCTCCAGAGGTATTGTTTGGGAACTTGGAGAATATTGTATCCTGAAACCAAATTAAACCAAACATGCACTAGCAGTTATTAATGAACACTGTCAAACTATGGCTGGCTCGAGCCTCAAACTCACTACCCTTTAGTTATGATATTGATGCTTTTACTATGGAATCCTTAGATATAAGTGAACAAAATTGATGGTCATTTGAGAATAGTTATAATGGAGTTTGACTGTACATATGATTTTGGTCATATTATTTGGGATACTTTTCTTGAAAATAAAATTCATGTATAGTTTTTAAAATATATTATTTTTTATGTACGGTACCCTAATTTCCTGTCTATAATCCGTGGATTATATGTTAAAAAACTTTAAATTTTCTTCTAATGTATATTATACATCGCTGCGTATTATCTGCTGTTAATAATTATTTTAATAACATTTACAAATATCTTTCCTAAAGAACATTAGATGGCAACACCTGCTCATATTTACACAGAAATTTTTTATTTATTTATTTTTATTTATTTATTTTAAATATGAAGATAAAAATTCTTTTCAACCAAGGACAGAGCGGTTTGGATAAAAGTGCCCGATTAAGTTAAAATTTACTATTTTGTATATTTATTTCTATCAAGAAAGAACCCTTGTATAATCTGAAATAACGGCATTTTGCGACATTCTTCATTTTTTTCACACTCAGCTGGCCAGATGGAGCCGTAACTACAGTTTAAAATTTCAATATAGATCACAAATAACCATATTAAATTAAAATAAAAAGATGCATTTTAAGAATTCTAAATTTTAACATATTTTTTATTTAAATATGCGTTTGGATAATTTATTTGTATCATTCTTTCTGTACTAATTAATATAATTTTTTAGAATATATTCTTACTGTTGTTAAATATAAAATTCTTTAAGTCTATTCAAATTTTCACTTTGTTAAATTATATATTTTTTTAATTTAAAGAAAATGTTATCATTAAATAAAAGAGTTTTAATTTAATTTTTCTAACACGAAAAGATACTATATTTTTTCCATATGCCTTTCATTTCTGTTAATCACATGAAATTAAAGTGGAAATTTAATCTGCGGATTATACACCGCTGCAGGTTATATGATATTTTTCTCTGAAAATAGCGCAATTTTCGTACATGCGGATTATACGCTGATGAAAATTATAGAGCAGGAAATTAGGGTAATTTGTGATTGCACCACATTTGACTTTGTACAGGGTTATTTCCTTTCTTTCCAGGATGTTTCACAGTCAGAAACTACTAGATAAATAGATATTTGGGTGCAGTTTCATCATTGTGTTTCAGGAGATCTCTATCATCATCTCATGTGATAAAAGATTATATGACATCTTGTGTGGCTGTAAATACAGTTGAATTGTTTTACTTTCAGTTCATTGCTGAACAATTATAGATTCAAAAATAGTTTGTTAAAATTATAATTTACCTTTTATATCCTTTCTTGTTAAAAAATAGGTTTTGTGATAGTAGGTAGGAATTCCTTTAGTCTTGTGTGAGCATAGCTTACAGAGATTTATTTGTATTATGATTGTTAGGAACTATAATATGATTTACATTTTTTTCCAAAAGTTATTTTTCTATGAAGAAATTCAGTTTATTCTGTATTAAGAATACATTATCTTTGCTTCTTGTTGGGGTTATATATAACATTTTAACATAATCTAATAAAAACTTACTGTTAAAATTATTTGAACAAATTTATCAAGATTTAAAATGTCAAATTTTTTTATACATGTATCTCTATTTTGTATTTGAATTCTAGAATTCTGTATACTTTGATTTATTGTTCTGATTTTTTTTCTCTGTGGGTAAGATTTTAAAATAAAAAAAATTCAGAGGATTTATCCTGGCCCTCCACATACCCTTGCAAATTTAACGCTAAGAATTTTTATATCATTATTAATGTCTATTTTTACTTGTAAAATTGGTTTACAATAAATTTGAAAGATTTTTTAAAGTGATTATGAACAATTTTGTTCTTATCTCATTCTTTATTTTATTTTAATGGATGTTTTTTTCTGATTTTGTAGTATTGATATGTATCGTATTCTATTTAGATTCTTTTATTTTCACCATTAATGTTTTTAAAGGGATTACTGATTTTGCAAGTGTTTACTGATGTCATAACTTAATTTTGTACTGTTTATTTTTGTATACATGCACTTATGTGAATCAGTGTTCAAAAGCTTCAAATTATTCTGAGTAAAATTTATTGTAATATTAGATTGAAAATTTCTCGTATGATCTGCAACTATTGTTGTTATTTTCTTGGTTGTTTCTGTCTTATTATTATTATTTTATCAGCAAAAATAATTTTTCAAACTTTTAGCAAGAATTTTGTTAATTTTTACTGGTTCTCTTAAGATATATCATAACCAAAGAATAGATGTTTTGATAGTTCAGCATTTAATCTGACTGCTTATTTGAAATGATAATTTTATATATATATATATATATATATTTTAGTGAAATTTTAGTGCAGCACAAAAGCTATAATTATATAAGTATAGGAATATAATATGACTGAATGTAAATTAAGGAGGCTTTTTTAAAATTCCTATTGACATAGCAAGTTAAAATTATACTTTTACGAATTAATTTTCAGGAGTTTGGGTTACAATGCAATAAGAAAAGCCACCAAAGTAAGATCTTTTTTAATATATCAAGAAATATAATTAATAAAAAAATCATTTTTCTTTAGTTTGTCTATGACATTGTTATTTATGTAAGTGTGACCAGTAAGTCATTTGTGGCATTTATTACAACCCTAGAGACAGGTTTCAAAAGTGTATTAATAATAAAATACTGTCATATTGTCAATTAAATGTAGTATTACGATTGCATACGTCAATTTTATAACTTCATAAAGGGAATTTGCATTTTAAAAATTGGATATATTTCTACATTTTTCAAATTTTTCCATCCAAATTAATAGATATGTGCCTTTGAATCACTGGCACTGCACTTTGTACTCATTTTTGACTGCTAAGAAGAACAGAAGGAAACTATTCAGCGTTCATCATGATTAACAGTTTTGTCACTGTGTAAGTTACACTTGTCAAATTTTTCATGTAAGTGTTTGAATTCATATAGGTTAGAGCTTACAATAGTTTTTTCAGTATCCTGCAATCCTGAAAGCAATAGAAAATGGCACCTTACTATTTTATTCGATATGTTAACAAAATGTGGCTGTCATTTTTAACACATTGTCGATGGCTAATTTTTTTTGGTAGATTCATATTTAACTTTTATATTGTAATTGATATGTTTTTTTTAACTCTATGAGGATAATTATTTTAGTAATTACTCACAGTATATTTTATGAAACAACTCCAGTGTTACTATACTTAGCCGAATTTCAAGGTGTTCCACTCCATTTATTATGTGCCTTAAAGAATTTGTGGAACACTTATTAAGGGGTAGAATCATGAGGGTAATCACCTGAAATTGTGAGTCCATGTAAAAGTGACTAAAACTTATTATTTCTGTAGCCATTAATATAGCAAGTAAAAAACAATAATAACCATTCTCATACGTACTAACTTTTAATGATTATCCATAAAATTTATAGGTTTTAGTTTAATTTTACAGACTGATTGAATGGACCAAGAATTTTTATCATTTTTGGTACTGTGAAAAGGAAATTGGAAATTTCTATTATAGAAAATGAATTTTTTTACTTTAGTAATACCTGAAAATTCAAAAACCTATTTTGTTTGAGGAGGAATTTACATAACTGTTAAAAAATAACTATAATTATGCTTAGCATATTATAAAAATATTAAATTCCCGTATGAACTTGTTAAAAATAAATAGCGACTTCACTGGATTAGAAGTTACATCAGTTTTATCACAGTTTTGTAATTATGACTTTTTAAAAATTTAGAATATTGAAAAAAAATATCAATTTCTCTAAAAGAAATAAATCTTAGTAAATCATAGTTTAATAATTTTAGCATCTTATTTATTAATTTTGCTAAAAAGATATTAAGTTTGAAGTTTAGGTAAAATAAAGATTTTATTAATTATAATTTTTCTGACTAAAGAAAAAATTTGCAATTAAGTGTTATTAATTACAATTACTGGTGCCATTTAAAACCAACCAACCTTCCAGCTACTATTCCACAAAAGTTTTACTTACGCTAATGTATAAAAGTTTGCAAGTATGTATCAATTTTTAGAATGTGTTTTGTTAGATACAGATCACCACAGTATGGTTAAAATAACTCCAGCATATAATAGTGGGAAATTTATTACCTGCAAAAGTTATCAAAGAACCATCCGTTTTCAAAACCCATCTTTTCCCATCGCCAATGTGTTAAGGACATAGATTTTATTGTGTATGGGTGAAAATGAATGATTTGAGATTACAACTATTTATTAAAAAAAAGGCAAGAATAAAGTCATTTTTTTTTCTAAATTACTGTATAAGATTTAATATAAATTTTATATGTGTATTTTTAATTTGTCTTAAATTTTTCATATATGTTAAAAAAAATTATACCTTCTTATCTTTTTCAGATAATGATTATTGATTTGTGTTTAAGAAATACCCTTTTATGCTTGTATAACGTTCACTTTATTGCTGTCATTTCTATATTATGTTATACTTTTTAAACTCCATGAAAACATAAAAAATGATCCTCCCTTTAAGCAATTCAGTAAGTCTAATTTATAATCGATGCATTCTTATTAATTTTGCATTGTAATGCCACATTGAGAAGGTTAGTTCAGCATGAATTATATTTGTATTCTATTTTAATTGTTTTAAGGTAAAGTTAGAAGTAACGTTGTAATGTATTCTGCCATTATGTTAAATGTAAATTTAGAAAACTATTTTAATACAGTTAATTTGCAGTTATTACACGAGGGCTGCCTTAATAATTTGAATAATTTTTTATATTAAAGTTTTAAGTAATATGTTGTGGTGCATTTAGCATTTCTTTTTTTTCTTTTATACATCTTAAATTTACTATATTGATTTTTTCAAAGTGTTTTTGCACAATGTATATACAAAATATGTTTTCTATTGGGATCTATGTACACAATAGCAATAACTATTGATCTTTGTAATTTTAATTATTTTACCTTCTCTAAAGCAGTGGGTCTTTTATTATAAAATTTTGTGAGGCGATATTTCTTTTTCTTAAATAATATTAGTTTACTTGCTGATATAAATAAGTTCTAAGTATAAAATATTTTTGGAGTGACTTATAACTTGAGTCAGTTCCTTAATTATTTATTTTTAATTTTTTAAATTTCAGTGCACTGGAATAGGGTTTGATTATAATCTTATGTCTATATAAAGGAAACATATTGTTTTTCACTTTATAAAGCAGTTTGGTTTTAGGCATCAATGTTTTTATGATTAGTACCAATAATAATTTAATATTAAATTTCATGTTTCATTTTGGATTTACATCAAAGAGCTATGAAAGTTTTTTTACCATATTCTGGATGCATATGTTTTTAATATGTCATTTTGCTTTTTAACTTTTATTAAGACATTAGAAAATTAGCATATATTTATTAATTAATCGGAGGATCACATGGCAATGCATTTTCAGTCGATTTGATCTATATCTAAAACTATAAAATGAAAATTAATATAAAATTCTCTCCAAACTAAATATAAATTATTTTTTGATACTGCTCAAATTGGATGTACAGCACTTTCATAATAAAAAGTCTTTATCGTCGTATATACTGCTCTTATGGTACAAAGTTGATATACTGTGTTATGAAGATAGTTCTAGATTTCATGAAAAAACTTCTAGTTTGTTTCTGGAAGTTACTTTTTCTTTCTATGGATTAAATATTTATAGGATAATATAATATAAAGTAATGATTTATAGTTTGCTTTTTTTTTTTTTTTTTTTTTTTTTTATTTATTACACTATTTTCTTTTTTCCTGCCTATAAGCGAAATGTATGAAGGAATATTATTTTAGGCTTGTCATATTTACTTCATTTTAAAAGTGTTTTTAATTGAGTTATTTTCAACAAGTTACCGGAAATAAATTTTGCTTGTACAGTCTATGGACAACATTTACGTCTTTCAACTCTTTCTAAGTATTCAAAATTCCAAAGATAATGATTTTCTTTCAAGAGACTTGAGGGGAAAAGGAAACCTTAAACATTAATTTTAAAAATTTAATCATTTTTAATGATAATCTTAGTAATTTTTTACAGAAAATATGTGGTGCTAAATTCTTCATACTGTTGTCATAAAAATGGAGTTGTCAAACAATATTTTGTTGAAGTTTTGTAGTGCATTGCTTGTTTATTAATTTTACTATGTGTTTAGTAGTTATATGAAAATATATCTGGGTATTAAATTTTACTGATTTAAAACACATCATATTACAAATTAAAAATAGTGTAAATTCATATTGTGTTTTAACATTTTCTCTCTTTCTGTTGCTATACAGGAAAGCATCCATAATCTGGAAAAAAATAATTTGATATTAATGGTATTTTCTATTTATGAACTATTGATTAACAGTGCTGTTAATTTGTATTTTTGGTATTAACTATTTTCTCTTTTTTTTTGCTGGATTTATATTCTTATTAAAATATCCTTCTTCTTCTTCAATGGCGTGCCTAGGCCACGGCCTTCCGCAGAATCGAGTTCCAGGCGTCTCTTTTCTTGGATAGACTCTTCCAACTTTTGATTTTTAAGATTTTTAAATCTATTTCAAGGCAGTCAATTCACCGAATTCCCCTTTTACAAGCTTTTAATGGTTTGGCCCCGAATATCCTCTTGGTGGTTCATTCATTCTAATCACGTGTCCTGCCCATTTCAAACATTGCATAGAAATGAATATTATTATGTGTGGCTCCTTAAAAATCTTATAGATTTCTGAATTTGTTCTTCTTCTCCAGGTGTTGTTGCATTTCCAACCTCCTAAAATGCTGCAGAGTACTTTTCTTTCGAAAACAGCCAGTCTGTCTTTGTTTCTTTCCGTTAATGCCCATGTTTCATCAGCGTATGAGAGGATGGGTCAAATGAGTGTATTATAAAGCAATCACTTTGTTCTTCTGTTTATGAGATTAGATTTGAGTTATTTGTGGATGCCAAAAAACATCTGGTAGCGGCAGAAACTCTGTTGCGTTCTTCTGGCTCACTATCATTGTTAACACTTAGTTCGGAACCTAAATAGGTAAAGCTGTTAGCAGTTTCGAAATAGTCACTTATTTCAAAATAGGGTTCACTATAGCTAGTATTTGTCATGTATTTGGTCTTTTTCTGGTTGATTAAAAGATGCATCGTCTTTGCTTCATTTTCTAAAGAAAGGAAAGCATTAAAATATCTTGCTTTTGCATTTTGAAATTGAATGAGTTACAGCTTAGGGGAGGGGAGGCCGTAAATTGCATGCATCAGCCAGAAATTCCCTATAATTAACTTTCCAAATGTATATGCCCTTAGAAAGAAAAAATCCTTTGCATAGGACCTGAAATTCAGAAGGTCTGCACTCTGTCAAAATCAAAAGTGTTGAATTTGGTCTTTTGTAAGTTTGGATTTTGCATATATTTTGGCATTGGATTATTCATTTAACATAAAAAGGCAGGAAGCTATAATTATCAAAGCAAATAAAACTGAATTGATATTTATTTAATTGAATGTATTGGGCATTTAGTAGAATACCAATGTTTTTTGCCATCAAATCTTAAACCTAATCAACAGTGGCATACACAGAATTTTTTCAAGGTGGGGGGTCATAATTCTAAAAAATAATAATCTCCATAATTTCTACTAAAATTTTTATTTTTGCCATTTTGTCTGAGCTCAAGGGGGAGGGTTAAAACCCCTAAACCCCCGCCCCTTGCATATGCCCCTGCTAACCTAATTTTCTTTATTATTTCTTATTGCATAAAAAAATAATGATCTGTATTGCTGCTTTTTATAGATGTTAATTTGAAATATATCAACTTGTTTCTCATGCAGTTTTAGTAATTTGTTTGGGTTTTTGTAAGAAAATATACATTTTTAACCCACTTTTAAAGAAATATTTCACTGAATGCTACAACTAACCTTCAATTTCCTTTTATTTATTTTTTTAAGCACGTAGAATCAAGAGAATCTGCTCATATCTCCTGCCAACGTCAGATTATCGATGCTTGACTGTATTATTTTTAATTTTTTTAATAATTTCCCTTTTTAAAAAACATACCCAGTTTTATAACAAACATAAATAATATCCAAAAATTCAAACAAAAAAGGAAAAAAGAATGCTTTAAGTTCTTTAGTAAGGTAAAAAAAAACTTATTTTGCTGTTAAAAATATAGTTTTAAATAGAAAATAAAATAATTATGGGGCTGTAATACTTTAATTTAATTATGAAACTGTATTCTGGCCTTATTTTGGGGACGAAAAATGTTTGTTTCTTTTGTCTAATTCTAACCTTTGAAGGTCCTTTATCCCCTGAAGTGTCATTTATCGAAGATTTTTAGTATCAGAACTAAACAGTTATTTCGTTTTCAGAATCTATGAAATTAGAGCTCATTTATCTATGTATAAATGTGCTTGTTTAATTATTGTAATGGATAAAAAACATCTTATTTCTTCTGTTTCTAAAGGGAATTTTGTTATTTACGAAATCCTTTTGAACAAAATTTGTTTTCAATGTTCTTGTTGTATTTATTTATTATTATAGTTCAACCTGTTGATTTTTTCATCTTAATTTTTTATTGTTTCAATTTATTGAAGGTTTTTAAAAAAGTACTGCATTTTATTAACTTTTATACAATAGTGGATAAAATGAGTGTATAATCCCAGACAAGTTAAAAATTCCTACCCTAATACGTAACTCGATTATCGATATATATATATATATATATATATATATATATATATATATATATATATATATACCCACTCATAGTGGGTTAAATACTTCAATTATTAAGCACTTTCTAAAATGAATTGTGATCCAGACACTTTAGGACACAATTTCTGTAAACTATTCCAAACTGACTTGGTTTGCTCTGGTTCAGAATCCCTGATATACATCTATGTGCATAATATAAATACTTGCAAATTAATGACTTAAATATGCATTCATATGTATTTGCACACAGAAACCTGTATTTACATTTATACATAAAAACTGTACGTAATACTTGCATTTAGTCCTTCCTTCAATTTGTGGTTTTTAATATTTTGGGAGGATACAATCATTTTGTCTATGGCTGTATATTTGTATGATTAGCATTTTTGTATATATTTCCTAAACATTCCATTACTTAAGGTTTGTTACATACATGATAATTTTTTTTATTTTTATATGTATGTTTTATTTCATGTATTTAGCATTGTAATTATTATTTAGAGACATGATGTTCCTTTTTTACTGTTTACTTTTCGGAAAGTTAACATTTAGTTTGAAAATGGCCTTTGATTTTAGCCTTTCACGATTGTATTTCCTAAACAGTGTGTTAGTGTTCCTAATATATTAAGTGAATTATTAAGTTGTTTTAGTGACATTTTCGTTTCCTATTTTCCTGTGATTTTAAGTGCAATTGATGCATTTTTGGTTTCCACAAAGTAACTGTTCATTTTTTTTTATTGTGCATATACATATCTAACTTGATACCTGTAGAAATGCTTGTCACAGTTTCTTTTTACATGAATGGATGTTAATGACATCCTGTGTATGACCAGCTGTTAGAAAATAAGAATGCATCTTACAATAACATAGCCAGAATTTCTGTCTGGAGAGGAGCTAGTGTTTAAACCAGGGTTGGCATGATTTAAACCAGTTGACTTAAAAAAAAAAAAAAAAAAAAAAAAAAATCATTGACTTAAATAACTTTTTTTTTTTCACTTCTTTTAAAACCTATATTCCAAAGACAGGAGAATTGGGAATCAGTCAGCACAGTAATACCAATAAGTAAATAAGTGTCAATAGATAGCATGTGCTTTTCAAGAATTGAGGGGTTGTTATCAGAAAGTATGCAGTAAGGGTAGGTATAATGACTAGTCATCACTGATGGAATTCATTTTATGTAATGGGAGGTAAAGAGAGTTTTTACAGAACTTGAAATCCAGTTTGTCTACCAAACGACAGCTTCGGCTGCTGGAATGGAAAGACAGTTCTCTTCTTTCAGTATTGTTCATTCTAGCCTTTGTAACCAATTAGGAGTGGATAAAACACCAAAGCTAGTGTTTTTATTGAAACAATTAAATCCATCATTCAATGCTTAAAAAATAATGAAATAATTGGGATTTTTTTTTTTTTTTTTTAATAAATAGTTTGCATTAAAAGAATAATTTGTTCTTTAAATTGACATCTTATTTAGCTTGCACTATCCAATGACAAAATAATGGAAAGTATTTAAATTAAAATTTATATATTTAATTTTAGGTAATCAGTGTGTAGAATATACTAGGTTACTTCTTATAACAAACTATTCTATGTATATTGCAAAAAATATAAAAACAAGAAATAAAATTAGTATTCAGAAAAAAATCAAAGAAATCCGATTTAAATAAAAAAAAATCTGATTTAAATCAAGTAAATCTGATTTTTTATTTTATTTATTTATTTCTTTTAAATCATGAATTTTTTTCCAACCCTAGTTTAAACCACAATTTTAGGTGTGGGCTCTTCAATCTCTTTATCATGTGATTTATAGGTTATTGTATGTGAAACGAGCAAAAACTATTTTACTAAATTTCTTATTTTTAAATTTTATTTCTCAATTTAAATAGTCAATATATATACTCTTTTTAATTGGGATTATTATTATGATGTGAAATATTCCAGTTTATTAATGATGCATTTATTTTCTCTGCTTTGTCATAACATGAGAGCACATTTTATGTATTTGTGGTTTTTCCTTCTTAGTTTGTGTTTGTTTATGTACTATTAATATTGAAGCCTTTTTAAGAATTGTTAATTTGGAATGAACCTTCTAAATTTTATTTGTTAATTCCATTTATTTCTTTTATCTCCTCTTTTGCCGCAGTGATTATCTCTGATTCCCTCCCTTTTCTGTTTTAGTTCACTACTTCTTTTAACTTTCAACTTCTTAGATTAAGCCTCTCTCTCACTTATATGAAATTCACAAAAAAAAAAAATAATAATAATTTTGTGAATTAGGGTACTTAATAAAATAATATGCTATATTGTCAAAAAAAAATAATAAGTTTCCAGCTCAATTTTCAATTTTATCTCTATTAAAATTTAAAGAGCTTTATAAGTTGCTTGAATGCCAATGCATGCTAATGTTTCACTCTTCTCAGTTATTGTTTTCAAAATTAAGCATGTTTATGATGTAAATTGCCCCTAAAAATCATTTAAAGATTATTAGATGACTGAATTTTTGCATGCCAAACCCTAATGATTTTTTTTTTTTTTTTGAAAGGAAATCATCTTTGATAACAAAACTTTTAATAAGAAATCCAAAATGTGATTATTAGTTAATATTGTTTAATCCATAAGCTTTTGGCCTAATAAATTTTACCATACCCATATCCGTGATGAAATTCAAATGTTATTCCAACCTTTATTAAGTATGCAATGAATGTAGCAAAATGCAAAACGCTCTCCATTACACTACCGAACTCGAGGCTATCCAATAGATGGCACCACCGGACCTGCTCTGAGCATTTCTCTCCACCAATTTTAATCTGAACTTAATTTTTAACTTTAACTTATCACTTGTTTTCATATGTATTTTTTCTAACGTAACTTAACTTTAACTTTTATCTTTCGTCATCATTCACTTTATCTTTACTGTCTTGTACAGTATCTTCTTAATTAAAAAAAAAATCTTTGCTATCCTTAAACTTTCTTTTATTATTATTTAAATTTTATTCATCTTAATTATTGAACTTGTTAAGGGCCTAGCACTATTTCTCATCCCAACATAAAGACCTGCATTTTTATATTTATTGTGTATTAACGTAATGACTGGACACTTAAAAATGAATTCATAACTGGCAACAGGGGATAAGGCCTTCGGGCAAGGTACCCCAGACAACTCTTCAACAGACTTACCTACTCTGGGCTTTTCGACATTTTTTACGTCGGTGTTTTGACCTCGTGGAGGCTTCCGCGATTTTTGACCGGAGTCAGCTTTTTAGCAATTTACGTTCGGGAGATTCGTAAGGTCCTCTCATATAAGGAACGGCAGGGTCTCGGACACCGTACGGGGAATAGATTGGGTTCGCGTTGCACCCTCGAAAGGCCTCCCCATCGTGTGAGAATATTGAATTTTTTTTTTTTTTTAATTTAACGACTGTGATCATAGTGGATATATTATCCAAGCAAACATCCTTTACATTTCAAAATGTTTTGAGAAATTAGAAACCCTTTGTTTTTTTTAGCCAGTATTTACTCCAGAAAATAAAAATGATTTCCAATTCTGTTATGTCTGTGATCCTTTTTCACGTTACCTCTTGACTCAAGAACGTTGAGAGCGTCACACCCCCTAGCACCCTGTTTCAGTAAAGAAACAAAAATCAAAAGCCAACAAAATGCTGTATTGACTTTTTTGACAAATCTGAGAGGTCAGCTTTTCAATCTTGAACTACCATCTGTCATGGAGAACTCTCTCCAGTTTGAAGTGAGAGGTGTAATAGGTAAAAGTTTGTTGAAAAATGATTCTAAACTAATTTTTCTTACTTAAATGAGGAATGTCACAAGAGGTTTGAGTGAGAAAGAGGGTTAATCTATTCAATCCCAATTTAAAAACCCGATTTTCTAATGAAATTCATCTTTTAACTCTGTTCTTGAAGCGCTAAATCTGTCAGTCTTTGTTCTCAACTTGCTTAAATGAAGACTTCAAACACAAACTCTATGTCATTTTTGTACTTTTTGAACTTGTATGACAAAATTGTATATAGGATTCTTTTTGTACATTTTGTTGTTCCTTGTTGTTATTGTTATGTGTTGCATTTTCACTATTTTGTATATTAAAACTAATAAAATTTTATAATTTAACTTCTAACCATTTCTTATTTATGTTTCTATTTTGAAATTTATTTTATCTGTTTTTACATATGTACCAGGTATGTATCTCCTTATGAAATTTATCTAAAAACAATCTAACATGAGTGCGATGATAAAATATATAAATTTAGTAAAAATCAGAAGCAAGCAACCATTTCAAGCCTGATTTGAACGAAACTACAGTGGACTCCGCTTAACCTTTTACAGGCCGAATTCAGATCCAGATATATTTTAAATTATTTTTTTGCATATCTTGCCTTCTAATGCTTGAGTTAAAATTGAGTAGAATGATGTATATATTAAATATTAAATAATAAGAAAAATAATTAGAACGAATTTAAAATTTATTTTTAAATTTAAGTGCAGATATCAATAAAGTTTAAAAATTATAAATTTAAATGAAAACAACATTTTCTTAAACAAATATCAGAAACACGAGTTTATACCTTTATGCCAAGATATATTGGAAAACAATGGAGATGCAATTTTTTCTTGCTCTCATTGCAAGCTAGTCTTGCATTTAATGTGCACATCTACCTTGTGTTGTTTGTACAAGAAAATGGCCATCACTTTTTCTCTGTGATATAGGGCTGTAAACTTTGGGTCCAGGTTGAGGCCTCACTTTCCTGGGTGCAATTCTTAGAAGAGCGGTTGTAACTTGTAGTTCACAGACAAAGTACATTTAACAACTTTCAAAATAATATCTGAGAAGCGAACGCACTAGACTGCTAATAGAATTGAAATGCCCTTTCATAAAATTAAGGAATTCCCTTTATTTCCTACCCCTTTCAAGATATGCTCTCCGTAGAGGAAATTATGTCGTCGAGTATAGCGGTAACAGTCCATTGTTCCCGATTGGGAACATCAATAATTAATAAATTATTCCAGGTACGTTTCTGATTATTAATGTCGAATTTCATATTTTTTTAAATAAATTAAAGTTGTTTTAAGGATACCAGTCGGATTTTAGAAGCATTAGATGTTTTTTTTTACGTTTATGTGAATTTTTAATATGTGCTCTATAGAAAATGATGAAAAAGGTAATTTTTTTATTTTTTATACATTTGTCTATTAATCATAGAAATATAGCTTTTATTTTAAAAAATCGAGTAGTCCTTTTACTACATTTGCTAATTTTTTTGTATCAATATTGATGAAATTTAATTTTAAATAATTTTATGGACTGTAAAAGGTTAATGGGATCAGTTTGGGACACCGTGATTTTTATAACAATAACCGATTGATGGCAATAAACTATATGCAAAATTAGATAAAATTACCATTTTGTTTATCTCTTCTAGTAATTCATCACGATTTTTCCAAATTTTGCACAATAGAGGCTGTGAAATGTTTAACTGTATTGCAGCATTGCGCTGACTCTTTTCTAGTAACCTGTAATAACGATTTAAAATTTCCATTTTGTTTTAATGTTAAATCATTTCGTTACTCGTAAAGCTTGGCATGAAGTTTGCCTTGGACCCCTATTTTGGTAACCCTATTTTCTCACATACCTATACACCCGGTGGCAGAATACTTTTTAACAGTCTGCGACGGAAGTGGGGTCTCGTAAAAATAGTGTGCAGAATAGTGCGCGATTCTAAAAATTTTCCTATTTCTGCTTATTAATGAAACATATGGCTTTTGATAACTGTTTCCTATATAATTAAGGATTGTAAATATTTTTAGAATTTAAAAGTAAACAGTATAAATACGAATTGTAAATTTTTAGCGAAAGAAACATCGATATGAATAAACTTCGATTAGTTGAGTATTTGTCATATCAATATTTTTCTCACACTCGCAGTCCAAATGCCGGAATTTTGACGCCCTGAAAAAATGTTAGGGTTGCCCTCCCCCATAGAGCGGGTTCTGCTCTGTAGCAACACAAGTCACACTGCATAAGAGTAGGCGGCAGAAGTTCTCCCGCCCTGTGTGTAAACGTTGATTTCGTTGATCGGCGACGGTCAATTCTCCGCTCGCTAAAAAATACGCTGAGGGTGCAACCAGCCTATAAAATTAGACCCCTATTACGAAAAAATATTAATCTGAATAGAACTTCTTATTTTATTATATAAAAATAAGGCTGTTAAAATGATGATACTTTTTTTGCTTGCAAGGTACAATGCAATCCCTTGTGAAGATCCCCCCTTTTTGCAGAACTAACGACCAAAATCAGCTGATCTGAAGCCCTCCTTTTTCGACCCGGCTACAATAGCGTGACGACGCCGTGTCTGGTATGTCGATAGTTCGGGTCAATAGGCCCTGATCGGTCATGGTAATGATCCCGGATGATTGCATCGAGAATTCCAGAATCGGGACAGCTAACGAATGAGAATTCAACTAAAAAAAAACTAGCTATAACCTTAGCTGGAGTTCTGCGGTAACAGGAATCGTAACTGTTAAAAAAAATGGTTGGCGGAACCGTAATTGACCCCAGGTATAAAAAGCCTGGAATTTTGTGACTCGGGGCTTTTCAACATTTTTTTACGTAGGTGCTTTGACCTCGGGGAGGCTTTCGCGACTTTTGACCGGAGCGAGAAAGTGACGTAAACTTAGTGATTACTTTCGGGAAACTCGTAAATTCCGCTCCCATAAGGAACGGCAGGGTCTCGGACACCGAACGTTGGATAGATTGGGTTTGCATTGCACCCTGGAAAGCCCTCCCCCATTATATGAGATTATTTAATCTTTTTTCCGACTGTGATCGTCGTGGTAATGTTATGCAAGCAACAATCCTCTCCATTTCGACTTGTTTTGGGAGAATTAGAATCCCTTTGTACATACCCCGTATTTACTCCAGAAAAAATAAGTGATTTCCAATCGTATTGTGACTGTGAATTCTTCTTCACGCTACCTCTTCACTCGAGAACATTGAAGTCGTCCCACCCTCAAGAAATGTATGAAAGTAAATAAAATATTAAGTTTATTACCGTATTTATTATATTTGACTTACAGTTCCTCTGAAATAGTCTTTCTCCCCAGCTTAAACACAATTATCGTATACCGTTATAGGCATAGAACAAACTTTCCTGTGTAATCTTTATCTTCCTTTCCCAGGACAGAAGCGTGATCCTTTTTCCTTGGAAGTGAGACAGCCGGAGAATTCATTGTACATCATCCATACACATCGTGTGTATCGAACAACCGTCAGCTTTATGTACAAAAATGGGAGGTGTTGTGCGTAACATGAGTGGCAGTCGAGCAGCGGTCATACGAATCGAACGTGAGCTCGCAATCCCTTGCCTTCCATCTCGTCGTCGGCAGAAATGATGATGATGAACGTTCCGCCTTTAGATGTCATCCTCGTACCCGGAGCAATGTCAGTTCCGCAGAAGCTGTTCAGGGACGATTACATGCATCAGAATTATTCATTGGGGTTAATACAATGAATGAATGAAAAAGTGAATTGAATTCATCCTTACAGGACGGGTGTATCATATATGCGACGCCTTTAAAACTGACTTATAGAACGACTGTATAACATGTATGTTTAAATGGAACATTTAATGAGATTTTTTTTAAATTGATACTAAATGTAGCCTTATGTCTGTTAAAATCAAATTAGTCAATACAGTGGAATCCGCTTAATGTGATCAGTTTTGGACACTGTGATTTTGATAACAATAAACGGTATGCAAAATTAGAAAAATTTACCCCCCCCCCTTTAATTCAAATGTACTAAATTTCAAAATAAAATGAAAAAAAACCTTATATTTATGTGCTGTATATTATCCTTTAACACGTAAGAATTGTATACATAATTAAAAAAAATGATCCATTGTTCAACATCAAGAGATTCTTCATCTCACTCATCAGTTCCATCATTCGTCTGTTTTCCTATGACAATCTGACAGACTTCAGATTCTGTTAATGTGGAAGCTACTGGAATGTTTGGGGTCTACTTCCACCCATGACTCGAACTCTTTAGGGGTCATATCCCCTTCAGGTTTCCCCTGAATAGATTGTGAATATTCCTTTGCCAGTTAAATTGAGGTTCGAAAACGGATAAAATTGACCGATGTAACAATCCCATAAATCGATCATTTTAACATACAGATGAATAGAGAAAATCGGGACCCAGTGACTTCGATAACAATAAGCGATTGACAACATTAAGCGGAGTCCACTGTATTAGATAATCAGTTGAGCCAACATAAAAGGTGTTGCTCGTATGATGCGTACGTCATCAAAGGGCTTAAAGATGATTGGGTATTGGCCGTATTAAATTCCTCATTTTCCATCTTAATGTATAGGGAAAATTATTTTACTTCTGGGTTCAAATTGAAAGATTCTTTAAGATAAATTAGTTTTGCAAGCAAAACGTTTGGTCCCCTACAGTAATGAGATACGAGTGTGTGCTATACGTGGACATATTTTAGTTATATTTATCTTCTGAAAAGAATTACATGCTTTTAAACATTTCGTTAAAAAAAAATCCCTCTTTTTTCCCCTTTATCTTGATGTTGTTCATGCCCTTAATAATCACTCTCAATTAAATAAGGAATTTTACTTACAAGTCTCCATTGTAGTAGTCGCTTGTTCGAATTTCTACCCTCTCGTGCACGCACCGGCCGTAGTAAGAACTCGACTGCTGTTGCAGTCTCTCTCGAAAACTGAACTCTTCGAATTCCACTTCCACTTCTTTTCTGCGAGGAGCCTAATGGAATAAGAGAATTTCGTGGATATCACTAACTCTTGCCACTGTTCTAGGTGCTTTTAACACATTATATGCTGGACACGTACTAGTACGTTTTCTGACGATTGATACTTGAGCGCGGGTCACGTACTAGTATGGGTTAGTGTAACAACATGGTTTGTTTGTGGGTACAAAAATAACGGTATAGACAGGAAAACGAAGCCGAATGTTCTTGTCTACTACATACATTCTGGAAACGTTGAGACAAATAAAAACTAGTTTTTACATCAGTCGATGCGGAACCGCAGAACGGGAAGGTTGATTAAAACCCTAAATATGACCCCCCTGGAAGATTATCATTGGATATTCGGACACGTTTTAGAGAATATTCTTACTACTAGGAAGAAGAAAAAGCCGCAGAGACAATGTCGTGTGTGTACTGTGAAAAAAGTGCGTAGTGAAACATCTTACATATGCAAGTTTTGCCGTGGGCCTCTTCATAAAGGAAAATGCTTTGAACATTACCACGCTGTCAGACAAAAGGTCTATGATTGCTCTTTTCATTTTTTATAATGTAAAAATATTTACATATAACATAATTCGAAAAAATTAAAACTATTACACACTATTATTTCTATTTGATTTTTCATATTTACGATACTATTATAAATTTATCTACTCAAAAATATATTTTTTGTTTACAAAAATCTTTTGGTTGTTATTTATATATTTCTATTTGTATATTTCAATATAAAATACGAAAAGTGGGTTAAAAATGAAATAATTTTCGATCTATCGAGATTGAACTGAATAACTTAATGGACGCGCAAAACGCCTGCTCCCGATACAATTCCGCTGCGAAATGGATCCGAGCACAATGTATTGAGGTGGAAATATCACTTTTAAGCATTTACAAAGCATATATTTTTTCTTATTTTTCACTTTATCATACCTTTTCTAAATTCTGATCTTAAATACATGAGATTTTCAACGTTTGTTCTCAATTTATATTTTATTAGTTTTGCCGAATTTACCTTTTTGCATTCCACAAAAAGTAGTCACAACAGTGAGATCCGACGAATATGGAGGCCAATCCATACTCCTCCAGTACATTTGGAATGATCCAACTCAATGATTTTTTTTTTACCGAAATATTCATGCAGCCTGTCCGGTGCGATGTGGTCGGGTACCATCTTGCATGAACCATTCACTGTCTGGTGAATCATCAAATGCTCAATGTGTGGCTGCAGATTGTTGTAAATTTGCAAAGTAACGTTCAGTAATGATCGTTTCACTAATGAAAAAATTTTGCAAGTCGTGTTCTTCTTCCCCATTAGACATTTGCAACATTTAGGAACCATAAAAGAGAGACTACTTACTGTAATAACCCAACTGCAACTCATTTCTGGCTCCGTTCTGTTCGGAAAACCCGGAGTTTCGATGATAGCCTCGTCTGTTATGTTGCCACCACATGGAGGTTCATCTTGATGAAAAGGGAAATGCATTAAATACATCCATTTGAACATATATAGTCAAAAGAATCAGTTATTACTTCAAAAGTCTTGTACGAGACATTTCTCTTCAAGAAAGAGTCTTACCATAATAAGTCCTGACGATATCCTCGCATCTCGATCCAGCTGTGTGGGGTGGACACACACAAGTGCACGGTCCTTCGTCGCTTCCTTTGTAAGGGCCCAAATAGCCTCCGTTCTCGCACTGAAGTCCTCTGTTGGTGCATCTTGCTGAAATCAGGGATATATTTTACTTACGAGGGTTTTGGCTTTGAATATATCTGAGTTATGTAAAACTACTCTTATACGAGATTCATAAATATATTCAAAGGTACGACGAGATTTGTCCGAATGCATCCTTTGGCACATGATGATACTTTCTAGCTAATCCCAGATTTTATATAATAATAGTGTTGCTCGGCAATGTATGTATATACCGGGTGGTCTAAAAGAAACCTCCTCTATATATGAGTCCCTAGTGGCCAAACCGTTCGACCAATCGAAATGAAAGTAAAGTTTGGATATAGTTATTTGAACGTATGGGCTAGAGATTGTGATGATTTAAATCAATAAACCTCTCACAGATACGGTTACAGTGACAAAATTTCGAAATTTTCTAATGGCAACACCCACTTTCTTCGTGTGCAAATTGATCACAACATGAAAATGTGAGTTCCCACAGACAAATGTCGTAGTTTAGATTTTTTCAGGCTGCAGTGCCATCTATTGTTGAACATTGTAACTAATTTTAAAGTTTGCTTGAAAAATTACTATTGTCGAAAGCATATTGCAATAAACTGTAAATTTTATCACTGTCCGTTTGGTTTTTATTGATTTTCCAAATATACCGGTCATTTTTGAAACACCCTGTATATATATATATATATATATATATATATATATATATATATATATATATATATATATATATGTGTGTGTGTGTGTGTGTGTGTGTGTGTGTGTGTTGGCCATTTTAGTATGAAAGCATCATACAGGCAGCCAATATTTTCACCTAGGACACGACAAACAAAGTAGGTTCTCGTAATTTAGAACCAAGCAGAAGGCTAGACCAGCCCCCTACTAAGATATCATTTGGGAGCTCGAAGGACATTGCTATCACTCCCCTATTTTAGGTGTCTCAGGTGCCATAAACGAGGATGAGGAATTTGTCTAGCTGGAGCTTCGAATTAACAACCCTCCGGTTTGTGAGATAAAGCATCAAAAGCATTGGAGTAAAAGCATTTAAAAATTATAAAAGATATCAACGCGGATAAGAGCCTTATCTTTACGGAGCATTTTTTTTTTTTTTTGGAAGTCAGATAAACACAAGGCTGTTATCTCCGTTGACATTGCTTATAATTTTAAAACGCTTTTACTACGAATGCCTTGAGCCTTTTATTTACTGATTCATTCGACCTGTCTTCATTTTTGTATACTTATTTATGTTCCCTCTACAAGAGACTTTACGCGATACACCCCTAAATGTTACAGTAAACACTACACTACAGTTACACACTTACAGTTGCATCTGTACATGGAATTAATGACTTTGGCATCTCGGAAGCTGAGATCGTTTCTTTTCTTGCCCACGAGTCGCTGCAGGTGGGGATTTCGGGCGACCACGGTGTTCCGTTCGAACATACGACTGCTGAAAGCCTGAAAGAAAAAATCATGACATCGTATCATTTGAAAAAACAGTGTTCTGAAATGTAACTAGCGGTTTCCCCAAGAAGTTTCACATCAAAAGAAATGAGTGGTTTAGGATTCTGAATTTATCTCCTATTTTTTGACAGTATTGATTAGCCGATATCTAAAATGCCGTTGATCGAGATATATATATATATGTATATGTATGTATATATATATATATATATATATATATATATATATATATATGTGTGTGTGTGTGTGTGTGTTTGTATGTATTTATGTATATATATATATATATATATATATATATATATATATATATATATATATATATATATGTAAAATTTGTCGGAGAAGTCTTTAGTCAAATATCGTGTCCTACTTATATAAAGTGAGAAGGCTTTTTACCTGCGGGTGATAGTGCATGATGGAGGTGAGGTCGTATTCCACCCCGTGGGGGTTGTCGAGTCCCCTCCAGAACTGCGGCCTGCCCCCGAGGGCGATGTGCCGCCACAGCACCCTCACGTGGCGATCTCTGTCCAACCGAGACTGCTCGTGGTTCAGCCCCAGGGCGTGACCTAATTCGTGGATCACCACGTACCTCTGAAAAAGCAAGGAGTCAATGAAAATGCGTTTAAAACAATATTTTTCTATATTAAAGGCACTACTCATAAAACTATGAAGTAATTCCAACCGCTGCTATTGTAGAAGTGCCCTCTGTAAAAATATATAATAGTGCAACGTATCCGGTCCCTGTTTTAGGTGACACAATGGAGAAGCAGGTGTTTCTTGATTAAATGATTTATTTACACCGCAAAGCTATATACACATTGCTATATACACACACAATACACTTTCAGTTCACAAGTATGAGATACAATAGACGTAGGCCTGAATAGAGATGTACACATAAGATCCTTGCCGAATGGTTTAGTAAACGACGGAAGATAACAATTCGGTAGCTTCTCATAAAAGTTCTCAGTTGTAATTATGTAGACGGTACACTCAATTAGACAAGAGTGTTTGGAGTAGCCATGGGTATCTTCGAAGAAGACAAAAACAAAGTCAGAATTCATAGGAGGAATACACGTTTAATCCTGAAGAAGATCGAATTCAAAGAAAACCCAAGGCACAGGGTATTGTTATCAACCTCAGAAAGAGATATATCCCAAGGAGGATTTTCGCTAGGAAAAACGCTCCGATCCAGAGACTGGTCAAGACGACCTCCGAATTAGCGGACTCTAGCTAATTCTCAATAGAAGTGAACCCAAGGTGAGATTATTGCTAAGGAAACTCTCCGATAGAGAGATTGGTCAAGGTGACCTCCGAATTAGCTGGTTGCTAGCTAGCTAACTACTTAAAAAAAAATGTCACCTCGTCTCTTTTTTAGGGGAGGGGCCTCCCCCACAATTTCATCATTGGGTCATCTGGCGATGATCTCACCTTCATCCAACTGGATTGGTTAGGGCTAGACAGTCACCGGCAGAAAACCCGGGAGTTTTCGGAATTTCGTGTCGGCGAAGATCCAATGTCGTGGCATTCTCTTGTGGTTTCGGAGATCAGTTGTCTGGCTGACAGTCTGGGCTCCCGGTTGTCTGTCCTGTTGTTTCGCTACTGTAGGACACAAAAGTCTAGACATCGGGGTTCCGGGGAAAACAATTCCTTTGTCTCCTCATAAGCGAAGTCCATTTCTCAAAGCAAAGTCTTTGATGTAGGCACACCGTTAAGGCACGCCGTTACAATAGACTTGAACTTAGCTTTTGGTAGTAGATTGGTTTTCATCTAACTGACATTTATAAATATGAATCGGAATAAATGTTACGGGGATTCGATAGAGAACGGTGAACTGTTACGATGCCAACGAGTCAATGGTACCACTAGATTCTATGAGCCGAGCCCTCTAAACCAGCGATTTCTAACAGTAAGCAGAAAAATGTCAGTCAGCAGAAAATAAATCAGCCATAAGAGGAA
>CM063508.1:185026257-185086257 GCA_032207245.1 Pardosa pseudoannulata | reverse complement strand
GGAAAAGATTTTAAGATATAGCTTATGACTTGTGTTCCCTGCAATATTTTGTGGTTTGATCTCATATTTAACGCAATCGTGAGCTCGCGATACACACAAGACTTCCCGAGATTGTTTAGTACCTACAATCTTTATCAAATTTTGGTGTTCTGGAAGCTACTGAGTCGCTGTTTTGCTTTCCGACTTACCCATTTCTGTCTCCTCTGAAGCGTAGGTACCAGAGCTGCGTCGTTCTCTCTACGAATCGGATGCACGTCATGTTTTCCCAGTGTTCCATCGCTTCCCGGATCATCCGCCGGCCCAGGGGGTTCAGAGCTGAAGAGAACAACGGAGGAAATACTTGCAAAAGCTTGTATTGATTTGAAAACACTATGTCATTCATTGATACGTTACGTGTTTCAAATCTTTTTTTTTTTAAGTTTAACACTCTAGTATTCTCTAGGGAGTACACTAATTGTAGCTCTGTAGGTATGAGATATAATATTGTTTTTTCTCAATTACTTGCAATTAATTTAAGTATGGTTTGGAAAGCTACGGTCTAGCTTTTGCAACACGAAGGCTAATGAGAAAAAATGTAGAGACAATCTAGACAAATAAGTAAAACCAATGCAGTTTCTAGAAGTGCGGGAGACATTCCGCAGAAGTCCTGCGCAGTATTCCGAACGTCTACGGACATCTGTGCCCAGTTAACACTTGAGTCGAACCCATGAATTCCGGTACCACAGATCAGCGCCCTAACCATTCGGCCATCGCCAGGCATATAATTAATTTTGTATATTAAGGTGAATAAATATTTAAAACTCAAAAAAGCGCATTTATGTATTTAAAGAATGGGTTTCGAGAACTTTTCGATCTGTGTTGCTCTGTTTTTGCAGTCGAGTGCAGGGTCCTCTTAGTTCATCACGTGATAATTTAAGTCGTTAGTTTCCGCTCAGTGTGCTTTTGCAAGTCACTCTCGAGTTGAGAATGCAGATGGCTCAAAGCTTCCAAACAACTGACTGCGTATGTTGTAACGATCCGAACGAAAGATGAACGGAAGGTAACCCAAAGGACCTTACGCATCGGACAATTATTGTTAGCGGTAGGTAGAGACTCGCTGTCCGAACAAAGCCGTTTGCATACCGGGTTTCCGTCAACAAAACAGAGGCAGTCGCTTAAGTGGAAGTAAATTAAAAACTGTCAGTATACCGGAGCCGGTGTATCTACATTTTTATGCCGTCAATAGACTCTGATAATAATTATAAATCGAGTGACGGTGGGTCCACTATTCCCCATATATGGACCGAGTTAACGGTGCTGCTAATATATTTAGGATAGTTGGTCGGTTAACTTAAAGAAAAACTTCGGTCACATCTGGAAACGCGTCAGCTGATCCAGGCTGGTTGGTTGACCGCAAAATTGCATCACCCTGGTTCTGGAAAGTTCCGGAAAGAATCACGCGAGGGGCAACCGGGACCCCTAGATAAGAAGATTGGCTGAGTGGAGAAGAGGTGAATTTCTTTTGTGGAACTTGAGAAGAGTCCACTCGTCTCTCCGAATTGTCGGTGCTTCAGAGACCACCAGCTGCTCTGCTTTATGCCTGGAAGTCGACACCTTTGACTTCGGGATTTCATTCCCGTTACATTTAATTATTTTTTACTTCGTGCTTCGAAGTAGGTCGCCGAGAGTGACACTTACTCTCATTTTGGATCGTCCTGCATCCTTTGATTCTCAACGAGCGTTCTAGCCTCAGTGTAGAAGTCAACTGTTCGGAACATCAGACCGGTAGATTTTAGTGTCAGAGTCCCGTTCCGGCACTCATTAGCGAACAGTTCCTGTGTTCGAGGATTACCAGCTTCACTGTACCCACGTGTTTTATAATTTTAATGTTTATCTCGCACGAGATCTCAGAAGTAACTAAATTTAGTGAATCCTGTATATAGATGTATATAAACTATTTCCATGAATAAATTATTTAATCAAGATTAAATAGAAGTTCAGTCTGTATCTTTGACGGCCTCGCCTACCCTTACTCCAGTACGTCACAATGTCCTCTTACTACATGTGCCTTACATGGGTAGCTTTGCATTTAATCCTTTGGAGTCTGATTTATTTTTCGTTTACTTGTGTCATATGTGAGGTCAGATTTTATGCAAACGTGATATTAGTATCAAGAAGTCATAATTTTATGAACGTAAGGTACGCCCCTTCTTTGCTAAGGACCGGAACATATTTGTCCCATTACAAATTTTAGGTGGAGCATATGAAACTCAGTAGTCTCGAATTTTTTTTATATGGGTGAGACACAAATGTCCCGATAGACTCAAGGGTTAATGTTAAAATCCTCAGATGTCAGAGAAACTTCGAGAAGATTATAGAAGCATTAATTTCCAAAAATGTACATCGCCTTTCTCAGAAACGATAAAAAAGACTAGTCTTTCAATCGGAGTTACAAAAAATCAAGTAATGCTAGTGGTCGGATCCATTTGTTTCTAATAACGTGGAAGTTATTCCTTATTGAACGTAGCCTAAAGGCTGATTTTTGCTTGCTAACCCAAGTATTTTTGTAGTTACTTTGTAGTTTGGAATCAGGTATTCCAGTATCATGTAACAATATGAAATAAAAGTTATAAAGAGACGCCAAAAATATCTTACAGTAGTGCAGGGTGTAGTAAACGGTTGACCTCGGCCACAAGGCTAGCAAATTGATGGTCCCTTTCCTGTGCGAGAGTTCTTTGTGGTCATCGGCGTATTTCGGAACCACAATGTCTCCTTCCACGATCCTCTCGCCCGTCTCCGTAAAACTAGGGTTGCCTCCGAACAGCATCAACTGGAAAAGAAAATTCGAAGGAAATATTGAAAGGGGCAGACCACACATAGAAGTACTACAACTAAAATTTAACCAAAAAACTTAGTTACTTTACCTTATCGTCGATTTGTTTCAAGTCTTCTTTCGCTTTCAGATTGTACAGCTGAAAAAAGAAATATTGTTATGATTAGGCTTTGCTTTAAATTGGTTTTAGTCTGCATTCATTTGTGAATAAGAAGGTGTAAATAAATAAATTAATAAATAGTTAACATTTTATTGTTACACGATAACACCAGGCTCGAGCTGCCATACAAGCACTGTGGGCGCATTGGAATTGCATCTTATGCCGGTGGGCCGCACTGTGTGTTGTTTGATTGGTACGGTCTGCTTTTTTTGTCTTCTAGTTTGCTACACGAGGGCTAGTGATATCGGGACTTACTGCTTAAAGACGATTCCGAACGACTACGAACATCCATACCAGAAATGGGATTCAAACCTATGAACTCCGATATCGAAGAGCAGAGCCCTATCTATTCGGCGATCGTTCATCACCGTCACTCGAAATATGTATTTATGTATGAATGTGTGTGTGTTTATGGGGAAAATTGGATTATATATATTATATGGTACATATATGGGGAAAAACTGAAAATAATTCATTATTATTATTGCTATTATTATTATTCAGAAATTAACAATAAAACAGCTAAAGTTTTATAAATCTGCTTAAACATTTATATTAGTCAGTAAATGAATCGAATAATATATTTGCTATAATAAATGTGATATTCGTTTGAATCACATATTTAGTGATTCGCAGAATTTTATTGACGAGTGGCATGTGACTCGTGGACTGCTATTTTCTAACCCTTGCATTAGATTTCATTAGATAGACATTTTATCATTTGGCAACAGCCCATTCTACATCGTAGACGTTTTAGTCACTTTACTGTGCTCGAACAACATTCTACAGTCAATGAAGGTAAAACTCGGACACTGTGCTTTTTCTGTTCCGTTTGAGATTTCATCCTCATTATTCATGGTGTGTCATCCCAGGGTGTGTTTAAGTTTTCTGAACCAGTCGACTTCAATCACCCCTTCTTGTTGCCGGATTCATCGAATTCTTGGTAATAAGGACAAGACAGTCCTTTTCTAAACTTAACCAGTCGAATCTTTGGTCACTCCTTTCTTCTTGTATTGTTTGGCCTAGTCACAATGGTTTCTTTGGGTACGTTACTGTTGTTCATAGGAATAACACGCCCAATTTAGGAGGCTTATCTTTGTGATATGAACAACATGAGGAACCGTGGTATCTCAATCGGAAAAGGAAACGATCTCAGAACTAGTAGGTTGCGGGTATGAGGCTGGATCGGCCAAAGATCCGTCTTGTTCGTTAAAGGTGACTGAGACACGTCAAAGAAGTTCGTGGTCACAAACTCCTCCAAGTTCTCAAACGATACCTCTGGGAGCGCCAGGTCAAGACTATAGGACTTCTGCTCAGTCCCTGAGTCTAAATGACGTGGATCCACTTGAGCAAAGTCGTTCTTTCACCCTAACTTTGTTCGTCAAACGAATGGCGTAATTCTTTGCCTTAATACGAGTAGCCTATGGCTCAAATCGAGCATGGATTGTTCGAGTGGAATAAGAAACAACAACATCTGGCTTCTTAAACAATCTGTACAATCCATTGTTGTACCTTCTAAGCCAGATTCACGAATCCTTCCAGAGACACTTCTTAACCCTTTAAATGCCGAGTCATTTCTGCGGATTACACATCGATGCATATCCAGACCTACCAACTTCTGAATATTGAAAATAGTAGCACTTCACAACTTTTGAAATCAAAAATAGTAGCACACTAATTTGAGAGGTAGGTTAGATGGTGTCATAACGTTCCATTTACTTTCTTTTAATTCCGTTCCATTTAGTGTATTTTAATTCTATGAAGTTTGCCTTAAACAAAAATACTTTATTTACATCTTCCCTGCTAAGCTCCTAATTATTACGTTGTTGAGACGAAAAGTTACTTTTTTTTTATCGCATATGCCGCTCTGGATTTTCAATCACACATGTCCAAGATGACATCACTTGGCCTTCTTCTTGGCGAGCGCCGCGATGCAATAGCTCCATAAATTCGCCCTTTTTATGATATGACATATCCCCACTCCACACATTGGCATGTTTTTAGTGCTGCGCTTGGCGATGTTCCCCCCGTGCAGCGAGACCAATGGAGACAATGAGAATGACACAGTTTCCGTCATCAGCCCAGCAGCCACAGTCTAGATACTACACTTGCAGACTTGATGCCCAGCAGCGAGAATGGAAAGAGAGGAGAGAAGAGGGACCAGGAGCTGCGTCCTCCGTACTTTCGTTTCGCAGTCACTGTAAGTGACAATTTTTTTTTAAATTTTCTTCTTTCCTTTTTTTAATTTAATTTTTTATAATTTTGAATGTTCAACTAATTGTCCATTAATCAATCAATTTTTAATTTTAATTTAACATTTTGTTTCAATAAATACAATTAATTCAATAATAACTTCTCCTTCTCTTTTTTAATGTCTATATGCGCGTTTTTTTTTACTTTAAGACTTAAGAGATAAGTTGGGGAAAAGCCAAATTTAATAAACCGGGTATGACGTCATACAATTTTTCTCGCAAACTATGAATTGTAGAGGTACAGTTCTTTAGGCATTTTTTACGTGTTCCAAACAACAAATTTGGTTGTGGAGAGTTTATCCGGTTAGGCTGGAACCCTCTGTATGGTGAATAGTTTTGAAAGTGAAAAAAAAAAGATGACGTCATTATGGATGTTATATAAAATTACTTATTTTAAAAATTATAATACTTTAAAATTATTCCTACGTCGTATAAATAGATGTAAAAAATAATCGAATAAATTCTCATGGACCGGAATTAGTTTGTTGTGAAACACAGGTAGCGCTGATGTTTTAACTGTTTAGTCGTTAGCCCTTTTGAGACAGAAGTTTGTGTTACGTTAGAATTCTCCCAATACAACTATTTGTCTAGTTCAAAATATTAGAGATTATTATTTTGAAGTACATATGGCAGCCATTTGTTGACAGCGTACTCTTTTAATAAAGCAGCATTTAACGATTCTGATTATTACGAGGGAAATTATTAAAGGTAAGCAATCGCATTTCACTGTATCTCTTTATGCAATTTATTCTATGCAATTGTTGATGAACTGAATTTCTGATAATTTGATTGCATGTTATTCAATATTATTTATAAGGAGTTTTAGTGAATATAATTATTATAACGTTTAGTTTTTATGACAGTTTTGTTATGTCTTAATATGTGGATTGCTTTAGATAACACAGTATTGAGTGATCTTGATTATTTTTTTAAAGTAATTCAAAATATTAAGTATAATCGATCTTATATTGTCGTACAATTTTGTGCTAAATATTCTCCAATTGTTTGTGATTATACTTTTGATAATATGGGAAAGTAATCATTCTACACCTATATATGTTATCCATGTTAATACATAAGACAGACTGTATGTGAGTTTGTTGTCAGGTTTTATGCAACGCATTCCAGTAATTTGCGAGTAAATTTTAATAGAGTGCAGCTGATTTAGGTGATCGAAATTTATGATTTTCACGTATTTTTATTGCATATTGTACTATATATATATATATATATATATATATATATATATACACATACACACACATATATAAACACACACATATACATACACACGTATACATACACACGTATACATACATATTCACACATACACACACGCATACATACACACACACGCATACACTCACATATATATATATACAAACACACACACACACACACACACACACACACACACACACACATATATATATATATATATATATATATATATATATATATATATATATATAGATACATATATATACATCCATACGCACACACACATATATATGTACACATACCACATATATATACACATACATACATATATTCACAAACGCATGTTCTATCCTTGTAAATAATTACTTCTAAAGGCATACAGCTTGTTTCTTTATAAATATACGTCTTGGTTATTCCATTTAGTTGTTGCTTTTTTCCCACTATGGGGAGCGATTATGAATTTGAATAACTTATATATTACCATCGTGTAATGTTGTAAAGTTAAAATAAATAAACGAGTATATTTCATACTGAAATGCCGTGAATCGATGAGTAATGTATCTTCGAAAAGCGCCCGAGGACTGCTTGAAAGTTCGGCTTATAAATGTTTAAATATTAATTTTATCATGTTTTGCAAACTAATAGCACACGCTTTTCTTGTGAATAGTATTATGGCTCTTAGGAAGGGAGGAACTACTTCTGATATATAAGGTATGTGACGTAAATACTGCTGGGTTACATAACCGATGGGACAAGAATAGTGGACGTGTATCAGATTCCGGTACCTCCGATTCTCGGTCCTCGTTTTCCATGATGACGTAGTCCCCTTCCGCATCTTCCTTAGACTCGGAGTCTGTGGGATGGTAGTGTCCCACAGTGGGACAGACGTTAGACGAATGGCTGTCCTCCGATACGGAAGCGTGGTCCGCTTCAGCATCCTGAAATGGTACAAGCTCGTCAGCAAGGAAGAAAGAAAAGAACACATTTAGAAATTAAAATAAACTTAGCAGGGTCGGAGAAACACTCGGTAGTCAGTGAACCGACACGGAGAAAAAAACTGAGAGGCGAAAATTTAGACAAGAAAATAAGAAAAAAAATCGAATCGTAGTTTAACCTTTATGTACACTTTTAAAAAATGTTAATTCCGACCAAAATTTTGATTTTCACATTTTGTTATACATTGGACTCAGCTTAATGTGATCAGTTTGGGACACCGTCGTTTTGATAACAATAAACGATACCCAAAATTAGATAAATTTACCAACCCTCCTTTAATTCACACGTATTACATTTCAAAATAGAATGAAAAAACTCGCCTTATATTTATGCACTGTGTATTATCCTTTAAGTCATAAGAATTGTATACATAATTTTAGAAAATTGATCAGTTGTTGATTGTCTACAATTTTTTTCTAAGAATCTCGTTGATAAATCGTTAGTAATCATAATCAACCTGTCATAGCGATTTCAAATTTCGATCTTTTGTTTTAACGTTAAATCCTTTCGCTTTCTGGCTTCCCTATCGACAAATTGCACTTAAGCGAGCAAGGCATTAAATGTAAATACGCTTCTTCTCAGTTCCGATAAGAATGTGTTGCTTTCTGCTTATCTGACAATCATTGGCCATCAGCAGGGTGTGCGTATTTCTGAAAAATTCCAGGAACAAGTAATACCCCCACTCCCTTGTTCATTCCTCATTTCCCTAGGTTGAAGAGAATTCTTGAAAATTCAAACAACAGCGAAGGGAAAGAAAAGAATGGGTTCCTTCTGAATACATTGTGACTATTCCTTTGCCAGTTAAAATGAGGTTCGAAAACGGATAACATTAACCGATGTCACGATCCCATAAAGCGATCATTTTAACATACAAATCAATAGAGAAAATCGGGATCCAGTGATTTCGATAACAGTAAGCGATTGATAACATTAACCGCTATCACATTAAGCGAAGTAAACTGTATTGCTTAACTTTGATATTTTATCTATACATTATCATATCACGTTTTGTTTCTGTGACATTCAGAAAAAAAATTTCTAAAAATAACAAATCAGTCTAATTTTAAGTACTAATGACTGTAAAATTTTCAAAGCACTAGTCTATCAATAGTTAAAATATCTGGTACTAAATGCCGGACTTTAGTTAAAAAATACAGAATATTTACATTAGGTATAAATTTAGGTCAGTATATTTTTAAGTGTTATTTAAGAGTGTTATAGGGGCATCCTGACCTGCATTTCTACCGCAATATTTTGATAATTGCTTTGAATGTCAGAAATGATTGCTTACCATGGGTATATCTTCGAAATCATCCGAAGGGACCATCAAAGCATCTTCGAACACTTCATCTAAAATGGGACTCGAATGGCAAAGCTGGAATATCAAAATACACTATAAGTTACTTAGCACTAGTAAACAGTTTGAATTCGGGAAAAATGGTTCTACATGACCGATGCGCCCTGCTCTTTTACCAATACATTTGTTTTACTCCCTGTATTTTTTCACTACTTTTTAAAAATAAGGAAGACAATCCTACCCCTCCATAAATTTAAGGTGCCTGGTGGGAGAGAAAGGGGTTCTTGGAAAACTGAAGTTCTGTGCGATTCAACTGTTGTTGTTACTAATCCCTCTGGTTTAGGACGGCCTACACCAGGTCCAATAGGCCCCGTCGCAATATGCCCTTGGTCCTTGGCAAAGGCAATATACAGCTTCAGTTTGAACGAGGAAACAACGAGGGCTGCAGACTGACCTAACAGCAAGAAGTTGTCCTCGTAATTAAGAATCATGGACCAAGCAGCCCAGTATTGGTTTGACATTTCCAGAGGTACTGTTTGAGAACTTATAGGACATTGTGACCAAGAACGTATTTGCGTGTACCAGTCGCTCTTAATGATCGCAGCTTATTTCTGGCCGGGTCGAGCCTCGACCTAGTTAGGAGATCGCTGACTGTCTGCGCACTTTCTTTTTGCATTTCTAGGCTTCTAAATCTGCAAAAATTGGGTAGTTGAAGCACAACAGTCTACTTTTTTGCTTCACGAGGGCTAATGAGACCGATATCTACTGCTCAAAGCCAATTCCGAACGGCTACGAACTTCCATGCCAGCAGGGTAATTCGAACCCATAACCTCTGGTACCGAAGCTTTTACAATAAAACGAGTTCTGCGATTTTGAGAATGCAGCTCGTTCGGAGTTGCAAAACAGATGCCTACATACATTTGCTTAGTATTCGTGCCCTACTTAAGTTGGCTTTACATTTTACGTTCTATACATTTTCTTAGCTGACTGATTTAAAATTATTAATTCTGGGCCATTGGCACAGAATTGTCAATACTAAATATAATCGCCAAATTTACAACTATTCGAATCTTTTATGTAGCAAAAGAAATCTTCCCCAAAATCTTTATATTTAATCTCTAAAAATAAATTAGAGGAAAAGCTTGATTTAGCGATTATTTTTTGAAAGATGATTTTTCTGCATTCATATTCATCAATATCGCCTGTCTTGATGCGAGATAAAGGAGAAAATGGCTGAATTTACTTACCATACAAAGTGCGGTGACCAGCAGAAGAAACGCCAAGCTCTGTCTTTGAGCCATTTTTGAATTAAGAATGAGAGAATTCCGAATCTCTGGAAAAAAAAAAGTCAACAAACAATATGAGAAAGCTTCTGGCCAACAATATGAAACTCTTACCAAAATTCATTCAAGCAGAATTCAAGAAAACAAATTTTACTGTTGTGTATTTCAAGAAAATTGTAGGATTCATAATCCACTGGTTTTATTTCGCGACAATTTGTAATAGAAAAAAACAACAACTTTTAGATGTGTAAAAGTTTAAATCTATTTACAGTAGAATAAGGTTCACTGACTAAATAGGATTAGTTTTTACTGTTGCTCTACTAAAGGAAATTATTCTGCAAGAATGAAAAAATTTTGTGTATCGTTAAAGAAGGGGTGAATATCTTTCTTATATATATGTATGTATAAAAGAAATATATGTTTATAATATGTATGTATATAAGAAATATATATGTATATAGCATGTTTATAGTATGTATATAGTATGTATATATGTCTATAGTATATATATATATATAGTATATGTATATAATATATGTATGTATATGTATATTATACATATTCATGTGTACATAAAATATATATGCATTAATATATATATATATATATATATATATATATATATATATATATATATATATATATATATAATGTTATATATCTATACACATATGTAATTATATCCTCTGGTCCCAATAATTATGTAGCCGCTATTATTTTTACTTGCCCAGGCTACTGGGCAAGGAGAAGCCTAATCAGCTAACGGTAATAACGATGCAGTCGGGCCATTGAAAGAGACCAGCACAATTCTAACTAAAATTTTATTTTAGAGTTGATAAAACGGACATCTTAAAGACAAGAGAAAGATACAACAAGCGCTCTGCTCGAATTTGAAAACCTTCTTTGGCAAACTCTTATACGAAGAAATGATTTTACACTTTTCATGGTTGTAAACTATGTAGGAAAACTATTTAGATGCTTTAAAAATATTTAGGAAAGGGTGAAATTTCCTTTCCTCCGGCACCTACCTATAAATAGATCTTTAAGATTGGGGGGGGGGGGTCAAGAACGTCAGATTTAAACCCATGAGGGCCACTATGGGGATGCCCATATATCTTACCTTTCTCGAACTCGAGTGATTTTATTTTATAAACTGCTCTATCAGTTTAAGTACTCCTGACAGGTATACATAACCTAAATATTTTGTGTATCTCATGAAATGAAATATATATTTTTTTTAATTTTAGAATTCCACTAAACTAACTTCAAGCATATGACAGATGTCTGTGCAATCTAAGTACAGTATCTGACTTTAACGATAAAACTGTAATATTCTTGAGTCAGAGCACCTGTAACATTTTTTAAAGGAAAAAGTTACTGGTTTAAATGAATAAAAATTATTATTTTAAGTAAAAAACCATGTGAGACTTTGTTTTAGAAAATTCCAAAAATGAAATACTTTTATTCTTAAATTACCCATTTTAAACCTTTCTGTTCATTCTTAAATTTTAAAAAGAGAAAAAAAAATAGATATCAAATGTTTTTTTATAAATCTATTTTCTCTGATTTGTTAACCACTTCAAGAGGGAAAAAATAGTTAAGATTTTTTCCCTCTCAGAAGAGATGAATTTGTAAATGGGTGTCACTGATGTGGTTGGTATTTCAATCTTTCGAATAATATACACATTTAAAATGTTAACATAGCTTCATAGTGTTTTTAAGCAAATAAAAGCTCACTTTTGGCTTAAAATTATGGAATAAATTTCATTTACTGACTTTTGAAGCCCACCAACAATATACACACTCCAGTTTGTCATTAACAAAAAAAAAAAAAAAAAAAAAAAAAAAAAAAAAAATTAATGTGTATTTTTTAAAATTTGGGGGCTTTGTAAAGTGGGGGCCTCGGGCCAATGCTCCGAATGCCCCGCCGTAAATCAGGCCCTGGGTACAACCACCCACCCATAGAACAACAGACTGCAAAAAAAAAAAAAAATCCAGAAGTTCTTAATTCTTAATGTATTAAGACATGGCGACATAGTATAAATACAAATTCATAAGCCATGTTCGACATGGCTTCTGAATTTATACTGTATTTTAAAATTTGTTTTACATTTTTGTAACATTAAATAATAATAAAAATCTCAACTAAAATTTAACAAAATGGTGAGAGCTTCGCATGCAAAAATTTCTCTCTATAAAAACAGTTATTAATGAAGTTAATACTGGCGTAGACTGCATCTGTGTATTCCCTAAAAATTTTACATGATTTCAGTTTCATAATTCTTTAACAAATATCAATGTTATAAAATTTAGTTGTGTGTTTAGAAAAATTACAGTCATCAAAGTGTTTTTTGATTTTTTAAATCTTTGAAATTATGTGCTTTTTAATTTGTATGTATATGCATTCAAGCAAGTATGTAATATATATATATATATATATATATATATATATATATATATATATATATATATATATGTAATAATAATTTCCCTCTAGTCACAATAATTATGTAACCCGTATTGTTTTTACTTGCCCAGGCTACTGGCAAGGAGAGGCCTAAATAGCTAACTATAATAAAAATGCTGTCGGCCGACGTTGAAGAGAACGGCACAAGTCGAATTAAAACTTTATTTCAAAGCTGTCAAAACGGACTTTTTTTCTGCTCAACGACAGACAAGAGAAAGACACAAACATCACTTTAATCGAACAGAGGTGCACCCAAGAGCGAAGACATAAAGAATTTTCCTACTTACTGAGCGAATTTAAGTGTAAGATCGGGAAAAACGCGGAGCCGTTGGCCGGCGACAGATGTAAAACGTGTTGAATAGACAGAAAATTGGCATCTATAGGATAGAAAGTTTTGGGAAATGGATCGAAAAAATTTTAAGTCGAGGACGCTCCTTTGATTAAGACATTGAGAGGCTGGGAAAAAGATTTTAAGGAATTAGAGGGAGAGAGAGGAGGTTTTTAAGGAAATATTAAAGTTGAATAATTTTGATATATTATGTATATAAGCACAAAGATGTACATATTCACATATTGAAATACACACACACTATATTTACATACACATATATAGACATATATGCACACACGCATATATATATATATATATATATATATATACACATACATTATATATACATCTACTCACACATATATTTACATACACAGATATAGACATATACGCACACGCATATGCATATATATACACATACATTATATATACATTTACAAACACACACACATACACACACATACATACACATATACACACACACACACATACACATATACACATACATAGCATCGAGATTCTTGTGAAATGAACAAGATATGCATCTAGTTATTCTAGGAAAAAACATTGAATGACTGTTAATACTGATTTATACATATTTTCTTTTTTTTACAATAGATGTGTTGCATAATTCTACTGGGAAATTAAAATTGATTATATACTTCCTGAATGACATATTCCAAAGGGTAGAATTTTTAAATTAAATTTCACAAGTTTCCTTTAAATAAATAAATTGTTCATGAATTATAAAGTTAGATACACCTCAAACCTTTCAATAGATGAAATTATTTTGTGATGTACGTAAGAAAATATAAATATTATATAAACTACGTATTGATCTACATATCACACGCTTACAAACCAGGGTTGTTATTTTGACATGTCAAAACTGATTTTGACCAGGTCACTGGATAAAAGTGGTTTTAACTGTCCAAAAATGGTCAGAATTGTAAAAAATAGTTTTAAATAGTGTTATTTTTAATATATAATATCTTTTGTAATTAGAAGTGACTTTGAATAAGCAATAAAAATAGTAGTGCAGTTAAACAAAATAGGGAACTAACAAGTTCACGAGAATTAACATGATTATACAATATAATAAAAATGTTTGAATTTTAAAAATGAACCATGCACATGATATTGGAAAAATGTAATCCAGTTGCAGTAAAAAACATAAAACATCAGTTACAGTTAAAAAAGAGTACAGTTAAAGATACACTTGGACGTGATGTCTGGTGGGTTGCCACGAAGATGGTTAAAGGCATTCACATAAAATTTGTTGATTTTACAATACATTTCATGAACTGTTGTGACAGCTATAGAAAGATTATTTTCAAAGTTTGACGTAATTCAAAATAAATGACGAAATCATTTAAATTGAGAGATAACCACAAAACTTGTTACTTGTCACCGTTTTTTGAATTCGACATAAATCACATATAAAATAGCTTGTATAAAAAAATAAGTAAAACATTTTTTTTGTGTCTTGGTGTTACGTTATATTTGTTTTTTGCTGGTGTTATTTATATGATGACATTTTTAACAAATGCAACTTGCCTTTATCATATGCTAGTAAACTGTGTTCGATTAGTATTAAATATATAAAGAAAAGTGAATGTCAGTGGTCAAAACGGGTCAAAATGGGAATTGACCAGGACGGTTAAAACCGATACAACCCTGGTACAAATGTATATGTATTTCAGACCTGTCAACCAAGAAAGAGAAAATAAATCCAATCACTTTGTTTCTGAATCATTTTAAAGGATTTTGAATTTTTTTGTTCATGCCGTTAATTATGACTTAAAAGTAACGAATGTAAGAAAATGTTTACCTGCTTGAGGAGCGAGAGCCGAGATGGACAGGTGAAACGCCGGCGAAAATACCGGTGTTTACTGGGAGGTCGTTGAGTTTGGTTACCATTGAACTCTGCGAATCTTCGAACGCGACAGCCCCAGGGTTTGAACCTCCCGACCTGCCATACCAGTTCTCAGATAATTTTCGTTCGGGAAAGCTCTTTGCGAAATAGAATTGTCCTACGGGAAACCGCTACGTGAAACGTCGGCAGCATACGGATGGCCCAGCGGGATGTGGTCACTCCCCCCTTGCTCCCCAGATATCCTTAAATTGCGCGTTTAGATGGAAATTGCCCTAGCGAAAGGATTACCAAACGCGGAAATAACACCGTAAAAAGCGCCCTACTCATGAAGGTTTTGCAATGAAAATACATGGACTCCGCTTAATGGGATCGCGGTACTGTTATCAATCGTTTAATTGTTATCGAAATTACTGGGTCCCGGATTTTCTCTATTCATTTGTACGTTAACATGATCGCTTTATGGGATCGTTACATCGGTTAATCTAATCTTATCAGTTTTCGAACCTCATTTGAACTGGCAAAGGAATATTCCCAATGTATTCAGAAGGAGCCTATTATTTTCTTTCCCTTCGATGTTGTTCGAATTTTGGAGAATTGTTCCTCTTTCACCTAGGGAAATGGGAAATGTTACATTTTCCTGGAATTTTTCAGAAATACGCGCATCTTTTTTATACTACACCTTTGTCTCTACATAAGCGAAGTCCATTTCTCAAACTCTTTTCAGAAACAAAGTCTTTGGGAGGGAGGCAAGCCGTTACAATACCTACTGAGACATATAGAGATGATCCTAAATATCACGAAAGTTTTACTTTTCCCTATATTTTCTGTTACCTATCTGTAAAGGCTACAGTTATCAGGGTTCCCACGGTCCTTAAAAGTCCTTAAGAACTCCTTAATTTTAGCTTTCACTTTTAAGGACCCTTAAAACTACTTAATTTTCGTCAAAGGTCCTTAAAAACTCCTTCATTTTTAAATTGGAATGCGATCACAATTTCTCCATCGACGAGATCCACAGTCTCATGTGATTTCCTATCAGTTTTCTTATGTGACAAATAAATAATCTTTGCGATACTGAAAAGGTTTAAGGTATAAAGTCAGCTGCCCTTTCCTAATAACTAACAGTTCTGCAGATTTTAATTAAGCGAAGCGTGGAGGATGGGGGTTTGTAGATATTTCACTCACTTATGGAAGTTTCATTTTAGTTGCATTGAATATAATAGAAAAGTCTAAAACTTTCTTTTTTCCCAAGCAACGCCGGGTATAATCAGCTTATATATATATATATATATATATATATATATATATATATATATATATATATATCAGTCATTTTTAAACCCTTAGAAAGTACTGTTTATAATATTGTTTATATTCAAAAAATTTTTTTTAGTTTGATCACTCAAAAAACTTTAGATGTACATTTTTCAAAATTAATTTTTGTCAAATAGATTTATCTTATATTAATTTTTAGGCCTATTTAAAAACTTAATTCTGAAATATTGTAGGGCATTTATTAAACATATCTTGTCTGGTTCATAATCATTAAAATATGTTCCTCAGGAGATAGGATTTATTCCGTTATGTCGTGTATTTCAAGTAGGTCCTTATAAAAAGTTACTTTGGTCCTTAGAAAGTCCTTAATTTTTGTTCTTTAAAAAGAGTGGGAACACTGGCAGACGTACATAATACATCTATGTATTTGGAAAAAATGTAAATTGATGTGCGCTGTTCGAAGAATCGTAAATCGCCAATAAGAATGGAAAATTTATAAATGATCGAAATGACTTGAACATTTTGAAGATTGTTTATAAGATTATCATGTACCTACTATCATTAGGAAAACCCTTTTCTAACTGAACATAAAAACTGTATAATCTATTTTTTTAGCAGTATCTAAAATGGGACGCCTGGCATTAAAGAGTTAAAGTAAATGTATTTTTGTACTTGGCTTTATCTTTTCGGTTTTGAGTTTATAAATACTACACAAAGTTACAAACTATTTACATCAATTTATGACATCGGATAGTCCTAAACCCTTTTTACAGCTATTTTTTCCACTTGGAGCTTTTGTTTTTGTTCTTGACAACATTTTTTGGCATTAGCATTCTCACGCACGATATTTTCTTACTCATTATTGGTGATACCTTTGAGTTTAAGTGTACATTTTGTTTCATACCCAACCATGGTTATTCCAATAGTTTTTTTGAAGTTTTGTGCTCGCCCCCCTAATTTTTTTGAGCAGTGTAGAAAAACAGCCTTGTAAATTTATCTTGTAGAATTTAGATTGATACATTGACTTTATGAATGTGAATGGACACATTGGCTTCATGAATGGGTATGATACATTGAATTTATGAGTGTAGATTGATACATTGAATTTCAGTGTAGATTGATAGATTGACTTTATAAATGTGAATTGATACATTCACTTTATGAATGGTGGTGATACATTGAATGAGTTTGGATTGATACATTGATTTATGAATCTGGATGCTGCATTGAATTTGAGTGAATTGACACATTGACTTTATTAGTGCTTTGAACAGTTTGAATTACGTATATATTAATTAAAACCCCGATACGTTTTTGTAATCTCCCCAAATCCATTGATATTTTGTTGACATTGAATCTCCCAGTAGGATATTACGTTTTAAGTGAGCAAAATTAGGTGCATTTGGTCTCACAAAACTCGTCTAACGGTTAACCGCGATTAGCGCCAACCAATGGTGGGAAACAAATCTCCGTTTAAAAAGAGAGTAATCGCGGTTAGCCATTAAACGACTTGGGTGAGACCTGCCCTTAAAGTTATTCTAACGTAGTGATTAATGCAATATTGGGTCTAGATAATATAGTCAATTCTCAGTCCACAATTTGTAACAGGTTGCCCTGATTTATTACTATTAAAATATACATTACGAAACAAAATTATGTTAAAGCTCAGGCCAAGGCGACTTTTTGGTCTGGGTTTTTGACACTATACTACAAAGGGTTTTCGCTTCGACCACGCCTTAAGATGTCCGAGGTGATTAGAAGGTCGGACGTGACACCGAAATGTCAGACTGTGATGCGCCAATTAACGGACCAATCGGAGGCTAGCAGGACAGCGACGCTGGAAGGAAAAACCAATGGGAAGAGGCGAAAGGGGACGTCAGGCCGCACGAGATTTTCGCTGGGGAGTAATTAGGACGAGAACGAGCGGAGGCTTCGACTTGTAGATGTTGGTTTTTTGGAGAGATTTTCTCCCGTTTTGTGTGGGACTCAAGGAGTCCTAGTTGTACCCCTGTACAACGGTATCTGTCGGCACCTGACTGCAGATTTTTTTTTGTTTCGCCTTGAACCTGGGACTTTTAGGTTCGCACCAGCTCACCTGAGCCCTGTGATGACCATTCGGAAAATTTGTGCGTAACTTCTATTTAATCAAGAATAAACGTTGTTATTGTTCTAAGCTGTACGTCGTGTCATAACCACTTCGACACCCATATGCTACCCGAGGATCCAGTGACGTTACACTTTCTCTAATCGGCAATGATCATTGTTTATATTGTTAACATTATGATTTAAAGTTCCACATAAATTTTTGATTTTAATTTTGCGACGAGTTTTTCCACTACGTCTGTACACTGCTATTAGTTCCAACAACAGATTTGACCATAAAATAATTTAACAGGATTTGGACAAAAACTTTATTAGTAAAAACTACTAAAAAAGTATAAATAAACGTTACACAGGAGTAAAAAAGTAGGAAAAAACCGCATCTTCTTTTCGCTACACCAGGCATTGATGGAAGCAGGCGCAGTGTTGGCGCGGCGCAGACAGTTTAATAATTATGCAAATTGAACGTATGCTCTGAGGCCTCTCCCCTCTGCTTTGGAATCTGCTCGCAGCAAGATGTAGAACTTGTTGGAAGAAGACTCTAGGACGGCACCGGGTGCGATATCTTCGCCGCAATAGCTGCATAAAGAGATTAATGATAACACATTCCTTTTACACTAACATACAAGTGAAATAAAATTACTAGAAGTGCTAACCCTGCTTATATTAAAGTGATAATGCAGTTGCAAATTGTGTATTTATAAAAGCATAACTTCTCCAAAATGAATAGTTTTTGGTGGTCAAATAGACTGACTCATCAGATAGTCAACACGATTGTAGAGTTTTCCCCCATTTGGCGACTTTGGCAAGTGACAAAATAGTCCAGCCAAAAGAAAATTAGGGTTTGGCTTGGTTTAGAGAGCTACTGTCTACTGTTCTGCTACATGAGGCTAATGAGATCGGGACCTTCTGCTTAATGTCGATTCCGAACGGTTACGAACATTCAGCCCTCAGCCTCGAACCCTCGAACTCCGGTATGGAAGAGTACATTCAAAAAATTTTGATAAAAAGTCCATCAACGATAAAGTTTGATAAAAAAATCCATCAACGAAACTATAAATTTTAATCTTGCCCTCTAGTTGTCCGATCTGTTTTTTTCATTTTCTTCTTACGAAAAAACTCTGATCGAGGGTGTCGCACATATCTCTTTTGTCCCATTCGTCCTCTTCGAAGAATTTTGAAGAATTTCGAATTCGCCAGCAGTGGACTCCGCTTAATGTGATTCGTTTGGGACACTTTTATTTTGATAACAATAACCAATTGATAACAATAAACGATGTGCAAAATTAGATAAATTTACCCCTACCCCTTTAATTCACAAGTATTAAATTTCAAAATAAAATGAAAAAACTCACCTTATATTTATGTACTGTATATTATAGTTTAATACATAAGAATTGTATATATATAATTTAAAAAATTAATCAGTTGTTGACTGTCTACAATTCTTTCTAAGAAGCTCATTGATAAATTGTTCGTAATTATAATGTTTTTTAAAGTCATCGGAGTGGTGGTGTCCTCCACGTTTCGACACTTTCAATGCAATTCGGAAGCTGAGAACTGCGCTTCAGCATTGCGCTGACTCATTTTTGGTAGCCTGTCATAACGATTTAAAATTTCGATCTTTTGTTTTAACGTTCAATCATTTCGCTTTTTGGCTTCCCTATCGACAAGCTGCACGTAAGTGGGCAAGACATAAAATGTGAATGAGCTCCTCAGTTTCGATAAGAATGTGTTGCTTTCTGCTTATCTGACACCCTTGACCACCAGCAGGGTGTGCGTATTTCTCAAAAATTCTAGGAACGTGTAGTACACCACTCCCTTGATCATTCCTCATTTTCCTGGGTGGAAGAGGGAGAATTCTCGGAAATTAAAACAACTACGAAGGGAAAAAAAGTTTGAGTTCCTCCTGAATACATTGTGACTATTCCTTTGCCAATTAAAACGAGGTTCGAAAACGGATAACATTATCCGATGTAACGATCCCATAAAGCGATCATTTTAACATACAAATGAATAGAGAAAATCCGGGACCCAGTGATTTCGATAACAATAAGCGATTAATAACATTAACCGCGATCCCATTAAGCGGAGTCCACTGTACTTTTCTGCGGTTAGTAGGTTCTATTATTTCAAAATTAGCCTGTCTGTCAACATAGTCGAGAATAACTTATTTCCACTTCCGACCCGAAATGTCAATTACTATAACAACAAATAGAGAAAATATTATCAGATAACACAGTTGAAAAATGTGTGGAATATAAAGCAAATATTTCGTGAAGATGTGAACGCCATGAAGTTTGGATCGACAAGCAGTCGATACTTACAAGTCTCCCTCGTCCATGTTTCCAGAACGTATTTCGACGTGCTCGTAGACGCACAGTCCATTATAAGGACTCCCCGCTTTGTCCATCCTTGCCCTGAAGCTGAAGTCGTCAAAGGTCACCCTCACTCTCTTTCCAGCCGGTGCCTACAGAAAAAGAAAAATTAAATTTTTGTTAGAATTAACAGACTGGTGATAAAACATATCTTTTTTGATTGATCTTATATAACTAGTGTTAAAAAGAAATAAAAGTTACATAAAAAGGTTTAACATTAGATTTAGGGACTGAGCCCATTTGACTCATTAAAAATTTTATCACTGTATGTATATAAAACTTTAACATCACTTTTCAAAAACATACGTTGATTTTTAGTTAAGTAATAAAATATATGTAAACTTTCATTCCTCTTCCCCTTCATTTCCCATTATCCAATGGGGTAGACCTATTCTCAAGGTTGTGAACCAATTGGACTCATAGAATAGTTTAACAGTTAATCGCATATTTTGGTCCTATCAGGCCTGGGATATTTTCCAATTGGCTGAAGAGCTAAGAAGTAAATATAGAGAAGAAGTCGAGAACACTTCCATTCCGATGACAGAAATGCGTGCTATTGACGCACGGAAGAAGGGTCAAGTTCAACCATCGTGCCAAAGAAACGGATGTAGAAACCATTGTGCTCAATGAAATAGAAATGTTTGCGGATAATGGGTTTTAAAAACAGATTTTATATGTAAAAAATGCGTTCCTTGAATTTTTTGATAATAAACATTTTATTTAAATTTGGAACTATTTTCTTTGCAAAAAAAACATCAATTTTCTTGTGTGAGTCAAATGGGCTCACTTCAATAAAAATAGGTATAGGATCAACATCCGTAAATCTAGTGTTAAAAATTCATATATATATATATATATATATATATATATATGTGTGTGTGTGTGTGTGTGTGAATGCCCTAAATTGGAGAATTTCGACATTCACCGGTGAATGTCAACATACACCAGATACCACGGAAAAAGTCCGAATATTTGATTTTATTCTTTTATATTTGGACTATCATCGGTGTATGTCGACAAACCTCATGCACAAATGGTGGATGTTGAAAAAAATATTTTTGTTACGTTTTTAAATCATATTTTATCATTTAAACATGTGTAAAAAAAAGCACATATCATGAAGAAATACTCCAAAGTCCCTGTGTCCATTCCAAAGGAAAATATAGAAGTTTCAACCTACTACACCTTCTATCAAGCCCTGACTAAACAGCAGAAGTTTATTTGTATTAAAAGAGCGGCCGAAAAAGATAATTTTTAATTAATGCAATGAAAGCGTTACAAATCTCAAACTTTTTTCTCCTACTCAAATTGCAGAAACGGTGCGAATACAAGTCCCTGATGTCGACCGTGGTCATACAGATGTCCGAATTGTATTGGCGGTTGTTGTCGGAATAGACGACTCCGACTTTTATAAATTAAAAAACAAAAATAGTACTCTCAAGCAGATTTATAACGGTAATCAGTTTATACTTTGTAAAGAAAAGTTACTCTCCACAGATGAGATTTCTTCTCAAGAAATGTCGCTGAGAGAAGCCGCTGCGGCTCATTCGAGAAGTGGAGGGCATGGCTATAAACGCTGTCAATGCAAAAAGATATGTTTCATTACTAAATGCGATTGCAAATGTGAGGGACTCTTGTGCAATTCAAATTACTATAACAGCTTAAATTGTTGCAACAAATAAGATAGTATAACTCAATCACATAATTAAGTCAGTTATTGGTATTTTCTGTTCTAAGAATGTTCGGTTTGTTTTAAATTCAACAGTTACATGCGCCAGTACTATAGATTTGACTGAATTACGGAGAAGAAAATAAAAATATCCGAGATGTTCAACATTTACCATTAGTGCATGGTGAATGTTGACATTGACTGGTGTAAGTCAGGAATAAGGGTATTTACCAAATATTTCGGACATCCAGCAAACGACTACGCGAATGTTGACATTCACCGGTGAAAGTCGACATTCTACAGATTTCGGTCTTTCACAGTATCATATATATAAATTAATATGTCACATGTACCTTATCGTATATCAACATGTATGTGTTAGTTTGATTCCCTTTACTGGGGAAAAATTTGCAGATTTTTCGTGCTACAGCGAGAAATTTTCATTTGATTATTTTAAAGTTCAGGTTAACTTGTGATAAGAGCTGTTAAAAGCTCCACAATTGTCACAATCACACTAGAAAACTGCTTATTCTTTTAAAGGAAAAGGAAATAATTTATTGATTCTTCAACACGTGATAATGCTTTTAGAGGGTACTTTTAAATTAATGTTGGAAAGCAATTACTGTTAAAAGTTGTCAATATAGGGCACCACTAATTTTATAAATTATTCATGTATAATTAATTTGTAATGGTGTACTTTATTGGGTTCTATTTTATTGTAAAATGGGTGAAGCTATAATGAAAGTATTTGTGCACATATTGCGAGGAAATAATAAAGAAATCTTAGCAGACATTATGATATATTGAAACGGGCTTTAATACATTGTATGTGGGCCACGTACTAGTATAGGTTAGTATAACAACACGTTTTGTTTGTGGGTACAAAAATAACGGTATACACAGGAAAACGAAACCGAATGTTCTTGTCTACTACATAGATTCTGGAAAAAATGAGACAAAAACTAGTTTTTACCTCAGTCGAAGCGGAACCACAGAACGGGAAGGTGGATTAAAAAAATCAATTTAGATTTAAAATTAACTTTTTATTTATCCTTGAGAAAATGATATTATATATATGTATATTTATATATATATTTATTAGTCTGCTTATATATTTGTTTATATATTTGAATATAAAATACGAAAAGTTGGTTATAAAATTAAATTTTTGATCTATTAAGATTTAACTGAATAACTAAATTAACGCATAAAACGCCCGCTTCCGGTACCATTCCGCTGCGAAATGTACCAGCACACAATGTGTTAATTGTGGTTAGAAAACTAAAGTTGGATTAATTTCAAAAGGCATGCCTTACTGTTACAATCCAGGAACAGCTTTCGTTCGGAGACCTGCTTGGGTAACCTGGAGTTGTGATTTCTCTTTCTTGAAATATTTCACCTCCACATGTCAAGTCACCTAATTTAAAAAACAAACATGTAGCTTTTTTTATTGCCTGCAATATCATATTTTTTATGACTCTCAAATTGAATAGATATTTGAGTCTTTATTGATTAGCAATTGTAATATCAGTCTCTATTGAAGTCTCTAAGATATAAAATACACTCACACTCTAGGGCTAGACGATATCAGAAATTTAATATCGCGATATATCTCCAAATTTATATTGATATCATTGATATATCACGATAATACTTTAAATTAGGAGGGTATGTTACTATTTTTGAATAATCTTAGCTTCCTTTTATTCTAAACCTTTTTTCCTGTTAAATCAAATTTTTATAATTATAATTTGATCCTAAAAATGATGATTTCTGAAAGATAAAAACAACTTTTTTTACGTATTTTAAAACGTATTTTAAGTTTGTGCCCGTCATAACAATAGTTTCTATTATAACATAAGAGCAATATAGTTTAACAATCAGCTACAGATTAAGCTGAAATTGAGCTTAAGATGTGTACTTACAGATGTGTACTTAACTCGGTAAGAAATTCTTTTAAGGACATGCAGTCTTTTGACATAGAATATACTAAATATTTATGCGTGTATAGTATTTTATCTTGTTAGTGCAACATTTTAATAAAGCTTGATTGTACAGACATGTAATTAGCCTCTGATGAATGGTATCGTAGAAACACTTTTGTTAATACTCAAGGACCTACATATATATACTTAAAATGTTAGAGTTACTGTTTTTACTTATCGTTTCTTAGACTTCTTATTTCTTTCTCAATATTTAGTTTAGTTTTGAAGTCTCAAAAGAAACCGTTTGTGCGAAATGATTACCCTGAACTTACCATAGTAATCTCCTGACAGAATTTCACATTTTTTGCCTTTCGTGTTTGGCGGACATACGCATGTGCAACCTTTTTTTCCTGGCTTGTAAGGAGAAAGATATCCTTCGTTCTGGCAGTGCATTTTGTCTCTATTCGGGCAATCCTCTGCAAAAGCAAAAAGGGAAATTTACTTTAATCGGAAAGTAATACATAAGTATCACAAAAGCTATGAAGTTCCAGAGCAGAAGAATACGTTGTAAAAGTTGAAAAATACGTTTTGAAAAATACATTGCACTTCATGCGAAGTGTGAACATAAAGGCTTTGATTATAAAGGGAAATATCAGCGAACTCTTGCCTTGAACACACAAGGCGCATCCAGAAAGTAAGTTTCCCCCCTTTAAAGTAAACGTAATTAGCCGTGTCAATTGCGCGTGCGTAACAGATCTATGACGTACTAATCATATGCCAACTGGACAAGTCCCGATTCGTGCCAGTAGCGGGGTAGCAGTGGTCCGAAATGGAAACTAATCCTTCCTGCAAGGTTCGGTTGGTGATCTCGAATGCATTGCGCCAATTGAAATTCATCGTCAGCTCTGTCAGGTCTAGGAGCAGAAACTGACACCTTAGCACAAAATTCAATGCTTAGGAGCAACACTCACATGTCTGCAACGGTATCACGATGACGGCGACGAGTTCCTCTATAGGATCATCACTGGCAATGAAACTTGAATTTCGCACTATACTTCGAAAACCAAGCAGTAGTCAATGCATTGATATGATGGTGGATCTTCGAATAGGGGTGCAACAGATGGCGCCACTAAAATTTTGAATCCACATTCCAAGTCGTTGCCATACCATTCTTAGAAACTTTTGAAAAAATTTACCATTGCTATTCCCTCCTACAGAAACTTCTAGTTTCGGTTTCATGCTCGAAAAAGTTACGACAACAGCAGCAGGAACACTACTACTCCATTTCACTCAACATATATAACGTTATCACTTACGTCACGGGTGACGTCACGACTTCAGGATACGTGGATTCGTGGGGGTGAACTCTTATTTTCTATCTACTGGTGAGTAAACACTGAGATGGATGTCTTTGATGCAATCAATCTTTTCAAAATTGTTCGATAGTAAACTACTTGCATCAGTTTAACCAAGATAACTGGAGTGGAGTCTAATGTTTAAGGAAACTAAATTATAAATACTTTATTACTGTTCTGTTGTAAGTATATATATATATATATATATATATAATGACATGTCTATGAGAAGTCAACGAGTCAGTAATGTCTTGATAGTGCTTTTATTCATGACCATTACACAGTTTGACAGTCAATCGGCAAGCATGGCGGCTAGCGTCCACACTCTAACAAAGCTACATTTGGCCAAGGTTCATACAGAAACCCTTTCTGAAGACGCTCTATTTCAATTATTACAAGCGTTTTTGTATGGAGTTATTAGTGATTCATGTGCCTGAATTAAAGAGTGCGCTGCGTTTTCTGCCTTTAAACCCCAAATTATTAATTTTATGTTTCCAAACCTGACTATATATACAAATATATCACAGTATGTGATCTAACTTACCATCGCATGAATACAAAATATTGGCTAATTTTGCGTCTCTGAACGTGATTCCACGGCTTCTTCCGATCAAAGTCTGCAGTCGAGGATCCAAACTGACCATCGTATTCTTCTCGAATACTTTACTGCTGAACGACTACAGAAATTTATCAACAAAATTTATTCATAAGATAGAGAAAAGAAATTTTTTATACATTTATTACTAACTGAAATAATTACACCAATCAACAAATTTTTATTCTATTTAAGTTATTTAACCGCTTGAGTGCTGAAGAGTTTTCTTATATATGTGCTAATAGTGAGGAATGAAATGCGTAGTCATTTTTTGGAGAACAATAGAAATGGTTATAAATAATACTTATTATTATGTAACAAGTCATTTTTACCAACAGAAATATTCTTCATTGTCACGTATTACAAAAATGTTAGGCTTCACAAATTCCATTAATTCCTTTTTTACATAGAGCTCAAATGAAGTTGGATCATCTAATTCCATTACCATTTTTTTTACTTCATACATCCCATTGCCACCCAGGCCATTTTTCTAAAGAAAACTTTGTACTTACTGGTAGTCTTCCTGTGGCATTTTTGCTGGCTAACCCTTCCTCCTCTATATCATCCATAATGATCGGTATAACACTTGCTGAGAAAGTGAAAACAGTTTCTAATTTCTATACAACAGAGCAAAGTTTTTTTACTACCAATAAATAAATAAATAAAACACGCTCATTTTGTCTACCGTATCACAATCTACGGCTGTACTGCATGACTACTTACCAGTGTATTTTATTTTAATTCTTATATTATTAAAAATCCGAATTGAGTAAAATGAATACAAACTGCGATTCATAGGAATTCAACTGCTCTCAATTGATGCGAAAATGATACTAACCAACAGCAACGGCTCCGCATTTTCGGTACAAAACAAGAGAAGCGGTATCGTGCTTCTCCGAATTTTTGGCACATAACAAGCGAATTGCGATAGCTCTTCGCCGCACTCAAACTGTTAAGAGTACAAGGAGCGTTGAATCTCATATTTTAAATTTTTAACGATATTTTTATATATAATAACAATCTGTAATATTGTTACATGAAATGTATAAACCACTAAAGTCTATTAGAAAATAATTTCTGATTAAAATGCGAGACAATTTTCCTCCAACAATATTCCTTAAAATGTTTTTATTGCACAGCATACTAACCAATTGCTTTTATCTTTAAATTTTATGTTTAGAATTTAATTATTACTCCAAAATACTAAGTATATCTATTAGACTACGAGTGTTACTGATGTATATGTTGTAGTTAACGTAAGACGTCCTGTGCTTGGAATCTAAGATTTGATGTCGTCTTTCTGGTGATTAGGAACTTACCATGGGGCTGTAGTGCATGACGGAGGTGACGTCGTAGGGCACTCCCCGGGGGTCGTCGTTTCCGGGCCTGAACTGGGAGGCCATTCCTTGCTGGATGTTGTGCCACAGGATTTTGATGACGGACGACCGGTCTTTGCGAGAGTGTTCGTGGAAGAAACCGAGGGAGTGGCCGATCTCGTGCATCGCGATTTGCAACTGGGGAAAAACGCAAAGTTTCAGAGTGAGATCTAAAGCATTGACAACATACTAATAAAAATCTGATGTGAAAATTACAGGACTTGCGTGCACACGAATTAAATGATACAATTTTCTAAAATTTTTTAATCTTTCAATTTGTAACGGCGTGCCTTAACGGTGTGCCGACATCAAAGACCTTGCTTTGAGATATGGACTTCGCTTATGTGGAAACAAAGGTTTTGTTTTTCCCGGCACCAAGATGTCTAGACTGTTTTGTCCTACAGTAGCGAAACAACAGGTCAGACGACCGGGCGGCTAGACTGACAATCAGAAAAATGATTGTCGGAACCACAAGGGAATGCCGCGACGTTGGATCTTTCGCCAACACGAAATTCCAGAGACTCCCCGGTTTGCAGCCGGTGATTGTCTAGCCCAGACCAACCCAGTTGGTTGAAGGTGATATTATCGCTAGATGATCCAATGATGAAATTGTGGGTGAGGCCCCCTCTCTTAGACGCCCCTCCCCTAAAAAGAGACGAGATGAGACTTTTTAAAGAAGTAGTTAGCTAGCATCCAGCTCATTAGGAGGTCGTCTTGACCAGTCTCTCCCTCGGAGAGTTTTTCTTAGCGAAAATCCCACCTGGGGATATATCTCTTTCTGAGATTGATAACGATACCCTGTGCCTTGTGTTTTCTTTTAATTCGTTCTTCTTCAGGATCGAACATGTATTCCTCTTAGGAATTCTGACTTTGTTTTTATCTTAGCAGATACCAATTGCTACTTCGAACACTCTCGTCTAATTGAGTGTACCGTCTACATAATTGCTACCGAGAACTTTTACGCGAAGCTACCAAATTGTTATCTTCCGTCGGTTACTAAACCATTCGGCATTTACCTTATGTGTACGTCTCTATTCAGGCCTACGTCTATTGTATCACATGCTTGTGAACTATAATTGTATTGTGTGTATATAGATGCTAAGTGTAAATAAATCCTTTAATCAAGAAACGCCTGCTTCTTCATTGTGTCACCTAAAACAGGGACGTTACAGGTTCATTATAAAACTTATGATCTGCACATTCCCTTAAAAGTATAAAGTTTAATTTCTGAAGATAAGGGTATTTTAAGAGTAAGGCTCGAGTGCTGCCATCTGGAGGTAATAATTGTGTTGAGATTTTTTTTTTTTTTTGTAAGTATTTCATCATAAACCAAAATTTTTCTCGATTAGAATACCTACTTTATTCCGTCAAAGAAAGTAATAAAACAGTAAAAATACTATGTGTAAGTTATAGATTTTAATTAAAAAACGGACTTGTTTTCTGTAGAAAACAAAGATTAAAAAGCATTGTGTCAATTGCATGCAAAGACGTCGATAAGACGTTTGTTGCATTGTCATAGAAATAAAAATTGCCATCTGGCGGAGATCGGAAACGTTAAAATCAACCATACTGATATTTTACGTTACGTAAAATACGGATTGTAATCAAAATAAAGGTAAACGAATAGATGTTACAAAGTTCTAAATAGGAAATTTGAACGTTCTAATAGTATCATTTGTGAGTTATACGAGCTACCTATGTATAATGTTAGGCGTCATATTTAAACTAGTCAAAATTTTTTCAGGGATCGCCAAAATGGATAGTTAGAAGTTTGAAGGTTAAACTTTACTCGTACGTACATACGTCACACTATAATTAGTCAAAATAGATTCAGAGATAGTCAAAATGTCTATTTCTGTTGAAATCTGTGTATTGAACATTTTCGTGATTACAATACTGTTTTTGTCCGCTCAAGGAAGCAAAAAGAGGAGATATTTGCTTCTCATTTTGTCTATTTGTAGGTAACCAATGAAATCGGAGAAAATGTGCATTTTTACCGTAAAAATAAAACTTAGAACAGTATATGAAAATTAAAAAGTATTTAGAAATATTTTATTACTCCATTTCATGTAAAGAGAAACATATCTCTACCAAAAGATATTTATTAATTGTATAATGAATATGTCAATTACATATTATTAGGTTTCATGCTCAAAAACGGATCGTATGACATAACATAGCACTTTAATCTGTTAAAAATATAAATGAAATATTTTAGGTAAAAGCTGACAAAGAGTTGTTGCGAAACAACTGTTTTTCTATAACTTGTTAGTGCTGTGGTCTGCAGACCGCAATTCCAGAACCGCATGTGGCTCTTTATCAATTGAGCTACCGTAGCTAAGGCTTCGAAACTTGCAAAACAAACACGAAATATAACACTTACGTGAACACATCCAGGCCCTAAATTGACATCTTGTCCTTCAAAATGTTTTTTCCCTACATAGGTGAAACACCTATTAAGAGAGAAAATAAAATATGTGATATTTAAACACTTAGTAGTTAAGAAGATTATGCATTTTGATTAGATGCATAATCTTCTTATCAGTGTGACAAAAAATAGAGCAGAACAAATAATGTTCTTTCCTACCCTGGGCTGTCTGTTCGGAACCTGAGGAACTGTCTTTGGTTGGTCCGTGGTACAAAAGTCAGGCAGGTCACTTTTTCCCAGTTGTCCATTGCTCCCCGTATTATATCGCCGCTGCTTTTGTTCACAGCTGAAAGTAAATGACCATTTAGTAATTCATCATCGAAACTATGAATTGATCTTGTATTTTTTCTTCTAACTTAAGTTTATAAGGCATTAATCTTTATGTATTTTTTATTTAATACAACGCCACTTCTGCACTTGTGATCAACATTTTTGAAGTTAAAAATTTATTTAAATATGCAGTTTATTATAGTATTGTCTTTTGATATAAATTGGAATAGAATCATTAAATATATCATTTCCAGTGAGTTTGCACTTTCTTTTACAGCAGTACTAAGCCTCAGATTCCCTTAATTAACGTAAACAAATAAAGTGTCTCCTCGTAATTTAGAAGCAGGAATCAAGCAAAGGACCCCAGGCTAAGGGTATCATGTTCAGAGGTATCGTTTGGGAACATAGAAAACATTGCCAACTGTAAAACTAATGTTAGGTTGGTCTAGTGTTTGAGAGAAAAGAAATTAAAAGTAATTAAGAAACACATGGACAAATATGTCTTGATTAAATAATTTTCTGAAATTAAATGTCTAAGGAATACAACTGGAATACAACTTATCATTTGTAGATATCGAAGACTGATCTCGAGTCGGCGTCGGTCTCGCAAATATCGCGACGCTTTTTCCTTTTCTCGTGTTGCTCCAAAAATATGTCTATCCCTCAAGCAGTGGATACTAGCAACGTTTAACCTCTTCTCTCCTCTGGTAACAACCTTGTCCTTTAAAAACATCAGACGTCCCCAGGAGAAAAAACAGGGGATTCTGACCCCTCCGTTCTGAAAAGGGACCCCTGTTTTTATGTTATAAATTTATGATTTTTCCAGTTTATTGGTTTGGGGATTCAATCCCTTTCTTGTGTACGCCACCTTCAATTGTCCACCAACTGTACATCCCTAGGTCTTACGAGGTCTTCTGCTTCCCCCCTTGTAACAAATTGCCACAATTTAACGTACCTCCTACCTTTGGCAAGCATGACGTCATTTTTGAATATCCTCTATTGTTTAATTTTTTACAATGTGTATCTGTAATAATTAAGATTCATACTTTATTGTAAGCATTGTTGTACGCTATCGTTTTCATAATGAATGTTATAAACTTATGAATTTTGCATTTTTTTTTTAATTTCTTTGATATTACCTTTATTTGACCTTAAGAAAATAGGGCCACCGTAGATAGCAGTTATTTGAAGAAGTAGGAATGAAGTTCCGATTTCGAAGTCAACTCTCGTGTTTCAAGAATCCGTCTATGTCTAAACATAGACGTGAATTAGTGATGTGGCACCAAAAAACACCAGTTTTATTTCTAAGATAGAAATTGGTTAGACATGTAGGACACATTACGATGCTAATTTTAGATGCCTCACCATATAAAAAAATTACACAATTACAGTAGAAAATTATTATTATTAAGTATAAAAGGTTCAAAGTTGAAATTAAAATAAATCTAACTCAGATAAATTATGACCAAAATACAGAATGGAGCATCAACGACGATGAGACTATTGTAGTAGGTTTAATAAAAGCATGTAAGATTGTTGTAAAGTTCCCGGCCTTTTGAAAAATTCTGAGATAATAGTCGTGTAGAGTTGCTATTTCTCCTTTTTTTTTTTAGTTTGTACAAGTTTCCAAATAAGTTCAAAGGAAGATTTCTGATGACTGCTGATTATTGGATCCATTTTGGTACCACAATATACTAATTCATTGGTAGGATACCAGGAAGTCTCTCGATTTGATCAAAGTATTTTGTTTTTCACTCTTTGAAACTGTTGAATAATAATAGGGTTTATCACCGATCCCCAAACCGGGACAGCATAGAGAAATATGGGCCTCATGACAGTACCGTATGAATAGATTATTTCCCATAATCAATACTTAGAATAAGAGATTGACTTACTGTGATGAAACTCGTAAGGTACAACTCTGTCAAGCCATAGAGCTCCTTTGTTGGGGAGGGCTTTGACTGGGCTGTCTGCATATTTGTTCCTCTCGTCTACGATGTCACCTTCGAACAGGAGTTGCCCATTGTTGGTCTCACTCGGCGTTACCAGACTAATAGTCAGCTACAGAAATAAAACCACTTTATACTATGCTTGATAATGAGAATTTTAAAATGCGATTGATTATTATTAAGTAAATTGTTATTGTTCTTTTTTTTTAAAGTGTTTGAAATTCCCCTCAAGTTGCATAAAATATGCTGTAGAAGTTAATGCTCATTGACGCTGGAGTCACCACCCACGTTTGGCTACTATATTATTGTCTAGTGTTCATATTTCGCGTTATATATCCATTCTCACAATTCAAGAAAATGATGATAAAGGAAAGGTCTGGGTGACCCAGTTCCAGTGAATCTTACCAGACAGACCTTCTCTGCAAATCTTAGAATTCTGACAGGACATGACTAGCTCCAAAGACACTTGCACCGAATTGGTGTGAAAAACACTCTTGACTGCCCTCTAATGAATGAATTGTAAGCACTTACAGGAAGATGGCCTATAGGACCCCCTTCCCAACATAATGTAAATATATATATACATGTGTATGTATGTATGTATATGAGTATGTATGTATGTGCATGTATGTATGTATGTATGTGTATGTATGTGTATGTATGTATATATGTAATATATCAAAATTATTTAACTTTAGTATTTCCTTAAAAACCTCCTCTATCCCATTCTAATTCTTTAAAATCTTTTTCCCAGCCTCTAAATGTCTTAATCAAAGGAGCGTCCTCGACTTAAAATTCTTTCGATACATTTTCCAAAGCTTTCTGTCCTATAGATGTCAATTTTCTGTCTTCAACACGTTCTTAACATTTAAATTCACTAAGTTTCTAGTAAATTGGGAAAATTCTTTCGCTCTTGGTTGCACCTCTGTTCGAGCAGAGTGATTTTTCCTTTGTCTGTCATTGACTAGTAAAGATGTCCATTTTAGCAGCCCTAAAATAAAGTTTTAATTAGACTTGTGCCGTACTCTTCAAAGTCGGCCGAATGCATTTTTATTACTGTTAGCTGTTTAGTCTTCTCCTTGCCCAGTAGCCCATTGTGACCAGCAGGTATTATTTTAATTTATTACATATATGTATGTATATATATATATATATACACGTATATATACGTATATGTATATGTATATGTATATGTATATATATGTATATATATGTATATATATGTATATATATGTATATATATGTATATATATGTATATATACGTATATATATTATTATATATGTATATATATATGTATATATATACGTATATATATGTATATATATGTATTTATATGTATGTATATATATACGTATATATATGTATATATATGTATTTATATGTATGTATGTATGTATATATATATGTGAGTGTGTGTGTGTGTGAACACCACTATTGTCCTAAAATCATTAAAACTCTTTCTATAAATTTTATATAACATATTTGAACGTAACAGAAAAAAATATAAGGCACTTCGAATTGGAATAAGGAATTATCGTATTTCAAAGAAAAGCAGTTAAGAATGACCCAGTTAGAAAAACTGAAAAAAACTGTCAATACTGAGAAAATTATCAACAAAATTGATACCTTATTTTTAAGTTTTCTAAATTTGAGAACTTGCTTAGTGAAGGATTTTGCATTGAACCTGTTTTTTAAATTTACATATGTGCTACGTTGTTTGAATATTATTTTAAGCTTAAAGCTCTCAGTGTAAAAATATTTATTAATAGTTTTATTTCTTATTTAAGTAAAGTGTGATACGTTCGTATTTTTCACATTTAAAATCTAAAGTTGCACAAGAACAAAAGAAAAAAACATAGAGATTTACTTTAACTGACTGTATATTTCAGATGCATTATCATGCAGCAAAGTAACAACACAATTGTGATGTTGTAAAGAAATTAAATTCATACCTTTTCATCCAAGTCATTCAAATATTCTTCTGCTTTCGATAGACATATCACCTGAAAGAAAAGAAAATCATAAAAGTGTTACATTGTACACAGTACAAAACATATATTGGTAGGAGTATACAAGTTCAAAAATTTCATTTTAATACCAAGGGATGGGTCATTTTAATCCAAAACTATTGTCTAATTTTCTCCAAAAGTGACTAACGAAATCGAGATAAATTTCCTGACTTTTCTAAATTTTTTACTCATAAATATCTACGAAAATATAATATTGAAGAATCTGGCATATGCGAAAAATGGTTCATTACTAAGTTTTTAAGTGTGGAAACGAAACTATCGATATTTGTTCGAACTGTGAAATACCAATATGTAGAAAATGTACAATATATATATATATATATATATATATATATATATATATATATATATATATATATATATTAATGCTTTTATATTTATATATATATTATATTATATAATATTTATATATATATATTCTAACGTTTTCTGACGATTGATACTTGAGCTAGGGTAGCGTACTAGTACGGATTAGTGTAACAATATGGTTTGTTTGTGGGTACAAAAGTAACGATATATATATATATATATATATATATATATATATATATATATATATATATATATATATATATATATATATATATATATGAAAACGAAGCCGAATGTTCTTGTCTACTACATAGATTCTGGAAAAATTTAGACAAAAATTAGTTTTTACGTCAGTGGATGCGACTGATATAAAATGAAATAGTTTTGGATCTATTGAGATTTAACTGAATAACTAAATCGACACTCAAAACGCCCGCTCCCGGTACAATTCTGCTGCGAAATGTACCCGCACATAATGTGTAAAAAGTTTAAAATATATTTTCAATAATTATTTTTGAAAGTATTTTGAGCTTTAGACCTTTTTAGCATTTCGAAAGCACAAACATAAGGCACATACAAGTTAAAATCTTAAATGATATTTTTATATTTCATCCTTATATTTCATCCTATACTTCTATAATATCCTATAACTCCAATAACTTATCGAATATCAAAAGGCTTAGGATTTAGTTTAATATTTATTAGTCTTCTGTACGTATAATTTTTTAACTTTTTACTATGATTTGAATCGAGTATTTTCCCTTTTCAAGAAGGAGGGGGGTTATAAGTATAGGGTATAAAATCATTACCTAATAGGGCATGTTAATTGAGATAACATTCTCTCTTTTAACTTGCTTGCTATTGGGTAAGATATCTTAATAGCACGCGGAAGGAAAGTGCTTATGCAGGGACTAAAATTTAGTTGTATTTTTAGTTAAACGTATGGAATTTAAAATTTTATATTCAATGCGCATCTTAAAAATTCAAAATTTAATTCAATTCAGTTCAGCCAAAGGGTAAACCAAGCCAGGCCAGTCCAGTTGTCTGGCTAAGAACCTGCGGGCCGCATTAAAAGTGCATTTTATGCAAGTGGGTCCCACTGTACATCCGTACGTGCATATATGTTTTAGGTAAAAATTGAAAAGATTATATTATTATTCAAGTTAACAACAGAATAGTCTCCGGACAATGGTAGAATCGTTAGGGCGCTGATTTTCGGTACCGGAGTTCGTGGGTTTGAATCCCACTGTAGCGTGGATGTTCATAGCCGTTCGGAATCGATTTTAAGCCGTAGGTCCCGATCTCGTTAGCCCTCTTGTAACAAGCAAATAGATCGTAGCTCTCCAAACCAGAACAACAGAACAGTCAAAAGTTTATAAATGGGTAAAAAAATAGCATAGGACTAAGTTGGTACATTATAGAATGAAAGAAGAGGTCACTCGGATTTCCGTCCTTCTGAAGACAATTCATGTTTCATCTTCCCTACTACAACCCTATACTGTTCCAGATACCCAAAGAAAAAAATAATATATAAACATGTATGATTGTTATCAGAGGCGGAAGAAGCCCTAGGCAATCTAGGCACGTGCCTAGGGCCCGTAATTTTGGGGGCCCGAAAATTAGGTTTTTATTTTTTATTGTTATTTAACAGAAAAACGTGATGTTCATAATTATTGCTGAAACGTATCCAAATTATATCGAATCGTTGATTGATAAAATCGACAAGTGTGGACGAGAGTTCTCGTGCTTATGCATCCACGCCTGCGAGTGTCGATGTGTGTAAATAAGGTCGAACGTCGTGCTTATCATCCTTTACTATGCAAGTTATCATGCGTTTACAAAATCAAACGTAGCTATTAAAAATCAGTGTCTCCTGAACTAATTGCATCTTATGTGAAGTTCCAGAACATGAAATAAGATTCAGTGGCAAAGAACATTTTAAAGTTAATATTTTTGTTGTTGTATGCTATTCTTTACATTAAAAAATATCTGAGGGATATAAAACTATTAACAATAATTCAAAACAAATTTTTATGATAGTGCTGTTAGTGACTTTTAAATAGAATTAAAATGTTATGAACAAGATTTAAATCTAGCAGAACTAAAAAAATGAAGTATTACAATTTTAGACTTTTATAAGTAAAGTAAATATTATTTCCCTTGTATCCATGAGGTCATTTATTCAGGAAAATAATATTATTGCAACATTCTCTAATTGAGCATAATTCTCAGAATTTATTTAACCATCCCAATAAGCAAGACAAGTGATGAAAGATCATTCTCAGTCATGCCCAGAATAACAAAAAAATTTAAGATCCACATGAGGTGAACAAAAATTGTTTATCATTACTTCATGTAGAAAAAGAGTTATTAAATAACTCTATTAATTATGACAAACGAATGGTCGAGTTTGCAGAATTAAAAGTGAGAAAAAAGGCAGTATAACTAAAAAATCTGGGTTTATTTGTTTAAGAATTATTGTTTGTTTTATTAAATTTTATTTATGTTTGTTTTAATAAGTTGTGTTTATTTAATTTTTGTAGATGCATATTATTTTTTCCTTTTTTTTTATAGGAATCCGATAATTAAATAGAACTCCATACTATATGCTTTAAAACCAAACTACCAAATGCAAACTATGTGTCATGACTGAAAAACAGGCCCGGAAGGACAATATTACCTAGGGCCAATGTTGCCTTTAGCCTTAGTCTGCTACTGATTGTTATGCATAAATTGAAAGTTTGTAGCATTGATATTAGAAAGGCGAGAGTTTTGGTATACCTAAAACTACGATCTGGATCAAATTGACTCAGATCAATCTTTGTCGTTATTCAAAAAGAAACTCTTAACGACTTAGTCTTCAAATCGAAAGTCGATTGTAAAGCGAGGAGTACCTGTAATTGATTGATTTCACAGCAAGGCAACAGAAGGGGAAAGACTACAAAGTGTCATATTTCGGTGGTTAAGAAATGAATGATGTGTAATTACCAGTATCCCTGCCAGAACCTTCGCGGCGACCAGCTTGACCATGACTCCTTCGTGGGGTAAATACTCCTTTATCGCCCAATCAATCTGTCATAAATTATTTTCAATCTTCCAAGATTTCGCTTCTGCAAGACCACCTGCACACCAAAATCCGATCGCGAGATTCTCCTTCAAGGCTGCCCCGTCTGATTTATAAGCGAAAACAGATAGGGGTTCGATGCTTATCGATGTGTATTATTAATTTTTGCTTTGTTCTGTTGTTTCGGGAAAAGAAAATGAACTGGAACCGACGGATCTGGCTACCCTTATTCTGTTTTTGACAGCTGTGACAGTCTGCAACCGCGGAAGAGCGCCATAAATTATTTTTGAAGAATGATCTCTGAATTAAACGACCGGAAGCGCTACTGTCGGTTGCTTTGTTCTACGCATATATACAAATATCGAGGTGTGGTCTTTGGCATCGGCGACAGGGGCCATCACTGGGGGTTTATCACAGAAGTATCATAGCAAATAACATGGACTATTATAGAGAAAGTGTATGTTTGTAAACAAATACGAGTGATCACTACTACTCAACTTTTCGTTGGCAAAACTTTGGTTCGTAACATTTCGTTGGCATAAAAGTGACAAGACGTATTGCATGAAATATATTCAAAACTGGAATTAAAAGTACGCCATAAAATTAGCTTTTATTTTCTAGCACAACCTTTTTGTTTCTCTTTCCATGGAATAACAGCAAAAAGAACTGTTGCCAGATTCCGAATAGTTACAAGGACATTTAAAGTTACAAGGAGGTAAAAAGTTGGTTATTTTCTAAGTAAAAGAAAAACAACCTTTTACAATGTAACGTGACTGAAACGTTTATGAAACAAAAATATGAAAAATAAAGTGAAAACAGTCATTTAATAACATATATGTCATGGCAAATATCAACAGGGCGTTTGTTTTCAACTTAAACACAGATAAACAGAAACCAGAAACAAAATATCTGCAATTTTACCTTACTCTTCGTACTCATATCAATTTTAGCTATCCAGATGTGTAACAAACTTGAAGTAATAGCAGCTTTGTTGCTTGAAAAAGAAACCTTCCAATTAAAAATGGGAACTTGTATGTGGTTTTGAGAAGCAGGTGAAAATAATTACGCTTTATCTACAACAATAATATTTAGTAATAAGAATGAACAATCGATCAGTCAGCTCAAATCGAAACCTCTCTGTTACTAAAGAGGAGTCATTAGACAACGTATAGAAAAAGTGCACGTTTGTAAACAAATACGAGTGCTGACTACAACTCAACTTTTCGTTGGCAAAACACTGCATGTTTTCATTGTATCTTATGATCTCGATATGGATCACGTATACAACAAAAACTAAATTTTATTTAAGGGAAAGGAAAGGAAATATCAGAAACTGGACAAGTAATTCAAAAAAGATTTTTTTAACACTTACAAAATTATATATTTTTTAAAAAATTTAAACACTTTACACGGTCCTATTAAGTATCATAATCAAAGTATAACTCCTTTGATTATGTTAACAGGCACAATAAACTATTAAATAAATAAGAATAATAAAAATGTGCAAAACTTGATCATTTTAAGGACAAAAAATAACTACATTTACAGGTACAGTACTTCTCACAAAAGCATAGAAAATACATTAGAAATATGAAAAAAACAACTTAGTAATAATAAAAAAAATACTAAGTTAAGAGCATAATAGTTTTATATAATCTATTAGATTACAGTAAGTTTAACGTTTTATTACCCTTCTGAAAATGTTTGCCGCCAATTCTCGAAGAACTTGGAGTTCAGTCTTGCCTTTTCAAAGCATTCGCAATGTAGGATCTTTAGGAAAGCAATAAAATCCAATATTTTCACCTTTTTTTGAAACGCTTAGTACAGCCATACGTTCAACAGCTTGTTATCATTTTCAGATAATTGACAAGATTAAAACCCCCAATAATAACAAGCTCAATCCGTAGGAAATTCAAATGTTTTGCCAACGAGGAAGTTGAGCTGTAATTTTTGCTGTATCTAACGTCTTGAGCATATTCTCTATTGGCGTTCTCTTAACTTATAACACGAGAGTTAGCTATTTCTTTACACACACACATACATACTTTAAGCATCGCTACATACACATATCATTAGTTGCACACGTCCCACATGTTGTACTTCATATTTATTATACACATATAAGCCAAAAAGGTAGTTGCTATTGCTGTAATTCAAAAAATAGTTTTTGTTTGTTGCTGTCCTTCCAAAAAATTTTCGGTGAAAGGTTATTTTGACGAAATTTGGTGGAAACACTTAGGATCTATCTCTATTGTTTGACTTAGCTGCATACAATTTTAGCTTGTTTGATAATCTGTCGAAAACATGTCCCATCAGCTGCAGAGTGCGACTAAAAGGAAAGTGCATGCAGTTTGTTTTTTGTGAACGAAAAGTTGTCACTTCTCGTACATATCTCGTCCATACTCGTACATATACATTTCGATGTATGGAAAGGAATTCATTCTTTTACACGCTGGACTCTCTGTGTGTAGTATATTAAGTATTTCTAATAAGTAACCTAATATTTACCTCAATTTTAATTCCAATTGATGCTTTAAAAGGGAGTTTGAATTCAGAGAGCACAACAACTCCCATTTCCCTTGGCAAAATCTTTTAATTGCAATTCTTTCCCCGTGTCTATCTGGTTCTCTCAAGAATTTAGTTACTCATACAATACTTTCGTCTATTCCATTACAAATAGATTACAAAGAGTGTCAGAGGTTGACATTTTGGTCAGACGTTACGGCTTCCTGTCACCCCTAATTTCTTTAAACCATGGACCTATTGCACTGTCCATGACATGACAAGCGTACTTCATCTTTCGCTTAGCGATTACTTAGATCTGTTTTGAGTTTTTTTTTTTTTTTTTTTTTTTGTCTGAGCGAAAGGTGAATAAGACACAACTCAAATTAGAATTTAATGAATTAGAATTGACATACGCGGATATCTAGTCCTGCTGTTTCTGAGATGTTTATTTAAAAACCGCACAAATATCTAATTCTTTTAGTCTAAATTTATTTTCATGACAAAATTATAGCTTAAATTAGCTGTTTATGACGTCATCAAATAAATCATTGATTACGTGAGTTTTTTCCAAATATATTTTTTTTCAGGCTGGAATTTAGAGCCAAGACAGGTATCGCCAGAAGGGAAAAAGTCTTAACCCTTAATTTGACAAGATGTTTTTTCAAATATTTTTTAATTTCTGTTATTTAAAAATTATATCGGGAAGTCTCATATTTGTAGAACTATGATTAACGAAGACATTAAATAAAAACTATCACGAACGGTAATTATTTTTTAATCTAAATTGGCGATTTGGAGAGCAAACGATCGCAAGAATTACTGTTTATGAAGACATAAATGAACTATTTCAAGGTTGAATTTTACCAGATATTTTTTATCTGGAAGTTTGTGGTCGAGACAAGTATCCACGGATTTGGAAAATTCTTGGAAATTTATTTCAACAAGTTTCATTTTTGTAGGACCAAAATTAAAGGAGAAATCGATTAAAAATCCCCCAAATTACTGATTCTTTCCAATGTGTTTTTCTGAGCAAACGATTGGCGTAATAAGCCATTTATGACGTCATATCTAAGTTATTTTAATGGCGATTTTTACACGATAACATTCTTCCAAGTAAAAGTTTGAAGTTGGGAAATTTAGAGAGTTTGAAGTTGCGGGTATCCACGAATTTAAACGAATTTAATCTACAAATTCATTAGACTAAATTTCATATTTGTGGAACCATAATTTTTGAAGATATAATTTTATTTTTACCCAAAATTTTAATTCATTTGATCTGAAGGTTTTTTAATAAAAAGATAATCGTTTTCTGGAATGGCATCAAGTTTTGTTATTCTTTTGTGAATATTTGATTATGTACTTTAGAATAATGATTGAATGCTATTCTTTGTACTTTCTTACGGTACTTATCCTCTTTTCTTAAACGTATTCTTTTAAATTATAGAATAAATGATGGTACGCTAAAAATGCATAAGTTTTTCCACTAAAGAAAAAGGAGCTAGTGCAAATGTAAGTATTTTTTACCAAATTTATTTCGCATGCTTCATCTGTGTTATGCCTACTTTGAGCAAAGTGGCAATTTCCTGATCATCATCATCATTATTATTATTATTATTATTAAAGTTATTATTGTTCTAATATAGTTAAAAAAGATTTTTTAATAAGAATCTTTTCTTTGAAAAATTATTTCAATTTTCGTCATTTCATTTACTGCATTTCATAAGAAAATTTGGCTTAACCTAAGAACAGGGTACCTACACCAAATTGGCGATAAAGCTGTGATCATGGCAACCTGACAGTTTTCTCCTGATCTTGCAGTGTCCAAAGAATTCGTGTCTATATTTTATTATTTATATTTGGTATTCTGCTATCTGTGTAGAACCCTTTTGTTACACATTAAAGGCTCCAAATTCTTATTTGTAATTACCGAAAATCCAAGCCAGTTAAACTAGTATTCAACCATTTTCTTTTTAATGTGCGTTCTTACTGGTTTGCCGTTCAATTCCATTGCGTTTGGTAGTCAAAACTACAAATGAATTTAGTTTATGAATTCGTATTTTGTAATCATCGCTAGTAATTTCGCCAAATTCACCAAGGGGTACCCTGTTCTTAAGTAACACAGAAAACTTTTATTACGCCGGTACTCAAAATGACTTCAATTATTTAACCAAAATATAGTTACAGATACAGGTGTATATAGATTCATTGATAATTAAGAATCTATGGTAATCAAGAACCATAGATTTAAAAAAAATTCGCCATATTTGAGTTTTTCCAACTATCATTCACTGTGGTGTTATTTAAAACTAGCACAACTTTAGTATAGTACCCAATTGGCGATTTTTTACATTTATATCTATTTCTAAGAGCTGTAAATTGAAAATAATTGAATATTATATTCCATGCAAATTTGTCTGATCTAAAATTTTTTCGCTATTTTACTTATTCCATTATTTTATAAAATTTATGTTTTGAGAAATTAAATTTTTATGTAATTTATGTGATATTAATGATATGATGTTTGGCAGAAAAAGTCGTCAACACAAAATTTCATTGGAATCCTGTACTAAAGCCGTTCTACAAATTTTTCATGGTTATATATTCCGACTTGGCGAAAAATCGTCAAGACCGTTTCATTATATTTTGGGTACAGATGCGATACTTAAGCTCTGGGTTTTGTAGCCAAATTTGGCGGCATTTTCGAGAGCTTTGCCGAGCGATGACTGTGTAGCTTTTACTACCCTGACATGTTTATTAAAATGTGTGTATGTTTTATGTATTTATAGTTGTTGTAATAAGTTGTTGTAACAATACGGGGGCTTGAGGAGGGGAACCCCCCTCAAATATTTTAAATTCGTTTTAAAGAATTTTGTAATATCTTTGGTTTCTTAAAAGCCACTGGGGCCGTCCATATTTTTTTCTTGGTGATCTTTCAGAAAACGCCATTTTCTGTCGCCATTTTTTTTTGGCGACTTTCAAAAATGGATTTTTTTTTTGCCAAGATCGCCAAGAAAAAAACATGGCGGCCGGAAGAGCGTAGATATTGCATCTGTTCCTTAAATTCCATGCAAATTTGTCTGATATAAAAATTTTTGCTATTTTCCTTATTCTATTTTTTATAAAATTTATATTTTGAGAAATTAACTTTTCTGTGTAATTTATGTGATATTAATAATATGATGTTCGGCAGAAAAAAAGTCGTCAAACAAAATATAATTGGAGTCTTGTACTAAAGCCGTTCTACAAATCTTTCATGGTTATCCTTTCCAACTTGGCGGAAAATTGCCAAGACCAGTTCTTTATATTTTGAGCTAGCTTATTATTTTTACTTATAATATTAAACTTATTTTCTTGGAATTTTCACCTAATACCACTATTATAATTCTGTGTATTTGCACAAAATTAACAGTAACCTTAATTATAGCTCATTAAATCTTTAATTTATACACATTTTAGATGTGACTTGTTATTTTTCTGGGAACACCTCGGTGTAATAATTTTTAACTTGTAGATTTGATTTCATTTCTACGTGAGCAAATGACTTTTTGATAGCTTACGGGAAAAAAGCGCCAGAAGGTCGCTGTATTGCATCTATTTTTCCCCATCTTTTCTTTAGATTATTCCCTTCTTTGCTTTTTAAAAGAGAAATTTCTTAGTTTGTGTGTTCGAAAATATCCACTCTTTCAGAAGTAATTAGTAATTAAGTGTAATTGTCTAATAGCTATACATAAAACTAAATACTTTCATCTGCTTTCTAAATCAAGCTTTTCTGTATACCACCTTACTTTTTCGTTATAAATTTCATTTTACTGTGTTTACTTAGATTATTTACTTAGATTAGATTTTTTGAACGATCTACTAGTTTTAATTAAGTTAAGTATGTGTGTGACTCTTCAGTTTAAAAATTGTGTCGACTCACACTCGACGTTGTACATCGTGCAAAAGAAAGATATTGTCGAGTGAGTCTCAACATTGGAATTCAAATGGTTAAAAGTTACTGAAAAAAACCTGTGTATTATGGGGTGTGCAGACAAAATGACGAATGGTTGGAGAACAGAAGAAACGATGAGATAGATAGGTGAATGTAACAGTTACAAGTAGGAGTTGTAGAAAATATATAACTGAATTTGGAAGGTTGGTTTACGAACTTTTCTGTTTTATTTATTTTTTTACTTTTTGGGAGAGGGATAAATAATTTTTCCTGGCAGATTTAAGGAAGAACTAACTCTCTCTCTCTCTCTCTCTCTCTCTCTGTCTCCTTTCTCTCTCTCTTTCTCTGTCTCTCTATCCCTCTCTGTCTCTCTCTCTTTCTCGCTCTGTCTCTCGCTCTCTGTCTCACACACATACGCACACAAAAATATATATAATTTCTTAAGAATTCTTCATGCTCGCAAGTCACCTTGCGGACAAAGTTTACTAGTTAGATAATGTTAATCGACAAGTTAATCAGTAATAACAAGTTTAGTAGAAAACACATTCTATTAGACCATTTCCCTTCCTGTTTCAATATCCTGGCAAGCGTTAAAAGTCACTTTTGACATCAAGGCAATAAACAACAGCGCCAATAACACCGTATAAATAGTTCAGTGACATTGTGGAGAGATATGTGCATATTAAACAGGCGAAAGTAAAACATCCATTAAGGGAAATGAAATGTGAGAATTATGCATCGTTAAATGTCAGATGAAATGTCGAACGATTAAATTATCAATTCTAATGATATACGTTGCATGAATAATACGAAACGTTAGGATAATATTATCTTTAAATGACTGAACACTTACAGTCATTGGTCTTTGTTTTACTGAGGTGCAATCGCTGTTTTGCATGACCTTTTAGAAACCGAAAATGGCACCTAATACAGCATAAAAAATGACTACGAAAATTAAGGTTTAATGTCGTATAAAATATTGCGTACAAGCAATACGTAGTAATCATTTTTAATTACGAGTTCTTATATATATATATATATATATATATATATATATATATATATAATGTTTCACCATTATGCTGTACTTTCTGCACTCGTAGAGTTATACATTAGTTACTACGATCAGTTTTTTACAAATGTGTGTTTAATTTTCTTATAACTATGTCAAAATTTATTAATTTTATAATTTATTAAAAATAATGTTACAAATTATAAACAAAATTGTATCATTCTTTTATAACCTGTTATATAGTGTCTTACTGATGGAAAAAATTGTAGACCCGATAGAAAAATTAAGAAAACTCGAAAAGTAATGGAATTGTTGATAACGCAAATTCTATTTTCATTTGCATGATTAAAATCATAATGATACGCATAAACTTTGTTTTGAAAATCGGAAAGGGGATTAAAAATTAAGCTAATTTCTTACATTCAGTGAAGAACAACTTTGAAAAAATTATATAGCCGATCGTTCTCGCCTCATTTGGCATAATGCAGACTTGAGAAAGCAGATCGCCTTGAAAGTTTAGGTAAATATAAATGTGTTACGTGCATTCATTTTGTATTTGGAGTCTTTAATACAATTCCAAAAGGAAAAATGTTATCCCATGACACATTATATAATATATATATATATGTGGGAATACATATATATATATATATATATATATATATATATATATATATATATATATATACATATATGTCTATACATGTACATGCATATATATATATATATATATATATATATATATATATATATATATATACACAAACATATATATATACTATATATATACAAATATATATATACATACATATTTATACACAAATACATATATATGCATATATAAACAACACACACCCATATATGTATATATACATACTTTATATTGATATGTTTACACACACATATATATATAAATATAAACTCATATGTATACATACACATATATTGATATATATATACGCACATTTATATACGTATATATACTTACGCACATATATATGCAAATATGTATATATATTTGTTTGTGTGTGTGTGTGTGTAATATATCTCTCTTTCACTGTATCTCTCTGTGTATATATATATATATGTGTGTGTGTTATATGCAGATATGTAAGCACATACATTAAAACACATATATGTATATAATAATCTTTTTACTTATATATATATAATATATATATATATATATATATATATATATATATATATATATATATATATATATATATATATATATATATATATATATATATATATATATATAAACATATATGGGTGTGTGTGTGTGTCTGTAGAGATAATATGATAGATATCCAATTGTTACTTGATTTTATAATAAACATACTTGACTTAGAATGGAAATCACTCGAACGAGAGTTCTAGTGTTAAAGATCTTTTAGAATGATTCTTTAATGTAATATTTTTCCTGGACATAAAAGAAAATAATATACATTCTCTAACTTAAAGAAACTTAATCATTCAGTATAAGTTCTTGAAACAAAAATTGCTGACTTGATTTCTTGGAATAGTCGATGTGCTGTTTCTGTCTCGCTAAAGCCGACACTTTTATAAAGAAATGAATTTTTTTCAATGAGGTAAACGAGATATGTGTTCGTTTTTATTTATTGTATGGTTGATGATTGGATGAAAATGAGCAAATATACAATGCATGTTCAATCAATAAAAGACACTTTGGCTTTCAGTCCCCTTGTTCCCTGGTAACCGTTAGGAGTCGTTATAATTATCATGAAGTCCTGACCAGACGACGCTAAGTTCGTTCCCGGCTTGATGTCTTCACCACAAAACCTGAAATAAAAGGTTGAATAATAAGTTAGCGCAATAATATGATTAAAAAGTTCTCAGCATCATTCTATGACCTTTTGCGATCATTTGGGACTTCCAGATGCACGAAATTCCCAAATTTTTATTTTAAAGCAGAAATGAGGATTAAATCAAAATAAAATAGTAATTGGAATACTTCGTTGACCCACGACGGATTTTGAAACGTGGTTTGGATGAAGCCCTCTCATGCTATATGGACCCATGTCCTATTTATCACGATTGCCACATGGTTTCAGAACTTATAATATCTCAATTTAACATTTCTGAAGACAGTCATGACAGTAGATAATCCTTTGCAAATATTTTCGATTGTGCGTTCCTTAACGATGAGACAATGGTAGGGCGCTGCTTTTCGGTATCGGAGTTTGTGGGTTCGTATGTCACTGCTGGCATGGATGTCCACAACTGTTTGGAATCGGCTTTAAACAGTAGATCTCGGTCTCATTAGCTCTCGTGTTGCAAAATAGTAGACTGTAGCGCTCCAAACCAAACTGTGCCAAGCTGACTATATATCGAAGTAAGGGCATTGCCATGAACAGAGGTGGAGGCTATTATTTAACCTTCAAATGAAACAGATGAATCAATATATTTAAGCGATTTTATTTATTCTAGTACATAATTAAAAGGAAAATTTGCCTTCTTGACTAGACTCCTGTGAAGGTTCTTCCTTATGTCTAAATTATCTGCTTGTTACTTAGTTAAAAAAAATTTGTCATTTAATACAATTTTCTTTTTTTTCTTCCTTAAAACTGTGTTTTTGTGATGCGGTTAAATTTAAAAAAGGACCCCCCCACACGTTCCGCCTTTTTGTGTTGATTTATTTTATAATAAATTGAAAAAGACTTAAACCAGCAATGAAAAGCTGTTTCATCTGAGTAATACTACCTAAAATCTTTCTAGAATTGTCTTGAATCACCTTGAAAAAATTTGTCAAGATCGGTCCAACAATTTCGAAATGCATAATGATCATACACACGCACACACAAAGATATTATTTTGTAATAAACTTTAAACATGCATAATTATGCTAGCTAGCTAGGTTTAGGACAGTTCTAATTTTGGCATCAAATTTGGCGACACATTTGGCGTAATCGGAAGTTTTTGGAACCTTCATACTCTATTTTCTCGAAAATTTCTGCAGATTTATAAATAGACGCTCAGATTGAGACGTCAGCCAGTCTCCACCTTGATCTTCCAATTGCGGTTGACTTGAGGTACAATGATTCTATCTAGCGGAGTTGCGTTCTGCATCGCCTTGGTATAGTGTTTTAGTACTAGCTGTGCAAGAGTATTTTTATGTGCTCTGGTCGCTGAATTTTTCCAGGGTGCACTGGATTGTTTTGGAATGTGACCTGAGATATTTTGAACTGTGAACTTTGTTTTGTTATTAAATTCGTGCTTATGTTTTCTTGTTTAGTAAAAGTCGATTCCGAACCCTTGAGCGAAGCTCGCTACAATATATATATATATATATATATATATATATATATATATATATATATATATATATATATATATATATAGCCTAATTTGTATCCGTCGAAAAACTCACATGTAACCTTCGGCCATGTTGGTAGTTCTAATTTCAACTCTTTCCTGCAGGCAACGTCCACGATACTTGCTCGTCCGCGATGCTAAGCGCGGGTAGAAGCTGAAATCCTGGAAGGTGACCATAACTCGCTTTCCCGGGGGAGCCTTAAGAAAAAAGAAATGTTATTTTAAAGTAGAACTGATTTCTCTATTGTTAATTAGTATTATTTAATTACCTATTAACGAGTAATAAATATAAAAAGAGTTACTTAAATAGAATTAATAAAACTTTCTTTATAAGTAAGGTGAAGATTTAAGGTTGCTGCTTCTAGGTTGGTTTATACTTGCCACATTGAATTCCTATCGTCCTTTGTTAATTCCTGACAGCCGGCTTGCTTTTTAGAATTTTTTAGAGAAAAATTATAACATTTTATAGAACAGTTAATTCTCTAGGATCCATCTTTCCCTTTAAAAAAATCGAAAAAAAAATGTATCTCATCTAATACTACTTATGAAATCTTTGTATATTCTATTTCAAGCACAAATAAGAACATTTTAATAGGCATAAATTAAAAAAATAGCACCGTATAGAATTTATTGTATTATCACGTGGTATAATTCCTTAAAAGAACTATTAAAATGAGAGCCAGGAGGAGAGGATTTTATTTTTCCTGTACGACAACACTAAGGGAGAGGAATCCAATATAGCAGGTACAGACTCCCCTTACCAGAACTTACTTGTATCCACCAACTGCAAGAATCGTTTGGAAGTTCTCTTTTGGGGTACCCCGGCGTTTGAATTTCTTCTTCCTCGGTCACGTTACCTCCACAAATAGGAGGACCTACAGAAAGAAGGAAAGAGAACCCTTTTTAAAAAAATAGGATGTAGGGCGTATCAGGATGATACACTCAGCCAGCGTTTCCCAACCTATGGTACGTGTAACATTGGTGGTACGCGAAAAATAATGAATAATAGCGGACATAAAAATAAAAGTATTAAATAAAAAATATCATTGAAAAGGTTTTTTCTATAATTCATGAAATTCTTTTTATTAATAATATTATACAGTAAAGTTAAATTGTTTTTATAACTTTGTGTTTTTATTAATACCATTTATTAGTAAACGAAATATAACAAAATAGTAGATAAATATGAAGTTTTGAACAAACGCATATACATATACAGATGGTTTCAAAAATGACCGGTATATTTGAAAAATCAATAAAAACTAAACGGACAGTGATAGAAATTCACAGTTTATTGCAACATGCTTGGGACAATGGTGAATTTTCAGGCAGACAAATTATTTACAATATTATTCCACAACAGATGACGCTGCACGCTAGAAAATTCTAAACTGCGATATTTTCCAGTTATTCACCATGAGCAGCCATAATATGGCGTATTATCAGAAAAAATTATCAGAAACCCGTTTAAACGTCTCAGGCGGGATGGTTTCTCATGTAGAACTGATGTACTGTTCCCGTTATTCAATTGTTTTTGGATAGTGGCTGTACACCTGGTATTTTAAAAGTCCCTACAGACAAATATCGTATTTAGATTTTTCCAGATTGCAGCGCCAACTGTTGTGGAACATTGTAACTCATTTTAAAGTTTGTCTGCTTGAAAATGTACTATTGTCCCAAGCCTATTGCAATAAACTGTGAATTTCTATCACAGTCCGTTTAGTTTTTATTGATTTTTCAAATATATCGGTTATTTTTGAAACACAATGTATATATGTTACATTGCGTTTATAATTCGGCATGACTCTTAGACGTGTTTCAATGTCATTTGCCTCATAATGTGGTGTAAATACATGGTAACCCTATAAAATATATAAGACAAATAAATAAGCACATTCGCAATAACAAATTATCCGAAATACAATCATTTTTACAAAGTCGTACAATTGAGCCTGACGTGCTACTAAATGGTACGGAAGCCCAAAAAGGTTACGAAACGTTGCACTGAACCAACATTCACCAACCTGTGAGGTGCGATAGTTTATAGAGGGAGACAGTGGTTACGAAATAATTAAAATAAATCCCAAATAAATGCCCCTAAAAGTTATAATATAAAACGTAATTGAATAAGCTTAAATATTTTTTCAACACCTTTAGATAAAGTGAAGTATTGAGGTCTCAGGCATTTCATATAACGGTTTGACAAAAGAAAAGATACCCCCGCCAACTTGGCGATAAAGCTCTAAGCATGGTAGCCTAACATTTTGTCCTGATCTCGCCGTGTCCGCACAATCGGTATCTGTATTTTGATTTATATTATATTGAAATCCAACTCTCCTTGAGCAATCCTTTTCTTATGCATTAAATTCCCGTAATGCCGTAAAAAAATATAGTGAACCATTAATAGCTTGTTTAGTTTACCATTTGGTTTAGTAAACATCGCCAATAATTTCTTCACATTTGCCAAGGGGTACCGTATTCTTAACTATTACCCATATGACTCATTCATCGTAGATTTTGACGGATCTAAAGGAGTTATCCCAAGTCAACAAAGAAACTGAACTGAACTGAACGTCAACTTTAAAAAACATTCTATAGAGATAAACATTAGAATACTTTAGAATATTTTCCTTAAATCGAACAATTTTTTTTTTTTTTTTTTTTTTTTTTTTTTTTTTTTTTTTTTTTTAGAGAGAGAGAGAGAGAATACTGTTTTTATTTTATGTAATCAATAAAACCCTTCAATTTAACTAAGATAGAACCATATCAAATTTGGAATTTAAACATCAATATAATTATAAAAAAAATCTCAAACTCTTTTTCTAGATGATATTCATAAAGAATAAAATTTTTCTTGTAGAATTTAAAAAATCTAATTTAAAGAAAAAACGAGATATTTGAAATTTACTCGAGGGTTTGATAAACTCATGGTGGACTTGTGTTTCTCTTAACTTTGATTTGGACGTTCCAAATACGACACGTTTGAGTTGCCTGAATGAAATCTGGGGAGACACTCCGAAGGAATTACAGTAGACTCCGCTTAATGTGATCGCAGTTAATGTTATCAATCGCTTATTATTATCGAAATCACTGGGTCCCGACTTTCTCTATTCACTAGTATGTTAAAATGATCGTTTTACGTGACCTTACATCGGTTCATGTTGTCAGTTTTCAAACTTCATTTTAACTGGCAAAGGAATATTAACAATATATTTGGAAGGAACCCATCCTTTCTTTTCCTTCGCTGTTCTTTGAATTTTCGAAATTGCTCCCTCTTCCAACAAGGGAAATAAGAAATGAACAAAGGAGTGGCGATTTACACGTTCCCGAAATTTTTCAGAAATGCGCACACCCTGCTGGGGGTCAGTAGTTGTCAGATAAGCAGAAGACAACACGTTCTCATCGGAACTGAGAAGGAGAGTGTTCCCATTTTATGCCTTGCTCGCTCACGTGCAGCTTGTCGAAAGGGAAGCCAGAAAGCGAAATGATTTAACATTAAAATTGAATATTGAAATTTTAAATTGTTATGACAAGTTGATGATGCTGACGAACAATTTATCAATAAGTTCTTAGAAAAAAATTGTAGACAGTCAACAATGGATCAATTCTTTTAATTAGGCATATAATTCTTGTGTTTTAAAGGATAATATACATAAATGCAAGATAATATAAGGTGTGTTTTTCTTTTCATTTTGAAATTTAGTTCGTGTGAATTAAAGGGGGGGGAATTGATCCAATTTTGCATATCGTTTATTGTTATCAAAATCAAGGTGTCCCAAATTGATCCCATTAAGCGGAGTCCAATGTAATTCCAGTGTACCACAACTGTAATCGTTACCCAAAACTGTTCTTTAATATTAGATTTATTACTTGGTCCCATTTCGAGGATCCTTTACATATTACCTGACAAGGAGGTTAAATGGACTTACTGTAGTAATCGGCTTTTGTCGTTTCTTCGCAATACTGCCCCGTCGTCTCTGGTGGACAGACGCAGTGGCAACTCCCGTTTCCTCTATACGGGGACAGGTAGCCACCGTTTTGACAACTCTGCGTATCGTTGAAAAGGTTCGGACAAAACGCTGAAACGCACAAAAAGAACAAAACAGTCATATAACGTCTATAGTTGCTACCCAAATATTTTAATCTTTCGTGGTATATACATGCGCTATATATATAAGACGGACTTCTCGATGGGTGGTTGCAGTCATGGCCCATAAAAATGACATCGTTTTAGCTAAAGACCTTTATTGGAGGACGGATTCCCACCTCATCATAGGGCAAGACAAACGGAGGGTCAGCTGGCATGAAGTTATATGTAGAAGACCTTTAAAGCTTGGGTCAACATCTCAATCAAAATCTGTCTACAACCGCGTGCATCTCCTTTTTGTTTGGATATTTCCTAAATTGTCCACTAGGGCCATGTAGAGTTATAATGGGTCAGACCCCTTCTCTGAGGGCGTAAACGGTAGCCTCAGTGGTCCATCTAGGTTAAGGGTTAAAAAGGGAATGCAAAAGGACGCGGAAATTTTTAGCCCTTGACTTACGAAACCCCTGAGAACCCCTGAGAATTTTCCTTATATAGATTGGTGCTAAATGAGTAACAGCTTCTCAGATATTGGGCAGATGGTTAGCAGGCAAGTGCCTCTGCGTAAAATGCGAATATGTGTGTATTTGTGTACATGTATGCATAGGAATTTTTTTAGTATTGTTTTATATTAGACTTGACAATGTCTTTATATCTGATTATAGTAAAAGTATGAAAGCAGTGAACCAGGAAATTGGTGTCAAAATAAAGTTAATACGTATGTCACGTCTAAGTTTAGTTCTGTTCCAGTTAATAACTGACTCCGGAAGCCAGAAACAGCTATTTTCTATTAACTTCGTTTTTATGCTTTATTAACGCATATTTGCAATCAATTTTTTAAACATCTTATTTCAACTGCAAAATTGACGAGAAATTTTACGAGGTGAAAATTAGCGGGGTATTTTAAAAGTTTTCAAATTAAATCCCAATTGGGAGATCATTTCAAACTTGTATCTTACCATTACAAGAATACATCTTGTTGACGAGTTTAGCATCCCTGAACGAGATCTTTCTTCCCGTGCCGATAAGTCGCTGATAATGAGGGTTCTTCGTCACGATCGTATTCCTTTCGAACGGCTTCTTACTGAAGGCCTGAAAGCAGTAATAGTCATCTACGGTTAATATATCAACACATATTGTCAAAAGAAGTCTTTTCTTTTCTAGTTTAGTCTGTTTTTGAAACGTTGAATCTAAACTGTAATTACTTGTATATATAAGCTGATTATTATATTAACGCTACATTATCTCCTATGTAATAATAGCCTAAGTTATCTGTCCGTCTGTCTTCGAATTTAAGAAGCAGTTGGACCTGAAATGGATAGGACCATCCATATTGGTTTCTTGATGAGCTAGGGTTAGAAAATTCAAAGCAAGTCTTTAAAACGTTCGAAATTTCCCCCCTCCCTCCTTTTTGGAGTGTTTAATGAACTTATTTCAAGCCCTATTTTCCAGAACAGGTTATTAAGTTTATCATATAATAAATAGGTAAAAATAACATTTTTTATAACATTATGACGTCATTCCTTTAACCATCTCATTGAATCATTTCTTATTTTAAATTATTTAAATATCGTTTGTATTATTATGCGTTTTATCACTGAACTTAGATATTACGTAAATAACTTTCTTTTATATTTGGCTTAAATAATAGATTAAGTACATATGTGACAGTTTTAAATTGAATCATCGATTATTTTTTTCTGCAATGAAAATTTGATCGCTAGTATTAACATCAAATTTTTTTCATAAAAGTATAGGAGTCTATTTCAAAGACTTAATAAATATCTAATGTTTAAGTTATATATCTTTGAAAATTAAGAAGTTTGTTTGTTAGTGTTTGTTTTTGTACATAACCACACGGTTTCACTAAATAAATTCAAAGTGATTCTAAACTTCATTCACAGTATCGGGAGACTTTAGAGGAGTATGGAGATAAACAAATTATTGAGCGTGTACCAGATAATTCTCAGCCAAAAAACAAACCATTTTTTTTACCTGGCTCATAGGGTACTTTACAATTCTGGAAAATTAAAAATTTATCAATCCCTTCATATGACGGGCTATGTGCTAGTTTAAAATAACCCTTCAGATTAAGATATTCCATTAACTCTTGCAGACATAATTGGTGTTGTGTACATATATAAATATAGATTATTAATTTACACCAAAAGAGAAATAAGATAAGACGAAAATAGCTAGTTATTTCATTCTTAAAAAGCACATCTTCGGATTTTAGTTTAGGTCTACAAATGATATCCCGTTTGAAGAAGGAAGAGGGGGAAAATTGGGACACTTTATGACAAGAGGGGGATTAGAACTGTGACATCAGATATTTTTGTCAAATCTATTTTCAGACTTTATATATTTTTAAAAACCTTCATATAATCGACATGACAAATGATATGAGATCACAGTTTCTCTTAAGTAAAACTAATATTGATGAATTAAAAAAATAATTTAAAAAATTCAGTTTGTTTTACAGTTTAATGTGTTCATAAACTAAAGATAGGACTTTAAACAAAATATATTAAATTCCATTTAAAATTCTAAAACAGTAATGTTTTCTATTGTTCTTTTATATTAATATTATATTTTTGATGTAAATCTTTACTATTTCATATGAAATAGGTACACAACTCATTGTTATTATTATATTTACAAATGTCATTAAAACACACTTAAAATTTGATATTGGATCTAGCATGTTTTGTTTGGGAACTGCAAGTATTTGTTTACGTAGTATGTTTATGAGGTGATAAATTGTGATAAAGAAGGAGACCAAATTTTTGGAAAAAAAAAAAGTATTCTTTATAGACAGCCTCATATAGAAGTCGAAATTTAAGATTATACCATCGAACGATAAAATAACGTGGATTACCATTTTTAGTGCTGCCATCTAGTGATAAGTGAATAACTTAAACACTCGTTGCATTCAAATGTACACAAATAGGGATTTGTACATAAAAATTATATTTCTTCGCACAATTTTTCAATTGCTGGATTAATTGTATATTCTTTCGTATGGGAATGAAAATAAATTGAAATAAAATTCGGTCTTTAAGTGAATTCGTTGTCGCCAAATTTGTGAAGATTCTAATTAACAATGCTATTTTAAAATCTGGATATTAGACAGAAATAAGGTTTTTTTTCAAATTTTATATTTTTAATACCAATAAAGTTTTTAAAGAGTGGTGTATCAAAATTAAAAAAAAAATCAAGAAATCTTGGAAAATATGGTTTGCAAGTCCACTGTACGTTTAAAACATAATCGGTCCCATATCTTTAATTATGGTGCTTACCATGGAGCTGTAATGCATAACGGAGGTATAGTCGTACTCGACACCCCTGGAGTAGTCTAGACCGGTGGAGAACTGGGACTGCAGCCCGGAAGGGATGTTGTGCCACAGGATGGTGATGTAGCCGTTGCGGTCGCCCCGAGACTGCTCGTGGTACAGGCCGATCGCGTGGCCGATCTCGTGCACGATTACCGTCTTCTAAACATGCAAAAGTATCTCATTTGTACTGATGTTTTGTTAAGGAAAATGTATAGAAAGGTTCTGTATTACATTCAGAAGTAACTAACGAAAATGCAGACTCAAGTTCTTTTAGGTAATTTTTTTTTTAAATTTTGATTTGGTGCTGGTTTGGCTAGAGATAATTAAACCCAAAAATTCCGCGGAAAGACGATGGCTCCGGCATATAGGCTCGCAGCTGAATTCAACGATTAAGGACATTCTTGGGGCCCGGGATAGCTTATTTGTTAATGAGAGTGGTTAGAATTACTTGGTACAGAGTTCGAACATTGCACGCACAGTAAACATTTCCGTGTGTGCAAAGAACATGCAGAATAAATCTTTTAACTTAATGTAGGTGGCAATGCAGACAAATATTTTCATGCCAAACGCTGCTACAAAGCTGTTAATTATTATTTAGTAACAGCCAAAGAGCACGTGTATCTTAAGGAAGGTTACAGACAGAATAACATTTCCCCAACTGGGTCCTTGTAATTTAGAAGTAGGCATCAAGCATAACACTCCCCCCCATTCTTAACCTGCCAACTCATGAGGTATCGTTTGAATTCTGAAAATATTGGGACTCTGAACCAATTTTATGTGTTCCAGCCGACATTAATGAGAACCTCAGATCTCTATCCAGCTCTAGTTTCGAACACTCGATCCTTAGATTACGAGAATAACGATGCCGTTTTCGAATAAATTTAATATTAAAAGTAAAAATAAAAAGTAACCGCTAAAGAAGTGGTCTTGACGAGTTTTCGCCAAGTCAGAAAAAAATTATCATTAGAGGATTTTGGTTATATATTGTATTATGGGGTCTAGATGTCCTTTCACTAAAAGGTTGGCTGGTGGGATCTCGGATCTCTCGTTCAGAATCGGAAACAAAATTACCTCCTTCCTGAGGGTGACCAAAATGGAGAAGATTCCTCAGCATAGTATTACAAAAACACATTATATCCACTATTATGACATATTGTGGGAAAGATTGAGAAGATAAAACACATAATTACACAATATAGCACATACGAAGTTAAGAACCACTCTGAAAATAAGACACAGGATATTAACGAGCTAAAATTTATTTTAAACACTTCATTTAAAATCGAAATATTATTAATTGTAAAATGGTAAGGGTTAAGAAGTCAATGAATATGGAGTGCTTCGGGCATAAATAAATAAGGAAAAAGCACCGATAATTCTTTCACACTCCTCTTATGTGCTAGCCTGCTCTCTGAGAGGGCCCCCCCCCAAAAAAAAACCGACTACTAGTGGAGTAGCAAACCCTACGTATCCAACGGGGTCAAAGGGGAAGGTCACATAAATCCCTTCCGTCCGTCGGACAGCTCTCTGTACTGGCAGCGACGGTATTGTAACGTAACTCTTTGTTACACCCACCAGGGTAGGCAGCAGGTTGAAAGGTATCAAAGATATTTTGAATATACAGCTAATATGCAATCATTTTTCATAGTAAGAATGCAATGAGACTTTCTCTTTGCATACTGGTATTATATGCGAATGGAAATGTCTATAAATCCAGTCTGACTATATTTCCAGTACTTATAGTTATTATACACTCTGTTATGTGCAAATGTATGCAATGTTTTTTGCATATAGTATTATACATTTCAATTTGCCTAGTACCAGAACACATAGCTTAATATAGCATTAAGTTTAAGAAGAAATTTAATACTAAATGTTATTCATTTTGTGGAATTGCGATATTTTACTCGCGAAATTCTTTATATGATTTCGAAATATATTCTAAAAATTAAGTTTTGAGATAAACATAACCTTTCATTTGGGAACTTTAAATACAAAAACGAAAAGTTGGGTACGAAGCAGATAGCAAATAAATATGCTCGAAAGATGAGTTGATTAACATCAAATGCTTTGGAAACGAAGGGGAAATAAAAATACCACACCTACCCTTTCGCATCCGGGACCTATCGAAACGTCTTGACCACTTAGAAAGGAGTTTTGGCGTCCTACCATGGACCAGCACCTGAACAGAAAGGAAAACAGTGCAGTGGATGCGAAATCACAGAAACAAAATGTTCTATAGAGGAAGTGATTAAGTCGAATCCGAATGACTGCAATATTCGATACTTACCCTGACGTGTCCGTACGGAAGCGAATGTAGGAGATGTCGATGGCCGTTTCGTGGAACTTCAGGCACGTTTCTCTCTCCCATTCGCCTATGGCTGCCCTAATGTTGTCTCTGGTTTTGCTGTCCACGGCTAACAATAGAAGAAACACCAGATCAAATGGAACTTCGTAGTATTTATTACAGTTTTCCGGATTTTTGCTGTTAACGCACCCGTAATAGAGTAAACGACATTTTTCCCGGCATTGATAAACATCAGTTGTCATTAATGCCCAAATCATTTTTGTGGAACATATATTAATGAATATCCCAAATCTAAATTATTAAGCATTGCACAAATATGAAATAGAAACAACGAATATTATGTAGCCTCCACACTATGGCCAATGGTTCAACCCCTTTCTGATGGTGAACTTGGACGATGGTTCATGGGTTGAATCCACACACTGGGCCCCTAAATGAGCTGAGAATGTGGATTCGCCCATAGGGTCAACTCCGCATCTTAATTGCGCATCTGGCTGCCTTTGATCTTTGAATAAAAACCGCTTTCGAAGCCATCCTCCGCCAAGGTCATTTTATTGTCTGCCAACGACAACCTCGATAAGCCATACCCCCTCCAGACGGTGGTAATGGTTTGCAGTGGACCATAGTGTGGAGGGACCTTTACAGCTGATACCTATTAGTAATCGGTTGTTAAATTAAAATATTGGCAGATGCCATTAATAAAAAGGAAAAACTTCGTGATAAAAGATTTATTTTTCTGTATCCCATTTATTCGGGGAAGATTTATAATAGTTAAATCTATCTGGCCAGATTTCAGTTACCTTTAACTTCTTTTACCTCATTTATTGAGGGAAAAAACTTGTTATATTTTTTACGATGATGATGTCCGAACTTTTTTTATTAATTCAATGAAAACTGACAGGTATATTAATTGTTCATTCTTTGAAATATTTGTATTTATAGGACCCATTTTAATATCCTTTGTGTTGCCTTCCACACAAAAACGTGCCAATTTTAATTTTGCACATGGGTGAACTATGGTCTAGGATTAGTACTGTCTGCATCAAAGTTTCTATTTATTTTCATTACATGTTATCAGTTCGATAGTTCAATTACTTAATTATCATTCTATATAATAAGATAATGTGTAACGGGAGAACGCAGTTCAGCAAAACTTGCGTCTGTAAAAGGATTTCTGATGTCGTACTTACACGAGTGGAAATTATAGGTGACTCTGCCACTGGGCCATAAGGATATGACGTTCAGAAGACCCTTTCTCTCTTGTAGCTCGTCTTCCAAGTCGTTATCCATGTCCTTTGGCAGCTTAGGCAACACGATGTCGCCTTCGATGAGAGGCTCGCCCTCTTCGGTTTCCAAAGGATTCGTCTCGGTTATGATATCCTTCAAAAACCAAGTGCAATCCATTTATCCACTTTTGTCGCAACAAATTTTCTAAAATTATGAGCACTCACATACAAAATTTATAAGGAAAAGCTCTTTTATTTTGTATTTATACTCTATCGCTTTCATTATGTCGACCATCTATTATTATTTCGTCCATAACGTATCATAGTTGATACCACATTTTACTTTTCCATTGTCTTAAAATCTTACATACCAATATCATTAGAGACGGCGTTATAGTTAAACATATTGTTGGGAAACTAACAGTGTTACCATATAGCTGTAGAGATGTCGGGCAACATCTTCGTCATAATTATGCTAGATGTCATCCTTATAACGCAGCAGAGAGAGGAATTTATAGTACCATATTTCCATCTCTGGGAACTTTCGACGTCATTTTGACTTGGAAGTCGCCTGTAACTCATTTCGACAGCAATATGGTAATACCCTAAAATCTGAAATTCTTTCCTATAACATCTTTATGACGTCAATACAAGTCAGTGATGTCATACGATTCAATTTATTTGACCTGTTAACCTTTAATCATGGATATATTTAATTGCGGCTGTTAAACGAATGCTTTATGCAAATTTAACAGCTCTTTGTACTATTTAAGCTTGTGATTACTATGGATAGATGCTTTTATGCTGTTTTACTTTAAGTTTTTGCTCTTGCTGAATACC
>CM063508.1:184878757-185021257 GCA_032207245.1 Pardosa pseudoannulata | reverse complement strand
AATATCCACTGTATGTACTATAGACGTAATACGTATATATATATATATATATATATATATATATATATACATATATAGTGGTATGTATTTACACATATATACATACAGTAGATATGTAAACATGTAATTTATATGTATAATATATATCATCTACGTATGTATGTGTTTTCCTTTTCATTACAAATCTATTGTGATGGTGACTTCTCTTGAAGATAAGCAACCCCCATCTCATCTCTTATCTTGGCTGTCATAACGACAAGGAGGCACACGTGTTGGATTAATTAGTTGAACGTTCTTGTTGGAAGAGGTAAACAAAGGGGTGCCCATACAACAGGTTGATAAGAAAGGTCAGCCTTCTTGTCGGGTACTGACATCAATAGCAAATCCAATAGTTTTGTTTTCAGTTGACAGGAAACTGGGCGAAATCCTGCGAAATTCAGTTTATAATTTGACAGTTCTGAATTGGCGACTTTCCGAAATGGGTTTCGAGATACTGTACCGGATTGTGCGATGAATTTAACCCTTAGTGCTCCGCACGTTTCTTGTACCACTGCCTACCATCCACTCCGGCTCATTTTAGCAGCGGAACGAGTGTGAAGAAGGCGTCTTATTTTGAGTGAGAAGAATGACACGTGCTTGGGAATGTTTTGGATTTTATTTATTTTATACATGTGCATCTTCTTCTTATAAATGAAAAGTCAATTTTAAATTTTGTTATTCACCACGGTGTGATATCTTTGAAAACAATCTCCCACGTGCATTTTGAGTTTACTTGGGCAAGTGTTACAGTACCCATATGGATAATAGCTCCAATAACAGCCACAAACTCGTTCTCTTCCACCTTTGCAAAATAGAATGACTAGATATTTCTTTCTTCTTTGGAACATTTTTTGCGTCATTGTTGGTTTCTTTTATAATTTCATTGACCAGTTCATTTGTGAAAAATAATTTGAAATAGTGTGTCGGCTGTACCATATTTGTGTGGTTCAATGACCTTTGGCGATACACTAAAATGTATTCTATCAGGAATATCTCATTCTTGCGGGACATCGCGCCATTAACCCAATTCCCTTCGCTTTCACTTTCAATAATTACCATTAGTCGTTTGTTTGGTAGTATTCCACTCCTTGAAGTGTCAGAATTATAATCAACATTGTCTTTCACAATATCTTCTAACAATGAAAAATCAAACTGTATCACTCAACTCTAAATTCTGATCCCAATGATTATTTTTCTCTTAGCACCACTCGATAACAACGTGTAGCTTAAGGAATGCTAAGAATACAAGTAAAATTGCCCAAGCTAGGTCCTCTTTAATTTAAAAGCAGAGGTCCTGCAGAATACAATTAGGCTAGGCTTGACATTTCCACTTGTATAGTTTAAATTTGAAGGACACTGTGACCAGGAACCTATGTGCCTTAGCCGCCTTTAATGAACACGATGGATCTTAGCATCGATCTTTGAACTCTACTGTTATGATATATATGCCTTTGGCGCCTGAGCTGCTGCAGCGCTTTCAAAATGTAAAGTAGATTTATACAAATTCTTAATTTTTATCATGAAATTTTTTTCTCAAATAAAATAAATACCTAATTAAAAAAAAATCTTTCTCACAGAGGCTGTCGAATTCAAAAATATCAATTAAACAGGATTTAACAAAAGGGGGTTTGACAGTGAAGGACCATTTGTAAGTATAATATGACTTTTGACTGACCAGAGATCTAACACTAGATTTTTTTCCTACTTTAAAATAAAGTGTGAAAATAGAGTAAAAGATAATTTAATTTCTTTTTGATGGAAACAAAAGTGTGAAAATTTTAGCATAAATTAATTTTTGATATTTATCATTTAATCGGGTAAATGTAAAATTTAAACTTATGAATATTCTTTGATAGAAAAATGTAAGTTTCTTAATTATTATATTGAATAGCACTTTTTCAGAACAATGTTTTTATCTTTAAAAAGGCAAAAACTGATTTTAAAAACTTAAAATAATAATAAAAAAAAATTGGCAGTTAAAAATAAAAATTAATTTTAAAAATTGTCAAAAATGTAAATAAAATATTAGAAGTGAATGTGACAAATAAATTAATATTCACTATATATTAAAATATAAAAATAAAAAATAATAAATATAAGTATTAAAATATAATAATTTTACTAAAATATAATAAAATATTAGAAATATTAGCACTTCTCAAGCTCATTTCTTAGCAAAGATTAATTTTATAAACTTAAAACGAAAACAAAAATGAAAATTTAAAATTTAAAATTCAAAATTCAAGTAACAAAAAATAAAAAGGAGAAATTAGAAACTTAACTTAATATTGTCAAAAATGTAAATAAATTAATACAAAAACTGCCCAACATCCTGAAAAATTACTTGGATAGTTTTAGTTGATATATTAGTGAACAGATGACGCAAGTAAACCAAGCAATTTAGCCCTGAAACTTTAGCACCGAAATTGGCTGTCCCGATCCACTCGTCTTAAAATTCTTTTACAGTGCTGCCCTCTCTCAAGTGAAGTTGGAAACTATTAAAATTGTACTTTAAATATGAAATATGTCTGCCATTCAGAGTATAGTCTTTTTATTTTTTAATGTATGTAATTTTATCATAATTCTGGAGGTGATCAATTACAGGTACCACCTGAAAAAGTCTTCGGTTTTTAAAAAAATAAAAAATGCGACATCTTATATATGTCTTGAGTAATATGAATTGCACATGAAACGGAGCGCAAAATTCTTATGTGGTTCGTTGTTAATATATTCAATATATGGAATATTATATTCTAATTAATTAGTGAAGCATTATTGCAGGCAGCAGCGACGTAATTTTATGATATTGTAATTATAAATAATTTAGAATATAATTACTTACAGGTACAATTTGACAAATTCTTCGGTTTTGAATACAGTAAAAAATACATTTTATACATATCTTGTGCAGTATAAAAATGCCCATGACGAGGAATTCAAAATACTTATCATTTAGTTCAGTTAAAATATATTCACTATATGGTATATTATATTGCAAGTAATTACTAGAAATATTTATTAATACTCAGAAATCAATCTTGGGTGCATATCGTCATCTGCACGAAAGAGGCAGTTACTTTAGTTTAGAAATTTTTGTTTTAAACTAAAGAATATGCTATATCAACCTTAATGTCCTACTTAACAGTGTTCAAGGATTGAAAAGTTTTTATGGTATTTTAAAATTTGTAAAAATATTATGATAATTTGAGATAAATTGTTGGCCATTTTTTTATGGGAATACTAGAATACAGGCAACAAATCATTATATTTCTTAAGACAACACGATAGTGTCGCTTCCAGTCGGTAGTTTGGTAAATGACACGAAATGATTGGAATTCTACGATATTTTTTCGATTTTTATCACTGTTCTGGATTGGCAATGCACTTTCAAAATGTGCATCGAGAAATCATACTGAACTATGCAATGCATTTAAAAATGAAGGCGGTATTAGAGTTTTGATAGATAAGTTGCTTTTGACTTCATAAGGTATAAAATCCTCGAATTTACGTGCCATTTGCTAACTCTTTACCAAGAACTCTATTCCTCTGAATTTCTGATACTCCACTTAAAATTATATACTTTTTTCTGATTTTCAAAAGCTTTTCTCTAAAATGCAGTTGGAAATAGAGATATTATGATACCAAAAACTGCTGCGAAACTGTTACTCATTTAGAGCCACCCTAGGAGCACGTGTAGGCAGAGCCTGATTAAAGGACGGGCCGACTGGGCCAAAGCCATGGGCCCCCTAAATTTTGGTACTTAATTATTAAATATTAAATAATTTAATTAACAAAATTTGGAAATGTTTTTTGTTAATTTTTTAAGTAATATTTTATATTCAGAAATGAAATAAAAACAGTTAAAATATTGACAATTGTATCTAAAACACTCTCCAGTTTACTTATTGACATCACTCCAGTCACCCTTTGTACTCATTACTGACTCCATGGTTCTGAGTAGAAAAATCCTTTGCTTTTCAGGTTATACTCAATCTATTTATTATTTTTTTTCTCTTATTAATTTTGCCTTAAAACCGACGAATGACTATTATTTTTTTAATCTTACCTATGCTATTTTATTTTATTTTTTTATATAAAAACTTAATTGCAAGTGTTACAGTTTACATCCTTGAGGATAGACAGGTTTCTTGCATTCGACTGTACTACAAAGGTATGTAAACAAAAAAAAATGAATATAAACTTTATACCAAAAATATTCAATTGTAACCTCTTTTATAAACTAACTTTTTTTGCCTTGAAAGGAGGGTAGGGGGGGGCGAAAGATAAACAGACCCTAGGCTCAACTTTTCTTGAAAGGGCCCTGCGTCTAGGTTAAGCAACGATACGGACGAGAGTGACATTGCCATTTTGGGTCCTCGTAATTTAGAGCCGAACGATGACCGAATGGTCAGGGCGCTGATCTTCGGTACCGGAATTCGCGGCTTCGAATCCCACTGTAGCATAGATGTTTGTAACCATTCGAAATTGGCTGCAAGAAGTAGGTCCTGGTCTCATTACCCCTAATGTTGCAAAAAAATAAAATAAAATAAAATAAAATAAATAAATAAAAGACCATAGAGCTCTAAACCAACCAATATCGTAATTTAAAAGCAGGGACCAAACAGAAGATCGTTTCCCCAGGTTGACCTGTCACCTCCAAAGAAGAGGTCATTGAGACCACTATCCCATTTTCACTGCCCCAGTCGCCATTAGTGCACACAATCGATCTTTGGCCGACTGGAGCCTGTAACTCGCACTCCTCCGGTTATGTGATCTATGGCTTTGCCTACTGAGTTATCACTCCCTTCCATAAGAATAGTAAAATACAAAGGAAACATGAGATTTGGAATGTCACATACTGATACTCCAAAAAATTTTATTTACTTCTAACAAAAATCCAAACAAAAAATATAGAAATTGTATCCTTTGCAACATTTACAACGTTATTTATCAACAAAGTGTAGGACACAGTGTTTCTTCAACAACGAAAACACAGCAGCAGGCTGCACAACAAAAGAGGGCCTTTTTTTTCTCTTGTTTTAATTTTTTACAAATAATTACATCTGAAATGGCTGAGATCATTAGAATTCGAAGAATATCACTCGCAATTATTTACATACTTGAGGCACTTAGCGTAATAAATAATTTGAACATATTTTACAAAGGTGGTTCATTTATTTACAATAAATTTATATTTTATCTTTTGCTAAGTGAGAGTGGATGCACTTCAAGCTATTTCGCATCATCATCTTAAGTGGAGGTACAGAGCAATTATTTTAAATTTGTGGAACAGCTTTAGTAAAGAACCCTATTGGCGATATTTTGGAGATTGTTTTTGTCGTCTAAGCGAACATAGTACCGTTAATATTTTATGAACTGCACATAAGTTTGAATTTAAATTAAACGTTAATTTATGATTTATGTAATTCAAAAATAAATGATAAAAATTTAATTTTTTAAAATGGCTTTAAAATTGAGATAAATTCTAAATATGTAAATTAACAAAAATAAATATGCATTATTAAATTTCGTATGTGTACGACTAGTTAAAAAGTTACTTAAATTTCCAAATCAATTTGTGGCACCATCTCTTGACTATAACTACAACTATCAGTCTTTTTAAAGAAATTAAGAGAGTAAATATTTATGCTGGTTATTTCTATCAGTTTGAAAAAGTGACTAACTGCGTGCCCGTATTGTGCGACGGAGTTTCTGTATTTTAGGTCAAGGCATAGTTTTCTTTCGAACTCCAAAAGACAAATTTGCCAAACGAAGGGCGAATGGCTACTGCTTTTCGGTACCGAAGTTCGTGGTTCGAATCCCGCTGATGGCATGGATGTTCGTACCCGTTCGAAATCAGCTTTAAGCAGTAGGCTCCGGTTTCATTAGCTCTCGTGTAGAAAAAACAGTAGACTAACCCCCCTCCCTGTAACATTATGCTTATAAATTAATTAAAATCTAATTATTAATATCTTTAAAAGAATTATAATAGAAATTTACAAGATTTCATTCTTACATTTTTTAAAATTAAAAATTACTATACTAATCACTTCGATAAATGAAATCTTTTACTTAAAAATTAATCTTTCCTTAGTTTCTCAGATGAAATTTCTCATTTTTTTAGAAGAGAATGTCAGGCATATATTATCTAAACTCCATTTTCTGCCAGAAAATAATGCGTTATTAGAGATAATCTGAGTAACACCAGGCTACCTGCTAGTACAAGGTGTTTTAAAAATAAACAGTATATTTGAAAAATCAATAAAAACTAAACAGACAGTGACAGAAATTCACACTTTATTGCAATATGCTTGGGACAATAGTAATTTTTCAGGCAGACAAACTGTAAAATTAGTTACAATGATCCACAACAGATGGCGCTGCAGTATGGAAAAATCTTATCTATGATATTTGTCTGTGGGGACTCCCAAAAGGCCAGGTGTAAAGCCACTATCCAGAAACAATTGAATAACTCGAATAGTACATCTGTTCTGCATATGAAGCTTACACGGTTTCTGATGATTTCGTTCTGAGAATACGCCATATTATTGATGCGCATGGTGGATATGTGTAAAATATCGTAGTTTAGATTTTTCCAGACTGCAGCGTCACCTGTTGTGGAACATTGTAACTCATTTTGAAAGTTTGTCTGCCTAAAAATTTACTATTGTCCCAGGCATATTGCAGTAAACTGTGTATTTCTAATACTGCCCGTTTAGATTTTATGGTTTTTTAAAAAATACCGGTCATTTTTGAAACACCCTGAAACTTCAATAACGTGAACTTTGCAGATTTGCAAATTATAACGCTTGCAAATTTACGTTTGAGTTTTGAATTATAACTATTATAAATTTAAAAAATAACTGTTAATCTGCGCGAAATGTAAATAGTTGTAAATGGGGTTCTATACTAAAGCTTGTACAAAAATTACAAGGTTGAGCAAGATACACAGCTTGGAGCTATAGGAGGCTTTCGTAAATAATTAATGGCACACGTTGGCTGCAAAAAGTATATGGAAGAACGTACAGAGAAAAACACATTTAAGATTGTTATAAATATACTCACCACAGTAAACACATTTGTATGTCAGAGAGACACTGACCGTAACAGTCCATTTTAAGTTCAAGTTATTAAAAACTTCAGGATTAGTTTCTGATCCCATGGTAATTTAATATATTGCTTTTTCCCTTTTGTACATTAATCGGACTATTTCTGAGTACAGTGGCAACGCTAGGTCTGAAAACCTCCTATGGATATGTACAAAATGAATGACATTTGAAACCAGTTCTTTTTAAAGCATTCATAATAAGAGAACCAGGGCAAAGTATTTTGCAAGATCGCACATCTACAGAGTCTCAATTTCAATGTTATCAAATAAAATCAACATAATACTAAACAGAAAAATTAAATGCACCTATTTTAGTGCTGTAATAAACAATTTTTCAGATATGTTAATATAAATAGCAAAAAAAGAAACAATTTTAAAAATATACAGTGATCCCTCTCTTTTCGCGGTTCATGGGGACCAGAACCTTCCGCGAAAGCTGAAAAACCGCGAAGTAGGACTTTCCCCTGGGAATTTTCGTGTATGCTGGTACAAGAATGTTTTAAATATGTAAATAGTATTTATACTTTACACATTTAAGTCAAAAATGACAACAGTATACGTATTTACTTAAACGTGTCAGTGCTCATGAATAAGGTTCATTAACAAACCTTGTAGAGTAATAAACATTCATCAACATCGCTTTCTGAGAGAGGCGAAGAGTTTTGTGTTGATGGCAGAGTAAAGGCTCTCACTTGACTCGTAGAAGCTTTAGACTCACTCGGAGACTCTTCTACTGGAGGAGGTGACGGTAGACCCGGGAGAGAAACAAGTTGATGGGTAGTTGTTGTCTTTGTTTTTTCTCTCGTTGGTCGATGTCACACCGGAAACCAATCAAGTGCCTTTGGTATGTACTCTCAGTCAACTCATCTTTGTTTGACATGCACTAATCCTTCTCTCTCGCGCATCAACATGAAATAACGCTCCTTTTCGCATTGTGGCTGCCGACAGGATTGTATTTCTTCATTTTTATTTTTTGATAAATATTTTGGAAAAAAACCGCGAAGTGGCGAGGGAACACTGTAACGTTATAAATGCTAAATATAAAAAAATGAAGGCTAAAAAGCATGCATATAACATTTTATTACACAAAATATATATTTAGTGAGTTGAAAATTTAATATATTTGGTTAAACCGTATGAAAGAATATGATAAACGGGTACCATAACTGAGAATAACAATTCTTATTAAAAGATGATTGGAGAAAACGATAACTTAAACGTATGTTATGTCTGTTGAAGTAAGCAATACATTTTATCAAGCAGTAAGAAAAATCTGATTGCACTATCCCGGTAAACTCTAAAAAAAGCTCAGTTTTTAAACAAGATTGAAAATAGTAATACGGACAGTTAATCACATATAAAATGCATGCTTATGTATATACGTTTACATAGAGAAGAAAATACATACTGCAAACATACGAACAGTTGCTTATATTGTTTGCATAATACGGTTTCATGCTGGTAATTTATCCTTGCGATTACAATGCATTAATATTACAATCTACTGCACGTAATATCCCTTGAGGTAGTTTTAATTGAAATAAAACACTCTATCATTAGTAACAAGAAAAAACACCAGATGTATCGAGGAAGAAGAAATTAAACTATAATAGCACTATTTTATTTTAGAAAAGAGAGACTTCCAGAATGCAAACCCCTTACCTACTGTTGTGTTGTGGTTTCAGAATTCCATTTGCATCATTTAACTAAGTTAAATTGACCTAGGAATCGCATGCAGAAAAATAACTTTTGATAGTTAAGCATAGCGTGTAAGAGAAAGAACAACTTAACCCTTTCGTGGGCCTTGGGAAAATTACTTTCCACTTTCATGGTCTTACGAAATAAAACTGCGAGATGCGTAAAACCCACTATTTAACTTCTAATATAGCAGTCTCAAGAAAAAAAAAATCGTCTTGATAGCTTCCAAGTAAAAAATTGTCAGGTTCGGAAGACGTGCAACCAGTATGGGAAATTGTATGCCAAAATTTTTTCCACCAACATTAGATGAGGTAGGAAAGGTAGCACAGTGAAAGAGGACCCGCTACAGAATGTGATGTACCCTTGCGAGGTCCAGGATTGTGTCAATTCCCTCGCAAAACTTCCTGCTCTCATATTTCGCTCAAACTGACTAAAAGGTGCAACTACCACAAATGTCTCCCGCTACAATTGTGGCCCATTCTTCTGCAAGAGAACCACCCTCATTAATTCCGGCGTCACAGCTACGAGGTCCACTAGAGCATCCAGCTTTATTTGCGAATTCTCTCCTCTTGATCACAACCCTTTTGAGCCGAACTACGACAAAAGTGTAGGGCGTTGATCTTCACAACCGGAATTCACAGGTTCGAATCCCTCTGCGGGCAGGGATGTTCGTTCATAATTAGGTACCGGCTTCATTAACTCTCGTGTGAAAAACAGTAGACCGTAGCACTCCAAACCAGTTTGATCAGCACTCGCTACGGTCGTCCCTTCGAGCCTAAGCCGGTTGCTTCGACGGAGGTCGGCCAGGTGGAGCGGTTCAGTACTTACGACGTGCCCACCACCGGGATATAAATGCAGTAGCTTACAACTAAATGGGTCAGAGTGGTGTACCCTTGTGGATTGAAACAATCTTTTTGTCTTTCCAAGGCAAAGAATTGCATTAAATTAAATTTTCCCTGTTAACGTAAATAGTTCTGTAGGAAGTATACCTAGCACCCCTAGAACTTAAATGTAAACAAAATTCTAAAAAATAAAGTACATTTTTTTAAATTCTATTGTTTAATTGGTAATAAAATGCACAAAAATAGGGGTATTTTAAAAGTTAAAAGACCCACGAAAAGGGTTAAGCTGTATTAGTACGTTAGTTTTTTAAAAAATTGCGTAAGGTTGCATTTTGATGTTCCTTATCGTTCCTGTTGTGCCTCATTCATTATAGTAAAAACTATTCGAGATAATTTCATGTCGCTACGTAAATTATCGTGAACTGCGTATAAACGTAAATGTCACAAACAAAATTTCTGCATCTACTTCAACTTATTTAATTCAGAAATACTCGAGCTGTATATGCAATTGTTGTATATCGACACAAGTGTAAGGAAAAAATATTAATTTATATATTATAAATAAATAAAGTACACTTCAATTTTCATAGTGTAGGATTCAACACGAGTGTTTACGGGTTTTACAAGAATGTTTTGAGGGCTCATTTTCAGTATCTATAATTAATTTTTGGACTCGAGAGAGTTAAACAGGGTTCCCGCTCTTTTTCCAGAACAAAAATTAAGGACTTTCTAAGGACCAAAGTAACTTTTTCTAAGGAACTACTTGAAACACACTGCATAACGACATTAACCCGAATTTTCTAAGGAACATATTTTAATGATTATGGACCAGAATAGGCATGTTTAATAAATGCCTTACAATATTTCAGAATTAAGTTTTTAAAATGCCTAAAAATTAATATAAGATAAATCTATTTGACAAAACCTAATTTTAAAAAATGTACATCTAAAGTTTTTTGAGTGATCAAACTAAAAATTAATTGCGAATAAAATAAAATATTATAAACAGAACTTTCTGAGGATTTAAAAATGACTGATATATATATATATATATATATATATATATATATATATATATATATATATATATATATATATATATATATATATATATATATGGGAAAGAAGATTTAGACTTTTCTATTACATTCAATGTAAGGAAAATTAAACTTCCATAAGTAACTGAAATATCTACAAACCCCCATCCTCCATGCTTCATTTAATTAAAATCTGCATGAGTGTTAGCGATTAGGAAAGGGCAGCTGACTTCATACTTTAAACCTATTCAGTATCGCAAAGATTATATATTTGTCACATAAGAAAACTGATAGGAAATCAGACGAGATTGTGGATCTCGTTGAGAGAGAAATGGATCGCTTTCCAATTTAAAAATGAAAGAGTTTTTAAGGACCTTTGACAAAAATTAAGTAATTTTAAGGGCCCTTAAAAATGAAAGCTAAAATTAAGGAGTTGTTAAAGATTTTTAAGGACCACGGAAACCCTGTTAAAATTCCTCATATAAATTTCCTTTCTTTCGAATATTTAAGCCAATATTTGTTTTCAAAACGGAGATAGACGAACACTTATATTAAGGCATAAGAGAAGAAAATATCACCGACATAAGGCACGCAAAAATTAGCACCACATCCAAAGAAAGAGGTCACTTGAAGTTTCGATAAAAACTATGCAAACTGCAAATGCGGGAGGTCACTTTACTAAAGAAGAACACAGTACAAAGAACAAAAAGGATAGTAACTTATAAAATGATATGTTTCAACTTCCATTTCTGATGTAGTATGAAACATAAAAAGATGAATGATCGTGGATTAGGAACATAATAAATACTACTGAGGAAGAACATTCAAATACAGTGGACTCCGCTTAATGAGATCAGTTTGGGACACCGTGATTGTAATAACAATAACCGATTGATAACAATAAACAATATAAAAAATTAGATAGATTAGCAACCCTCCTCCCTTTAATTCGCACGTACTACATTTCAAAATAAAATGAAAAAACTCACTTTATATTTATGAACTGTATATTATTCTTTAAAACGTAAGAATTGTATGCATAATTAAAAAAATTGATCCATTGTTGACTGTCTACCATTTTTTATAAGAAGATCATTGATAATGATATTTTTTAAAGTCGTTGGAGCAGTGTTATAATCCACGTTTCAACACTTTTAATGCAATTCCGAGGCCGAGAAATGTTTAACTGCGCTGCCGCATTGAGCTGACTCATTTTTGGTAACCTGTCATAATGATTTAAAATTTCGATCTTTTGGTTAAACGTTAAATCATTTCTCTTTCTGGCTTCCCTATCGACAAGCTGCATGTAAGCGAGCAAGGCAAAAATTGTGAATACGTTTCTTCTTAGTTCCTATAAGATTGAGTTACCTTATGCTTATCATACAACCATTAACCACCAGCAGGGTGTGCTTATTTCTGAAAAATTCCAGGAACGTGTAATTTCCCACTCCTTTGATCATTTCCGATTTCCATAGGTGAAAGAAGGAGAATTCTCGGAAATTAAAATAGGAACGAAGGGAACGAAAAGATTGGGTTCCTTCTGAATACATTGTGAATATTCTTCTGCTAGTTAAAATGAGGTTCGAAAACTGATAACATTAACCGATGTAACGATCCCATAAAGCGATAATTTTAACACACAGAGAAAATCGGGACCCAGTGATTTCGATAACAATAAGCGATTGATAACAATAACCGAGATCCCATTAAGCGGAGTCCACTGTACTTCCAACCTCTGTCACTTGTAAAAAAAAAAAAAAAAGAACGAACTCAGAACACCGAAGTAATAATGTATCTTAAATTCATATTTTGATCTATATATCTTTTCTTGAACTAAGGACAAGCATTAAGAAACGGTTATAATTTTCAAATAGCATTTATTAAACTAATAAATGAAATACAAATTACATCGAAGAATAATTTTTAAGAAAAAAAAATTGAACATTTTGTAAACTAGCAGTAGTTTTGTTTCAATCTCTTTATTTGAAGGAAACGATTTTAACTTTTTACTTATGTAAATATAATAAGGTGAATAACTTCGCATTAGCTATAAGATCTAAAAAGATGAATTACCTTTTCGATGGGTAAATAACTTTTAAATTTATTTAAATGGTTTTGCTTTATCTTGGATATTTATGACTGCGAATTTACAAATTCAATATAGGACTAAAATTATTCGAATTCATTATTTAATATATATATATATATATATATATATATATATATATATATATATATATATATATATATATATATATAAGAAAATTCTCAGGGGTTTTCAAATCTGAAGTCAAGGGCTAAAAATTCCAGCCTCCTTTTGCATTCCCATTTTTAACCCCTAACCTAAATTGACCACTAGGGCTACAGTTTACGCTCTCAGAGAAGGGGGTCTGAACAATTATAACTCTACGTGGCCCTAGCCTGCAATTTAGGTTAGAGGTTAAAAAGGGGAATGCAAAAAGACTTGGGAATGTTTAGCCCTTGACTTCAGATTTGAAAACCCCTAAGAATTTTCCTTACAACTCAGTTTGTTTTGTCCCTATGATGAAGTGGGAACCCGTCCTCCAACGTTATCTTAATAAAGGTTTTCAGCTAAAACGGTGTCATTTTTATGGCTATGACTGCAACCACCCATCGAGAAGTCAGTCTTATTACACACACACATATAATATATATATATATATATATATATATATATATATATATATATATATATGCGTAAAAGTTTTTTAGAAGAAATAATTTGTAATGAAAAAGGGTTTACACATATTACGTATCATTATTATATTTATTAATTAAATTTTTTTTGAAATATATGAATTTCTTTTTTTTAAGTTTATTAATAATTTAAAATCAGTGTTCTGAGATTCGTTTACATGGTAAAATATTTGACATTACTATATATACAAAACATAGGAACGTCACATTTCGTTATAAAAACGAAAAAAGAAATTCTAATGTTCTTCACTTCGTATATACTCGAATACAGGTGTACACATTTCAAGGGAAACTATAAGTGAGGTAACTGCTTTCTGTTTCCTACAGCCACCAAATGTCAAGAAATGAGGAACATAAAAAAAATCCCAAATAAAATTACACTTCTAAAGCTGCAGCTCAAATGAGGTATCCAACAATCTAACGAAAACTCGCTAATTTCAAAAACTTTGATTCCACAAACCCATAACACATTTATTCGCTTGAGGTAGAGATATTCATATCTACCGAAAACATTCAAATGAGATTCTCAAGCAGAAGTTATTGTATAAAAATAGGCTACATTTTTTTTAAGTATGAGGTCCCATTTTAAAGAAGATTCTGTACAGATCTTTTCTTCAAATGTTGAGTAGTTACGAAGGCACAGTTTTTTTTATTATATATGTATTTTTTTTACAAAATGTACAATGTTCTTTGAAGGACACACAATAGTTTATAACTTGACGCGAAAAACTCCTTTCGCAGAAAATGAGATGAAATCTCGATGCAGTTTGTACATAACAGTATTCCTTAAACAAATGTTTTTTTATATATATCACTGAGATGCTTAGTGGCTTTGCAAATTATTTGGAAACGACTGTTCTGAGCGAAACCAAGCACTTTAAAATGAGATTAATTTGTCTCGTAGTATTCGAGAGAAATAATTCGTTGTAGTAAGGAAGATTCCTCGAGTCCGATGCACATACACTAAACCCTCGTACACTGAAGCCCTTCCATATCAATGACTGTCCTTCGATCAGTAAGGGCTTCCAAGGGCGGCTCTGCTGATATCACATCAATAATTTCTGCTGCAGGTCTGGTATTTGATAATTTACGTTCTCTTGTTAGGTTGTCAGTCACTATTACATTCACCTCTAAATCCGCTTTGATGATGGGTTTCTTTTGGTAACCGTTTCTCGTAATTTCCTCGCTTTGCTCCGGGTTGTTGGAAGTGAACACTTGTAGAGAGCCCCTTCCATGATTGGCCGATTGCAAGGTGGGGGACGTAGGCAGGGGTAGGCTGAGGCGTCTCTGTCTGGGGACCGGTTCCTCTTCCTTCAGAGTCTGAACCAGTGCGAGAAGTTTTTGGATCTTATGGTTGTGATTGCGATCTTTCAGTTCGGGCGCTGGAAAAGACTGCATTCGCTTCAAAGCTGCTCTGTTTCTCGGTTTGATGGTGCGGTTCTGGAAAGAAAAGAATATATTGGTTAGAGTATGCGAAATAGTCGTCTTGGATGAACATTAAGGAGAAAATTACTTTGATGAACAATGAATGAACATTCCAAAAATTTTATTTTATAATTTCAATAATTTTCAGTTGGGTATCTAACAGTTTAAACTTTTAGGCTGTCCCCATATGAGAGAATGATGTACATTAAATATAAAGCTTTATATTTCATACGCGTATCCGAAAAAAATATAACTGAATTTAAGACACTTCACCACATTATTTTCCTCTCAAAATATAGTTCATTGTGTATGACGTGTGATACATAAGTGTATAAAGCATTACATGTGTATCTCATATCACATGTGATGTACAGGACAAGCAAAGATTAAAGATGGATATTACATTCTCTTTGCGTATCATATTCAATATCGAAACTGCGTAAAATTTACGTAATTTATGCAGGTATTTTTTGCATCTGGCAACGGATCAAATTTTAAAAACAGTTTTTGATTTTGGCGATGCCCCAAATTCCAAAAGATTTGTTTTGCATTCAACAGTTTCACAATAGTTTGTGTATTTTATTTGATATTTTAAATTTTAGAAAATGTTAATTACAGGTAATTTTTAAAAATTTTTATATTTAATTTAATTTGTATATAATACATATATACGCATACACACAGGCACCCAAGTTAGCGTGTTTTCAGTAATGGCATCGCTAGTGTTAACACATTGTGTGCGGGTACATTTCACAGCGGAATTGTACTGGGAACGGGCGTTTTGCGCGTAATTTTAGTTATTCAGTTAAATTTCAATAGATCGAAAATTAATTCATTTTTTTTTAACCAACTATTCATATTTTATATTGAAATATATAAACAAATATATAAATAGACATAAACATATATATATATATATATATATATATACATATAAATATATATATATATATACATATACATATATATATATATATATATGTATATATATATATATACAAACATATATATATATATATATATATATATATATATATAATATAAATATACATATATATAATATCATTTTTGCAAGGATAAATAAAAAAGTTAATTTTAAATCTAAATTGATTTTTTTAATCAACCTTCCCGTTCCGTGTACGGGAATCGTACTAGTACGTGTAACGCGAGCTCAAATATCAATCGTCAGAAAACGTACTAGTACGTGTCCGCATAGAGTGTGTTATGAAGGTAACTCGGTTATAAGGTTTTCATTTTTTGATCTATTTGGACACAAGGCAACATATTCTGCAGTTTTAAAAAATAAAAATCTCTCAAGTCATTAAAAAACTGAAGGATTTCTACTTATTCGATCAAACGCCCATTAGGATTTGAAAACTAAAAACAAATCTGATTTTGACACCACAGAACTTCACAAATTATAGCAAATTCATATTTATACACAACATATTTATCGACAATTTCTTTGCATTTTATTTAAACTTAACTTCATTTGAATGTGACATACGAACTTCCAATTTTTAAGTAAAGTGGACAGTTCACAATTGCTAAAATATTAGTTTTAATCACAGCAAGAATTGTTACAGCATTAATTCAACAATGCGTAGAATTGTATTCAACAACCCGTATATTATTAACAGGGCCTGATTTAGGGCGGGGCAGTGCCCCCCCCTCTAGAGGAGCTCCAAATTTTAAAATATGCACATTAAATTTTTTGGTACATCTCAGAATTCGCTCATGTTTTCAAGCATACTGCAACAGGTTCAAAAATTATTATTGTGCCGTAAAAAAATATATATAATTTTCGAACCTGATGTATTTTCTCCTCCAAACGCAATATTAGTAATTATCCAATCACATGCAGCGTAGTAGTAGGAGTTAAAGCGTGGTTTATTTAAAGTTCAATAATACGTAGGTATGTTAAGGATATAACTGCTCTGTGGGGAGTTACTGAGATGAGAGAAGTGAAGCGACTCAAGATCGCTTTACACTATGTTTCAGATGTGTTAAGATGTTAGACTACTTATACTAGCTAAACTGATATGATTAATATTAAGCAAATATTATTAAATACATATAAATTATTGATATTTTACTTTATTTTTCTTGCTGTATATTTTTAAAAGCTGCAGCTAAAAAGATTGCTGTATAACAAATGTGTGTCATAGTGTCATGCTACTTAAAACTGTAAATTTCTTTTGTTAACTGAAGTGTATTTGTTGTTGGTCAGCTTTAAAAGTCAGTAAATTAAATTCATTTTTTAATTTTAAACAAAAAGAAAGCTTTTTATTTGTTTAAAAATACATTGAAACAATGTTAATATTTTAAATGTGTATATTATTCAAAAGATTGAAATACCAACCGTATCAGTGACACTAATTTACAAATTAATCTCTCCTGCGAAGAAAAAAAATCGAACTACCTTTTCCCCCTCATGAAATGGTTAATAAAATATATTTATCCTAAAACATCTGATATCTATTTTTCTTTCTCTTTATAGGATTTAAGAATGAACAGAAAGTTTTAAAATTGGTAATTTATAAATAAAAGTATTTAATCTTTGGAATTTTGTAAAACAAAGTCTAGCATGATAGTTTACTTAAAATGGTCATTTTTATTCATTTAAACCAGTAATTTTTAATTTAAAAATATTACAGATACTCTGAGTTTGACTCGAGAATATCACAATTTTATCGTTAAAGTCAGATACTGTACTTAAATTGCACAGAAATCTGTAATATGTTTGAAGTTAGTTTAGTGGAATTCTGAAATTTAAAAAAATTATTTCATTTCATTAAATACACAAAATATTTAAGTTCTCTATACCTGTCATGAGTATTTAAACTGATATAGCAGCTTATAAAATAAAATCCCTTTCGAGTTCGAGAAAGAAAAGATGTATGGGGGTCCCTATGAGGCTTTGTATCAGATCCCCCAGGGGTATAAATCTGGCCCTGATTGTTAATGAAACAATAAGAGTTTAGTTACTAGCATTTGACTAGCATTACTTTAATTTTCGTTATATTTAGATTTTTCATTATATAATGAATAGGCTGCAGTCAAAGAGGGTGCACAACTGGATGTTACAACTTCTAAATACCAAATTTCAAATTAGGTACTGTTAAAGTCTTAATCGTACGTCAATACGTACGTGTTGAAAAACCAGCAGATTTAGTTTAGTTATTTTTTAATGACGCGGGGGCCCTTGCATGCTAAGCATTCACTGATTCAAAGCCGTGGAATTTGTTGAAAATGACTATGTAAGTACGTACCTACTCACTTGTATGTGTGTGCGAGCGTGTATTCTTTGAAACAATGCGTATCTGTATCTTAGTCATGAACAAAGTAGAGACTACAATAACTATTACTAATCAATAGAGACTAAATTAACTATCTAATTTGAGAGTCATAAAAATATGATATAGCATGCAATTAAAATGCTACATTTGTTTTCCCCACAGACTTCACTTGGAGGTGAGATATTTCGAAAATGAGAAATTACTAATCCGGGTTGACCAAGAAGGTCTCCAAACGAAAGCTGCTCTTGGATCATAACGGTAAGACATGTCTCTCATAAAATTAATTCAGATTTGGATTTCTATTAATGCTTCACCCACTTTGCAATAAGATAGAACCTTGAAATTTGGTTTACTAATGTATATTTGATCTAAATACATGAACTAATCATAAAAAGTACATCATTATAATTACCTATACAGTCTACACCACAAGAGCGTGTCGCTCATGACTTCGTCAATGGATAACGCGCAGATACCGGCTTAATTGCACGTGTTCTTGAAACATTAGAGAAGAATTCTTTATGGTTATATTCTTTATTCTATTTGTTTTGCTGTGTTTAAATCCATAATCGAAGTCGTGCGTGTACCGAGATGAAGCGTGAAAATGGCATCACCACAAGGAATTGGCCCTCTCAGTCGCCTGACACCAATCCAATTGAAAGCGTGTGGTCTCCCATGAAGATGAAACGCAGGGGAAATGCGTATACAATATAAATCAGCTAATATAAAGCTGCAAGTCACCGGGTACGAAAAATTGGGAGGTCTCTACCTTTGTAATGAGCCGAAAAACTTGTCGAAAGTATGCCTCGACGCTGCCAAGCAATAATCGATAATGGAGACAGCAGAACTTATTAACTGAAATGCATTTCAGTTTAATATGTATACTACATGGTACAAATGTATTTTTAACGAATTCGATTGTATTTTCAGAGAAATAGACGACACGCTCTTATGGAACAGACTGTATATCTAGAATTATGGTGCAACTATTGGCAATTTTTAGCAATAATTTCTTTCTAACGTTAATTTGAAAAGTACCCCCTAAAGGCTTTATTACGAACTAAACAAAGTAACAGATTCAGTTAGGAATTCTTTTTCCCTTAGAAGAATAAGCAGTTTTCTTGCTCGAAAACTTTTTAATCTATTACAGGCCTTAACACAAATCAACCTGAACCGAAATAAATCTGTTGAAAAGTTTTCGGTGTAACACAAGAAATCAGCTTATTCTTTTACAACAAAGGGAATCCTAATCTAAAGCGTACATGTTGGCGAGTGATAAAGCCTTTAAAACGGTTATTTCCGTTAAAATAAGAGCACCACAATGTTTAGCTATTACAGTACTTGCCTTACTTCGTACAAAGGAGTAAACCCTTTTTTGTATTGAACTTTCGAATGAAGTTTGCTTACTTCATACAATAAACCATCTTTTTGTATTGAACTTTTGAATGAAGTTTGTTTACTTCATACAATAAAACATCTTTTTGTATTGAACTTTCGAATGAAGTTTGCCTACTTCATACAATAAAACATCTTTTTGTATTGAACTTTCGAATGAAGTTTGCTTACTTCCTACAATAAAATATTTTATTGTATTGAACTTAGGAGAGACGTTTATAAAATTTGATAGCATAAAGAGCTTAAAAAAGCACTCAAAAAATTCGGAGTCATTAAGCCTGTGTTTTCGCAGGTGAGCAGCTTGTGTTGGAGCATAAAGCTGCAAACAATAGGAAGCAGCACCTTATGAGAATAAATAGTTGAGCAAGGGGGAAAATTCCAAGACCAATTTAGATCTACAAGGATGCAATGAAACTTATTCAAAGTTATGCGGGAGTAAAAATAAACCGAAATCACATTGCGGGCATGAAATGTTGACAGAGTAACGAACGGAGTGGAAGCTCAACTCGAATTACATTGGGGGTCGCCAGGTAAGAAACGAGCCTCGAAGGAAGCAAAAATGGGAATTTTGCACGATCGTCAATTAACTCCAAAATATTTTCAATATATAAGACTGTTTTTTTAATTTGTATATATTATTGCATTTGTATTGTATTTATTTGTATTGTATTTTTGGAACACCCTATATATAAAATTAATTACCAGTGAAGGCATATCTAGTATAATGATCCCTATTATTACTTATGTTTTAATTTATTTGAAATATGCAGTTCTGCTAAGACACGCATAAAAATTGTTTCCCAGTTGAACACCATTTGAATATGTTAAGATACTCGTGACTTGAAAACGTAAAATAAAAAGGAGAGAGAACTACGTGAAATTTGGGAAAAAGTGTTGCTCTCATGAGTGTAAATCCCGCTAAAAAAAGATGCATAAAGCAAGGTTGTGGGGATAAGATAAGATAAGGCAAGAACTAATGACTTATATCCTTCAGAATGTACAGATCATCTTCCAACCGCTTCTAACGGAAATTATATATAAACCCCCTCAAAAAAGATTAAAAATTAAATATCGCAGAAATAAAAGGAAAAATATAAATATGTACAGTAAGGGTCTGATTTATGGCGGGGCATTCGGGAAACTGGCCCGGGGCCCCCACTTTAGGAATGCCTCATATTTTAAAAAATACACATTCATTTTTTGGTACATCTCGGAATTCGCTCATGTATTCCAGCAGTATGTCGGAAAGCATGAATTTTCTTTTGTTACTGACAAACTGGAGTGTGTATGTTGTCGGTGGACGTCAAAAGTCAGTAAATTAAATTTACTCCATAATTTTAAGCCAAAAGTAAGCTTTCATTAGCTTAAAAATTCTTTGAAGCAATGTTAACATTTTAAATGTGTATATTATTCAAAAGATTGAAATACCAACCCTATCAGTGACACCCATTTACATATTCATCTCTTCTGCGAGGGAAAAAATCTTAACTATTTTTTCCCTCTTGAAGTGGTTAACAAATCAGAGAAAATAGATTTATCCAAAAGCATCTGATATCTATTTTCCCCCACAGCGAAAGGTGACGCGAAGATATTCCCATGAGATTAGCAGCGTTATTAACAGTCCAATAGGAACTTAGATCACTGGGAAAGTGAACCATTTTTCTTGGGACGGATGGAAAATTTATAGAGTGGACAGAAAATGATCATATATTTCAGAGTTAGCTTTGGGAGTGGTTTGAAAGAATTTAAGCAGCGAACACTCCTCTTAATGTTGAGATTTCGTGACTGGGAAAATAGGTATGAAAGAATGAGAAGATATTTTAGATGTAATAATTTTTTATATATTACCACATATATACATGCATACACACACACACACACACACACACACACACATATATATATATATATATATATATATATATATATATATATACATATGCATGTATACTTAATAAACACACACATATGTAATACGACGGACTTCACGATGGGTGGTTGCAGTCGTGGTCCATAAAAATGACACCGTTCTAGCTAAAGACGTTTATTAAGATAACGTTGGAGGACTGGTTTCCACTTCATCATAGGGACAGGACAAACGAAGGGTCAGCTAGCATGAAATTTTATGTACAAGACCCGTAACACCTGGGTCAACATTTCTAAATATCTATAGGAAAATCTCTAGGAAAATCTCTGCCCAAAGACATCGTGTAGCTCCTTTTTGTTTGGAAATTTCCTAAATTGTCCACTAGGGCTATGTGGAGTTTTAATTGATCAGATCCTTTCTCTGAGGGCGTAAACTGTGGCACTAGTGGTCAATATCGGTTAGGGGTTAAAAATGGGGAATGAAGAAGGCCGCGGGAATTTTTAGCCCTTGACATCAGATTTGAAAACCCCTGAGAATTTTCTCGGGGTATCTTAGGGGTTTTATTCAAAATCCCTACACTAGTTTTCCGATCCAGTTAACTTTTCCTTATATATATATATATATATATATATATATATATATATATATATATATATATATATATATATATATATATATATATATATATATATATATATATATATATATATATTAGTCCAGCGTAACAGAATCTTGTCTGCGAAAAGGAATCCACCTGTTCCATCGAATTAAGCTCCTATTGTATTTATTTGGCCGGACTTGCTGGGCAAGGAGAAACCTAGACAGCTAGATTATAGAAATAAGATGCAGTCGGGTCCCATTGCAGAGAATGGGACAAGTAAGAATTAAACTTAAATTTTATTGAAGAGATTCTAAAAGGACTTATTTAACAGTCAAAGACAGAAGAAGGAATGACCATCGAAACACGTATTGGATTAGGGTTGCGCCCCGTTGTGAAACTCGGAGAAGAAAATCTGTTCCCCGAGAAAGTAAATTAGTCAGCTCTCTCAACGGTAAAAAGAACTTAGATAATTGAAAAGTGAACCGGGGACAACTGGAAAAAAGGGAGAGAGGGCAGAAAATTTGCATTTATGGCAGAGAAAGCTTGAGAAATGGGTTGGAGGAATTTTACGTCGCGGACACTTCTTTAATTACGATATTTTGTGGATGAGGAAATAGATTTGAAGGAATAAAAAGGGAACAGAGAAGAATGTTTATGATATTAAAGTGTAATAATTTTGATATATATATATATATATATATATATTTATACACACACACAGTCTATTCCATAAGAGCGTGTCGCTCATAACTTTGTCAATAGATAGCCCGCAGATACCGGCATAATGGCACGAGTTCTTCAAACAGAGAAGAATGCTTTATGGTTATATTCTTTATTCGATTTATTTTGCTGTGTATAAATCACCCATTCCAAAATGAGTGCCGCGTATGCGAGCCGTTTCGAGGCAATGTTTTTGTGTCACCATCCAAAAGGACCCAAAATGCCTCGTGCAGCCCGGTACAAAAGAAAGTCGGAGTCGTTCGTCAAGATGTGGGTCGCACATTATAAAGCGGTACAAAATGTGGACGATCTACCGGACCGGGATCAACGTCGCTCGACGTCCAAATCGAATGATAAAATGATTCTTGCATAATCGATAATAATGGGGACTGGACAACTGTTTAGGTGAAATGCATTTCAGTTTAATATGTATACTACATGGTACAAATGTATTTTTTAACTCATTCGTTTGTATTTTCAGAGAAATAGACGACACGCTCCTATGAAACAGTGTATATATATATATATATATATATATATATATATATATATATATATATATATATATATATACACGCACACATACACATATAGAGATTTCAAGAGTTTTTTTAATAAAAGCTGATCATTATATAGTTATGCTTTATTCCACCCCCGGAAAATAAAACAAATACAGAGAACATCTTCATTTAAGCATCATTACCCTACGAAGGTAGACTTTTATTAATAATAATGATGAAACAATTCAAAAGTTCATATATGATGAAACAATTCAAAATGAAACACCTGTTTTCAAAAGTCCAAAATGTCCAGGGTTGTAATTCTGACCGGTCCAAACTGATTTTGACCAGGACACTGGATAAAAGTGATTTTAACCGTCCGAAACTAGTCAAAAGTGGTCAGCATTCTTATAGTTAGTTTTAAATGGTCTTAATTTAAATATATAATATTTTGTACTTAGTGACTTTTAATAAGTAATAAAAATAGTAGTGCAGTTAAACAAAATATTACCCTAACAAATTTACGAGATTTAACATGCTTATACAGTATCGTAAGAATGTTTGAATGTTAAAAAGGAACCATGCACATGCAACTGTAAATATGTAATCCAGTTGCAACCTAAAACATAAGATACACTTGGACCTGATGTCTGGTGGGCTCAATGAAGGTTAAAGGCATTAATATAAAATTTATTGATTTTACACTACATCTCATGAACTGTTGTGCCAGCTATAGAAAGATTATTTTCAAAGTTTGGAGTCATCCAAAATAAATGACGAAATCGTTTCAATTTTCAATCGTTTTCAGAGACAACTACAAAACTTGTTACTTGTAACCGTTTTTTGAATTCGACATAAATTACATACAAAACAGCTTGTATAAAAAAATAAGTAAAACATTTTTTTTTGTATCTTGGTGTTATGTTATATTTGTTTGTTTCTGGAGTTATTTATATTATGACATTTTTAAACAAATGTATCTTGCCTTTATCATATGCTAGTAAACTGTGTTCGATTAGTATATTGAAAAGTGAATTTCAATGGTCAAAACTGGACAAATTTGATATTGACCAGGACGGTTAAAACCCATACAACCCTGAAAATGTCTCGATTCCTTTAAAAGTTTGAAGATCACTGATTTATGTTATACTAAGGAGGAATACTGACAGTTTTGAAGAAATAAAGCCTGAGCGCTTCCAAGTGTTGAATATTTACAAATGCTTACCCTCGAGACGTCTTGCAGTATGTGATAGACTTCGTCTAATCTTTGTCCCATCTTCTGCTGCGTGTGATGGATACTCGTGGAGAGTTTCCTTTCCACCCTCCGGATCTGCTTGCATCTCATCATCCTGGAAATGTAATTCAGGATCATCGCCAGATAGCCTAATCCGAAGATGATCCACAACACGACAAACGTCTTGTAAATACCCACGTAACTGCCTTCAAAGTTCCCTGAAAAACAAGATAAAATAAGAATTGAAAACCGTAATCTAACGAGGCATATCCCGCATACGAAAACATAACGCTAATTCAGTGGCGTATCCAGGCAAAGATAGAGGCGAAGAGGGAAGAAATTTTGTGTTTGGGTAAACATTTTGTAATATTATATTCTAAAAATATGATTTTTATTAATTTTTACAAAGCAGGTGAATCTGTCAATTATATAAGCAAGGTAAATGAATCCAAATTTAATAAAATTCTGAACCACTATGGAAAACAAAAACAATAAAAATAAATAATTAATAATCACGAACACTTTTAAAACAACATTCCTAAAATGATAAGATAAAATAAAGAGAACGTTTTCATTTCGGTCAAAATTGAAAAAATATATATTTATACAAATGCACACATACATACATACATACATACATACATATATATATATATATATGTAATATATCAAAATTAATTCACTTTAATATTTCCTGAAAAACCTGCTCTTTCTAATTTTAATTTCTTAAAATCTCTTTTCCCACCCTCAAAATTTCTTAATCAAAGGAGTGTCCTCGACTTAAAATTCTTTCAATACATTTCCCAAAGTTTTCTGTCCAATAGATGTCAATTTTCTGTCCATGCAACACGTTTTCCAGCTGTCTTCGGCGAATGGCTCGGCTTTTCTCCAGATCTTAACAGTTAAAATAACTAAGTTTCTTGTGCCTTGGGAAAATTCTATCTGTCTTCACTCTTGGATGCACCTCTGTTCGATAAAAGTGATTTTTGTGTCTTTCTCTTGTATGTCGCTGACTAGTGAAGATGTCCAGCAGCCTGGGAAAATAAAAATAATAGGGGCTACAAATTTCAAATGTGTCCAGCAGTTATATAATTCCTGGATTTTACACACACACACACACACACACACACACACACACACATATATATATATATAATATGTGTGTGTATTGGCGAAAACTGATTTGACAGCTTTGGCCTGTTCTGGTTTATAGCGCCGAAGACGAAGAATATGTATACTGTGATGCATGGAGTAAGGATAGGCGAGGCCGTCAAAGATACAGGCTGAAACTCAATTTACTCTTGAGTAAATACTTTATTCATAAGAGTAATTATATACATTCAAGTGCATGATTCAGTAATTTCAATTACTTCTGGGATCTGGAACTGAGATAAACGTTAAAAATATACCATACTTTTGTACAGTGAAGCTAGTAACACAGGAACTGTTCGCTATGATTCTCACATGATTCTTCCGGAGCCTTCCAGATCTCTCGAAGACTCTCGTTAGCTCTGCAGAACGTTGGATCAGCTGACGCGTTTCCAGATGTGGCCGAAGTTCTTTAAGTTCACCGACTACCCAACCTAAATCCATTAGCGGCACCGTTAACTTGGGGACTAACTGTCACTCGATTTATAATTATTATTATTATTTACTATCTGAGTCTTTTGACGGCAATAGACATCATAAAGACGTAGACACATAGGTTCCGAAGTACTGACAGTTTTTAATTTACCTTCACTTTAGCGACTGCCTCAGCTTTGTGTCGGAAACCTGGTACACAAACGGCTTTGTTCGGACCTCACGTGTCTACCTACTGCTAACAATAATTGTTCGTTGCGAAAGGTCACCTTCTGTTCTTCTTTCGTTCGGACTAGGAAAGTCAAGGTGATTAGAGCGATCAGACGAAATAAGTGTACATTTATCTGATAATGATAATGAAAATTGTGATGATAGCGAAATATTGCCAAGAAAGCGAAAACGTACTAGGCAACTTATAAGTGATGATAGTGAACCTTCTGCAATCGTACCACACGCCTGAAGACTGCTAACTATATACCTTATTAAGATTTTACTTTGACCTTTTCTTAATTTTTTCCGTTTTTAATATTTAACAATATGTAAAATTGGATAGTATTTAAAAATACGAAAGTATTAAAAAATGAAAAGATTTTTTAAAAATAAAAATTAAATGGTTATTTTATTCACAGTTTTTAATTATTAAATCTTAACGGAAGAGGTTAATAATCGTCTCGAAAACGAGTTACAGAATAAAAGTTCTTCAAAACACAATTAAGCAGTTTCCATGTCAGATCAAGGGTAAAGGTTAAGGTTCCATATGGATCCAGTCGTCCATTCTTCACTGCTTAGAATGTTGTTGATACCGATGTGGCGTAGTGTTAATTCATACATATTTGAAATGCGAACTTTCAAATTATACACAGTTTCCTACCTTCCTACTCAATTTGTGTTAGTAAACACAAATCTGCCTGAGGTCCAATCAACGGGCGCCAGAAATCTGTTCACCTCTAAAGGAACAAAAGGACATCCCGCCCGCTTTTGTGCGACGCAGAATTTGGCTGGAACACCTTGCCAAACTGGCAAGGACCCCATCCATGTATCCGACAGCCACCGCTTGGTACACCCTCGCTCGCCTGTCGGTTCCGTGGATTATCATTGTTTCAAACGACATAACGCTAGAATAACTAAGTGCTGCTGCACCTAATGAAATAACGTTGAGCGAGATTACACTTGAAAGATGTTGCACACATACCGCGATCCGAGTTGTATCCCTTTACTGCTTTTGTTTCAAAATGAATTCATTATGTGTCACAAAATGCGTTCGATAATACCTCTTTTAGAAGCTGAACGTTTATTCAGCAATAAATGTGACTTTGTAATGAATTCCTTCTGTATAACAAAATACGTCTTTTAGAAATTAAAATTATATTGAGCAAGAAACGTGACTTGTTGCGTCAAGAGGAAAAAGTTTTTAAAATAGTTAGAAACTTAAGCATTCAGCATGTAAAATTAAACAAAATTAAAGTTTCTTAAAAACTAAATTATTATCCAAATATATCTGAGACTTGAAATATTAATAGTTTCATAAGAGTAGAACATTAATATCCCTATCTTTATTAGGACAGTAAATAATATTTTGCTTTTAAATCATATGTACCAAAATGATTTCGAATTTTAATTAATAAAAACTGAAATATGAGATAGTTGTATAATGTTGATAAAAATTTGATATAATACAACAAAAGCTTTTGCATTCGAATATAATACCAATGTATTTAAGTGAAACAGAAATACTTAGTGCACATGTGTAGATATATATGTATGTATATAAATATATAGGTATATGTATATGAGTAAATATATATGCTTAAATATGTATCTCTCTATATATATGTTAAGGTAACCGACCACGTTCAAATAGCAATTTCCGTGAAAAATATAGAATAAAAATTATTCATTTATTTTAAAGATGAGTCCTTTAGCTTTCGAAAACAGTTTTCAGCTAGTTTCTAGAGTCATCAGAAGCCATGATACAGCTGTTTAATCATCACCGGAAGTGTCGAAAAGATACCGGAAGTGAGCAGTTAAAGGGCTCGACTTTGAGTGGTAGCACGGAAAACGTAGCGTATTATAGCTTCTAAATAAATAAATAAATTACTCCAGCATATTTCTGAATGTTTATCAAATTATAAAACACTTAAAGAATTTATCCAATAAAATCTTTAAATTGAATTTCTGAAAAACTGTGATTTTTGCTACACCGCAACACCTCGACAGTCATAACTTCTAAAATAATTTTTAGAATTTAACTGTAAGTTTTTAATGATGTTATGTCTGCATTGAACCTTAGGATTATAAATATGTTCATTTTGAGATAGTTATGGGCATTTATGTTAGAAACTTCATTATTTTAATCTTGAATTTTTGCTCTAAATTACTTGATTGGCTATAACTCATTTATACTTTAGAATATTTCCTTTCTGGAGGTTCAATGTATACATAATAGATATATGTCTACATTTATCCAAGTAAAAGTGATATGTTTTGCGTATTTTTTTAGTTAGGAATGTTGGAAATGCGTAAAGAAAAAAAAAATGCTTGTTTTTTTCTCTATTTTTGCCAATTAAGACAATATATATGTATTTATGTTTATTTTCATATTTTCTATGTTTTATAACCTATTACTGCAATAGCTAATAAAATATATCCATAAAAACCTTATTTAAATTTTGGCTCCGAACGTGGTCCGTTAACTTAATTGAAATAGAAGTATATATATATGCCAAGCTCGTCTATGACATGGCCTTGATAATGTCTTTATTCATGTATATTATACAATTTAACAGTCAACCATCAAACATGGCGGCGCGTGGCTAACGTTCACACTATAACAAAGCAGCCACACTTAACGAAGGTTAAAACAGCAACCCTTTCTCAAGACGCTCTCTCTGAATCCTTACGCGTTAAGTGCTTTTATAATGAGTTATTAAAAATTCACGTGCCTGCATTAAAAGAGTGCGCTGTGTTTCTGCTCTCAAACCCCTAAATTATTAATTTTACGTTTTCAAACCCCCCCCTCTCTCTCTCACACACACACACACACGAAAGAAAGGGTGGAGTGGAGAGATAGTATATTAAAAATAAGTTTATTGATGATAGTGTGAAATAAAATAAAATTCTTTTTTTTTTGTATAAACTGTCTGCAAAGGATTGATCTTTGTGTAGGAAAAAACCCTCAGAAATTTTCATTTAGTTACTATGTGTCTTAAAAATATGAAAAACATTTAGGAATATGGGAAATCGAAAATGCATATGCATGAGCCGAAATATAAAAATTAACATCCTCATTTTCGAACATGTTTGACGGATTGGCATTTAATAATACATGGTGACAAAATTTATTTCAAAATAATTTCAACTCTCGATAAAAAGAAAGTTTCACTAAAACTGCATTTTAAATATTTTAATTAGAAAAGCATTATTGATTTTTGATATAATTACGTTCTAGAAATAAATTCTGTTTCATACAGAAATTCAGTTTTTACATCACTATTAGCATAGCATTGTTTAAAAATTCTTAAAATATAAAAAAAAGATCTAATTTAAATAACCCACATTTTTACTAGTACCATAAACTTTCATTTAATGAGAAGAAATTGAAATATAAATAAAGTTGTTTTTTATTTTAAGGATACAATTGCACATATTCCCCAATAGGACAACTGCATATTTCATTATACAAAATTACATGCATTTTTTTCCAATCTAGAACACTAGTGTTCCGAAATCGGAACACGGGAAGACTCCCCAATAATTTCTTTGTCCGAAAAGTTTACTTTTCGGAATATATCGTCTTGATACGAGTTCTTTACTTTAATCTTTACAACTGCATCAAAACTAAATTTTGATGATTAACTATTACGTCTTAAACTTCGTTTATAATGTGACATTTAAAAGGTTGAGGTACAAAGTAGAAAGAATCAAGGGCCGGTTTGTTTCTGAAAATTTTAGCGATAGCTTTGTTAATTATTTCTGCACTTTACAAGTTACTACAATTAACAAACTGCTTTAGAGCTGCTTAGTAGAATAAAAATTAAATGCCTTGTACAGTGATCCTTCATTTTTCGCAGAACCGTCCTCGAAAACCGAAAAACCGCGAAGTAGGATTTGCCCCTAGGAAGTTTCGTATATGCGGGTACCCGAATGTTTTAAATATGTAAACAGTATTTGTACTTTACACATTTATGACAAAAATTACAACAGTATACGCATTTACTTAAACGTGTCAGTGCTAATTAATAAGGTTAAATACAAAACCTTATAGAGTAATAAACATGAATCGATATTGCTTTCTGAGAGAGGCGAAGAGTCTTGTTGGCGGTGGAGGAAAGGCTCTCACTGGACTCGTAGAAGTTTTAGGCTCACTCGGAGACTATTCTGCTGAAGGCGCTGACGGTAGAGCCAGGGGGCTTTACCTTGCAGGGACACAAGGTGATGGGTAGTAGTTGTTTTTGTTTTTCCTTTTCCTTCAAAATTCCCCTGTACAAGGATATAACCCCTTCAACGCGATTGTCGAACTCGACAGTTCAAACCATATTATCGTCAATGTCTTGTGTAAATTTTTGTAATGTTGCCCAATTGTTGCAGATTCTCCAAAATAAGGCCATGTTTTTCAGTTTGTTATTCATCTTCCTCTTCATTTTCTTCCTCACTTGCAGACTTTGTCATCTCATGCCCATGGTATGTACTGTGAGTCAACTCATCTCAACTCTGGTTTGACATGCAGGGATCCTTCTCTCTTGCGCATCCACATGACACAACGCTCCTCTCCGCAATGTGGCTGCCTAAATGGTTGTCATTAAAAATGGTTGTTTTAGCATTCTTATTTTTTGATGAATATTTTGGAAAAATCTGCGAAGCAGTGAAGCCGCAAAACATGAAGCGCTAAGTGGAGAGGGAACACTGTACTGACAATTCTAACATCACAAACAGAATCAGTAATATATAACACTAAACATACCAACACCCCTTAAGGACCAGCACGTCAATGCTATACGAGTCGACCGTTGTGAAAACCGTTGCCGTTGAACGCCATCTAGTAATTAAACCTAGGATTTAAAAATTAAAATAAAACGTTCCGATCTCCGATTACGCACACGCGACACTGATCTTTCAATATCAAAAGGAGATCTTCTCATGAAGCCGACGCTGGGCCGATAAGAGTGGAATCGCTTCATGAGACGTTGGTCGCGAACAGGTTAATACATACCTATTTCTTTTATTTATTCATTTATTTTATTCACTTAATACACACCTGGTTCTTTTATTTCTAATTTAATTCATTACCCTTCACATTTTTTTACACATACATTACCGGTTATCTGACCAGTTATGGTACGTTAAGTGACAATAAGGCAATGAAATAATTCTATCTAGACGTATTCATTTTCATTCGGAATCGCATGGCACGGTATTTCCTCAAAAGGCTGCATACACTCTGAACACAGCTCCGAGTGTTGCAAATATAAGGGTACCTTCAAGGTCAACTATGTTTATATCTCCTTCATTAGTCAACTCTATCGGATAATGCGATAATAGTGTTTAAAGATTGTTCTGTATCTACCGTTTTGGATGCCTCTCCCTCAATGTGGGTGGCTGGGTGGCTGGCTCTATTTTTTTAAAGGGAACAATAGCACCCTAGAGAGTTTACTGTTTTATAACGTGATATAATTTTTTGTTAAAGAATTCTTTAAATGCTAGTTCCCTAGAAGGAATTATATTTATTCCAATGGTTAACACTGAGCAAGAGGAATGCAATAGGGTAGCAACAAAACCATCTCAAATGCCAGAGCAAATTACAAATCACTAAAGATTCATAAGAAGAAAAGTATTTGAGGAGCACCATGTTTATTCAAGACACGAGATCTTGGAGTGTTTGTTTGTTTCCGAGCCTCACGTGTTTCGGTCAAACTCATGAGAGGAAAATTCCCTCACTCAGTGACTCATTTTCTGCAATGCAAACTGGCGTCAGGCCAGTTCCAAAATCAGAAGAAAACTATTCCGTTAACTGCTCGGCTTCGAACAAATTACCATACCATATTGAGAATGGGAACCCTATGAATTTGAAAACTTAAATATTGTAGCCAAGGGGAAATCATTTAGAAATTCCCTAATATTTTTCTGCGATTCGTAAGGCCCGATCAAGGCAAAGTTGGGCAAATTACCTGGTAGTCTTTCGGGACCCCCCCTACCCTCCTTTCAAGGCAAAAAAATTAATTTATAAAAAAGGATACAAACGAATATTTTTGGAGGAAAGTTTATATTCATTTTTTTATATTTACATACCTTTGTAGTACAGTCGAATGCCAAAAATCGGTATATCCTCAAGGATTTAAACTGTAACACATGCAATTAAGTTTTTATATAAAAAATAAAATAAAATAGGTAATTAAGTACCAAATTTTATAATAAATTTTTAATAATTAAGTACCAAATATTAGGGGGCCCAGGACATAGGCCCAGTTGGCCAGTGTTTTAATCAGGCCCTGGCGATACTATTTCATGCACAATTGTTTTCAATTATTTCATGTAACTAGTTTTAAATATAAACTATATTCAAATAAAATCAGAAATATTAAATATAGTATAATAGTATGTAGACCTATTTAATTATCGGATTCTAAGAAAAAAAAAGTAAAAAAAATATACTTGTACAAAAATTAAATAAACATAATTTATTAAAACGAACAATAATACTTAAACAAATATACCCAGATTGATGAGTTACATTGCCATTTTTCACACTTTTAATTCTGCAAACTCGTCTATTCGTTTGTCATATTTAATAGAGTTATTTAATAACTCTTTTTCTACATAAAGTAATGATAAAATATTTCATTTTTGTTGGTCTCATGGGGATCTTAAAATTTTTTTTATTCTGGCCGTTACTGAGAATGATCTTTTACCTCTTGCACTGCTTATTGGAAGGGTTCAATAAATTCTCAGAATTATGTTTCAATTAGAGAATGTAGAAAATAGTATTTTCCTGAATAAATGACCCCATGGATACTGGCGAAATACTTTAGTAAAGGCTTTCGCCTTTACTGACGTGCATAGTAAAGGCTGGATAAGTGCGAGGCTCGGTCGTATGTACGCACAACGACACTCGCAAGCGTGCATTCCTAACGCTCGTACTAGGCTTTTCTTCCTACTCACGCTATGTTTTGGCGATCGTCTTGGGTTCCCGCTGGCGGGATTTTTCCACTGACCTCGCCATGCGTGGTGTTGAGTGGGCATCATTTTGGCCAAAACTGGGAAAGAGGTCAGCCACTTTTTTTTTTTTTTTTTTTTTTTTTTTTGAGAAAAAATATCTTTTTTTAGCCATTTTGCTTTGGCGTCAGGTCGAGGGACGAGTATTTTTTTTTTTTTTTGACAAAGTCAGCAAGTAGAAGAAAAAAATAAATGTTCCTTTAAATAAGGAATGGGACTCTTTTCTATTCTTCAATTTTCATTTATCGCTGTTTTAAAATCAACTTAAAAACTACTATTCGAATACTCCGAATTGTGTGTGCCGCCATATATGTCCACTAAAGAACCGGTGAAAGGTTATTGTGGCTTAACGGAGAAGTGCCACTATTATCTTACATCCTCCATGAATAACAAGATTATTAATTCAACAACATCATAATTCTACAGGAAGGAAAAGGGTTTTATTTTACTTTTTTAAATTTGTAATGAAAGCTAATAATTTATATCAGTTGTTTTCATTTACCATAGCAAAATCACTGATATCCATCCCACGATGAATGTCATCACATTTATGACTTTCGAAAACCACGTGACGGAGAGAGAAAAACTCCCTACCGAAAATTGCCGCCTTTTGTGAGTCATTTGAGGTGTTTGGCACGCGTCCAGTTTTATCGCTGGTGCTGTTTGCCTTACAGTCTCCTGTTGAAAACCTCATAAAACGACTGTTGTAAAACGATGTTTCGAGAATTTAGTTATTTTAAGTTTCAAAACGTTATTTTCAGACCATATCTTCATGGAAAAGAAGCCGACCGTGGAAGTGATTGTTAGGAAAAAACGACGGCCTTGGTTTGCTTCCTTTCTTTGTACATCTGTCATGAAAAAGAATCGACGAAACTGTTTTCTTATCGGAAACCCTTGACTCGCAAGAAGGGTATAGAATGTGAGATTTATTCGCATATAAATTTCTACATTTTTTATAATTTAGAGTGTAAAAACAGGGTTTCGAATCGTCATTTGTCGTTCTGGATCAATATATATATATATATGTATATATTTACAGTGGATTCCGCTTAATGGGTTTGGTTTAGTTTGCAGCGCTACGGTCTACTGTTTTGCACACGAGGGCTAATGAGACCGGGAGCTACTGCTTAAAGCCGATTCCGAACGGCTACGAACATCCGTGCCATAGTGGGATTCGAACCCACGAACTCCGGTACCGCCGATCAGCGCCCTAACCAATCGGCCAGCGTTCGGCTCCGCTTAATGTGATCGCGGTTAATGTTATCCATCGCTTATTGTTATCGAAATCACTGGGTCCCGATTTTCTCTATTCATTTGTATACTTATCGCTTTATGTGATCGTTACTTCAGTTAATGTTATCCGTTTTCTAATCTCATTTTAACTGGCAAACGAATATTCACAATGTATTCAGTAGGAACCTATCCTTTCTTTTCCTTCACTGTTGTTTGAATTTTTGTAAATACTCCCTCTTCCAACTAGGGAAATGGGAATGAACAAAGGAGTGGGCTGTACACGTTCTTGGAATTTTTCAGAAATGCGTACACCCTGCTGGTGGTGAACGGTTGTCAGATAAGCAAAAAGCAACACACTTTTATCGGAACTGAAAAGGAATGTATTCACATTTTATGCCTTGCTCGCTTCCATGCAGATTGTCGATATGGAAGCGCCAGAAAGCGAAATGATTTAACGTTAAAACAAAACATCGAAATTTTAAATCAATAGATAAGTTGATTATGGTTACTAACAATTTATCAATGAGTTTTTAGAAACAATTCTAGACAATCAAAAATGGATCAGTTTTTTTAATTATGCATATAATTATGTTTTAAAGGATAATATACATAAATGCAGGATAATAAAAGGTATGTTTTTTCATTTTGTTTTGAAATTTTGTACGTGGGAATTAAAGGGGGGGATAAATTTATCTAATTTTGCATATCGTTTATTGTTTTCAATCGGTTATTGTTAGCAAAATCCCGGTGTCCCAAACTAATCCCATTAAGAGGAGAGCACTGTATATACAAATATCGATTTAGTTCCGGTTTTCGTTCAGCCAAAAAAAAAATTGTTTTTGGTTTAGTTCCGAATGAATCATTTCATGTATATTCTTATTTGTTTTAAAAATATAATTCTATCATAAGAAAAATATAGTCCTATCAAAATTTAGAGTATTTCATTCTGTGCTCATTCTGTACTAATTTCACTGTATCAATTAAAAACAATTGATACAGTAAGTGAAGGGATGCAATCAGGGTTGTATCGGTTTTAACCATGTGGATTTAAACCAGTAGTTTAAACCGTCCTGGTCAATATCCATTTTGCCCGTTTTGTATTAAATATATTGAAACTCACTTTTCAATATATTTAATACTAATCGAACATAGAATATGATAAAGGCAAGTTCCATTTATTAAAAATGTCATAATATACATAACACCAGCCAAAAACAAATATAACATAACACCAAGATACAAAAAAAAAAAAAAAATAATGTTTTAATTATTTTTTTCTTCTAATTACAAAAGATGTTATACAGTAAAATTAAGATCATTTAAAACTATTTTTAACAATTCTGACTATTTTTGACCAGTTTCGGACGGTTAAAACCACTTTTATCCAGTGTCCTGGTCCAAATCAGTTTTGACCGGTGAAAATGACAACCTTGATTTCATAGCAGATGATATCGATGTTTTTTGTATGTCGGTTAACACACTACAACTGATCGCTATAGAACTAGAAATTAAAGGAAATGTTACAAAGTAGTTTTAATGCGAAGAAGTTAAGAACTAAACAGATTCAAGTCGAAGGAATTTGGTGATGTGATTTATTTTAACTCTCGGCAAGGTTTACCACAATATCATTCTATCGAGAGAAAAAATTTTTCCACGTTTTTGCCTTTTATTAATGGGAACAAGAAAATATCTCTGGGTTGTACATCACGCGAATAAGGACAATGACCTTTCAAATCAAGCATGTAAAAAAGAAATTAATGAGTCATTGTCCTCATTCATGTGATTTAGTACTCGGTGATTTATTTATAACCAACAATCAAATATAAAATGCATGGCTGACAATTGAAAACCCTGAAGAAGTTGAAATTTTATTACTGATATGAAAGATTTGATTGAAATTCTCGAGTGCCTGCGGATGAAATTTAGTTTGATTTGTTCAGATGGATTTGTTTCAAGACAGGAAATACTAATAAATATCTTAGGAGAAAAATTTTCTCTCTGGAAATGTTTAACCCTTAAAAGGTCACTAATATAAGCTCTTAGGGATTTAATTAAATTAGTTCATAAACGGTATCTATGAACTTTATAAATGTAAATGCATATTTTTTTTATTTCTTGAGGGGGTGAGGCGTAATTTGAGGGGTGCTTAAAGTGCAAAACACAGCCCCTTGTACAGAATGAAAATACTTTTTTAGATGTTGAATTATGCTGGAGGAACAATGATTATTATCATAAAAAGGGTACACTCAAACCTGTTTTTGTGCGGTCTTTTTTTGTGCGGTAAATAAAAATTTCAATCAAATTGAACATAATTGACGAAGTTATCGAAGTTATCAATAATGACATTGGCGGAGAGGGTTTTAATAGTTTTAGTGAAAATGATCTTGTCGAAATGATTCAGGATGACACCGTAAGGGAAGATGAAATTATAAATTACGTAATACATGTTACTGATGGGCAAGAAGAACCCGATCATATGACAGCAGATAAAATCTATGCAGGACTCCAACTCTGTCATAAATTAGAATGTCATTTTCTTGCAATCGATGCCAATTCTGAAAGAACTTCAAAATTCCAAAAGGAGCTTCAGTGGTGCATATCTGGCTACCGGGACATATACAAGCGTCTAGTGAAACAACAGTCGTCGCAAAAACTAATCACTGACTATATGGTACCTGAAAAAAAAGTCAACTCTAAACGAGTGCGAGATAGTATCTTCAAGTGACGAAAGCGATTTTGAACCAGTTTATCACAGGAAAGTTCGCGGATTGTCAGACTGCGAAGGATATTGTTTATACGTTTTGAAAAGTTTTGTATGTGTAAAATAATCTCATATGTAAATAAAATATTTAAAAATGTTCGCAAGTGTATTTTTTAAATCAGATTCTAAAACGTTTGGCGAAATTCCAGGTATGTACTAGTTATTTCGTAAGGTTTTGAGTTATTTTAAACGTGAGACTTTTTTATGCGGTCCCTATTCACCGCATAAAAAAATTTTAATTGTGTTCCGAAAACTGTATTTTATAGCTATTCGTGAAGTTTTGTGCAATTTTTTATGCGTTTTTTTATGCGATCCCTATCCACCGCACAAAAACAGGTTTGAGTGTATTATAAAGAAAAAAACTAAACCTTTTACAGCCGAACGATGGCCAAATGGTAGAGCGCTGCTTTGATACTGGAATTCGTGTGTTCAAATCCCACTGAAAGCATGAATGTTTATAGCCATTTGGAATCAGCTTTAAGCTGAAGGTTTTGGTCTGATTAGCCCTCATGTTGCAAAACAGTAGACCGTAGCTCTCCAAACCAAACCAAACATAAACAATTTATAAGGTTTTTGTTAGGACAGATATTTTTTCATTGATGTTATAAGTGAAAAAAAAATCATATTACTAATTTTTTCATGTAAAGTAAGTTAAACCACGTATATTCCAAATGAAAAAAAATTAAGAATAGAGTCTTGTATACTATCTTTTGTGAGTAGGAAATGCCATAAACCTAGAAGACCTAAAAATTCATCGTATGTCTTTCAAAAGCAGAGGAAGAATTTACAGGTGGTTTCGCTTCGAAACCACTGTCCGCTAAAGGGTTAAGACAAGCTTCTCACCTAACTTATTTTAAAGGATGAACTAACTCAATAAAATTTTGGCAAACATTTCTTTTGCTACCTGAAGGATTCTTTCAAGAGCCGCGGTCATTAAATCAGCAGAGGCGTCGATCTTTATAACTGGAAGATAATAAGTTCGGCCAAAGATCCACCATGTTCATTAATGGCAGCTAAGGTACTTAAAATAGGTTCGACGTCGTCTTATTCTTCCTTTAAGTATACTGACAAAAGGGAAGTATGTATGTACGAAAATTTTCCCAAGAAGAAGAAGAATTGTACACACGAAACTAACTGCCTATAGAATATTACAACGTAGAGAAAAAATGTAAACATGTGTATGAGGTTCCCAAGAGAATCAGATCCATTAAAAATCGAGAATGAATCAAAAGACAGCAATGCTCACCAAATGTCTTACCTGCTACGTAATCCCCAAATCCAATCGTGGAGAGAGTGATGAAGCAATAGTAAAAGCTTTCTACGAATGTCCATTCTTCGAGCCACATGAAAAACAAGGCTGGAACGACGAGGAAGACAAAGAGCCACGGTAATAAACACTTGGCTGCGGACAGGACTAAAGCCAGTCGGGAATTGCGGCCCTTGCGGGCTCTTTGTAAACCACGGACTAAGCGCTGACTGTAGTGGCCTCCGATAGCAGCTAATAAGATGCCGGTCAGAGGAATGCCGATGGTGGCATAGAGAACACAAAATAGACGGCCGGGGGTAGTGGACGGGGACAAGTGACCATAGCCTGGAAAAACAAAACAAAAATAATAAATTGTTTTTCATCAAGTAAAACAACTACAGTGGACTCCGCTTAATGTGACCAGTTTGGGACCCCCTGATTTTGATAACAATAACAGATTGATAACAATAAACGATATGAAAAAATTAGATAAATTTACCCCCCCCCTCCCTTTAATTCACAAATACTACATTTCAAAACAAAATGAATAAAACATACCTTATATTTATGTACTCTATATTATCCTTTAAGACATAAGAATTGTTTACATAATTAAAAAAATGGATCCATTATTGACTATCTACAATTTTTTCTAAGAAATTCATGGATAAATTGTTTGTCATCACAATAAACCTATTACAACGATTTAAAATTCCGATCTTTTATTTTAATGTTAAATCATTTCGCTTTCTGACTTCCCTATCGACAATCTGCATGTAAGCGAGCAAGGCATAAAATGGGAATACGTCCCTTCTCAGTTCCGATAAGAATGCGTTGCCTTCTGCTTATCTGACAACCATTCACCACGAGTAAGGTGTGCGTATTTCTGAAAAATTCCAGAAACGTGTAAAGCCCCACTCCTTTGTTCATTCTCCATTTCCAGGTGGAAGAGGGAGAATTCTCAAAAATTCAAGCAACAGCGAAGGGAAAGAAAAGAATGGGTTCCTTCTGAAGACACTGTGAATATTCCTTTGCCAGTAAAAATGAGGTTCGAAAACTGATCCCATGAACTGATGTAACGATCCTATAAAGCGATCATTTTAACATACAAATGAATAGAGAAAATCGGGACCCAGTGATTTCGATAACAGTAAGCGATTGATAACAATAACCGAGATCCCATTAAGTGGAGTCCACTGTATTAAGGCCAATTAACCAGGTTCAAGTGTTACCCGAAAATTATGCAAAATTGATATTTACGAGGCCATAATCTGAGAATGACTTGAATCAAATTTGTTGTGAATTTCATTCACCCAATCGTCGAGTTTCACTCGGATTTATTTATCAGACATGCGCAGAGCATAAAATCGCCATAGCATAAAAAAGTATGGTGAAAAATCAATGCTCTCTGGATTTGACGTATGCTAATGTATGCTAAGACATGAAATTTACTTAACTATTTACATAAATGGATTAAAATTTTAACTAATTGTTGTATTTTCTAAAATAAGTAATTATTAATTAAGTAATGGTGATATAAAATATTAATTATATAAATTTAGAGTTTGGTATGCTAGTAGTTCTTAATTTTCTTTACTTTAAAATTTCCATTTATATCTGATATACTTATTTTTACTTACATTGCATTGTCCTAGTTTTAAAATTAAGCTCATTTTAATCTTTTTTTTATGGAACGAGTTTAGTATAACTTATATTTGATATTTTAGTAAACTTAACTGATATCAATACCTAAATATGATTTCTTGTAATTGATGTAAATCGGTCTCATCCTTTCCACGTTCTAACAATTATGTAATGTTATTCTAGGAAAACTTGAGTTTTTTGTGTATTAGAATTTTGCAATATTTTGCGGCATTAGAACTTGGGTGGATGAAACGTGATCCGGTGGAAGTGGTTTTTAACTGCTGCTGGAGAACCTGAAGAATCATTCTTTCTCTTACTTCTGTGTGTCATGGGAAAGGCTAATGATCTAAGGGATTTTGATAAAGGGCAGATTGTAAAGGCTCGCAACAAGTATTTCTGAACCTGAGCGACTCGTGGGTTGTTCGCGATCTACAGTTGTTAGTACTTATGCAAAGTGGATGAATGACGGTGAAACCAGCAGTAGACGACAAGTTGATGGACGTCACACTCTATAAAAGAAAAAGGTCTCGCATGGTGAAGCAAAACCGGAGCCAGACAGTGGCTCAGCTGACAACCCAATACAATGCAGGGCCAAGTAGAATAGTATCGGAGCACACTGTTCAGCGGACACAACAAGTGTCCGCTGAACAGTGTGCTGCGTAGCCCCATATCCATCAGGATATGGGGCTACGCAGCAAACTTCCCACTCGTGTGCCTTTGCTGACCAACGCTGGGCCCGGGAACATCGCGAGTGGTCCATGGATCAGTGGGAGAGTTGCCTGGTCAGACCAAATCACGGTTTGTCCTTCATCATGCCGATGGCCGTGTCAGGGTACGCTGTATTCCAGGCGAACAGTTGGTCCCTCAATGTACATTAGGTCATACAGAGGCCGGTGGTGGCGGTATTATGATTTGGGGGACGTTCTCTCGGGCGTCTCTGGGACCCGTGGTTGTGGTAGCGCAGGCCAGGAATGCTACAGGGTATCTGAACATCATTGAGGACCAGTTGCCCCCTTACATGGCCTCTGTTTTTTTCAGCTGGAAATGGAATGTTCCAACAGGACAACGTCCCGTGTCACAAGGCTAAAATTGTGTTGGAGTAGTTCCAGGAACATGATGCTGAATCGCAGTTAATGATCTGTCCGCCTAACTCACCGGATCTCAATCCTAAAGAACACATTTGGGATGTCATGCTACTGCAGCTCAGAGTTCAAAGACCACCCATCCCCAATATCTCGGATTTGCGTAACCGTTGGCTAATCATCTGTTAAATCTATCTCCGGCCATCTACCGAGGACTTGTGGCATCCATGCCAAGGTGGGTTGAAGCTGTGTTGCGGGCCAAAGGTGGGGCAACTCGTTATTGACAGGTGGTTATAATACTTTGGCTCTTGAATGTAAATAAGAAATCTAAATTTATTTTGTTTTGTTAACGTGTGACAGTGTGCTGATTCTAATTTTCTAGGATTTCTAGTTTTACAGCTTGCAATAAAGATAATGAAACGATAAGAATTTTGATAATGTAAAGAACTATTACTTCTACTGCTCTCGTAGAATATGCTGTCAGTGATAAGTGCTCGGGAGTTGCCAGTTTCGATGTGATTAGGTTTTGCTTCATTGAAGTGTTCCAACTTTTTCTTTGTGGAGTTTTTATGTTTGGCAGGGGAATGTTATGCTGGTCAAAGAAAAGATAATACATGGCAATGCATTTGTGTAGTGCTTACCAATGGTCGTGACGACTGTAATGGCGAAAAAGAAGGAATTGCTAAAGCTCCAAATTGTGTGCGTGTCGTTTCCTTCTTCATCGATGAGAGACTGACTGTGTGCCGAAGCCAGGCGAAGCATCAATCTCTCCATATCTTCTCGGGTCACGTTTGCGGTGCCCAAACGCCCCAGTTTATCTGCAAGATGAGACCACATAAGTACAAACATAAACAGCATAATTGAATACAATTTTGAAGTTAAAGAAACATTTTCCCTTGTAAAGTTCGTTGATTTGAATAGACTTTGACTAAGACAAAAACAATAACAGTTTATTATGAATCAAATCAAATCAAAGGAATCACAATTACAACGGATGGCGATAAAACTTGGTAGGCTTTTGGCAAACTTTGTCAGAGCAAATATGGAGAGCATTAATTCAGGTCTTACTTTCACCAGATCTGAGCGTGAGAGAGACATGCTCATTTTGTCTACCGTACCACAATCCATGGCTCTACTGCATTACTACTTACCACTTTATTTTATTTTAATTTTTGTATTATAAAAAATTACAATTGAGTAAAATGAATACAAACTGCGAGTGATGTGAATTCAACTGCTCTCAATAGATTAAAAAATTATACTAACCAACAGCAGCGCCTCCGCATTTTCGGTACAAAAAGCACTTCTCCGCATTTTTGCCACATAACAAGCGAAGCGCGATAGTGTTTCGCCGCACTCAAAAGGGTTAAGCAGTAGGTCCCAGTCTCATTAAAAATCGTGTTGTGAAAAAAAAAAAAAAGTAAACCGTAGTGTTCCATACGAAACATGTACATTGCTTCTCGATTTCATGTTTTGATGTTCACTAAATCTTTTCTGATTCAGTTTCGCCTGAAACTACTTGTAGAAAGCAGATTTAAACCGGAACTGAACCGATATACTGTTTTTTTAGTAGAACCGGAAAGAAAAAGAACCCTTTCGATGACCTGAGTGTCATAGACGTTGCTAGAGCACTGAGATAACCTAACCAAAATTACGGTACTGCGAATATATTAGTTACATATAGTTCGCATTCGTTTTTTGTAACCCATCTAAAATCATAAATTGAAAACAATAAGTCTATAAAATATTAACTGTCCACTTCACAATAAAAAAGGTTAGAAAGGGTTGGAAAAAAATGATGATTTTTTTAAAATCAGATTAATTTGATTTAAATCAGATATTTTTGATTTAAATAAGATTTGTTTGATTTTTTTTCTGAATACTAATTTTGTTGTTTTTATGTTTTTTGCAATATACATAGAATAGTTTGTTATAAGAAGTAACATCTTATCTATCTAGTATATTCTACACACTGATTTTTTAAAATTAAATATATAAATTTTAATCTAAATACATTCCATTATTTTGTAATTGGATAGTTCAAACGGAATAAGATGTAAATTTAAAGAACAAATTAAATATTCTTTGATTGCAAGCAATTTATTAAAAAAAATCACAACTATTTCAATATTTTTTAAGCACCGAATGATGGATTTCATTGTTTCGCTAAAAACACTAGTTTTGATGTTTTATCCGCTCCTAATGGGTTATGAATTCTAGAATGAACAATACCAAAAGAAGAAAACTGTCTTTCCATTCCAGCAGATGAAGCCACGGCTGTTGTTATTGGGTAGACAAACTGGATTTCAAGTTCTGTAATACTCTACCTCCCATTACATAAAATGAATTCCACCAGTCAAAGACAATCATTGTACTACCCCTACTACATACTTTCTGATAACAGCCCCTCAATTCTTGGAAAGCACATGCTATCTATTGACACTTATTTGCTTATTGGTATTACTGTCCTGTCTTTGGAATATAGGTTTTAAGAGAAGTGAAAAAAAATGATTTAAATCAATGATTTAAAAAAAAAAAAAAATCAACTGATTTAAATCATGCCAACCCTGGTAGGAAATTAGAGATTCTTGAGTAACACATTTTAAATTTTAGAAAAAAAAATCTTACCTAGGCTTTACCACAACTAGTTCAACTCAATTCGAGATAATAAAGTAAGAACATCTGAGGAAGTGTTTTTTCAAATCGCCGTTCACTTCTGGGAAATAACAAAATGAAGTCAAGAGATTTACAACTCGGCATGTGTCGAAAATGGCTGCCATTTTAAGCAGTCTGCATTGTGTAATGTTGCCGAAACAGTGCGAGAACGGAGTATTTATTTCTTCCTGTTACAACAAGAGGCTTGGGAAAACATAATTAATGTCTGCTTTTTATGATCCTCGCTGATGGATGGGTAGAAAGGCTTTCACGAGCGGCCTTAAGGTGGCGAAAATTGGCATATATTTTGGAAGCCATACATCATAACAGTTTTCTATTCCGATCTAAAAATATTTCAGACTTAAAATTTGTTTACGAAGCTGTGAGTTTAAATGTTATTTCATTTTCGTACTATTTGCTGGTTAAATTATCAACTATATATTGTCCAGTACAAGTGTAAATATTTTATCACACGTAAATCTATATATATAAAAATGAATTTGTGTCTGTCTGTATGTACTCAATAGACTCAAAAACCATGCATCCAATCGCTGTGAAAATTTGAGAAATTATTGGTATATCCCTGGGAAGGTTTTTGTAAATTTTTAATGTTCGAAATTCATTCCTTCCCCCTTTTTCGAGCATTTTATGTCATTATTGCAAGCATTATTTTCCCCGGTTAAACGCAAACGATTAATTTTTTAATTTATCGCATCATAACTAATGCCGCGTTTACACGAGTCAAGTAGACGATCAAGTCAAGTAAATCCGAGCATGCGTAGTTTTTCTTAGTTCACTTGACTCCAAGGAGCTTGAATGCATGTGTTTACGTAGTCAAGTTGCGAGTCAAGTAACTTGCCTCTAAACAAGCACTATTGCAGACTATAAACAGAATATTTTCGAGAAAATATTCTGTAATGATATACGGAAATTTTATATAGTTTTGAGAGTATCTAATTAATTCTATTTTTTAAATTAATTTGGTATTTATAGAATTTAAAATGCAATTTTCACATACTATTTTAGCTTTATTTGAATATTCATGCTCCTGGTGTAAAATTTATATTTTTTATTACGCACGTGTTCAATTTAGCAGATGTTTCGTGTGTGGAATTTTTAGAAAAGAATATGACTGATATCATTAAATTGATTGTTTAGAGAGGGTGAATTTCAAGATATTTAGATAAGTCAGTGTAAATGCTTTTAGCAGGAAATAATTTTTCCATAAAAGGGAAAATTAAATAAATAAGATGTAAAAGGGAAAATCTTTGGAGAAAGTGTACATGTTTTTTAGAATCTTTAGACATTCAAACAAACAAAATTCAACAAAATAAACAAATAGTAATAATAATAAGCATGCAAAATATGCAATATAAAGCTATGTTTCAATCCGTGCTTCCATAAATTGCATATGCACCTTAAAATCATTCTAATATTCCCTTTTTTAAAACTAAATTTTATGATAAATTATGTAATAATCTCTGTGAATATTTATCAGTGTTTCTGTATTTTTTTAATTCTTCCAAATAAGTAATATTTCCTTTTATAGTATTTTATGCATCTGTTCAGTGGATAATGTGTCAGCGAAATTTTAAAAATAAGTACTTTACTGAAAAAAATTATTTTTTCTAAATAATGTAAACTTAAGAAAATGTTTAACGTAGTATATAGATCAAATGCTGAAAATTTCAAGCAACTTGAAATAATAATAAAAAGAAAAGTTTGGTAAGCCGAAAAGCAAAAAAAATTCTTCCATTTGTAGCTCAAAACTAATGACACCCCTTAACATAATAAAAAAGGATTATATACACTTTTATTGTAAGAATAAACTTTATTTGTGAAAGAGTTATTTTGTTTTGAGTTACCTTAATTATCAGTTGTAGGGTTATCTATAATTTCATCTATTAATTGGAACAATTTGAAAAGATGGAAAATTTATGTTCCATGCTTTACCTCTAGTTTAAATCCTAATTTTTTTTTTCATTTTCTACTATCTTTCGAGTACTGAAACAAAAATAAAGTCCACGTACTAAAAACAAACGACTGCTACCAATAGCGAAATGATACAGGTTTTACACATCAGTGGAGCCCTCTACCTTACTTGATTCATTTGAGTCAAGTTACTTGTCCACCGTGAAGAACTACTTGACTTGCCTCACTACTTGACTCAAGTAGCTACTTGACTTGACCAGAATCGTTTACACGAGTCAAGTAGTACTTTCAAGTCTACTTGACTCGTGTAAACGCGGTGTAAGTGAAAGAAGCAATATTTCTAGCAATATGACGTCATCACAAGTAATTGTTTTAAACGAAGTTTTCCTTGGTTAAAAGGAGAAGATTAAAATTTTCAATTTATCACATAATAAATAGGTGAAAATGATATTTTTCTATCATTATGACGTCATTACTTTAAGTATCTGATTTATTCATTTCTTATTTTATATTATTTAAACATCGTTTGCGTAGTATCCATTCGATTTGACCTGGAAATTGAGATATAAAGTAATTGACTTTCATTTCTATGGGACGCAAATTATAGCATTTTTATATGAGAACTTATTTTAATTCTTACTTAATTTTTAGGTTACAATGAAATGTTTATCAACAATATTTTAACAACAAAAAGTACAAATTTCAGCGACTCTCATTGGTAAATAAAAACCTATCATTTTATATAGTTATCTTCATATTCATAAAAATGTGCTTTTCTGTTTCATACAAAACTATGTGGTTTGTCATAAATTTCCTTAATTTTGGAAAATATTTATTACTGCCAACAAAATTAGCACTGTTGCTGTCAAAACCTCTGCTTCCTATTCTACCACGTAATATGGCAAGGTATATTAACGTTGCTAATCAACGTACAGTAGTAATACAGTAATGTAATTTAGGGTTAATCTTATATTTTACCATAAGAAAAAAGTTTGAGAAAATTTAATATGGCACAAATTTGATGCAGATTTAATCGTTAGCATGTAAACATATATTTTGTTATTTTTATTTATTGATATTAAGAACAGTTTTCATTTTTATTTATTTATTTTTTTTTGGCTGTATCCCAGTGTACGGTACGCTATTTTGGCGATTTTTTTGGCGTATTTTTGGCGCCTTTTCTCGGGCGATACTTATTTTCTCCTTGTCAACTTCACCCTTTCTCGTTAAAAGATGGTAACCTCGTTCTCTCCTTTGGTTCGTGTGCGTTATCGGATCCTCTTTGGAGTAACTTGCGCAATTAATGATGTGATGTCATGATGATCTAATTCTTGTTTGATCCAATTATATTAAAAGTTGTAGGAGGTAAGTTTGAATTTCAACACTTTTTGCCGTTAATTTAACCGTTTTGCAGCTTGCTACATTTCTGTTTTTCACCAGTGGAGTGGTTAAGTTCTGCATTCTCTTCAATTGTATTTATTTCAAAAATTTTATTTGTTATAATTTTATAGTATTTAAATTTCTTAATTAGTATTTGTTATTAATTTTATATTTTTTAAATTTTTGTAATTTCTCGCCGGTGTCCCGCTGCGTGTTAGTACTTGGCGTGTGCTTCGCGGAGTCGTGTTTCGCCAATAGGCGCCAAAAACAAGATGGCAGACAAGGAGCGTACCGTTCACTGGGAATTAACCTTTTTTTTTATACAAATCTACCCGATAAGTCATAGAGTAACTAATTTTGGACAGAAATCCTTGATACAGCCAAATAAACATATTCCGTATTAATACATCTTGAATTCCGAGATTAAAATCTGACTGTGACTATATATGTATGTATGTTTGTATGTGCGTCTATCTCCTTGCGAACCGCTGGACACAGACGGGCGCCAAAGGTACCAAAAGACGTGAAACAATCCAGAGATGTCATTTCGCCCATTTGCGTTCAGATATTTCAGTTAGTTCGAAAGATATTGATGAAAAAACGAACAAAATGCCAGTTTAATTTTGCGACACGACTTTCCATTGTCGAGTTGGCGTCTAATATGGCAGTGTTATTCATTGTTGGCATTATTATCGCCAGATATTTGGTATTCAGAAAACACAAAAACGTATCTACGCTATTCAAATTCCAGTGTAAGTATATAAATATATGATGGCATTTATGTATATAAGACTATTTTCTTATCTGATAAACGATAAACTCATTTTTGTTTAAGAAATCACTTCTTTTATCTATTTTATTTTCGTGGCGAGATATTTATATTCAGTAATTAAAAACTTGCCATGTTCTATCAAATTTGTTTTCATTTAGCAGTTGCCCTTTATTAAATAAAAACTATCATATGGTTATAGGTTTTGTTATCTAAAACTCAACTTCACTAGAGATAAAAGAAATTGGCAAGTGATATACAGGGAACAAATAAATTTTCATTTTAGAAATGGCAACTATGAAATGTTGAGATATTGTAGTCACTTTTGATTAAAGTATAAAATGTGATTTCAAATAATATAATTGTTTTCGGTGTTTTAGTCTTAGATACTTATTTTGTTTTATCAATATTAATTTGGTAATTTCTCTCATTTCAAATTCAATTGCGCCATTTTTATTTATCCAATTTTAAGACGTCACTCTGTACTTCACCAATTCTTAAATAAGCTTGGAGACTTTCGGTATATATTTCGTGTTATAAAAATTGAAAACCTTTATGTAACTTCATTCTTATGATAACGCTTTCAGGTAATATAACTGTTCTCGGCTTTTGACCTTATGTGCTTAGTTCATTTTATCAATATTTGGTATTTTTCTTTCATTGCCAATTCAATTGCGCCATTTTTATTTATCCAATTTTGAGACGCACTAACATCTATTCATAATTAGGCTTGGCAGAATTACTTAAGGAAATCATTTCGGTCAATCGCGTTCTTGTATTCTAATTAGTTCTAAATATATTATTTTAATACCAACAAAAACACCGTTTTAATTATGTAGTACAGTCATTTTAACTGTTGAGTTGGCGTGAAAAATGACCATATTTTCATTGTTGTCGTCATTTTCGCCAGATATTTGGTAATAGAATTGACATTAATGCAGAACAACTATTGCCTATCCTGCCAAACCGCTGTTTGTTTGGAAAATTTGAACTGCTGCACATTTTGGTAGTTTTGTTAGTGATTTATTACATTCTTGAAGAATTTTTCAAGACCTTACTTTACATTATTTCTTTATAACATATTTGTATATATATACGATTAAAATTCGTGCGTAAATAAATGTATTTATAAACACAAATACATTTGGATGCATTACTTTGCCCAATCCGCTGAATGCTTATACTCTTTCCACCATTAAAATATCGTAATTAGAATCAGTTAAAAATATATTAATTAAAATTTGTTATGAGTGGTGCCATTTATTGCCTATAGTTACAACTATTTGTCAGAAGCAATAAACTTTTCTCTTTGAAATATCCCAGTATCAAAATCATTTTATTTTTAAAAGCTAAATTTTTTATTTCATCAAAATATGTAAATCTTTATTTTACTTTCTCAAATTTTTTAAGAAGTTGTAACAAATTTACTTCGCCACAGCACCGTGCTGCCACTTGTACAAAAACAAACACACACGTAAGAGAAGTCTTTCCCAAAAGAAGTTGGCCTTACGGACTTCGGAGGCGCTGCAACACTTTGACCTCCCTTGGTTCTAATTGTGTTACTTATTTGAATTATGTATATTTTGTTTATTTGACTTTTATTTTTTTCCTTTAATTGTTTTGTGTGCAAGCTAATATTTTATGTAATTAAACTTTATTTGCACTGAAAAGATGTTTTCTTCGAACCCCACCCTCACAAATATAGCTTAGCCACAAAGTTAGTATTTTTTCTGTTACATGTTGTCGTGATTTTTATTTTCAATAATTACAAATTCTCCATGTTCTGTCAAATTTGTTTTTATTTCACAATTGCCATTTTTTAAAGAATAAGTTATCGTTATAGGTTTTGTTGTTTAAAATTTAATTTTTATGTATGTAAAACATTAGTACTGAAAGACATTCAATCTCGGAAATGAATTATCCCATTCAGAACAATATATATATTACACTCCACAGCATTTTGAAATTTGACTCCTACAATAAAAAAAGTCTTCGAATTGGGAATTATTATACAGCGGCTCACGGGCAACACATTGCACTTACTGGACATTCGGCTATTAATAAACTGTTAGAATCGTCAACAATCTGAAACATGCAAGATTTATTCAGCATTTCTATCAATACGTCTTATTATCTTTAATAGTGGTTCTAAATCTTTCATCGAAATATTTTAAAACCCAGACCGAAGGCTGGGTGCGAAGCAGCTAGTATGTATATGTATATGTATATATATGTATATATATATATATATATATATATATATATATATATATATATATAATACATATTATATATATATATATATATATATATATAATATATATATAAATGTATAATACATATTATATATATATGTATATATATATATATTACATTATTTATTATGTATATTATATATATGAATAATTAGTCCTCCTTAGTAATAAGTTTATTAAATCATAGTTTCCTTTAAAAGCAACACTTGCGCCATTTTCATTTATTCATGGCGAAACTAAACGTGGAAAGGTGTTGACAGTTCCAAGAGGTAACTGGACTTTTCGCAAGATTAGTCATCAACTTCCTGTGAAGTATCTGTAAGCCTGACCGCATTACTCGAAAAGGTTACGCAAGTGTGGTTTTTTTTTTCATTTATTTTATTATTATAAAAGAGTTCCCTTTTTAAAATCGTTTATAACTCACGCAATTTCCAACTACCCCCTTTTTAGACCTGATATATATATATATATATATATATATATATATAATATTATGTATTATATATATGTTATATAAAAATATATTATATCATATTAAATATTTTGGTCTTTTACGCATGCACAACACATAAGTTTAAACCACATACATAGAAAAAATATCAACGATTAACCGTCATTCTATTTTTACATGTGTTATTATAATCGCGTGCGCTGACATGATTCGGCGATTGTCTGCTTCTGCGATTTAAGAAACACTACACGCTGTTTTTTCTTCGAAACCGAAAATCGTAAACTGAATCTGTTGCTTTTTCAACAGATGTATGTTGATACCAGGTATCAAGGCCTTCAGGTAGACGGAATAAATACGCTATATGAGTTTAAGAAGGTTTATTCGCAGAATATGTGAATTAAGTAATCCCCGCTATTGAACTGCCCTTGACATGAAAGATGTCTGTTATGTACATCTTGAGAATTTTCTAGAAATCTGTAAATTAGTCCTTTAACTCGAATTATCTCCAAATTTTCAAAAAAGTAACCTGAATAAGAATGAAACTAAAATCAGAGGTAAATGGCTGGTATCGACCTGTCGATCAGCAGTCCAGTGCTTTAACAATTTTGCAATTCTGATAGCTGCACTTACTTTCGAAATGTGGCTGCATATATGCATACAGCCACTTTCATGCCATATATATATATATATATATATGCATGTATGTATGTAATAATTTATTTCCTCTAGTCACAATAATTATGTAGCCCGTATTGTTTTTACTTGCCCGGGCTACTGGGCAAGGAGAAAACTAACCAGCTAACGATAATAACGATACACTCGGGCCTTTGAAAAAGACCAGCACAAGTTTAATTAAAACTTTATTTTAGAGCTGCTAAAACGGACATCTTTACTAGTCAATGACAGACAAAGGAAAGACACAAAAATCACCCTTCTCGAATAGAGGTGTAACCAAAAGCGAAGACAGAAAGAATTTTCCCAAGGTAGAAGAAATTTACTCAGCGAATTAAGTGTTAAGATCATGAGAAAACGTGGAGCCATTGGCCGGCTAAAGCTGAAAAACGTGTTGAATAGACAGAAAATTTACATCCATAGGATAGAAAGTTTTGGGAAATGTATCGAAAGAATTTTAAGTCGAAGACACTTTAAGACATTTAGAGGCTGGGAAAAAGTTTTTAAGGAATTAGAATGGGAGAGAGGAGGTTTTTAAGGAAATATTAAGTTAAATAATTTTAATATATTACATATACATACATATATAAAAAAATCCTTTATGTACTTGTGTATGTATGTTCACTATATGCATTCCTAAACGGCTCGAACTTTATCGGTAAATCTTACACGATTGAGGTCAACGCAGGGAAGGTTTTAGGGCAAGTTGTTTGGAGGTCAGTGGTGTGTGGACATATAATCGTTTTAAATATTAATTAGGTTTGGAGACTGTTCTTTGGCGCCAGCTGATATTTTTCCTTTTATTTACGTACAAAAATAATTAAAATGTTTTAAGTAATTTAAATTATCAGATAAATTTAAAAAGTGTTTCATTTTAAGGAAAAACTTTATTTTTTTTTACCTTAATTAATTTAAAGTACCAATTTCACTTGCAGTTCAATTGCGCCATTTTGCTTCGTCTAATATTTAGACACTAATATTTTTTCCCATTAACAGAATTTGAAAAAAAATTTACTTTCATGCCACAGTAATATTTTAATTGTAGGTCTTCTTGCCAATGTGACCTGAATCCATTTTGGGAAAAAATACATAATTTGTGAACTGACTTCTGACAGGAGAAAATTGTGTCTATTCCGAGAAGGTAAGAGTTAATTTTCCTTTTCAGTTAAAACTTAATACTAATTTAATACTTTTTACAAAACAGCGAAAATCGTTTAACATGAAACTGAGGAAACTGAAATAATTCTGCATGTCAAAAGAATTTGGTGTTGAAGAATATTCCCTATATATATATATATATATATATATATATATATATATATATATATATATATATATAGGGTGTTTCAAAAATGACCGGTATATTTGAAAAATGATTAAAAACTAAACGGACAGTGATAGAAATTCACAGTTTATTGCAATATGCTTGGGACAATAGTAAATTTTTAGACAGACAAACTTTCAAAATGAGTTACAACGTTCCACAACAGATGACGCTGCAGTCTGGAAAATTCTAAACTGCGATACTTTCCAGATATGCACTATGCGCAGCAATAATATAGCGTATTCTCAGAACGAAATGCCGAGCGATGGCCGAATGGTTAGGGCTCTGACCTTTGGAATCGGAGTTCATGGGTTCGAATCCCACTGTGGCATGGATGTTCGTAGTCCTTCGGAATCGGCTTTAAGCAGTAGGTCCCGGTCTCATTATCCCTCGTGTTGCAAAAAAGTAGACCCAACTAGCCAGAACGAAATGATCAGAAACCCGTGTCAAAGTCTCATGCGGGATGGCTTCACATGCAGAACAGATGTACTGTTCCAGTTATTCAATTGTTTCTGGATAGTGGCGGTACACCTGGTCTTTTGATAGTCCCCGCAGACAAATATCGTAGTCTAGATTTTTCAAGACTGCACCGCCATCTGTTGTGGAATGTTGTAACTAATTTTAAAGCTTGTCTGCCTGAAAATTTTTCTATTGTCCAAAGAATATTGCAATAAACTGTGAATTTCTATCTCTGTCCGTTTAGTTTTTACTGATTTTTCAAATATACCGGTCATTTTTGAAACACCCTGTATTCAATGGTAGTTACTTCCTTCATTTTTTATATCACTTTATAACACTTTACTGATATATAGCACAATTCTAAGCAAGATCTTAGAAGCACAGTATCTATCCAGATTTTTTTAACAGCATTTATTTACACTTCATGGAACAAGTATAAATAACTTCTATTTGACAGAAAAAAATATTATTTACAAATTTCGAAATTTATTTTGTCAGCAAATGTAATAATATTTTTAAAACTGTATGTATATATCAACTTTTTACTGTATATATATGAGTGTTTTGCAACAGTATTGCTTCACGTACGGAAACTAAATCATTTTTAAAAACTGAAGACTTATAATTCATCTAGGAAAAATTTATTCTGAATAGTTATATACTAAACAAAAAGTAAGGTATTATACATGTCTTTTCCAGTTTTGTATCGGTTTTAACCATGTTTAAACTAACCAGTTTTAACCGTCCTGGTTTATATCAAATTTGGCTACTTTTGACCACTGAAATTCACTTTTCCATATATTTAACACTAATCGAACATAGTTTACTAGCCTATGATAAAGGCAAGTTACATTTGTTAAAAATGCCATAATATAAATAACACCAGAAAAAACAAATATAACACCAAGATACAAAAAATGTTTTACTTATTTTTTTTATACAAGCTATTTTATATGTAATTTATGTTGACTTAAAAAAAGGGTAAATAACGTAAAATTTTGGTATGATTACAATTATTATGGCCAAATTATGGTGATTGCAATTAGAATGATTATAAATTAATAACAATTTTAATTGTAAAATGTCATGTTATTTGTTTTAATTTTAAAATTTATGCTTTTAACTACAACTTATGTTTTTAACTTCAACTCATGTTTAATGTTTTTAACTGTAACTCCTTTTTTATGTTTTTTACTGCAACTGGATTACATTTTTACAATTGCATGTGTATGGTTCATTTTTAAAATTCAAGCATTCTTATTATACTGTATAAGCATGTTAAATCTCATGAACTTGTTAGTGTTAAATTTGGTTAACTGCACTACTATTTTTATTGCTTATCAAAAGACACTTCCAATTACAAAAGATATTATATATTAAAATTATGATTATATAAAACTACTTTTAACGATGCTGACCACTTCTGATTATTTTAGACCACTTTTGACCACTTTTGGACGGTTAAATCCACTTTTTTCCAGTGTCCTGATCAAAATCAGTTTTGACCTGTCAAAATTACAACCCTGGTCATTTTAGTTCGCAAGTTATTATTGTTTCCTTTATAAATACATATACATTAAAACAAGTAGTAAAATATTTTTATCGTAATTATTAAGAATTTTTTCTAACATTCATTTTGTAATGAATTTAAGGGCTTTATTCCAAACTTTCTTATAAGAGCTATAATTGAACGCTATTTATGATATCATGAGTATCCATTATTCAAGATCGTATTCATGATACAACGAAGCACCTTAAAACCGAATAACATAAAAATTATGAGGAATAGTAACTGCGTACATATTGCATCATACAAATTCGAAGTAATTTGGCACACACTCTAGTTTCCTAGGAAATATTGACCGCTGTAGAAAAAAATATAGTCTAGGCGCCTTTCAAATTGACTATCAGAAGGGCAAAGAGGTTAGGGGAATATGCCACTACTAATAAAGTCCTTTTATGTTAATCGCTGCAGTCATTAATAAAATTATTAGCAGGTAGAGACATTCATGGGAGGGAAAATGTATTCATGTTCTGGAAAATTTTGAAATTATTTTTGACATTTGAAGAATACATTACTATATCTATTTTTAGTAATTTATTTTTGAATTTGCATCGTACATAGCTACTTAATTACTAAATTATTCAGAATATGAATTCGTTAGTGAACAGGGCTCTTATATAATTTTTGGGACTAACAAAAAACAGCGTAATCACCTGCATCACACCACTCTAGATTCTATATGGTTTTTATATAATGCACTACTTAAGCAAAGTTTTCGAACACATTGTATTTTCAAATTTTACCGTTTATGTAAATTAAACGTAACTGACAATTTAAAGAACAAAAAAGTAAAGATTTATACTATGCAGTTGGTTACCCTTTAGTATTACAGTGATCCCTCGTTTTTCGCGGTTAATGGGGACCAGAACCTTCCGTGAAACCAAAACAACGCGAGGTAGGATTTGCCCCTAGGAATTTTCGTGTATGCGGGTACAAGAATGTTTTAAATATATAAACAGTATTTATAGTTTACACATTTAAGACAAAGATTACAACAGCATACGTATTTACTTAAACGTGTCAGTGCTAATTAATAGGGTTAGCTACAAAACCTTATAGAGTAATAAACATTAATGAACATTTCTTTCTGAGAGAGGTGAAGAGTCTTGTGTTGATCACAGAGTAGAGGCTCTCATTTGACTTGTAGAAGCTTTAGACTCACTCGGAGACTCTTCTGCTGGAGCCAGACAGTGGCTAAGCTGACAACCCAATACGATGCATGACCAAGTAAAATAGTATCGGAGCACACTGTTCAGCGGACACTGTTGGATATGGAGCTAAGCAGCAAACGTTCCACTCGTGTGCCTTTGCTGACCAAGTGTCATCGCCAACTGCGCCTACGCTGGGTCCGGGAACATCGCTACTGGCCCATGAATCAGTAGGAGAGAGTTGCGTGGTCAGAAGAATCACGGTTTGTCATTCATCACGCCGATGGCCGTGTCAGGATACGCAGTCTTCCAGGCGAACAGTTGGTCCCTCAAGGTACAGTAGGTCATATACAGGCCGGTGTGGCGGTATTATGATTTGGGGGTCATTCTCTTGGGCGTGTTTGGGAACCGTGGTTGTGGTAGAGCAGACCATCGATGGTACAGGGTATCTGAGCATCAAAGTTCAAAGACCACCCATTCGCAATATCTTGGATTTGCGTCATAGTTGCTTAATCAGCTGGTACAATCTGTCTCCGGTCATCTAGTAAGGACTTGTGTTATCCTTGCCAAGGCGGGTTGAAGCTGTGTTACGCGCGAAAGGTGGGCCAAATCCTTATTGGCAGGTGGACATAATGTTTTGGCTCTTGAGTGTATTTACACTTATTTGAGTATTGGTATTACTGTGCTGACTGATTCTCAATGAGGAATTTTCACGTTTTCTAATTTTGATTTTAAAGGATAGAAGACAAAAAAGTAAGCATTACAGTAGCTATTTTTCTTTCATTTGGGGGCCTAATGAGTGATTTCTAATGGGTTTTATAGCGGACTCTTTAACGTCTCTCAAAAACGATACTTTTTCTCCGCCGAGTTTGTGACGTCATCGTTCATGTCGACACCGAGCGCCTATGCTGTTTACATGTTAAAAGGAGACTTTTAAATTTGTTTTTGTGTAAAGTATCGCATATAATAGAAATTTTTTTGTTATGTCTGGCATTAAAAAATCATACTCTAAATATTGTATTGTGCCACTCTGTAAAAATACAACAACTAATTGCAATGAGAAGATATTTTCAGTATCTTCATTTGATTGCTGTTGTAATATTTATTATAATGTAATATTATCAATTAACCAATTTTATTAAGTATTTTTTTCTTTATATCAAAAAGAAAAAATAAAATATATGTTATGATGTCAGTTCATACTATTTATAGAATTATAGAAATTGGATATATTAAAATATTCTTAAGATATCCTGAAGAAGTATAGAAATTGGACACATTCAAATATTCTTAAAATATTGAGAATTACAAAAATTAGGAAGTTTGAAAAAATGTTTTTTTTTCCTGTGGAAAAGCTTTAAAACTGCTTTTTTATGCATTTTCCTCCCTTGCACATAATCATTAAATTTTTATGATAGTATTGATACCTAAGTAATTTCATAATAAAGCAATTTTCTATATATGTCAACTGCAAATACAGTAGGTGTTTTCATGTGATTGCTATTGGAATGTTTATTAATATGTAATATAAATGGCATACCAGCTTCAATGTAAAAATCTTTAATTTTCTTTTTCTTATTTTAAATTTTCAGTTCACATTATTATACACTTAAACAGTAAAATTGGAAAATGTAATAAAGGTATTCAGGAATTTTGCTTATCATTAATGCAGCGTTACTCAAAAATTACTTAGAATAAAACCAATACACTTATAATAACTAAATCTGCATAACTCTGATGTTGTGTTAGTACACACTTTTATTTTATCCTGTTAGCGGAATAAATAGTTCACTATTTTTGTTACTATACCATGCAGATATATTGAATGTACTAACAGTAAAATTAAAAAATTCAATAATCTATTCAGGAAGTTTACTTATTCGTAATCCAGAATTACTCAAAAATTACTGAGAATAAATCTAATATACAGTTGTAATAACTAAATCCACATTACTCTGATACTGTGTTAATAAGCAATTGTTTTGTATCCTCTTAATAGAATAAATAACTCACTATTTTTATTATATCATGTAGGGATACATTATAATATACAAACAGTAAAATTAAAAAATGCAATACTCTATTCAGAAAGTTTACTTATTCGTAATGTAGCATTACTTAAAAATTACTTAAAAAATTACTTAAAGCATTACTTAAAAACATTGACATGCTGTCAATTTTCGGGAGGTTGTCTGATTGTCCTTTGGTAAATCCAGGTAGAAGAGACATTTATGACAAATTGAGATAACTAAGCTATCTAGATCGATAAAATAAACCTTCAGGTTTAAATAAAAATAAATTTTGATAGCTAGAAAATTTCAGGAACTTGCAAAAACAAAATCGGAAAATAGTGCGCGCTTAAAAGCAATACAAAAATATTGGTCTGCATGAACGATGACATCACAACCAATCACGGAGCGTTTTGATGTCACGTGAATTTCGCTTAACTTTAAAATTAATTTTTTAAATGATGGACCCAGTTTTTTACATTTTTGAGAACATTTTTGGAATTTACGAGTCTGAAATTATAAAAAAAAAAACAAAAAAAAAAACACTAAGTTGTTCGAATCCCCCACATGTGCAAATTCCTCATTCTCCTTCTTTGGAATATTGATTTAAAAAGAAGTGGAAAAAAAGATTTAAATCAATGATATTTTTCAAAAAATCAACTGATTTAAATTATGCCAACCCTGGTAAAACCACACTAACGTCACCAAAATATTTACTTTTGTAGAGGTGAGAACGCTTTTAGGATTATTTCGTAAAAGTAAGGTAAATGTGGACTTACCATGGAATTCACTTTTGAGTTCATCAAGTTCTTTTCTGAGTTTTTCCTCGAGCGGACTCTCAAGAAGCATGAAGACGAGGCCCCCGAGGAGTACATAAGCAATGAACACAATAAGCAGACCCAAAAGCTCTTTCTTGCTGACGGTGATGCCCTGGAACAAACAAATTGAAATCTTTTAAAACATTGGAGTGCATTGGATTTCACGTTAAGGTCAAAATATATCTTTAAATTAACCGAATTAGATCAAAAATACAACATGATTCCCTTGTTCACAAAAAGTTAAAGTTGTGCATATACTTGTTCATTTGAACTCATACAGAGACCGGTATATACCGGTCAAAAATGACCGGTATATTTGAAAAACAGTGATAGAAATACACAGTTTATTGCAATATGACTGAGACAATAGTAACTTTTCAAGCAGACAAACTTTCAAAATGAGTTACAATGTTCCACAACAGATGGCGCTGCAGTCTGGATAATTCTAAATATTGTAATGTACCCATATTATAATAATCTGACGATGCGCATCTTGAAGAGTCTCTCACTAATCAAGACTGGGGCCAAATAAACGGCTACTTCCGGACTTTCCACGCCACCTTAACATTCCCCTAATAATCACTCCCACCAGACTCCAAAATCGGTGTCTTTTATCAGCCCCAAACCAGGTTTTTTCCAGCCGTCTTTTTTTTCTCCAGTTTCGTTTTTCCATTTCCCTCGTTTTAGCATTAGTTCATTACTTAGATTTACTCTAGATTTCTTACAATTTCCTTAGCTGATTCTTTGAAATTCAAAATTATTAATCCCGAGCTATTTATTGCATACTTGTCAGTACTACAGGGTGTTTCAAAAATGACCGGTATATTTGAAAAATCAATAAAAGCTAAACGAACAGTGATAAAAATTCACAGTTTATGGCAATATGCTTGGGAGAATAATAAATTTTTAGGCAGACAAAACTTTCAAAATGAGTTACAATGCTCCACGACAGATGACGCTGCAGTCTGGAAAAATCTTTAAACTACGATATTTTTCAGATATCCACCATGCGCAGCAATATGTCGTAGTCTCAGAACGAAACTATCAGAAACGTATAAACATTGAGGAGGAATAGCTTTACATGGAGAACAGATGTACTGTTTCCGTTATTCAATTGTTTTTGGATAGTGGCGGTACACCTGGTGTTTTAAGAGTCCCCACAGACAAATATCGCAGTTTATATTTTTCCAAACTGCAGCGCCATCTGTTGTGGAATATTATAACTAATTTTAAAGTCCCTGAAAATTTACTATTGTCCAAAGCATATTGCAATAAACTGTGAATTTCTATCACTCTCCGTTTAGTTCACTGACCGTCTGGAAAAATCCAAACTATGATATTTTCCAGATATCCACCATGCGCAGGAATAATATGGCGTATTCTCAGAACGAAATGGTCAGAAACCCGTGTCAACGTCTCAGGCGGGATGGCTTCACATGCAGAACAGATGTACTGTTCCACTTATTCAATTGTGTTTGGATAGTGGTGGTACACCTGGTCTATTAAAAATCCCCACAGTGTAATATCCTAATAATTACTTATAATATTTATCTTATACGTAAAGGAAAACAATTTTACAATATCACGTGAATTGTAAATATACATGAAACAAAATTTCAATATACAAAGTAAAAACAGTCACTTCCAAGCAACATCGGAAACCGGAAGTAGCAAATAAGCTGCTTCTTCTGGTTTCCGAAAATAACGAAAAATTTGGTAGAAAACTGCAATTTTTCTTTAGACTCCGAATACAAAATTTGGTTCCTCTGTCCTTATTTCATCGGATTCGCTTAATTGTTGTGCAATATCTGTCCTGAAAGAATGTGTGTATTTAAATGGAATGCAATTTCTGCAACGTAAACGCTAAATCACACACACACACACACACACACATATATATATATATATATATATATATATATATATAATCCCCATCGTTTAAATTAAAACGTTATTCAAAATTTTTTTTACTAATTCATCTGGGAAAAATAATTTTTCCCATCAGCTCAATATTCGTTTTAAAATTTAAAATACACGGTTATCTAAATTTAAATATCCATTTAAACAATGTTTTTCAAAATTAAAGTTTATAAAAATAACTTGATGATTTGGTTAGTCTTTTCTCTCTGTTGACATATAAATTAAAATGTAAGTAAATTAACTACATTAAATTTATTCTTTAAATTAGGTAACACTTTTTCAACATAAATGCATATTTTTTTTAATTTTAAAAGGCTCCTTGCTACTTAATTTTTCATAAATGCCTATAAAATGTTTACCAAAATTTTCAATATACATTAAAACACACCTGGTAATCTTTATTTCGACTTAATTAAGATTTCCGACATTTTTTTTTTGGCGACCAAAAGAAAAACGCGTGATTTAAAAAATCGCCAAGTAAAAAAACATGGCGACTGTACGCGTTTTCTCAAAGATCACCAAAAGAAAGATGTCGGCGGTTACATGGCATATTTGGCGGTTACATGGCATATTTGAAACACAATTAACAAAGCAAAACTTTAAAAAAAACCAGCAGATTTACAATTTATAGCATTATTAAAATAAAATTATAATAATAATTATGAATTTTTACGTTATTTAAAAAACAACAGAATAGTAATATTTATCAACACAGCATGAACACAATGTATATAATTTTAATATGCACTAATATTATAAAAAATCTAACACGTGAGGGGGGTTCCCTTCGTTGTAATAAAAGAACTGGAAAATAAATTTAATAACAGATGTAAATTGGAAAGTGGGAGATAGTACGCTCAACAGTAAGCACTAAAGTCAGGGCAAACACACCAACCCACTCATTGTGCCATAAAACCGCCAAGTTTGGCGAAAAAAAAAACACAGCGTCTGTAATGCATCTGTACCTAAATGTCATTGATTTATAGTTTATTGTTTATGTGTAAAAAGTTTCACAGCTTTACATTGATATTTGCCTTGTAATGTCCACTGCCCCCTTAAATTAACTAAAACCGTATGTTTACATCATTTGGCGTCCTTTTGGCGGCCATTTCAGGGTATCGTAAAACTGTACTGCATAAAGTACCTACAAAAAGAAACCAATCTATTCCTCTAAACTTGTATTCTATCAAAAGTCATAAGAATTATGCACAGTCTAATTATAGTAAACAATATTTGATAAAAACTAGTTTCTAAATTTCTACTTCATGTTAACAACACAATTCGTTAATATAAATCATTAAGTTTTTAAATCTACAAGACTACACTTGTAAATGAGAACAGAATTCTCGCCAATTTATAAAATTCTATTTCCTTCAGAGAACTCAATAAATTATATATATTTTTAAAAGAAGTAATAGCTAAAAAACCCTTCTTAGTGACTAATAAAAGCCCAGAAAAATTAAAATTATTTTGTATGCATATAATTGCAAATTTCTTACCAACAGGAGATAACAATTTTTTTAGTGTTTACTGCATTAATTTCTTTATAAAGATGAAAAATAAACAAACATACAACAATGGTTAACACTTTTCAAAAATACAATAATAAGAAACAGCTAATATGTTTAACTAGTGTTAATTCACTTCTTAATTCTGGAATCGGCAAACAGCAAATTTTGTTAAAATTAAATTCCTTTCCTCTTGAAATTCATTAACCTTTTAAACACTGTAGTTACTTTTTTAAATATGAAAATTCATACCAAATTAAATGATTATTCAAGAGAATCTAATGAAATTTTAAAGGTAACTGAGAAAAAAAATTAGAAAAATTCTTTCTGCTATACGTGATTATATTTATGTCGAAAATTATATTACCAATAGACTATTTTTTGCTATTAGCTGTCATCGATATGTGATAAAAAACATTTTCAAAATTATAAACCAAAATTTTGTTTTTGTATTCCCAATTCTTCTTTTAAAATATAAATAGTAAATACTCCAAATTTAAAAAAAAAAAAAAAAAAAAACGTCAGAAACTTCAGAATACTAACGAAAATTTTAAAATGTTTTTCCCTTTGAATTATTTTTTTTAAACAAACTAAAACATATCTTTAAAGAAGCATAAACATGCTAATCAAAATATTCAAGTAAATACATGTCAGAATTCAATTCCAAAACAGAACAAGAATTACAAAATAATGAACTAGAATAAGAATTAAAAGCGTTACTTACAAAATATGTAACATGCATGTTTGAGCTAAAATAATACATTAATGGCAAGATTGAATTCTCTATAATTAATTTAGAGTTAATGAGCATCAAAAAATGCAAACGCAATTCTCTCGCATCGTTTAATAAACACAATTTCGCTGTCAAAAATGTTATAAATCGAGTTGAGGAGTGATAAGTCTGAAAATGAAAAAATAAATAAAAATGGGTGTTTTCTCTTTTTCGCATATCCGTAAACGGAATTTACTTAATTCCAAGAATGTTTTTCAGTAGTTGTATTTACTAATATTAAGAAATAAAATATACAAAATTTATGTGTATTTGTTGTAAGTATGGTTATTATAATTGTTAATTTAGTGCTTCAATTTTGGTATTTTTTTTTTCTTCGCTTAAGAATACTTGAAATTGCGAGTGTAACAATTTGCGATCGCATCTTCACTACATTTTTATTTCTGTACTGATTAGTGGCATATTTGATTTACCTGATTGGCAATCAAAAATTCTTATCGATGTATAGAGAATGTGGGCATGACGTCAGGTGCAGCAAAAATTGCAGCTTAACTTTCTCATTGGCAAAGCATTTGAATTTCCTATGAATTGTGCTTGTCATTGAAGTTTTTTTTCTATATTTCTAATCTATTTCCTATTCTTTTGTGAGAAGTACAGTACCTATAAACGTAATTATTTTTTGTCCTTAAAATGATCAAGTTTTGCACATTTTTATTAGATTCTTATTTATTTAATAGTTTATTGTGCCTGTTAACATAATCAAAGTAGTTATACTTTGATTATGATACTTAATAGTACTGTGTAAAGTATCTAATTTAAAAAAAATATGTATATATAATTTTGTAAGTGCTAAAACATTTTATTTTGAATATCTTGGCCAGTTTCTGATGTTTCGTTCTCCTTAAATAAAATTTAGTTTTATTGTATACGTGATCCATATCTATGCTTATAAAATACAATGAAAACAAGCAATGTTTTGCCAACTAAAAGTCGAGTTGTATTCAGCATTCGTATTTGTTTACACACATGCATTTTTTCTATACGCTGTCTAATGACCCCTCTTTAGTAACAGAGAGGTATCGATTCAAGTTGACTGACCAATTGTTCATCTTTATTACTAAATATTATTGTTGTGGATGTATAAAGCTTAATTATTTACACCTGCTTCTCAAAACCACATACAAGTTCCCCTTTTGAATTGAAAGGTTTCATTTTCAAGCAACAAAGCTGCTATTACGGCAAGTTTGTTACGCATCTGGATAGCTAAAATTGATATGAGTACAAATAGTAAGGCAAAATTGAAGATATTTTGTGCCTGGTTTCTGTTTATTTGTGTTTAAGTTGAAAACAAATGCTCTGTTGATATTTACCATGACATATATGTTAGGAAAAGACTGTTTTCACTTTATATTTTATATTTTTGTTTCATAAATGTTTCAGTCACGTTACATTGTAAAAGGTTGTTTTTCTTTTACATAGAAAATAACCAACTTTTTACCTCCTTGTAACTATTCGGAATCTGGCAACAGTTCTTTTTGCTGTTATTCCATGGAAAGTGAAACAAAAAGATAGTGTTAGAAAAAAGCTAATTTTATGGCGTACTTTTAATTCGAGTTTGAAATATATTTCATATAATACGTCCACTTCTATACGTTTAAGTAAGCTAACGTATAAAAGTGGAACTTGAATTAGTTTAGTATTACGTGTGTTTATAATTTAAGAAATTATATTCTTAATTTTATCCAACTTATACATTACAATCAGGAGCTGTACATATTTTATTACTGCATTGCATCTTTGCGAAATTTTTAATACATATGATTGTCATTGCCATAATTTCACAACTATTCATTTTATTAAATAATGATTTTACATTAATAACTCCGATTTTATTTTTATTTGTGCTGTTGAGCCAGGGGTGGACTAAGGCCTAGGCAACCTAGGCACGTGTCTAGGACCCGTGATTTTTGGGGCCCTAAAATTAGGTTTTTAATTTTAATTTTTATTTAACAGAAAAACGTGATATTGCTAATTATTGCTGAAACGTATCCAAATGATGCCGAATCGTTGATTGATATAAAGTCGACAAGTGCGGATGAGCGTTCCAGTGCTTTTGCATCCACGCTCGCGAGTGTCGATGTGTGTCAATACGATCGAGCCTCGAGCTTATCAAGCCTTTACTATGCACGTCAGCATGTGTTTAAAAAGTCAAACGTAGCTATTAAAAATCAGTGAACGTATTGCCTCTTATGTGAAATTCCAGAACATGAAATAAGATTCAGTGGCAGAGAACATTTTAAAGTTAATATTTTTTTGTGGTATGCGATTCTTTAATTAACAACATTAAAAAAAAGATCTGAGGGATATAAAGCTATTAACAATAAATTCAAAACAATTTTTTATGATAGTGATGATAGTGACTCTTCAATAGAAGAATTGAAATGTTATGAACAGGATTTAAACCTAGAAGAACTGAAAAATGAAGTATGACAATTTAAGACTTTTATAAGTAAAGAAAATATTATTTAGTTTGTATCTATGGGGTCATTTATTCAGGAAAATAATACTATTTTCTACATTCTCTAATTTAAACATAATTCTGAGAATTTATTGAACCCTTCCAATAAGCGATGCAAGCGATGAAAGATCATTCTCAGTCATGGCTAGAATAATTTTTTTTAATATTCACATAAGGCCAACAAAAATAAATATTTTATCATTACTTTATATAGAAAAGGAGTTATTAAATAACTCTATTAATTAGGACAAACAAATGGACGAGTTTGCAGAATTAAAAGTGAGAAAAAAAAATGCAGTATAACTCATCAATCTGGGTATATTTAAGAATTATCATTTGTTTTAATAAATGTTTATTTAAATTTTTGTACATGTATATTATTTTTTTCCTTTTTTTTCTTGGAATCCGTTAATTAAATAGAACTACATACTTTATGCTTTAAAACCAAACAACCAAACACAAAAGTATGCGTCATGACTGAAAAATAGTTTCCTTTTTTTTCCTTGGAATCCGATAGTTAAATAAAACTACATACTATATGCTTTAAAACCAAACTACCAAACGCAAAGTATGTGTCATGACTGAAGAATAGTTTTTTTTTTCTTCTAGAAATCCGATAATTAAATAGAACTACATACTATATGCTTTAAAACCAAACTACCAAACGCAAAGTATGTGTCATGACTGAAGAATAGTTTTATTTTTTCTTCTAGGAATCCGATAATTAAATAGAACTACATACTATATGCTTTAAAACCAAACTACCAAACGCAAAGTATGCATCATGACTGAAAAATAGTTTTCTTTTTTCTTCTAGGAATCCGATAATTAAATAGAACTACATACTATATGCTTTAAAACCAAACTACCAAACGCAAAGTATGTGTCATGACTGAAGAATAGGCCCCGATTACAATGTTGCCTAGGGACCGCTTTAGCCTTAGTCCACCACTGATTACAATATTCCAAAAAATATGTATTTTCATGTTTTAAGATACGGAAAAAATGAATATTCCGTACAATTTTTATAAATTTCTGTTATCTAAAACCGGGTTCAAATCTTATTAAAAATTATTAAATATCCTTAGACTAAGATATTTTTGCAATGTACGCCCTCCGATAAAACTTTAAATACGTCTTTTTCTTTAATATCCCATGATGTTAAATTCCTTAGTACTATTTTAAATATTCAACTTACGGTTATTTACCTTTGAGGAATGTGTTTTCTGTAAATGCTAGTTTCAATTGAGGAAAAGGTTTTTAATTTTCCTCCCTTTACCCGTAATCAAGCGCCGATTTGGAATCTTGCCATAGAGCGGAGGGCCCTGCTGAAGAGTGGCACTTCATTCTTTCTATTTTATTTGGGTTTTCATCGTCTACTAAGGAGGCTTGAAGAGTTTGATAAAAACAACTCTTGCCTGATACATAACGGTAAAGAATAAAACAGTATATATTCATCGTATTATGTAAAGACGTGAATCTAAAAAAAAATAAGTACAGATGCACCTAGCACATTGCTCTTCTTCATGCCAAATTTGTCGAAAAAAATTGGTCGCCAAGTAGCGATAGTTCGGCCAAGATAGTTTGTTTTTTCTTATATTTATACATTATTTAAATTATGAAATTAATTTTTAAGTAATTTTTAAAGTTAAATTTTTCTATAGAAATTGTGATGGTTTTATCATTAGAAATAATTTAATTTGAAACTATTGCGAAAAAGAATTTCTGTGTGTTTAAAATTATTTAAACGGTTATATTTTGATTGTATTTTCAGTTGCTAGTTTTGCAAAACAAAAATAGAATTAATTGTAATATTTCTTTACATTTGAATCTGCAAAATACTGTATCAAATATTAGATTACATTTACTTTGAGTTTATAAAAATGCGTAATTCCCGCCATTTTATGATTTGGCCATAAACAAAATTTGCCAAATTTTGGCGGTCTTCAAAATTAAAACAGGGTGTTGCGCACCAACGTGCTAGTTCTAAATCTGTTGTAAAGAATTTTGCACTATCAAGAGTCAAAAACGAAATACAAATTTTTCGTTTGAACCCGACCCTTTATTCTAAATTTACTACTACTGAGAACGTAAGTTTTATTTTCAAATTAGCTATTTGACGAATAATATTTATAGATATTATTAATGACAGGGCGAATAGTGAATTTAAAGAATATTAAAATAACAAAATATTTGGCTATAATTTAAACTGTAATATTTTTCTCTTTAGATAGGATAATAGAAAAAAGTATGCAGTTATATATAGAGGTATCATATATTAATCAAATTGATAAATTACAAAGAAGAATAAATGTTGTTTATGGAAGCATCTTGTTTTTTTACGTTATTCAATTGTATGGAGTAGTCATATAGACATATTAGTAAGTTTTTATGCATGGTACAAAGTTATAAATTTAATAGGCATCTATCTGTATGGGTTGAGGGCTGGCAAATTCTAACTTATACGAAAGTGACTAAAAGCCCAGAATCTCCTAGCAGTATGTATACGCATATATATATATATATATATATATATATATATATATATATATATATATATATATATATATATATATATATTTATATATATATATCGCTTTCTGTTCCGATTCTATTTTTCCGGTAATTCTTTTCTAGAAACCGCAGAGAATGTTCTCAAATGCTTTCTCAAATGTTGTAAGTAATTTCTTGCCATAGCAAAATGAATACTAAAATAAAGCTGCTCGTTTACACTTCCTTTTTGCGTCCCATTATTACCTATGCAGCACCAGTGTGGTCCTATGCAGCAGATTCTAACATTAAAATTCTTACTGTTCTTCAAAATTTAATTCTCAGAGAAATCGCTAATGCTCCCCGGTACTTTAGAAATAGTGCCATTCATGAAGAATTAAAAATTCTTCCTATTCCAAATTTTATCTATAATCTCTCCACTAACTTTCATAAAAATCTAAACAATGAATTAATTAATAATCTAGTCAATTATGACCCCGCTGATGCTTGCAATAGAAGAAGGCCTTTGGCCATTCTTGCCAAAGATCTTTAATTTTTTTTTGTCTGTTTTGTCTTCAAAAAACGAAAAAAAAAAATCATAAAATCTTTTAATATGTAAGAAAAAAGCTTTAAAACTTTAAAATGGCCATACATCATCATTTAGTAATTTTTATTTTATTTATTTATTTATTTTTACCAGCTTTGCATTTTATCTCATCCTTCTATTTTCGCTTTTATTGGCTCTCCTCACTTTGGTGAGGGCGGAGTGTAGTTTTCAAATTAGATATTTTCAATACTGTTCTGCTGTCCCTGGCAAAAAAAAAAGTGTTTTCCTATCCCTAAACTTTCTATTCTTTAGTTACTGTGTTATGAACTCACGAATCCACCATTCTATCCTTATCTTTCATCTTTTATTTGTTTATGCTCTGCTCGTTGTCAATTTTTCTGCTTACTGTAAGAAATCTCTGGATTTGAGGGCTTGGCCCATGTAATCCAGTTGACCCATCTTCTTGAAGATCTTGAATGTTGTAAGTTATTTTAGTGTAAGTATACTTATTATAGCCTTAGAAAGTTTTAAATCAGGAATTCACCCATTAGAGATTTAGGTGATCCAGAGAGTTGTCATCATTCTTTTTAAAATGGATTCTCATCCACAAAACTTACAACGTTTAAGTGTCAATATTTTATGCAGCAACGGCTCGGAACGCCCACTCGATTTTCGGCAAAACTGTCACTGCTCCTTATCTCTCTGCACGGGCTCGTTGGCAACGGGATCGTCGCGGGGCTCGTTTTTCACACTTTTTACTTATCGAACTGTTCCCACGTTTTCAAGCTTATTTTCATGGGACTCGGCCAATGAAATAGTCTGGGAGAGCAGTTTTTAACCCATAGCGCTCTGCACGTTTTTGTATCACTGCTTACCAGCCACTCCAGCCCATTTTCGCAGTGGAACGAGTGTGAAGACGGAGTCTTATTTCAAGTGAGAATAATGACAAGTGCTTGGGAATGTTTTGGATTTTAATGATTTTATACATAGGCACCTTCTTCTTGCAAATGAAAGGTAAATTTTAAATTTTGTAATTCACTATGGTGTGATATCTTTGGAAACAATCTTCCATGTGCATTCTGGGTTTACTTGGGCAAGTGTCACAGTACCCATATTGAAAATAACTCCAATAAAAGCCCAAAACTCATCCTCTTCCACGTTTCTTTATGCTGTACAACATTTTCTTACATCATTGTTGGTTTCTTTTATAATTTCATTGACCAATTCGTTTGTGAAAATTAGTTTGAAATAGTGTGTCGGCTGTACAATATTTGTGTGGTCCAATGACCTTTAACGGTACACTAAAATGTATTCTATCTAGAATATCTAATTCTTCCGTAACATCCTGCCATACATTTAAGTTTTCCCGCGACTCTTCGCTTTCACTTTCAAGAACTACCATTCGTCGTCTCTCTGGTAGTATATTTTCGGAACCACTACTTGAAGTGTCCGAATTATAATCAACATTGTCTTCCACAATATCTTCTAACCCATTTTTACTATCACTCAACTCTCTGTTCTCATCCCAATAATTATTTTTCTCCGTGTTGCTAACCCTAAAATGGGTCTGATAATGTTTTAATCGTAACAGTAGCGAGACTGAGCCCGTTTTAGCTACAGATAACAATTGCCAAAGCCGACGATTCAGATGGCCTTCGGTACCGGAGTTCGTGGGTTCGAATCCACATTGGCATAGATGTTCGTAGCCGTTCGGAATCGGCTTTAAGCTGTAGGTCCCGGTCTCATTAGCCCTCCTGTTGCAAAAAGTAGACCATAGCACTCCAAACCAAACCAAAACGACGATTCAGTAACATCTTAACCCTTAATTTGACAAGATGTTTTTTCAAATATTTTTTAATTTCTGTTATTTTTCCATGTCTGTATAGACATTCGGATATCTGTAAAATAAAAAAAAATATATCATTTTTCATTTTTGAGATAATTAATGTCCACCGTGGCGAACACTGACAATTATGTTATATAGTAGTTATAAATATACATGTCCGGTGTAGCGGCCAGACTTTGCCAAATTAAGGGTTAAGCTTAATCATGCTAAAAACATTGGGCTCTGCAGTGGAGCCTACGGAGTTACGTAACAAATGACAGACTGCTCCGTAGCAGAGCCAACTTAGCGCTAAGGGTCAATGGGACAGTGAAAAAAGCAACTGAAGGACTTTTTATTTCCTCTGCGAGCAAGGAGGTAACTGAGAGAAGGTAGCGAATTCGAGAGATCGAGTGCAGTAGGTCTTAGGAACATCGACATGTTATCATATCTTTCGTCACCAATAGCTTGTAATTTCTGAACAGTTTGAGGACTACGAAAGAGTGTGTAAATGCTAGAATGCTACTGTTTACAATTTTTGTATTCGATGGCTAAGCAATACTTGAATCATAGTCTAACCTACTGTTGGTGAACTCGAATCTAGATCGTGGAGACACTTCAAGACGGTGTAATGTCTCAGGTCACTGAATGTTGGGTGACTTTTCGAGTCAATCGAAGAAGAGTTTCCATAATCAATTTCATCCCACAAAAAATGAACGACTCTCTTCTTAAAATAAAGTCTTTTAACAATAACTATAAAAATTGTTTGGCTCCACCACATTTGGTTGAAGTTAATAATGTCTGAACTACAATTTTTTTAAGAAGTCAATGCGAAATCGGAGAGGAACTGAATTCAAACCTTTATTTTCCCTCTCTTTCTTTCCTTTCCCCTTTGTAGACTTTCGTCCGAGTTTTCCACCTCTTTCAGTTCTCGTCCCCCACTAATAACAAATGGACATCTGTCTGTTTATTGGTTGAAGTTATCTTCTCGTACATGACCTCAGGTATTATTTTACTAATTCCGAAGCAGCAGATGATCATTTAAAAGCTATTAGGGACTAAGAAAAAGTTGCGTTAACAACCAACAAAAGGAAGCAAACTTATATATATGATTATTTTTAAATACATTGAACAGAATGTACGTATGTACATGTGCTGTACTATGATTAGTAAGGTAAGATAATAAATTCCCCCCCCCCAAAAAAAAATATTGCATATTTTTAATGTAGTTTTTACTTCTCGAATTAATTTTTAAAATGTTCTTTAAAGTATAATTATTTGCTTATGAGTACTACATTCTGATAGGTGAATGTAATCCTGCCACAATTCAATAGGATTGTATTGTTCCGCATATAGGGTCACCCCGGTTATATGGTCTAATTTTTCTGGACCGCTGAGCTGACCATATAACCGATACAGACTATTACATTCTATATCGGTGATATATAAGTTTGCTTCCTTTTGTTGGTTGTAACACAACTTTTTCTAAGTCCCTAATAGCTTTTAAATGATCATCTGCTGCTTCGGAATTAGTAAAATAATACCTGAGGTCTTGTATGAGAAGATAACTTCAACCAATAAACAGACAGATGTCCACTTGTTATCAGTAGGGGGGACGAGAACTGAGAGAGGTGGAAAACTTCGACAATGAGTCTACACAAAAAAGAAAGGGGGAAAGGGAGGAGAGAGAGGAAAATAAAGGCTTGAATTCAGGTCCTCTCCGATTTCGCATTGACTTCTTAAAAAGAAAACGAAAAGAAAAAAATATGGAAACTCATTAAAAATATGAAATTGACCCTATAACCCGTAACAAGAAAAAGAAAAAGACTGTATAAGCGGTGCGCTTTAACACATGTTCCCTATCAAGTTAGACGGGACTTTAGAAATCTGACCCTATAAGCGGGTGACCATATAGCCAGTACTCACTGTAATATGGTCCCCTTTTTTTGCTATAAGCTTAGCTGAAATTGACATTGTTCATGTACCCGTCAGAATAATACAAAAGGAAAGTTCAAATACTGTGAAAGCAGTGCTTGAGAAGAGAAATAAAATGTGATGCAATTCTAATGCAAATCTCTAAGGAATGCGGCATCTTTAAGTCAACACTCGATGCTGGTTAGTTGTGTTAGTGAGTGACAAGGTCGTTGCTACGCTTTGGAGATCCCAGTTCAAAACTAAGAGAAACATTCTAGAAATCTCCGATTGTCCTTGCGTGAGGGGGAAAAATTTTGAAATAGAGACAGAATTATTTTTTCGAAATGTAGACGAATGTTTCGATTTCTTTACCCTGCAGAAAGCATATTCTTCTCATGTATGAAATTTATAAAGAAAATTTGAAAGGAAGGTTTTATAAGGAAAGATTGGAGTTCTATATCGGCCGATATTTGTGGATGAAACTTGAAGAAATAGGTTTCGTTTAGAGAGACACGGTTTAATTTTGGCTACACGGAGGCTAATAAGACCGAGACCTATTGCTTAAAGCAATATATATATATACACATATATGTGTGTGTATGTGTGTAGATATGTATATAATATATCAAAATTATTCAGCTTTAATATTTCTTTAAAAACCTCCTCTCTTCCATTCTAATTCCTTAAAATCTTTTTCCCAGCTTCTAAATGTCTTAATCAAAGGAGTGACTTCGACTTAAATTCTTCCCAAACCTTTCTATCCTAAAGATGTCAATTTTCTGTCTCTTCAACACGTTTCCCAGCTGTCCGCGTTTTTCCTGAACCTGCACTTAAATTCGCTGAGTAAGAGGGTCTTCGCTCTTGGTTGCACCTGTGTTCGAGCAGAGTGACTTTTGTGTCTTTAATTTGTCTGTCGTTGAGTAGTAAAGATGTTCGTTTTAGCCTCTCTGAAATAAAATTTTAATTAAACTTCTGCCGTTCTCCTCAATGTCGACCGACTGCATTTTTATTACTACTAGCTGTTTAGCTTTCTCCTTGTTTAGCAATTTTGTAATTTAAGGATTACATATATATAGATAGATACATATATGTATAAATATATATGTATATATATATGTATATATATATATATATATATACATATATATATAGATACATATATATATATGTATATGTATATATATATATATATATATAGTATATATGTATATATGTGTATATATATATATATATTTATGTACATATATATATATATATATATGTATATATATATATATATATATATATATATATATATATATGTTTATGTATATATATATATAATATACTGTATGTATATGTATATTTATGTATATGTGTGTATGTGTAAATATATATATATGTATGTATGTGTATATATATATATATATATATATATATATATATATATATATATATATATATATATATATATATATATATATATATATATATATATATATATATATATATATATATATATATATATATATATATATATATATATATATATATATATATATAAGGGCTTTCTATGAAGAAGAATTCGCGGATTTTTTGAGTGATAGCGAATTATTTTTAAATGATTAAAGGCCTTATCACAAGTCAGGCTGAAATAAAAATAAATGAGCTGTAATGTTTTCTATGTATCCGAAGAAATCTGCAAATTTTACACCTGGAAAAGAAATAATAAAGTAACAGGTACACGTTTCATGTGATTAAGGTAATTGGTAGCCATGGGAGGGTTGCATTGTTCAATCACCCCAGCCTGTTTAAGTTACTTCTGCCTTTCGGTGAGTAAATTTTAACAGAATATTTTAATTTCTTGATATGTAGATACAATGTCTGAGCAAGGATGTTATTTCGTTTAGATCATAATACCAGGCCTACTTGTAATGTTTTAAAAGTGTCATCTGCCTGAAGATAAACAAGACAAATTTCAAGGATTTATTTTGCTTCACGGCAGCAGAGCAAGAACTGGCATTCTTCTTCACGCTCTTGCAGTTTAGCTTCGGATGTGCTTCGATTTGCTTTTACTTTAATTTGTGCTGAAATAAACAGTCGCGGCTTCCAACACCCGCTTACCTCTTCTGCGTTGGTGTGTCGAGAATGATACACATAAATAAACGAGGAAACGGGTTTATGAATGGAGAGCGCGTTTATTGTAAAAACTACGTAAATGTCTTTCTTTTTTTTCTTCTCCTTCTGGTTTCAGACGGTTTTGGGTACGGTTACAGTAATGAGCAGTTTGTATTTTGAAAATTAGGTCAAGGTTTGGAAGTCGTGAAGTCGAAAGGGGTGAAATGCCTGTGATCTATTCCAAATGAACTGTATCTACGGAACACGGGAAACAAAGATTGCCCGGTAATGCATCTACTGTCGACTCCGCTTAATGGGATCCGTTTGGGACACCGTGATTTTGATAACAATACATGATATGCAAAATTAGATAAATTTATCCCCCCCTTTAATTCGCACGTACTAAATTTCAAAATAAAATGACAAAACACACCTTATATTTATGTACTGTATATTATCTTTTAAATCCTAAAAATTATACACCTAATTAAAAAAATTAATCCATTGTTGGCTGTCTACAATTTTGTATGTATGTATATGTATCTATATATGTATGTTTGTATATGTATGTATGTATATATATGACTATATATATATATGTGTGTAGGTATATATATATATATGTATATATATTTATGTAAATATATATATACATACATATACTTATATATATATGTATATATACATATGTAAATATATATATATATATATATATAAATATATATATATATATAAATAAATAAATATATATATATATATATAATATAATATATAAATATATATGTATGTATATATATATATGTATATATATATATATATATATATATATATATATATATATATATATATAAATAAATAAATAAATATATATATATATATAAATATATATATATATATATATAAATAAATAAATAAATATATATATATATATATATATGTGTCTATATATTTATTTATAATATGTTAGTGTTGAGATATGAGTTGAAGGAGTAGAACCCCCTCCCATAGAAAAATTTCTATCTACGCCCCTGGGTACACGACAGTTCTTTGAGTATACATTTAGAATAAACACTTAACTTTTCTGTAAATCAATCATATATTTAAAGCGAGTGACATTAATAATTTTTTTATTCATTTTAAATATTCTATGATGTACTAGCACTTCGAATTTCTAATTAAACACTTTAACTCATCGATTTTTGTTTTCAATAAATAATTGATTTTTTAAATAGTATCATTAATACCATTATAAGATTTCCTAATAGAGATAATTAATGCTAAGTTACCACGATTGTTACATTTCGTCCAAGTTTCAGGCAGTAGGAAAAAAACAATCTTTTTTTTTAAGCTTTTTTGCTAACAAAAGAGCGGAAAGTCAACATGTAATATTTGGAAAATTCCAAAATAGCAAATCAAAACACTACGCGAGACCATTTTTCTTTTTCCAGAAGAACGTTTTGAGAGATGGTGAAGGAGTCACCAGAAGACTAAATAAAATAAACTTTGGAAAAGGTTTAATGATCTTAATGACGTGTCGGTTGACGTCATTAGCAAGAGTCTTTTTTCAAATGTATCGTGATAAAAAAACGGTCATCTATGCTTCATAAAGCTTTAAGAGTACATCAGCTTTAAGCAACCTTAAATAGAAGATATTTTTTTCTTCCTATTGTATCTCCTTTAATTATTATTGCAAATATATGGGGTTTTAAGCGTTTGTCCTCTAAGTTTATTTAATTACTTTTGCTGAATTTATTTTATTTCTAAAAATAAGAACTTTTTACTTAAACTGAAAAGCGAGAGATTGTTTCAAAAAGTTTTAAATATTTGACACACTGAAAGTTTTGAAAATATATTCAGAACTTCAAAGTTTTTATCTTTGATGAGATTTATTAAAAAATCAGTATAGATATAAATTTTAAAATTTCCATTCATATAAAAGTTTTTATTTCTAAAAAATAAGAACTTTTTATATAAAGGGAAAAGAGAGAGACTGTTTCAAAATATTTTAAATTTTTGACAGAGTGAAAGTTTGGAAATATATTTAAAGCTTCAAAGGTTTTATCTTTGATAATATTTATTAAAAATTATTATAGTATCGATCTAAACTTTCAAGTTCGTCCTTATACAGATTGTGCAGAACAAACAATGTCAATATTATGAAGTTTTTGTGTTGGAAAATATTAAAATAAAATTAAAAATATATTTTTCATTATTGTTATTTTTTTTATGTGTCTTAATATAAATAATAATAAATTAAAGTCAGTTACGATGTAAATAAAAATTTATGTATAATAAAAATTAATGTATAGTATAATATAATTAATGTAATAATTATGTATAATTATTACATTAATTATGTATAACTAGCATATAATCCGTAATATGACGGAATTAGTAAATTTTTTAATTTTCCAGAATTGTAAAGTACCCTATGAGGCAGGTAAAAAATGGTTTGTTTTTTAGCTGAGAATTATCTGGTACACGGTCAATATTTTGTATATCTTTATACTACTCTAAAGTCTCCCGATACTATGAATGTAGTTTAGAATCATGTTGAATTCATTTAGTCAAACCGTGTGGTTATGTATAAAAAACAAACACACAAAAGAACAAATTAATTTTCAAAGATACATAACTTAAAAGTTAGATATTTACTAGTCCGTGAAATAGACTCCTAGACTTTTATGAAAATAATTTGTTGTTAATACCGGCGATCATATTGTCGTTGCAAGAAAATGTAATCGATGATTCAATTTAAAATTACTATATATGTACCTAATCTATTATTTAATACAAATATAAAATAAAATTATTTACGTTATATCTAAGTTCAGTCATAAAACGTATGAAGATAATGCAGACGATATTGAAATAATTTAAAATATGATTCAATGAGATGGTTAAAGGAATGACGTCATAATTCTAGAAAAAAATGTTATTATTACCTATTTATTAAGTGATGACTATATAAATTTAATCGTCTGCTCTTAACCGGCTATGATAGGGCTTGAAATAGTGCATTAAACTCTCGAAAAGGGGAGAAAATATGGAAGACATACTCTGAATTTTGCTAGACCTAATTCATCAAGAATAAAATAGGGATGCTCCTATCCAAGTCCAACTGCTTCATAAATTCGAGGACAGATAACTTAGGCTATTACCATATAGGGCATTTAACATTTTTTAAATAATAGATATAGCCTGCTTATCCATATACGTATAAATAACTATTTTATTAAAGTTGAAATGTTATGATTTTTTTAAAATGATTAACTGAATTTTTTATCCTTTATTACTCCCTGGTATAGGGTAAAATAAGTATTGGGTGCACCCAAGAGGACCATCTATCTTAATACAGAAGTATGAGATGCTTAGAGTGTCACCGGGTGTACAGTCGAAAGCAGCTCATAATATATAATGCAGTACAAATTCTGTAAAAAAATTACAAGCACATTTAAATACATTATATACAAATACAGAAGCTGTATTTTATAACACAGGGGTTTCCAGCTGTTTTAACACATTGTGTGCGGGTACATTTCGCAGCGGAATTGTACCGGGAACAGGCGTTTTGCTTGTAAATTCAGTTTTTCACTTAAATCTCAATAGATAAATGTCTAAATTTTTCCAGAATATATGTAGTAGACAAGAACATTCATCTTTGTTTTCCTGTATATACCGTTATTTTTGTACCGACAAACAAACCATATTGTTATACTAACCCGTACTAGTATGTTACCTGTATGTACATAAGCAGATTTTATTCTCTTATTAGAAATTATCAAAGTAAATCAAATGTTCAGTTTAAATTTTTAGTATTTATTTATAAACAGCACGTAGCATACGTAAAGAAATTTATTATGGTTTGCAGTCATTAAAAGAACATAATATTGGAATAACAGTTTATGACATTCATCATTTATAATATGAATCATTAAGAAAATAATTTACAAAATATTAAAGGAAAAAAGCATTTATCTTATTATATAATATAAATTAGTAATAAATCAAAAATTTCAGCCAGTTATAAAGAAATATCAGCACTTTTTATTATATTTCTGAAACTTAGATACAATTGTTATTTGCTTAAGAATTTTACTATTTTGTTCCTCTTATTAATTTTGTCTTAAAATCTACGAATAGCTATTATTTATTCATATTACCTCTGCTATTTTATTTTATTTTTTATATAAAATCTTAATTGCAAGTGTTACAGTTTACATCCTTGAGTATAGACAGATTTTTGGCAGATTTTCGACTGTACTAGAAAGGTATGTAAACATAAAAAAATGAATATATTTCCTCCAAAAATATTCGTTTGTATCCTCTTTTATAAACTAATTTTTTTTGTCTCGAAAGGAGGGTAGGGGGAGACTGAAAGACTACCAGGCCCTGGGCCCAACTTTGCCTTGTCGGGGCCCTGGTCCAACCCACAATTTTTTCAATGTGACCTTACACAAATTGGAATCCCTGAAGAAAACGAATACTATTTTATCTAAATACGAAGATCAACAATAAAATTACAGTTTTCCTATTTAACTCAATTTGTATAAATAATTCATTTAAGACCTTTCGATTAAATAACTGATACACCGCTGTGGTAATTTAATCGTTGTATTCTTTTCCTTTTCATTTTCTTACTTTGAACATTTCACTTTCTTGTTTCATGTCAGTTTTGAAATAACCATTTTATTAAAACAGATGAAATGTAAAAATTTCATTACACGAGACTACGCTAAAATTACTTAGATATATTCGAATTATAATACACAACTTTACTAAGAGTTTCCATGACAACTCATGTAAAACATCTCTGTTTCAAATATACTCCTTGGCAAGAGACTGTACATTATTAAAAGAGTTGAACTTTAACCCTTTATATCCTGAATTAATTTACCATCCACTTTCTTACTGCATTTCTGCATCATTAGATAAGTTTTAATGGAGAATAATCATATAAAAATGAAAATTAATTTTTACTGTATTTTAGTAGTTCATTTTGTTGCTGGTACTTTCTAGTACCAACGTATATTTTTGACTCTATGATAGAAAATAAAACATTAAATTAGGAATAAAACAAATGAAATGTTTATCTGCGAAGTATGGAAGTCTAAAAAATAATAGTACCAAATAACTGGTAATGAACCACTAAATTTATTCAATTGAACAACTTGAGTATCAATTCTACCACAAAATGTCCTTCGAATGCAGCACGGCAGTTATCCTTACTATGCGAATCAAAAGGGTTCCTGATGGGTGCTTTCATTTCTTTTCTGATGTAGAAACTGCATTGTTCATGTAATTGTGAGTACCGTCAGATCAAACGGTTTAATTACTAATATATAGGTGTTTGCCTGAAGTGGTCTTATAAGTACCCTTAGGATAAAAGGGTTTAAAGACCTTTTGTTGTATCAGAAATATACAAACGATATCTTTTAATAAAACCGTACCAATTAAGATCTGTTAATGGAAGGAGATAAGATTTATTGAATTTTAATTTTACGAGATTCAATCTCTTTCATACATTAATGAGAAAAAGGCAGAATCTCTTGGATCTGCTTTCGCAGCAAGACCTCGCGAAGAGTTTGCTTAGTGGAAATAAGGCATCTTTTGTTCGAGTGTTCCTTAATTCTGCCTCTGATGAATTAACTGCCCTGGGGGATGTCTTCAAATCTAGGTCTTCCTTCCTACAGAAATACGACTGGCACATAACGTTTCCTCTCCTCACCCCCTTCTGCGAAATCTGGAGCGGAACGTGCTCCACGACACCGTCTGTCTGAATATACACCCTCGTAATAATTTCTAAAAATATAATTCTGCGGATTATCATGCTCCACTTTGAAGTGGGACCTACGATCCCCCCGCCCTGAAACACAAGAAAAAAAGGAAGGGAATAAAAACAGAATAAATAAAAAACGGTACTACAACGTCTTGATCGCTCGCGAGACAGACGAAAATGTGTTTGTTTGTCTGCTCAAACAGAATTTTTATCGTGTGGTGTTGAGGAAGATACTTGCTGGCGGCACCGCTTTGAGAAACGCATTTGAGGCTTGATTGATTTAAAGAAGCGTCACATGCGATGTTTTTCGTACTCCGAAAAGGTTAACTGAAGTTGTAAGACAGAGAACTGTTTATACAACTGCGCGAGAAGGTTTACTCCATTTTTCAGCTCTTATTGACACGTTGTCAAGGTGAGATCGTACTTAGCCTTAATATAACACTCATTTCACGTAATGCACGACCATTTTGTAAATCGATAACTTTCGTCTCAGTGGATATAAAGACCCGATTTCCTGAACCTATATAACAGTTTTTATCAAGATGGTTAAATACTTTATAACTTTCATATATTTGTTTTAGATAAATCTTTTGAAACTCTCGGAACAATCAACAAAACGTCTTCGGGGCTTGGTTTAGAACACGTTTTAATGTTTTTTTTTCTAATATATATATACAGCGGACTCCGCTTAATGTGACCAGTTTGGGAGACCGTGATTTTGATAACAATAACCTATATACAAAATTGGGATAAATTTAACCCACTCTGTAATTCACACGTATTAAATTTCAAAATAAAATGAAAAAACTCACCTTATATTTATGTACTGTATATTATCCTTTAAAACATAAGAATTGTATACATAATAAAAAAAATTTGATCATTTGTTGACTGTCTACAGTTTTTTCTAAGAAGCTGATTAATCAATTGTTCGTAATCATAATGTTTTTTAAAGTCTTCGGAGCGGTGTCTCCACGTTAGTCAATGTATTTCTCATTTCAGCACTTGTACGAGGTGGCTTAGTATCAAGAGATTCTCCATCTGAGTCATTAGTTCCATAAACCTGTCATAATGATTTAAAATGTCGATCTTTTGTTTTAATGTTAAATCATTTCGCTTTCTGGTTTCCCTATCGAAAAGCTGCACGTAAGCGAGCAAGGCATAAAATGGGAATACGCTCCTTCTCAGTTCCGATAAGAACGTGTTTCCTTCTGCTTATCTGACAACCATTGACCACCAGCAGGGGGCCGTGTTACTTAAAAAGGCCAGAAACGTGTAAATTCACACTCCTTTGTTCATTTTCCATTTCGCTGGGTTGAAGAGGGAGAATTCTCGAAAATTAAAACAACAGCGAATAGAAAGAAAAGAATGGGTTCCTTCTGAATATTCCTTTGCCAGTTACAATGAGGAAACGGATCCCATTAACCGATGTCACGATCTCATAAAGCGATCCTTTTAACTTAAAAATGAATAGAGAAAATCGGGAACAAGTGATTTCGATAACAATATGCGATTGATAACATTAACCGCGATCCCATTAAGTGGAGTTTACTGTATAAGTATTAATATCTAAATGGCATTTACATTTGCTTTAGAAAAAATTATGTAAGGGAAATGAGATTCACATAATCTGGAATAGGTATGAAGATTACCAACAAATCTAGTGACTAAATTTAATTAATGTAATATAAAGGCTAAAAAATAAAAGAAAATTACATATTTGAATACGAATGTCTGTTTACAGTTTTTTAGTTCTTTTTGTTTAAGGGGACGCATCACCTTTAAGCATTTTAAGTGTTAGATATTTTTTTTTCGCATTCTCAAATCTTTTTTATACATTGCCGTAAATTAATGGGTTTGGTTTTTTTTGGAGCGCTACGGTCTACTGTTTTGCACACGAGGGCTAATGAGACCGGGACCTACTGCTTAAAGCTGATTCCGAACGGCTACGAACATCCATGCCATAGTGGGATTCGAACCCATGAACTCCGGTACCGACGATCAGCACCGTAACCAATCGGCCAGCGTTCGGCGTAAATTGATGGGATTTTCAGACTTTCCTCTTTATTTATATTCAAATAGTTTCTCGAAGTTTATTTTTTTTCTAAAAAAAAATCTTTTTTATAAAGTGGAAAGCGAGGGGTTGTTCAAAATTTAAAAAAATTCCTGACACATTGTGTGCAGATTTAATTCATCAAATGATCTCGAAAACACAGTTCTATTACAAATATGATATGTATATATATTATGTATACATATTTATATATAAATATTCATTATATACATATATATGTATATAGTATGTAAATATAAGCACATACATCTGCATCTCTCGATATAAATATATATATATATATATATGTATATATATGTATATGTATATTTATATATATATATATATATATATATATATATATATATATATATATATATATATATATATATATATATATATATGTATATATATATATATATATATATATATTCATTACATACATATATAAATATATGGTATATAAATATAAGTATATATATATATATATATATATATATATATATATATATATATATATATATATATATATATATGTATGTATATATATATATATATATATATATATATATATATATATATATATATATATATATGTATATATATATATATGTATATATATATATATATATATATATATATATATATATATATATATATATATATATATATATATATATATATATATATATATATATATATATATATATATATATATATATATATATATACACTGATCGACATTCTTACTAGAGCAAGCAAGACGTTTCGCGGTAGATATATTTCCAAAGATATATTTTCATATTTCAGGTAAAATGTTTCAAATGAATTGAAAAAAAAATGCATGACTTATTTCTAAGAAGTATTCAATAATGTATGCCTCACGTGCCTTTCGTTCGAGTGTTTCCCCTTCTTTCTTGGATCTAAGGCGCCTATTTCCCCTGTTCTCGTGTCTTATTATGTGACGTTTCCACGCAAATAGCGAGGAATCAAAATGTGTATGGAGAACATTCAATTTCGAAGCATAAAATATTAGGGTGATCTCGCCCTGCCTTTTTTTCTTCTCTGCATACCTAAATTTATTTCCTAACTTTAATCACAAGAATTGACAAATGTTGGTCTAAAATTTTACAGTTATTCACAAGACTGAATAGTGATTTACTACAACGATATTGCTACAACAATAGGTGGAATACTGAAATGATTTTGAAGAGTGGCCCTGGTGGCCGGGGAAATCGAACTTCTGACCAGGGTAACAAATTTGAAGCACAGCATTTCGGCGCTAATGGGTAAAATATTTTTTTCCTCGTATATAAAAATATTTTATAAAATATTTAGCTTGGAAGTATGAAATACTAGTTTAACAGTTGAGCTGAAAAGTTCATAGCTGACACATAGATGGTGCTACTAGTATTAAATCCATATGATTTTTAGTTAGCACTGACCTTCGAAGGACACGTGTATAAATTTGACAGATGTAGGACTATTAATTTGTGAGATATAGTATTTTGAGTGAAGCAACTTTTGTTAGTTTGAAAACAATGGATAAAAATGAATTTTGTGTGTTAGCAAAACATTGCTTTTTAGCCAAAGAAATACTGTTGAAGCCAAAGCTTGGCTTGATAAACATTAACCGGACTCTGCACCAGGAAAATCAACCGTTGAAAAGTGGTTTGCTAAATTTAAACCAGGGGCACGCAGTAGACGCCTCAAAGAGGCTGTTACCGACGAAAACATAAAAAGAAGTCTCCAAAATAATTTTGGATGACCATAAAGTGAAGTTGATCGAGATATCTGAGACTCTAAAGATATCAAAGGAACTGGTTGGACATATCGTGAAAGAATATTTGGGTATGCGAAAGCTCTGAACAAATTGGGTGTCGCGAGAGCTTACAATCGACCCAAAACAACAACGAATTAATGATTCTGAGCTGCGTTTGAAACTGTTTAATTGTAATAAACCCGAATTTATTCGTCAATATGTGACAATGGATGAAACATGGCTCCATGATTTCACACCGGAGTCCAGTCGACAGTCAACCGAGTGGACTGCACTTGATGAACCGACTCCAAAGCGTGGAAAGACGCAACAGTCAGCTGGCAAGGTTATGACATCAGTATTGTGGGATCTGCATGTTATAATATTCATTGACTGTCTTGAAAAGGAAAAAACCATCAACAGCGACTATTGCATAGCGTTATTGGAGCGCTTGAAGGATAAAATCGCGGAAAAACGGCCCCATTGGAAGAAAAAGAAAATGCTGTTTCAACAAGACAATGCACCGTGTCATAAGTCAATAGAAACGATGACAAAATTATATGAATTGGGCTTCGAATTGCTTCCGCATCACCGTATTCTCCAGATCTGGCTCCTAGTTTTCCTGTTCTCAGACCTCAAGAGAATGCTCCCTGGAAAGAAATTTAGTTCCGATGACGAAGTAATCTTCGAAATTGAGGCCTATTTTAAGGCTGAGGCAAATCGTACTATAAAAATGGATTGTACTATAAAAATATTGTATGACCACTATAATCCTTGTATCGCCCTTGAAGACAGCAACATTGTATAATAAAATCAAATTTTATCAAAAAAAGTTTTTTTTCTATGTTAGCCTACAAACGTTTCAGCCCATCTGTTACATTTTTAAAAATTATATTTGACTAAAGTCTGGTTAGATTTTATTATCATAGGAAGGGGGGGGGAGCTGTTACACTTTTACACTTTTGTCCGGGATTGCGAAACAGCGAAACCCCACCTTGATAAATTTTATTAGTGTGATTTGGTAAATATCATTAGCTGTAATATTTATTAGTATGATGCAAGCCTCGAAAATGCTCCGCATTAAATAAAACTATACAATCTTTGTATCAGGTTTGTAATTTTGACCGGTCAAAACAGATTTTGACCAGGACACTGGATAAAAGTGGTTTTAACCGTCTAAAACTGGTCAAAAGTGGTCAAAAAGGGTCAGAAGTGGTCAGAATTGTTAAAAATAGTTAGTTTTAAATGGTCTTAATTTAAATATATAATATTTTGTAATTAGAAGTGACTTTTAATAAGCAATAAAAATAGTAGTGCAGTTAAGCAAAATATTACATTAACAAGTTCATGAGATTGAACATGCTTATACAGTATAATAAGAATGTTTTAATGTTAAAAATGAACCATGCACATGCAATTGTAAAAATGAAATCCAGTTTCAGTAAAAAACATAAAACATGAGTTACAGTTAAAAACATAAAACGTCAGTTGAAGTTTAAAACATAAGTTATAGTTAGAAGCATAAATTTTAAAATTAAAACAAATAACATGACATTTTACAATTAAAATTGTTATTAATTCATAATCATTTTAACTTCAATCACTATAATTACAAAATAAATTACGAAATCGTTGAAATTTAGAGACAACTGCAAAACTTGTTACTTGTAACCGTTTTTTTTTTTAAATTCAATATCAAATACATATAAAACAACTTGTATATAAAAAAGTAAAACATTTTTATGAAAAGTACTTTTAAGTATTAATAATAGAAAAATAAAAAAAATTGAAAATTGGCTCGTACGGAAAGTTTTTTTAAACAACAAAGTATTTTTAAAAATTTAATTAAAAAAATTCAGTTTCTTAAAATTTTTAAATGTGATTTATTTTTGTCTTATATATATATATATATATATATATATATATATATATATATATATATATATATATATATATATATATATTTATATATATATTATATATATATATATATATATATATATATATATATTTATATATATATACATATATATATATTATATATATATATATATATATATATATATTTATTGGGGGTATATGTATGTATTTATAACTATAATTATAGTATTTCATTTATAAATATTTAGTTCTTTTTACTGTATATGTATAAAAATATCAGAGATTTAAGTTTTCATAAATGCTTTGTGTTGGGCAATGCCCCCTTAAGTATTTTAAACACTTTGACTCTTTCAGTTATATGAACTTGATATGCATGTTTTAAACATTTCTTCTAGATAATTATTATCATATTTTGTGTATCAGATAATTATTAGTAATTTGATAGAAAAAAATAAATAAAATACTTTTCTACGAAGTTACGGGGAGTAGGATTAATTTTTCGGAATTAAAAATATTTGATTTAAAAACAGTTTAACATTATATATCCCCATATATTATTCGGTGGAGTAAAAATTACAGATAATTTTAATGATTTTATAACAATTTCTGTATGATAATTTGTGTTTCATACTGCTTAATATTTACTTAACATGTAAAATAACAGTATGTAATAAAAATTATTCTAACATAAACGTATAATTATCAGTAATTATATCCGGTATCCTACATAAAAATTCGTATTCATACTTAAATGGATAAATATCAATATTTCTATATATTCATAAATTACAAAACAATAAATAATCGAGAATTAATCATACATATAGACATGTTTTAAGCACAGTGTGTAAAAAATTATTCTTATTTATACATAAACTTAAAACTGCCAATAACTATTTTGGGTATTTCACATAAATAATATCCGTATTCTTACTTAAATTCATAAATTTCAATAATTCCTGCTAGATACTGATTAATATTTATTTAAAATGTTGAACAAGAGTGTGTAATAAAATTATTCTTATGTATACATGAATGTATAACTGCGAATAATTCTTTTCGATATTGCACATAAATAAACATCCGTATTCTTACTTAAATGCATAAATATCAATACTTTCTGCTACATATTGATTAATATTTATTTAAAATGTTGAATAACAGTGTGTAATACAAATTATTCTTATTTATACATAAGCATATAATTGTCAATATTTATATGGGTATTCCATATAAATAAATATCCGTATTCTTAAATGCATAAATATCAGTAATTTGTTACATATGGATTAATATTTATTTAAAATGTGGAATAACAGTGTGTTATAAAAATTATTCTTATTCATACATAAATGTATATTTGCCAAGAATTATTTTGGGTATTCCATATAAATAAATATTCGTATTCCTACTTAATTTATAAATACAAATAACTGCATATTCTCATAAATCATTAAACAAAATTAATCCATTTTTCTGTTTCGAAAAGTCGATTAACACCGAACCAGTAGCGTATTAAAACGCAATCCTATTTCCCTAAGTAATTTATTCTTACTTGTATTGACAGCTTTGCCGCAAGTCTCTGTGTCCATTAGCAGACGATTCCTGAAACAAGGAGTTCAGAATTACTGCAACTTGACAGGAACATACCCTTCTCATAGTGTGACGTCACAGTAGCACCGGGATTTTAAAATACCCTCTTGGTTGATTTCTGTAACTTAAAAACTGTCCCGTAACACACTATTTCAGTTTATGAGCAAAAACTGTTTTACAACCTTAGATCTAACTGCCACTTCGCTAATAACGATTCCGTAAAAAAACTCAGATGTACAGAAGTAATTATGTTTCTTTTTTCTTTTTTTAAGAACAACGAAGTCCTTCAAAACACTGCGAATGGCTACAGAATGCGAACAATGAAGTAAGAGTGTTAAACACATTAGGCAGATAATATAAAGATATTAAAAAAAATAAAGTTATGCACTTAAAAAAATATATCCCATGTAGTAAGTACGTTGGTTATGGTCTTGCGTATCTTGGAGAATTTCATTCGATCTGAATGGGAAAAAATTCCACTGCAAGGACACTCCGAATGTAGATTAAGTGGTGAGGAGCCATTATCGAATTTATATAGCGTAAGAGAAAATGACGAAAGCCATTATTAAGTTCAATTTATCAATGGTTTAAAGAGTTTATATAATTATGGCTATTAACATAATGGAACAAAGCTTTTGTCTCCATTTTAGCTGCACATTACGTTTCCAGAGCTTAATTTATAGAACTCGTTATATAAATATGATGTTTTTGAATGACATTAACAATGCAAGTAAAATCTTTACGACTTGTATAGGTTTTTTTGCTTTTTGAGAATTATATATATATATATATATATATATATATATATATATATATATATATATATATTCAGATGGATGTATATTTATATATGTATGTGTATATATATATATGTATATACATATACATATGTATGTATATATATACATATGTTTGCATATATTTATAGATATATACTTATGTATGTACATATATATATATATATATATATATACACACACACACACATATATATATATGTATACACACATATATATACATACATATATATACATATATACATATACATGCATATATTTATATATACATAGACAGATATAGATACACAAATTAAAGTATGCTAGGTTTACTATGATAACAGTTATGTTTGCCCCATTATAAATTTCGTGAATTCTTCCGCGGGCCGTGTTTTAGTCATGACTGATTTACATAATGATCTGAAAGGATAATGATCTGGTAGCAAAAGTATCACAAATACGATACACTGAAATAAACCAATGCTAAATCACACGAGACCCGTGTATTGTTCCCTTTGTAATTATTTCCTTGGTCGGGACGACGCTTTCCTAGACGTTTCTTTATGTTTCTAGGGAAAAATACAAAAAGGGACAAAGGAAATTTCCGAACGCACGCAATACAACGTAAAAAATCGGGTCATACCTGCCAGCGTCAGAATTTACATGAAGATCAAAATAATGAAAAGACAGTTTTATTACAATGGATGTTATAGCATTTTGATGTTCACACATTGTATGCGGGACATGTACTAGTACGTTTTCTGAGGATTCGTACTTGAGAGTGGGACACATATAAGTACGTTTTCTGATGATTGATACTTAAGCGCTGGTTACGTAGTAATAGATTTTCTGACGATTGATACTTGAGCGCGGGTCACGCACTAGTACGGGTTAGTGTAACAACATGGTTTGTTTATGGGTAAAAAAATAACGGTATATACAAAAAAAGAAAAAAAACGAATCCGAATGTTCTTGTTTACTACATAGATTCTGGAAAAAGACAAATAAAAAGTAGTTTTTACATTTTAGTATATACATAATTCGAATATTAGTTATAACATAATTCGAAATAATTAAAACTATATACTGCTATTTCTATTTGATTTTTCATATTTACTATACTATTATAAATTTATTCTCCAAAAATTGTATTTTCTGTTTACAAAACTCATATGGTTGTTATATTTCTATTTATATGTTTGTTTATATATTTCAGTATAAAATACGAAAAGGTGGTTAGAAAAATTGAGTAATTTTCGATCTATCGAGATTTAACTGAATAACTCAATGGACGCTCAAAACGCCCGCTCCCGGTACAATTCCGCTGCTAAATGTATCCGCACACAGTGTGTTAATAGAAAAAATAACAATGTATGCCGTTAGTTCGGAAGAAATTGGAGTAAACTTAGACAATAAATTATCCCTCGCTGATTGGAAAGATGTCTTTTTTACTTTGGTAGGGTAAAATCGATCTTGAATCGTGATATAGATATGCGACTGCCTTTGTCAAACTAATTGTGAGTTATACGATTCACGTATAAGAAGGTAGACCCTTTTTATTGGAATAAAGCATAAAGTGCAAACGGAAGTAAGGCACTAATAGTGAATAAAATAAGGAGAACTAGAAGAACAGCTGTCTGGATACTTTTCTTTTTTGTGCCTTATTTACGTAGGTTTTGCATTTTAGGCCTAATTATTTATATAGGAAATTTATACATACATACATACATACATATATATATATATATATATATAAATGTATATATATATATATATATATATATATATATATATATATATATATATATATATATATATATATATATATATATATAAATGTATAAATTAAAAATATTTTTATGCGTTTGTTATTCATTCATTTAAGTTGTATTACGTAATACTTCACGTACTACTTTATATTCGTATAAATACATACATACATACATACATACACACACACACACACACACACACACACACACACACACACATATATATATATATATATATATATATATATGATCCCACGACACAGGTCCGAGGTTAGATTCCCAGACTCAAGGTTGACTCAGCTTTTCAACCCTTCAGTGGGTAGAAAATTGAAGAACAAGCATGCTTGTTAAGTAAACACTGGGGGTTAGTCTTAAGACTAACCCCCAGTGTTAGGAGGTCACCCTTAAGGGTGACCTCCTAACCGGAAGAAATGCTTCCCAACCCAGGGGGCTTGGTCTCGGAAACGGAAAATGGCACCGTAGGTTCCTGGTCCCCTAGGGGCTGTTGCTCCTAGGAGTTTAGTATATATATATATATATATATATATATATATATATATATATATATATATATATATATATATATATATATATATATATATATGAGACACGTTTCCACTAAATGACGCTATAATCTTGACATCAGCTTCATATCTTTATTTAAATTTCAAACCACACTACTCGACAATCAAGTTTAATGGCGTCTCACATTGGCACCCAACTTCTAACAAAGGCAGGCTTAGCTGCATCGGGTAGCCACAGCTCTGTCCGTGGAATGTGCATACTGCTCTCTGCTCAGATCACTGCGCGTGAGACGTATTTATGTGGCTAACTCCTCACGCCGCGTCACTCTCAGTAAAAGAATCTCTAATTAAAATCTCTTAAAATTAATCCACATTTTAAATCCTGACATATATATATATAGATATATATATATATATATATATATATATATATATATATATATATATATATATATATATATATATATATAAAAGACAGACTTCACGATGGGGGGTTGCAGTCATGGCCCATAAAAATGACACCGTTTTAGCTGGTCATGGCCCAGAATGACACTGTTTTAGCTAAAGACCTTTATTAAGATAACGTTGGAGGACGATTTTCCACTTCATCATAGGGACAGGATAAAACTGAGGGATCAGCTAGCATGAAGTTATATGTAAAAAGGCCCTTAACACCAGGTCAACATATGTGGGAAAATCTCTAAAAAAATCTGCCTCCGACAGCGTGCATCTCCCTTTTGTTTGGAAATATCCTAAATTGTCCGACTAGGTCCATGTATAGTTATAATGGGTTGGACCCCTTCTCTGTGGGTGACTGTAGCCCTATTTGTCCATGTAGGTTAGGGGTTAAAATGGGGAATGGAAAAGGACGGGGGAATTTTTAGTCCTTGACTTCAGATTTATATATATATATATATATATATATATATATATATATATATATATATATATATATATATATATATATATATATATATATATATATATGTGTGTGTGTGTGTGTGTGTGTGTGTGTGTGTGTTATACTGATCATTAAGGATGCTATATAGGAGGAATATTTGGCAAGCAAAAATGCCACAGGAAGACTACCAATAAGTACAAAGTATTCTTCAAAAAAATTGCCTGGGTGACAATGGGATGTATGCAGTGAAACAGTGGTAATGGAATTAGACGATCCAACTTAATTTGCGCTATACATAAAAAAGGAATTCGTGGAATTGGTGCAGCAAAACATTCTTGTAATAAGGGAGAATAAAGAATATTTTTGTTGGTAAAAATGACTTGTTACGCAATAATGAGTGTTCATTATAACCACTTCTAATGTCCTCCAAAAAGATTACTATGCATTTCATTCCGCACTATTAACATATATATGAGAAACCTCTTCAGCACTCAAACGGTTAAAGTGTAGGTCCCGGTCTCACTAGCCCCTGTGTTGCGAAAAAGTAGACAGTAGTGCTCGAAACCAAACAAGCAAATGCAGATAATAGTTGTAAAACCACAACTAGGTGTGGTCCATTGCTTGTCCAGCGATAATTACACTTCTATACAGTTACCAGATATACTTGTGCAACACTATTCTGATGACCCTTCTAAACTTTCCGAACTGCTGAGTAAGTTCTGTTAAAAAAAAAGTATTTGTCCTCTGATTTCAATCTCCTATATAATAAAAGTCTAAGTTATCTGTCCGTCTGTCCGCGAATTGATGAAGCGGTTGTACCTGAAATGCAGAGAAGCATCCATATTGTATTTTTGATGTGTTAGGGTTAACAAAATTCAAAGCGGGTTCGAAAACGTTCAAAATCCACCCCTTCCCCACTTTTCGAGCGTTTAATGCCATTATTTCAAGCTCTGTGAGCAGAACATTAAATTTATCCATTTATCACATAGTAAATTAGTAAAAGTAACATTTTTTTTAATAATTTGACGTCATTCCTTTAACCGCCTCCTTTAATCGTTTCTTATTTTAAAATTTTTAAATGTCATCGGCATTATTTTCATACGTCCTGAACTTAGAAATTATGTAAATAATTATCTTTTATATTTGTATTAAATAATAGATTAAGTACATATGTGGAAATTTTAAATTGAATCCTCGATTATTTTTTGTAGCAATGAACATTTGATCACCGGTATTAACAACACATTCTTTTCATAAAAGCCTAGGAGTCTATTTCACGGACTTATAAACATCTAGCGTTTAAGTTATATATCTTTGAAAATGAATAAGTTTGTTTGTTTGTTTGTTTTTTATGCATAACCACACTGTTTGCCATCGATTCGCTGAATTTTGGACATCATTCCTATATACCACCAAATAATCACTGTCCATATTAAAACCTCTTCTGTCCATCCTATCCCGTAATAGGACAAGATAAAGCTGGAAACTAACATGCGGTCAATAAAGATAAACAAATTATCGGGAGTGTATCAGATCATTCTCAGGCAAAACACAAATCATTTTTTTTACCTGTCTTTCAGGGTGCTTTACAGTTCTAGAAAATTAAAAATTATACTCATCCTATCATATGACGGGCTATATGCTAGTTAAAAGTAATAATAAATGCGAAAGTCTGTTCTTCTGAACGTGGGAAAGTTAATGCCACAAAGTGAAATAGTACTACTCTACACAAATGTAGCTACTTCATTAACTTTGAACAATATATTAAATATACTGGAATTCAATTTTTTATTTATTAGTTAGGCAGTTGCTTCATTTATTTAATTTTGGTTTATTGAAACAGATTTTATCCATAAATAGTTTTGAATGTTTGTGAAATATATGGCACAGTTAATTAGCTTATATTTGATGTTAAAATGTAATTTCTAACATATGTGCTTCAAAAGTTAATTGATAGGTAAGTAGACTTCTAGTGTCTTCTCTTTAAATAGGTTGTATACTTAAAAAATATATAACTTCGTAAAACAAAGCTAAATAATTTTAATATAGTTACACCCTTATTAATGATCTCGAAAAATTTTATTCTAAACAGAGCAGACTTTTTAATTGAATCTCAAATCGGCTATTGCATTAACTTTTCAACTCGAAGAGTTCTGTTTCACATAAGAGGTAACTCATACTAGTGGATGCACCATTATCTAATATTTAGGAGAGTTTTAACTGATGAAATTAACAGTTTGGTAATTTTTTTTATTTATGTATATAGTGTTAAACAACACACATATATTATATTATATTATATTATATTATATATATATATATATATATATATATATTATATATATATATATATATATATATATCATATACATAGTGTGTGTATGTGTGTTAATGGCTGTGTCATTCACCTGCATTAGGGAAATTCTATCAGGAAAATGTGCTACGAAATTATTTCCATTACCTTTATATATATATATATATATATATATATATATATATCCCCTATATAATAATAGCCTAAGTTATCTGTCCGTCTGTCCACCAATTTATGAAGCGGTTGGACCTGGAATGGATTCCCCGGCTATGGGCAGGCGATTAAATTTATCAATATATCCATATAATAAATAGGTAAAAATAACATTTTTTTTCTAGCATTATGACGTCATTCCTTTAACCATCTTATATAATCATTTCTTATTTTAAAATATTTAATTATCGCGTGCATTATTTTCATACGTTTTATCACTGAACTTACATATTCAGCAAATAGTTTTTCTTTTACATTTGTATTAAATAATAGATTAAGTATATAAGTGATAATTTTAAATTGAATCATCGATTATTTTTTATTGCAGTGAAAATGTGATAACCGGTATTAACAGCAAATTCTTTTCATAAAAGTCTAGGAGTCTATTTCACGGACTCTTAAACATCTAGCGTTTAAGTTATGTATCTTTGAAAATGAAGAAGTTTGTTTGTTTATGTGTTTGTCTTTTATACATAACTTCATGGTTTGACTAAATGAATTCAGAGTGATTCTAAACTGCATTCACAATGTAGGGAGACTTAAGAGGACTATGAAGATAAACACATTATGGAGCATGTACCAGATAATTCTCAGCCAAAACACAAACCATTTTATTACCTGCTTCATAGCATACTTTATAATACTAGACAATTAAAAATTTTACTGATCCCGTCATATGACGGGCTATATGTTAGTATATTAATATTAAGGGCTATGTCATTTTCGAATCCACCTGCATTAAGAAAATTTTGTTAGATGTATTACCGTTTATTTTTTACCCTCTGTCTTCCTATCTATTTATCCATCTCTCTCTCTCTCTCTCTCTCTCTCTCTCTATATATATATATATATATATATATATATATATATATATATACTATATATATTATATGTAAATGTATACACACACAGATGCATACATATCTATATATATAAACAGAGAGTGAGAGGAAGAGAGTCAAGATAAAGAATGTCTAATTTCTGTGTTCAGCCCCCATACCTGTCTTCTGCAAAGTAAAAATTACAATCACACACACACACACACAAACAAACATATATATATGTGTGTGTGTGTGTGTACATATGTATGTATGAACTCACATATGATCTGTATATAGTACGTCTACGGTTTCCGTTCATATGCATTTGATGAATTTTTTTTGTCTATACCCCATACACACGGAAAGAAATAGTACTTAAAAATCTGCCCTCGAAAGTCCCTCTGGAAACTGTTATGAGCACGTGTGTGGAAGCATCGAAAATCTCTCACCTTTCTTCTGGACAAATGCATCCGAACGCGCTTCTACTCGTCCCGAACGCATACGAATTCCTTTCTGCATTGGAGTCGGATGCAGTATTCGAGTCGCCACCATTGATCGGTGCCGGGACAGGCCAGGGCCACCCTCGCGCTGGATTGCGATAGTTCCCGTGTCGGAGAGGCGGTCGCCGACCATCCGAAAACCTCCAGCCCAACTGACTTTTCATTCGCACGTGTACAGTAAGAATGAAAAAAAAAATCATAAGGGGATGGGGTGGGGGAGTAGAAAGGGGTGTTCCACCGCTGGCTGGGCTCCAACTGCGGAAAACACACGCAACGGCTTCCAAGAGTATCATTATAAAGTATTTAAACTATTAGTCTCTCACGGCACCCAAACTTCGGCCCCAAATGACCGGAAATGACTGAGTTTCTGGCACTGTTTTTTTTTTAAATCCGAGGCAGGAGAGGTTGAGAAAAAAAAATTGTATATATATATATATAAGCCTACTGTCTCCACCCTCGGTCTTATGCTTAAAAATTAGGTCTTAATGGATGCAGATTTTTTTCTTGAGAGAGGAGATATCAAGATATTTGCTCGCAAAGCAGGAAATAGTGACCACGGGTTTTAATTATCTGTTTACAAATTCGAAGTTGTTTTGCATAATAAAGTGATATGGAACGATGGAAGTACTTTAGATCCCTATCAGACATACGTGTGTTTTGCTAAAACTTCAGCGATTATCTCATTCGGATGTTCGACGAAATAAGAAACGTAGAAGTTTTGTATCGTCGTGTGCAACAAATGTTCTTTGATTGGTTTTTGCGTAGTTTGGTCACGTAGGTTTATTCTTTTATTTTGATCTACTTCATAAATTAGTTTAAAATATCTTAAAAATTTTGATGTATGTATGTAACGATATTATAACCTAATTAAATGATTTAATTACACTGTAAAATAAATGTCAATATCAATAGTCAAAACGTACTAGTACGTGTCCCGCACACAATGTGTTAACTGTTGCGAAGTCTCTCAGATTTCACTCCCTATATCATAATTAATCTTTTACTTTCTTAGTATCTTGCTGCATCTTGCTCCCAAAATCACTTACGAAGTTGTGCGGTAGTTAAAAATTAATAGAAATTAATAACTGGAGATAACTCTGAAAATGCTTCCACAGTAGTTAAGAACTTTTCTCCAATTTACTGACTATATATATCATCGTATCGGGCGTGGAAACTATTCCTGCATTTGGGCGTCGAATTTTGCATGGTGGTGCCCCCATAACTCGAGATGATGGCTTACTCTCACTGTAAAAGATGCTTTATTTGAGTCTCTTATATTCAGGAACGGTTCTGCTGACCTGCATGTAAGGTCTGAGGTCCATCATCAAGGGCAATGCTCCAAACCGACAACAAATGAACTTTCAGTTTTTCAGACTCTCGGTTTATTAGTTATTCGGAAAAAAAAGGTTTTATGGAGGACGTGCGCAAGTTTCAAGTGATCTCCTCCAACTTTATCCTCCCCTTCTCATCAGAGACGAAAGAGGCAGATGTCGACACCCCGCGCTCTCTGAATTTCGACTAAGGGGGTAGTTGCCGCGTTGTTTTTTAGGAGACAATTATAGCGAAAGGGGGGAGACACGGCTCGCGTCAAAAATAACTTTGACACTATTGCCGGGGATCACGGAATAATGAGACAGTTTTTTCTCCCCTTGGCCCTTACCCTTCTCGTCATAAATTAAACTGTAGTTTTCTAAATTTCTTTTTCGCATAAGGCTTTTGTACTAGATTATTGTTGGCATGCTTTATCGAACCGCACGCTTTGTCGCCGACTCCCGTTTCTTCTTTGCTTTCGAATGTGAATCCCGAATGTTTCTCTCTACTTTTAAAGTACGAGAAAAAGTAAAAGTCGAGGTCGTCATAAATATTTTCTCGACTCTGGACACACGAGTGCTTTGTTGACGTAAACTTTTGTCTGTGTCGATGTTTTTTGAGAACCTTGAGACAGATGTTTTTGTCCTACATGAGACACAAGAGCTGTTCTGTCTTACATGAGATTCTCTCGATTGTCTCTTTTTTATGTTATTTATTTCTACTGCTTAAAGCCAATTCTGAACGGTAACGAACATCCATTCCTTCAGAGGGATGTAAACCCTAGATCTTTTTTGCAATGAATGGAAAGATAAAAATGTAGTAAACCCCAAATAATGAATTTAATTTGGCAAATATAAGGTAAATTGTAAAGCAAGCGAAAGGGGAAATGATGATAAGGAGCTATACTGCTGCAACGCATGTTGACAGATTAGTGTTTATAGTACAATTCATGCACCAAACCAGTCTCTAGAATCTAATCCTGTGGTTGGCAGATTACAAGTATGGGAACACCTCACGCGGTGGTCTTCCTTTGAAGTACCTACTTCGTAGCCCGTCATGCCGTAGTTGCTAAATGCCAGTGAATGCATCAGAAATGCGCCTGGAAGAAATTTAGAATAAAGTTAAGAGGATCCCACGGCCGTCGTATCCTAGACGATGGGATTCGCGAGGGTGGCAGGAGCCATGGGGGCCGAAATAAAGTTAGCAATGGGCCGAACGATGGTTGAGTGGCTCTTCAGTATAGGAGATCATTGGTACGAATCCCGTTACTGGCATAGATGCTAGTAGCCGTTCGCAAACGGCTTTAAGCAGTGAGTTCTGGTGCCATTAGCTCGCGTTAGCAAAACGGGAGATAGTACGGCCATAAACGAAAGCTAGAATAGAATATTCGTGATCGCTACACCTTCTAAACTGTCAACCGGTGTTTATAGGGGAGCAATGGATCAGTATGCTTATATCAACATTTTAATCCCCTATATAATAATAGCGTAAGTTGTCTGTTCATCTGTCCATATGTCCGCGAATTTATGAAGTGGTTGTACCTGAAATGAATAGAGGCATCCATATCGTATTTTTGATAAGTTAGGGTTAGCAAAATTCAAAGCGAGTTCGAAAACGTTCGAAATCTACCCCTTCCCCCCTTTTCGAGTGTTTAATGCTTTTATTTCAAGATCTGTTGTCTCCGTTTAAGAGCAGAACATTAAATGGATCAATTTATCACATAATAAATTTAAATAACCATCTCCTTTAATCTTTTCTTATTTTAAATTATTTAAATATCATCTGCATTATTTTCAAACGTTTTATCACTGAACTTCAATATTACGTAAATAATTTCTTTTATATTTTTTATTAAATAATAGATTAGGTAGATATGTGATAGTTTTAAATTGAATCATCGATTATTTTTTGTTGCAATGAAAATTTGATCACACGGTTTTCAATTGATTCGCTCCATTTTGGACATCATTCATATCTACCGCCGAATATTCACTGACAGTATTAAAACCTCTGCTGTCCATCCTATCACGTAATAGGACAAGATAAAGTTGGCAACAAACATGCAGTCAATAAAGATAGACAAATTAGTGAGCGTGTACCAGATCATTCTCAGGCAAATAATTTTATATACCAGCTATTTTATTTACTTGCCTTATAGGGTACTTTACAATTTCAGAAAATTAAAAAATTACTGATCTCGTCATATGACGGGCTATATGCTAATAAATAGATAAAGTAAAAGCTAGTGCAGAAAATTTTCTGGAACTACTTTTCAATACTAGCAGGACAATGCTACGAAAAATTCTGCTATCAATATTTGCTTTTCGCTCCTGTACAATTAGCCCCGAAGTCATTAAAATCTAACCTCAGTCAGCATATTTCACTGTTAATGTATATTGGAGTTAAAAAATAAGGAATTACCATATTTTTAATAAAAGGAACTTGGAAATGACTGATTCAAAAGAGTAGAATAAAGTTAGTCAATACCATTTTTAAATTCTCAGTCGATATATGGAAACACGTTTGGAACATGTTAAGAAACATAAAGGAATTTAGTACCTAAATACTAAACTGAAATTATTACGTTTCTAAGCTTTCCAAATTTTAGAATTTTTTATTGTGTGCACGTTTTACTTTGACGCTGTCCCTCCATATCCACTTAAATATGTGCTATGTTGTTTTAATTTGTGTAGTAGTTACATTTTTTCAATTTAGAAATATTAAGAGTTTTATTATTATTGAAGTAAAAATGCAACGGAATGACTTCTTTTCTTCACATTTAAAACTTCTAATTGAACCGTCTCTTGTGTACTAATTTTACTTCCTTAGAATGACTTGCTACATATAACTATTATTTTTACTCGAGGACTGGTACCTACAGCTGTACACTAGAATGCACACTAGAATAATTTCTGTTCCATCTCTTGCATACTAATTTATAAAATTAATATATATATATGTATATATATGTATATATATTTATATATATGTATATATATGTATATATATTATATATATATGTATATATATGTATATATATATATATATATATATGTATATATATATTATATATATATATGTATATATATGTATATATATTTATATATATATATATGTATATATGTATATATATATATATATATATATATATATATATATGTATATATATATATATGTATATATGTATATATATATATATATATGTATAATATATATATATATATATATATATATATATATATATATATATATATATATATATATATATATATATGTAATATATAAAAATTATTTAGCTTTAATATTCCCTTAAAAACCTCCTCTCTCCAATAATAATTCTTTAAAATCTTTTTCCCAGCCTCTAAATGTTTTAATGAAAGGAGTGTCCTCGACTTAAATTCGATTCATTTCCCAAAGCTTTCTGTTCTGTAAATGTAAATTTTCTGTCTATTCAACACGTTTCCCAGCTGTCGTCGGCCAATGGCTCCGCTTTTATCCTGATTTTACACTTAAATTCGCTGAGTAAGTGGGAAAATTCTTTCTGTCTTCGCTTTTGGCAGAGTGATTTTTGTGTCTTTCTCTTGTCTGTCGTTGACCAGTAAATATGTTCGTTTTAGCAGCTCTGATATAAAATTTTTATTAGACTTGTGCCGTTCTTTTCAATATGGCCAGACTGCACCTTACCAAATTGCTGCTAGTCTGATAAGTAAAAAGAATTGGGGCTATTTCAAATTTGTCTAGGAGTTGTTTAATTCCTGGATTACATATATATGTATATATATATATATTTATATATATATATATATATATATATATATATATATATATATATATATATATGTGTGTGTGTGTGTGTATACATACATATATATATATATATATATATATATACATACATTTTATAAATAAATATAGATGCACTACTCTTTTCATACATATTTGTTTTCTACTGTTTTGCTCCATGAGGGCTAGTAAGGCATGGTCCCAAACGGCTACAAATACGCATGGCAGTGAAGAAATTCGAACCCAATTCCGATGCCGATAATTAGCCCTTCCAATTTGGCCATAACTTGTTTGTCTTACTCTAGCTACATTTTAAGCAACATGATGTATGCTGTACTATAAGTACAAATTAGGCATATATGCAAAAAGTGAAATAAAAGGAAATTTTTAAGTGATTGAACAAGATTTTATTGGATATATTTAGAAGTATTCTCTCTATTTTACATTTCAGAAATGAAAGCGGAATGTAAGTCAAATAAAAATAACTTAATAAAATTCTTTCGTCTTGTGTAAGAATTGTAAATAATGTTTTACAGTCCAACCCACTGAGATAAAGATTTTCGGGTCAGAATGGGAGCGAACGTGCAAGAAAAAAAAATACTAGCCCTATTTTCATCTTTTGCGGTAAGAGAGTCTACGTGAATTACGCCCTGTCGTGTCTATTATTGTCTTTACAGCAGCGAATCACTGAGTGATTTGGTCTGATTGTAAAACGTGCGCGCTCTCAAATCTCTTTTTTTAAAAAGCAGAAACCACGGTTTGTTGATCATTTCACGGTATTCTTTTTTCTCGCCTCCTCCGTAACAAGTTGGGCTGTTTCGAGACGCAGGTCAAAAAAGACAGCACGAGAAAAAAATGCAAAGACACCGCTACGAGACAAATGATTTGTTAATTGTTTTAAAGACGACTCGTTAAATCTGTGTTTTGGGGGACAATTAGACGTGCAATCGGTTAGAAGGCATGTAATCTTAAAGGACGTTCTGGTAGGGAGAGGTTTTTTGGTTTTAATTTTAATATATAATATCTTTTGTATTTAGAAGTGACTTTTAATAAGCAATAAAAATAGTAGTGCAGTTAAGCAAAACATTACACTAACAAGATCATGAGATTTAACATGCTTATACAGTATAATAAGAATGTTTGAATTTCAAAAATGAACCATGCACATGCAAGTGTAAAAATGGAATCCAGTTGCAGTAAAAAACATAACCTGATGTCTGGTGGGCAGCATAGAAGAAGGTTAAAGGTATTAATATAAAATTTGTTGATTTTACAATACATCTCATGAACTGTTGTACCAGCTACAGAAAGATTATTTTCAAAGTTTGGAGTCATCCAAAATAAATTAAGAAATATTTTAAATTGAAAGACAACTACAGAACTTGTTACTTGTAACCGTTTTTTGAATTCAACATAAATTACATATAAAACAGCTTGTTTAAAAGAAATAAGTAAAACATTTTTTTTAGTATCTTGATGTTATGTTACATTTGTTTTTTGATAATATTATTTATAGTACGACATTTTTAAAAACGTACCTTGCCTTTATCATATGCTGGCAAACTATGCTCGATTAGTATTAAATATATTGGAAATTGAATTTCAGTTGTCAAAACGGGTCAAAATGGATATTGACCAGGACGGTGAAAACCGGTTAAATCCACTGGTTTAAAAAACACCGATGGTTAAAAACAATACAACCCTGGTTGTGCATGTACATACGAGTAAACGTTAATAATGAAACGTTAAATATACATTTTAAGTATTCTTATACTAGTTCTGAGTAGTTTCTCCTATATCAGCTTCACGCATGTTACTGAAAAAATATGTGGTTTTAATATATATTTGTTCTTGTAGAGCCAAGTTTAATTTACAATTTTTTGCTAGTGTTTGTTTTTTATTGCCCGCAACGAAGTCAAAAGACAAGGAAGGGGGGATGATACACAATTACTTTCAGAGCCTGGTAGTGAGGCTAGATTTTCACGGTCTGTGAAAAACTTACTTTTTTTAAAGCCCCAACCATTGATTTTTGGTATCTGGTTGTGTGTTGTCCTTTCCTCTCTCTGTGGATATATATATATATATATATATATATATATATAATATGCATATATTGTAATAAAAATCCTCAAGAGTTTTCATATCTGAAGTCTATGGCTGAAAATTCCCGCATCCTTTTGCATTCCCCTATTTAACCCCTAGCCTAAATTGACTGCTAAGGCTACAGTTTACGCCCTCAGAGAAGGGGTCTGACCCATTATAACTCTACATGGCCCTAGTCTGAATGAGATTTTCTACTGATTTTCACACAGATGTTGACCTGGTGTTAAGGGCATTTTTACATATAACTTCATGCTAGCTGACCTTTCAGTTTGTACTGTCCCTATGATGGAGTGGGAACCCGTTCTCCAACGTTCTGTTAATAAAAGTCTTTGGCTAAAAACGGTGTCATTTTTATGGGAAATGACTGCACCCTTTACTGTAAAGTTTATGAAGTCCGTTATATATATATATATATATATATATATATATATATATATATATATATATATATATATATATATATATATATATATATATATGGTGGACTATAATATATATAAGACGGATAATATATATATGTATGTATGTATGTACTGTAAATAAAAATAAAACTCTTATTTTAAAGCGTTCGGAAAGGTTAAGCGAACACGAAAATTTAAAAACACATCGGTATGCTGTTTGCATTCGGAAGCAATTAATATAAACTTTCCTCGAAAAATATTTGTTTGTATCCTCTTTTATTAACTAATTTTTTTTGCCCTGAAAGGAGGGTAGAGGGGGGCGAAAGACTACCAGGCCCTGGGCCCAACTTTGCCTTGATCTGGCTCAGACAGCGAGCATTGGCATCGCCATCCTTTATCAAAATTACATTCGATAACTGAACATTTAGCTGAATTAAATCTGCCGTCTACAAGGAGTTTCATGCAAAACTGACATGGAAAAGTACTAGTGAACATTAAAACAGGAAATAGAGAAGCAATGCAATGATGATTATTATAGGGATGGCGTTAAATTAGGAAATATTGATAAGTTAGTGGCAGTAACAAAAATGACTGAACATATGTCGAACCGATATAAACCGACATTCTTTTCGGGTCAGTTCTGGTTTTCGTTCCAAGTTCCGATTCCAAGCCCTGGTTTTAAGGCTTATGACGTCATTCAGAGTCAAACGATATTTGGTTTAAAAAAATACTTACTTGTGGTAAATCGCATTCAATAAACAATTCTTCCATAATGTCTTCCTTTACATTCATGTACACTACAGCAAGTCTTGCTGTAGTGTCCTCCATGTCCAACCAAAATTAAAAAAAAAAAAAAAAAAGCAGAGCGTGAACTCGGCTTCGAAACCCACAAACAGAAAGAAAAATTCCCCTCACGCGTTAAACAACGTGAAAAATATTTGATATAAAAAGAATAAAGTCGCCACAACGTTTGCATAACCCGAATTTGGAGTGTTCGTTTATTCGCGGAATCAATTTGCAAGCTTGAAGTGAAGCTTAAACGACTTGAACCGATCAGAATATTTAACTGGAAATAAAATAAAAATGAGACTTTGCCTTGAAACACATGCGATGTCGAAATATCCCTTAGTATATGATGTGGAATGATGCAATTGTTGAAAAATCCCACATCTGGGAATTCTGGACAACACAGTACAGGCAGACGCTCATTTAGAAATTTTGAAGTAGATTCCACGAAAATACTCTTCGATTTAGACACTAGATGAGACTCACTTACGAGAACTATGAGGAAATTGTCTTTGTGTTTAATTCTTGATAAAAACATACGGTTTAGTTTACGCTAGTATAAGTCTGTGGCTAAATGGTAAAGACGTCGCTTCAAGAAGGATCTGTAAAACAAGGTTTTCAATTTTTATTTGAGGCCTTCACAATTATATTGAACACAGTCCTATTTGTAAGAGTGCACAGAAATGGAATCTTTAAGTTCCTGAATCATTATGCAAATTTTGGAAATTTAATTTTAGATAAAGTTTAATAACTAGGTCATTTTCTGTCATATATTTGTATGTGTTATTATTGAGTTTGGTTTGGAACGTTGTGGTGAGACGATTTAACACTAGAATTACGGTGGTCTTTGTATATCTAGAATTACTGCGGGTGTGTTTGACCCCTTGAAAAGATATCCGCATATTTCTCTATACGATATAATATATTTGTGAAAAATAAATTAAAATAACTCAAATTATGACAACTACAGCTTGTTTTTAAAAATATACAGACTTTGCAGGTATGTAGGATCAATTAAACGACTTACTACGTTCTCTCCTAAACTTGGATCACTTGGTCTCATTGCATCTTTTCCTAAATAGGGAAATCCGTTTAATAGGTATTTTGTCCTAACTTCTACTTCTAGCCAAAATTTTATTCCTAATTTATCTAGTTTGTTAGGCATATACTGCAAAAAACTGCATGTTGTTTTTGTAGGAAATAACTGTTCATCAAACGTAATATTTTCATTTGGTTTGTGGCAAAGCTTATAGTTGTCTATAAAAGTATTCCATACCTCGGATATTAGTGTAAATTTATCACACTGCAAACGTGAAGACCTTGTTAGTTTATTTTCAAAACGAAGAAATTTCCTAACTTCCAGAAACCTATCTCTACTTATAGTTTCATGAAAAATCTTTGGTCCCCAAGTCTTGGACCACAAACTAAGAATTGGTAAGCCCTTGGCGGCTAATGCCCCCTTACATACAACAACGCTATGAATGCTTATAGTTCTGCTAATAAAATAGTGAAAGAGTCATTATGAAGTTAATATTTGTCTTCAACATCAGTATATAACCTGCTGTATTTCTAGGTATAATCATTTGTTAGGGCTAAAATAAAAATACGATTTTCTTGATTTCTTTACTATTTCGTAAATCACAGGGATTGAAGAAAAGTCAAGAAAAGATTAAGATATTTGCAAAAAAATAGAAGAGCTGTCAGAGATAAATGTTCGCTAGGTGTCAAAATGACCCCTTCCGTAAATCTAGTGTTAGATCATTAATATAATTGATAATTAATATAATTGATATAATTAATTCAATCGATTAATGAATATAATTGCTATAAATAAAACGAGAAGTGTCCTGACGAAGAAATGTCTGGGATCTAAATCTGACCTCATCACACCTTTTGTAAAGGAGAGAGGACCTATAAAAATTAATTGAATGGATTCGTCGTGTGCAGTATTCTTGGGCCGGGTTCTTATCCCAGTTCCAAATTAGAATGATGTCTCTGTCCATGACACTAAATAAGAATGTACCTTTGTGGAGTTATTTATGAGTCCCTAAGGGCCAGTGCCCAATTTCAAGGGGTAAGGTTTTCCCCATTTTTGTGGTTTGAAGACTGATAAAAGGAGACCAATAGGTATATACAGCCCTGCTGATTGGGCAAAGAGAAGTAAGAAAGGACAGAGGTGAAAACAATATAAAAAATGTGGAGAAGAGAGTTAGAGTTTGGGAGTGGGAGAGCAGATTTTCGAGGACAAAAGGAAGAGTTGGGTCCAAGAGACACTCAGGAAAACTAACGAGGACGACATTTCGCAATGACCAGAAGAGTTCCAGTTCATCCGCCTCTCAGAATCACCCCAGTTATTTGGAAGGCCCCAGACCAATGGTGAGTCAGCAGTGTCTACATCATTTTACCAAGAGTTCCCAGCCTGATTACCGCCCTGGTACATCCAATAGATCCACAAAAGTACTTATTGTAAATAATTTGAATTGAAATTAAGTCCTCTCTCCTCTTTTTTTTTACCTAAATGTTAAGATATTATTAATGTTAAATCTTAAATCATGTGGCACCTAGTAGAAAGTTTGGAAAAGCAAATTTTATGAAGTTTGAATCAAATTTTTGTACATAGACATGTTAATAGCTTAATAATAAATTTTTTATTTTAAACTATCAAAAAAAAAAAAGTCTGTAGTCTCTCAGAGCCTGTATTTAAATTTAAAACTAAAATAATCTACACAATGCAAGACAAATAAAATTTAGTCTATGACTAACAAAATAATAATCACTATAATTTTGGTCATAGGTAAATACATAAATCTACTGAGAGCTACACGACATTATGGTTTACATTTTAGCTACACGAGGGCTAATCCGACCAGGACTTACTGCTTAAAGGTCGTGACCGATCGGCTACGAACATCCCTGCCACAGTGGTATTCAAACCCACGAACTCAGGCACCGAAAATCAATGTTCTAATCACTCGGCCATCGTTCGGCTTGTATGTTTTATAAAACACATCTCTGGTAAACTTTATTTTTTAAAGAAAAAATGGCCTTGTTTAGCTCTTGTTGAAATCCTTTCCTTTAACCTTATGCAGATAACCGACATAACTTTCATAAAGATATTTCATTATATTGTAACGTGAAAAATACCTATTTCTTGTATTTTCAGTTTCAAACTTTTGTTATTTTAATGAATATATAAACAAGTCATAATGTTTTCCATTTATCCAAACCGATATGGAATTTTATTTAAGGCATTACTCCTTACACAAATATGTTATGAGGGTTACTCTGAAATTTTTGAGATAAGCTCAGATGAGAATTTACAAAATGAAAATAACGGTTTAATTTTAAAATACAACGTATTTAAACACAAGAGACCATTTTTTTACTCACTTACTTCAACTTGTTTAGCGTAGAATAAATTTTAAACAGGAGAGAAAATGGAGTTGACGCGAGAACATTTTCGGGCTATGGTTTTCTACGATTTTACAGCAGGATTCAATCAAGAAGAAGGCTTTCAACGGTTGCAATTGGCATTGGGTGACGAATCTCCGGCTCGTGCTACTGTATGCAGATGTTTTAAAGAATTTAGAAGAGGTCGCCATTTTCTTCAGGATGAAGAACACGCTGGAAGGCCGCCGTCGGCAGTCATCCCGGAAAATGTGTCTGACATACGAAAAATGTTAATGGATGATAATCGCTGTACCTATCCAATTATATAGAAGGAACTTAACATTGGATCTTCAGCCCTACACAAAACTATTAAGGAAGAACTACATATGAAAAAGTAGTTTATATATGTATATATATATAATATATATTATATATATATATATATATATATGTATATGTATATATTATATATATATTATATTATATATATATATATATATATATATATATATATATAATATATATATATATAAAATTTATATATATAATATATATATATATATATATATATATATATATATATATATTATATATATATGTGTGTGTGTGTGTGTGTGTGTGTGTGTGTGTGTGTGTGGAGAGAGAGAGACATGTCGTGATTCAGAGTAAGGCGAATAGAAAACAGTCTTCTTGATAATAATAAGTTTATTAAACCATCGTTAAAGTAATACTTAAGCCATTTTCACTTTTCTGTCGAAGACATGCATAGACTGTTGTTGACAGTTCCATGTGCACGCGCTCACTGAAAACTTATCTGTTTGCAAGCTCATCAAATTGTTTCAAAATGTTTCCGCCTGACCGGGTTATCCTAAAAGCTTACGCGAGTGTGGGCCTTTTTCATTTATTTTATTATTATAAAAGAGTTCCCTTTTTAAAATCGCTTTTAACTCGCGTAATATCCAACTACCCTTTTTTTAGACCTGACACACTCACACACACACACACACACACACACACACACATATATATATATATATATATATATATATATATATATATATGTAAGTAATTAAAAATAAACTTTATATCAAGTATGTAGGACTTTATATGTTAATAAAACATAGCGTTTAAATGATTAATTAATACACTTCATATATATAGTTAAATATAAACTTTATTTCAGGTATATAGGATATAATACGTTCGTTAATCATAGTGCTTGAATAATGAATTGAATGCACTTCATATACATATATATAAATATATATATATATATATATATAATTAGAAATAAATTTTATCTCAGGTATTTCAGATTTAATGCGTTGATAAACTATAGCGATTGAATTATTGTTTGAATGTTTGAATGAACTTTATAAATGTAGTAAATATAAACTTAATTTTGGATATAAGATTTAATGTGTCTGTAAACCACACTGAATAATTAATTGAATGCAATTCATCCTCTATATAATAATAGCCTAAGTTATCTGTCCGTCTGTCCTCCAATTTATGAAGTGGTTGGACCTGGAATGGATAGAGGCATCCATTCAAAGCGAGTAAAGTTTATCTTCTCCTAAACTATCGATTCGATTCTAAAATAAATTTGTATAAATATGCTTCATATCAGAGCAAAAAATACCGTCGTCTCCTTTTCGAAAGTTTAATGCCATTATTTCAAGCCCTATTTTCCCCGGTTAAGAGCAGGCGATTAAATTTATCCATTTATCACTAAGGGCCGATCCCACCAAAGTCGTTTAACGCTATCTGCGATTAATCTCAGTTTAAACGGAGAATTGCGTTTCCCCATTGGTTGGATCCAGGGTTAATCGTGGCTAATCTTAGTTAGCCGTTAAACGACTTTGGTGGGATCGGCCCTTAATAAATAGGTAAAAATAACCATCGTTTCTAGCATTGTGACGTCATTTCTTTAAACATCTCCTTTAATCATTTCATATTTTAAACTATTTAAATATCGTCTACACTATTTTAATATCTTTTATCACTGAACTTAGATATTACGTGAATGATTTTCTTTTATATTTGGCTTAAGTAATAGATTAGGTACATATGTGATCATTTTAAATTAAATCATCGATTATTTTTTGATGCAATGAAAATTTTATCACCGGTATTAACAATAAATTATTTTCATAAAAGTCTAGGAATCTATTTCACGGACTAATAAATATCTAACTTTTAATTTATATATATTTGGAAATTAAGAAGTTTGTTATTTTGTGTGTTTGTATATTATACATAACCACGCGGTTTGACTAAATGAATTCAATGTGATTCTAAACTGCATTACAATGATCGGGAGACTCTAGAGGAGTATGAAGATAAATAAATTATTGAGAGTGGACCAGATAATTCTCAGCCAAAAAACCATCCATTTCTTACCTGCCTCTTTGGGTACTTAACAGTTCTGGAATATTAAAAATTTTACTAATCCCGTCATATGATGGGCTATATGCTAGTATATATATTATTAAAAATAAACTTTTTTCATGTATTTAAAATTTATGCCTGTTCTCACCAAAGTCGTTTAATAGCTAACCGTGATTAACCAATGGCGTTACGTAATTTTCCATTTAAACAGAGATTAATCGCGGTTAGCTTTTAAACGACTTTGTTGAGACCGGCCTTTAATGCTTTGTAAACGATAGCAGTTAAATGATTAAGTTAATGCACTTCATATATATCGTTGAATATAAACTTAAATATAAATCTGAAATATATGTGGGAAATTAGCATTTAAAGCTATGGTAAACTATAATGATTGAATGATTAATTGAATGCGCTCCATATATATATATATATATATATATATATATATATATATATATATATATATATATATATATATATATATATATATATATATATATATATATATATATATATATATATATATATATATATATATATATATATATATATATATATATATATATATAGTTAAATATTAACTTTATTTCAGGTATATAAGATTTAAGGCCGGTCTCACCAGACTTTTAATGGCAAACCGTAATTAATCTCTGTTTAAACGAAGAATTAAATCCCACTATTTTTTGTCACCATTGTTTAACCGTGGTTAGCAGATAAACGACTTTCGTGAGACCGGCTTTTAATGTGTTAGGAAATAATAGTGATTGAATGATTAAAGAAAAGTTAAGAAAGGAAAAATACTTAAGATGAAATACAAGTGAATACAAGAATATATTTATAATTATATTTAATTAAATTTAAAATATTGTTAATTTTTTATCCTTATCTCACGTTGATATCAGCTTCAAAAAAAGAAGCAGTAAATAACACATTTTTCCTCTTAAAATATTTTAATTTATTTAATCTTAAAATTTTCATTAATAACACATTTTAATAGTCTCTTGTTATAATGAAATTATACGTTTTTATCAATAAGGTACTTATATTATTTATTTGGTGCCTTATTAATACTATAACGCAATTTGTCGCAAAGTCACGAACTACTATAATGCCCTTCCCACTCATTTTCATGTTTACAATAGCCAAAAGAGAGACAATAAACTGCCCTTCCGTTTGAAACTAAAGCCAGAATTGTCATAATTTGAGAATTTGCCCTACTACGTGAAATCGCCTTATTGCTAAAGAAAGTTTATTTGAAACAAACTGAAGCGAGTTAATATAAAGTTAACAGTGGAATTTTGAAGACATGGATAAACGAAAAAAATATTAGTTTTAAAAATAACCTTGAACTTTTTTATTCCGCAAACGATAATTTGTTGAAACAAGCTTATTTAGCTATTGTAGAATAATATTTTAGAAAAAGTGAAATGTCGTTTACGCGAAACCGTTATAGCGCTATTGTTTTAAAGTGTGAGTAAATAAAGAATATATTCAGGCGATTTGTAGAATTTCGAAGAAGTCAAAGTTCTACTGTGGATGCAGACATTGATGTTCGGAGGAACTACTTTGAACGCTTTTAATATTTGGTAAGTTGTATCATTTAGCTATGACTCAAAAATTTCACTTATTATTGCATGTTGAATTGCGGTAGCTGTTTCTGTCTAATTGTAAACACAATGCAAATGTACTTTCATTCACTTGATGTTTATTTTCCTTGGTAGTTCGTTGTGTTTTTGCTTTGTTGTTTCGTAAAGTGTGGTCTCTTTTTTAGCTCAGTCGCTATTTTTAACTTGCCTTTTTTTGCCGTGGAAAGTTGATGTGTATAAGACGCAAGAATTGTTCTTTTATTTGCGTTCATAAAAACTCTTATTTCTACAACTTGAAGCATAATTTCTTTAACTACTGTGAAAAAATAAACATTTTATTTTTAAAGTTACTTTCCTAGCATCTACGTTCTCAGTTTATAATATTTTAAATATTCATGCTTAAGCTATGTAAATAAAGTTAGTTTATTTCAAAACTTTTAAAAAAAGGGTACATCAAGAAGTACTTTTTTTGGACTTGACAATTTTTGGAGATATATTATTTCATTATTTACATAGTCTGTCACTTTGAAGACTTGAATTTCTCTAACAATACTGTAAATGACATTGTCTAATAGTAAACTATTTGACAAAATTGGTGCATTTAAATTGTTAGTTTTATATAGACTCTTGAATAGCTGTCTATAGACGGTTGAATAGCTGTCTATAGACGGTTGACTCGCTTATATAGATGGTTAACTAGCTGTATATTAACGGTTACTAGCTGTCTATAGACGGTTGACTAGCTGCATATAAATGGTTGACTCGCTGTATATAGATGAGAGATTTTTTTTTCGCTTTGAAACGAATTTATTTAACTCTTAAAGTGTTTCTTCGAATCAATATCTTTAAAAACTGGCTTGGTTCAATTTAAAAGAACAATGATATAGACCTGTTGCTCAAAGTGAATTCCGAATTAGCCGAACGATGGGGGAATAGTAGAACACTGCTCTTCCGTTCCGGAGTTCGTGGATTCGAACCCTGTTACTGACATGGGTGTTCGTAGCCGTTCGGAATCGGCTTTAAGCAATAGGATCCGGTCTCATGAGCCATTGTGTAACAAAAGAGTAGACCGTAGTGCTCCAAATCAAACCAATTCTGTATGGCTACGAACAATTATACCAGGTACGAGATTCTAATCCATGGACTTAGAGGGTAGTTAAATCCCTCTGGCATCAAAGGGTTAATTAAGGTATTGATTTACGAAAATTGAAACCTGATATCAAAAATGATAACAAAAAAGTTTAAACTGCCCCTGTGTAACACTAGATTTACAAATGTTTAGCATGTACCTATTTTTACTGAAGTGAGCCAATTTGACTCATACAAGAAAAGTTTTTTGCAAAGAAAATAGTTCCAAATTAATTTAAAGGAAATGTTTATTATCAAAAAATTCATGTAAAACATTTTTTACATATAAAACCTGTTTTTGAAATCCATTTTCCACAAACATTTCTATTCTATTGAGCACAATGGTTTCTACATCTGTTTCTTTTGCATGATTGTTGAACTTGACCATTCTTCCGTGCGTCAGTAGCACGAATTTCTGTCACTGGAATGGAAGTGTTCTCGACTTCTTCTCTATATTTACTTCTTAGCTCTTCAGCCAATTGGAAAATATCCCAGACCCAATAGGACCCATAAATTTCATGTTATGCGATTCACAGTTAAACCATTCTATGAGTCAAATTGGTTTACAACCTTGAAAATAGGTATACCCCATTTGATAATGCGGAAAGAAAGGGTCTACGGGGAAGTGGAATGAAAGTTTACATATGTTTTATTACTTAACTAAGAACCAATGTATGTTTTTGAGAAGTGATATTAAAGTTTTATATATATATATATATATATATATATATATATATATATATATATATATATATATATATATATATATATATATATATATATATATATATATATATATATATATATATATATATATATATATATATATATATAGTGATCAAATTTTTAGTGAGTCAAATTGGTTCGGTCCGTAAATGTAGTGTTAATGTGTATTAATTTTCTAAGATGTAACAGTGTTTGGAGATATATTATTTTTTTATGTCTCACAGTTTGGGGTGTAAATTAAGATTATAAGACTACAAGACTACAAGGTTATTCTTCGCCAATTTTCAGCCCGTTATTTAACAATCCAACTGCTACATAATACAGTATAAAACAAATTCCTTGATGGTATCGTTAAATGTTTCATCACTTTAAGCGAGACAATGTAAAAAGAAAACACCGTTTAGACGTAATTTGGGTTTTTTCCATTTTTTTCCTTCATACCTCGCATACACCTTTGTGTTTACGCCTTTATAACTACGATTCTTTGAATTTCTACATTCTCCAAGAACCACTCGATAAGACAACACTTTATCGCCTCAAATCCTCGGAAGACATTGTTTGAAGGGTTCACACTCGTATTCCGGCATATTAGCAAGGAGCCAAACAAACATTAGCAACTACCCGCGTGTTTTCAACAAAGAGAAATTAACAAAAAGAGATAAAGATCGGGGGACTGAGCCAAAAAGAGTCACAGGACGCGTTTATGTCTCGAAAGAGTGTGTGTGTGCCTATTTTCTGCCTAAGGTAGGACAGCGCGTCGTTCGCAGGGCTCGGCCCAAAATGTTTCGTCGCAGATATTAATGATACCATCTTGACAACTTTGTTTTCAGAGCTGGCAGAAATTTCACCTAAACCTTAAGCCTGAACCTTCTTGGATCCCAAAAGGTCCTTGACGTGGATTGGAACAACCTATATTTACGTTCCGTTTACTCTCCCAGATGATCTGCCGAGTCTTCTGTGTTGTGTTTGTTCCATTAGCTCCCTATTCAAACTGAAAGTGGTTAGAACGTGTTTTAAACAATAGGTTCTTGTTTCAGAATGAACTGTCGAAAATCGTGTGATAGGAACATACATCTTTCTTATTCTAGACAATCACTCGCGTTGTTCTAGACCAGGGATTCGCAACTTTTTTATTCTTTAGAACCCATACTTAGAATACCATAGGGTGTCGAGCACATTTATATTTTCAAGGTCCTTTCATAGGTGGGTGCAATATGTAGTAAAACTCATGATATATGCGAAAGATGATTAAAACACAGAATTAAAAGGTATAAATATTACTGATTTTATTCTTATATAAAATAAATAAGTGTGTTGTACCATTAAACCACACGGTACAAGTAATAATTAGTAAGTAATTGTAAAAATGTTACGTTGGCCTAGTATTTAAGAAAGAAGAAATTAAGACTCATTAAAAAACACATGGAAAAATATGTCTTGATTAAATAATTTCGTACAATTAAATGCCTAAAGAATACAACTGGAATACAACTTATCACTTGTAGATATTGAAGACTGCTTTCGAGTCGGCGTCGGCCCTAAAACACAATATGGATGATTTTCCTCTTTCTCGTGTTGCTTCAAAAAATGTCTATCCCGCAAGTAGCGGATACCAGCAGCGTTCACCCTCTTCTCTCCTCTGGTAACAACATTGTCCTCTAAAAAAATCAGACTGCCCCGCGGAGATAAAACAGGGGTCCACTCCAGAACGGAGGGGTTAGAATCCCGAAAAACCAGGGGGCTCTTTTATTGGTTGAGAGAAGTCTGAAATTCCTTCTAGTTCAAACAGGTCCTGTACTGTATGTCATTGACGATGGCTCACGAGAAGGGGTAAAAAAAAGCTGAACCGAATGTAACTTATTGTTTCAGTAATAAGATAAAAATATACAAGTTCTTTGTTTTAATATTCATTGGTATAAAAATGAATTACAAAAGCTGGTCGTCTGGCCATGAAAACTTAAACATTTTTTATCGCGATTCGAACAACAATGGCCATATATGAAACCATTGGCGGGTTAGGGTTAGGTGCTCCTCTTCTAAACTAAACATGTCAATTACTTAGATTTCCTAATACAAAGATTAAGCTGTTATGTTGTAAATTAAGTAATTTCCAAATAAAAATATTATTTCCAATGCTGTTGGTCACGCTAAACATGGCTGCGAAGATGTTACTCATTTAGCAATACTCATGTAGTAAGTTCAGCACGAAGACGCGAGTAACATTGCCCCCGTTGGGTCCTTGTAATTTAGAAAGAGGAACCAAAGAGTAGATCCCCCAGGCTTGGCCTTGGGTATAGTTTGAACACGGAGGTTGTTGCGACCATGAATCTATTTTACTTGCTCATTAATGAACACGATGGATCTTTGGCTGACTCGAGCCTCAAACTCACAACCCTCCAGTTAAGGTATCGATGCCTTTGCAGACTCAATTACCATGGCTTTCGAATATAAATATAAATTGCACTTAATTTATTCTATTTTTGCATTATATTTTAATCCTTAACGCTCCGTTGGCTCCACAACGGGTTCATACGGCATTTGTTCCGCAGCTCCGTAGGCTCCGTTGCGGAGCCCAAGGTTTTTAGCATCATTACGCTTCAGATACTGTGGAATCGTCGGCTTTGGCAATTGTTATCTGTAGTTAAAACGGGTTCAGTCTCTGTACAGTTACGATTAAACCATTGTTTGACCTTATTTATGGTTAGCAGCAGGGAGAAAAATAACTATTGTGACAATTTAGAGTTGAGGGTTAGTGAAGGTATCGCAAAAAACAAATGATTATAATTAGGATACTTTAAGTAATGGTTCCGAAATGATACTACCCAAGTAAACCCAGAATGCATACGGGAGGTTGTTTATAAAGATATCGCACCATGGTGAAGTACAAAATTTAAAACTTATCTTTCATTTGAAAGAAGGAAGAGCTTATGTATCAAATAAACAAAATTAATAACATTTACAAGCTCGGGTGATTCTTCTCACTTAAAATAAGACTCCGTTTCACTAGTTCCGCTGCGAAAATGGGTCGGAGTGGCTGGTAAGCAGGGGTACAAAAATGTGCGGAGCGCTAAGGGTTAAGCTTCTCAACTTAAACAAAGGTTTTTATACGTTGCGTTTAAAAAATGTTACTTTCGTTTCCTCTCGAATTAATTTATCATTAATAAAGGTGTGATAAGTTTTCCTTCGTTCATATAATGAATACAGGTCAAGAACAGCAAGAGATAACTTGCGATTAATTCTACGTATGCGTCAGCCTAAATCTAAATATCGTCATTCTGTTTAAATTAATTCCTTTCTCCGACAAACGGTCTCATTTATTTCGGTCACGGGATGTTATTCGGGTTGCTCCATTTAAGAATCTATTACGATCTCACACGTTCCTTCCCTCTTATCTCTGACACCCCTAATGATAACGGAAGAAGCAAAGTACAATACCTTATTTATTGCGTCATGCTTGAGGGCCTAGGAAGCCCCGATAAGGTTTTAAGTTTGAAAGTACTCCTGGGTCCATTCACTTTGCGCCTTGTTTGCTCTGCAAACCTGGTATCAGAGTTTTATTTACGTCTGTCTTTTGATTTCACTTTAAATGACTTACATGCCGAAAAGGAGACGTGGATTCTATATAAATGCTTCTAAAAAAGCAAACTTGTGTAGAAGATCGAGTTCGGTGTCATTAGTGTAATTATTAAATCATTTATTAACTATTCAGTATATTAACCATAAATGATAACTTGTAGACAAAAGGAACATAGAATCACAGACGAGATCTGACCCATAGTCGGTTAGGGCCAATCGGATATTAAGTGCAATAAAATTGTATAAAACTTAATCTACGATTAACTGTATTAGACTGTGGTGAGACCGCAGAGTGCTAAGATTAAACTAGGTAAAGAGTCAAGTGGATTCAAAAGGCAGTGAAATGTAAGATTCACTTGCTAAATCTGCAGCACTAAAGAACATCGTAGACGTTGACTCCCCGTACTTCCACCTTGTATAAAAGGAATTTTGAAATAAAAATTGCTGAAAGATTGACAAGTAACCTGGAACTCCGGGGAAAGTTGCAGAAACGTTATATTCGGTGACTTATGACTAAAATGAAATTAAAATATCATATTTCTGCAATGGTATATATATATATATATATATATATGTATATATATATATATATATATATATATATATATATATATATATATATATATATGTATTTATCCTAGGGACGATTCATTTTTAAACAAAACAGAAATGAAATATATTTATGATTTCACCAAATCACCTCATGATTTTCTTAATTTTCCAGTATTTGCCCCCTTATCTGTGACACCCGAACCCACTACGGGCAAGAGAAAAACTGGTGTTTCAATTCGTGAAATCAATTCACCCAATGCGTAATATGTAATTTACCCTTTTTCCAATAAATGGCGATACATTCCCTTTAAAATTTCGGCAGTTTCTCGCCATTTGTCAGCTACTTTAAAGGATTTGTGAAATTCAAAGGAATCTAAGGGACATGGAATTTATGACAGTAATACATAATAATATTCTTGTTTGAGTTTATTATGTATATCTTGAAATTTGTGTCATTTTATTTATTTTCATTTATGGGAAAATATTGAATATAGTAGTTATTTCGTTTTAATTTTTTTAATATTTTAGTTTTACCATTTTGGTGGTAATAACGAACAGAATTAAAGAAGAATTTTTTCCCAGTTTCGGTCTGTTTTTCTCTAATATATTCTACAAACAAGGAGTTAAATATATAATACGTGTTTTGATTTTGGTTAAAGTAGAATATAAATAGAAAAATATTTGTAGTGGAGAGCCCGGAAGCGTGTTTGACAGACATACAAGGTACATCCTTACATTTATGTATGCATGCATATATGCATATATGTATCAAAAATATTATTCTTAAAATATCTAATCTAATAATTTTCTTTTTTCCCCTTTACATTCTTTAATAACTAAATTCTCAACCGTATAATATCAGGTTTAAACGAATGTTCACCAATTCTTTTTACCCATTTTCCAAAACTAACGCTAGAATAAATGCTCATTTTCTCATTACTTGCCACATTTTCCAGCTGTCCCAGGAAAATAGTTCCCTATTCCTCCAATGTCTAAATGGCTGCCTGTGTGGTTTTCGATCCGACTTAAATGATCAAAGTTCATTTCTAAATGCCCAATAACGCCGAGTAAGCTGTCGGTCTCTTGGTATAAAAAAAAATAATGACGTAATCACTCGTTGTTGGGGAAAATTAGCAAATAAGTGTGTATTCGTGAGCATTCGATGCATAGGTTTTGTCTTGTAAAGACGTTCATTTTTGCGTCAATAAATTTAAGTTCTACTACGTTGGATTTCGCTGCTTTTTTAATGGAGCCACCATTGTAAATCACAAGGTTGTATCCGTTTTAACCATGGGGGTTCAAACCAGTAGATTTAACCGCCCCGGTCAATATTCATTTTGACCCATTTTGACCACTGAAAGGCATTTTTCAATATATTTAATACTAATCGAACATACTTTACTAGCATGTGACAAACGCAAGTTACACTTGTTAAAATTGTCATAATATAAATAACACCAGCAAAAAACAAATAGAACATAACACCAAGATACAAAAAATGTATAAAATAACATCAAGATACCAAAAATGTGCTACTTATTTTTCTTATACAAGCTGTTTTATATGTAATTTATGTGGAATTAAAAAAAGGTTACAAGTAACAAGTTTTGTAGTTGTCTCTCAATTTAAACGATTTCGTCATTAATTCTGGATGACTTCAAACTTTGAAAATAATCTTTTTGTATTATAATCTCCTGGCACAAAAGTTCATGAGATGCATTGTAAAATCAACCAATTTTATGTTAATGTCTATAACCTTCTTCATGGCTGCCCACCAGAGTCCAAGTGTATTTTATGTTTTATGCTGCAACTGGATAACATTTTTACAACTGCATGTGCATGATTCATTTTTAACATTCAAATATTCTTATTATACTGTATAAACATTTTAAATCTCATGAACTTGTTAGTGTCCTATTTTGTTTAACTGCACTACTGTTTTTATTGCTTATTAAAAGTCACTTATAAGTACAAAAGATATATATTAAAATTAAAACCATTTAAAACTATTTTTAACAAATCTGACCACTTCTGACCATTTTTGATTTTTATTTTGGTCTGTTAATACCATTTTTATCCAGTGTCCTGGTCAAAATCAGTTTTGACCGGTCAAAATTACAACTTAATCACTTAGGTTACAATAAATCACTTAGGTTATCTGATTATCCATCAAGCCCGGGCAATCCAAATAATACAGGCTAAAATTTCCCATTGTCCCCATGTTCCCGTCGGCTAATATAATTTCACTCGGTTACATATAGACATAGGTTTTCGCCTCTATATGTAACTATATAATATCAGAACTCCAATACTAGTCTCAGGTATAAGACGTGTTACTTTCCAAAAGTATGAATGACTTTCTGATCTGCATTACATGCGTGCGTGCACAGGAAACAAGCAATCTAATCTGTTCTTTTGCAACAACAGCCGCCTTATCGACACTCATCCCTCCTTAATCTCGCACAAACGGTTAAGATTTTTCGAATTTGAAGTATACTTATTCATTAGAAATTTCGCCGGGATTTTAACCTCGAGAATTTGGTTCGATGCCGATAAGATAAAGGGAATTTTTAATGGGCTTCCACTGTGTCAATGGGAAGGGACGATACGCGAAATGACATTTTTTATGGAACTTTTAAGATTAGCGTCTCAATAATTATGTTTGAAATATCCTACATAATTTCCTCTTTTTAGTTTTAGCCGAACGTACGGCGCTGCTTTTCGATATCGGAGTTCGTGGGGTCAAGTCCCACTACTGGGATTTATGTTCTTAGTCTTTCGGAATCAACTTTAAGCAGTAGGTAGGTCCCCGTCTCATTAGCCATCGTGTATCAAAACTGTAGACCGGAGTGCTCCAAACTTATTTAGTTTTAACACTAGAGTTATGGTTGGAGTCATTTCGACTTCAAGGCACAAATTGTACACATTGTTTTATAAAATACAGAAAATCCAGTAATATATATATATATATATATATATATATATATATATATATATGTGTGTGTGTGTGTGTGTGTGTATGTAATAAGACGGACTTCATGATGGATGGTTGCAATCATGGCCCATAAAAATGATACCGTTTCAGATGAAGACCTTTATTAAGATAACGTTGGAGGACGGGTTCCCACTTCATCATAGGGGCAGGACAAACGGAAGGGTCATCTAGCATGCAGTTATATGTAGAAGACCCTTAACACCTGGGTCAACATCTCAGACAAAATCTGTCGGAAAATCTGCCTCCGACAGCTTGCATCTCCTTGTTTGGAAATTTCCTAAATTGTCCGCTAAGGTATTGTAGAGTTATAATTGGTCATACCCCTTCTCGGAGGGGGTAAACTGTAGCCCTAGTGACCAATTTAGGTTAGGGGTTAAAAAGGGGAAAGCAAAAGGACGTGGGAATTTTTAGCCCTTAAGATTTGAAAACTCCTGAAAATTTTCTCTGGGTGTCTTAGGGGTTTTATTCAAAATGTCTACACTAGTTTCCTGATCCAGTTTACCTTTCCTTACATATATATAGTGTGAAGTTGAGCACTAATAAAACTGAAGGCATCTTGAAATCCTCTGAGTAAAGATCTTCATATCTTAAGATTTCAGCATGGCGTATGTCGATGCACCAAATCATTAGACAAAGAACGACTCTTAGACTCAGAGCCATCGCTCAACTGATTTCAATTCTGATTTTGGTATCATGGATGTCTGGACATCAATGTTTAAATTTGAAATCATCCGGAAATAATTGCAATCAGAGACCTAGAATATCATAAAGAGTCGCAGAATACGGGGAGTAAGTGATTAATTATAGGTGGGAATTAAAACTTGGTAAGAAAAAACTCACATTTACCAAACCTGCGGGAACTAGAAAGTTGGGATGGTTGCTTGACTCTGTTGAAAGCGACTTGTTTAAAACCTTACGTAAGGAAGACCGGATGGACATTGCCTCGGCGGAGACTGGCCTTTGCCTATACTAGTCTTTGCCTTAGAAGGAAAATAAATCATTTAAAGAGTAATTCCGTTTACTTTTCTAAATTTAAATATGTAATTTTAAAGTTTAATTGCTCAATAAAGTTATTTAAAACTAATATATAGCCCGTTATATGACGGGATCAGTAAAATTTTTTATTTTCCAGAGTTGTAAAGTACACCATGAGGAAAGTAAAAAAAAATGGTTTGTTTTTTGGCTGAGAATTATCTGGTACACGTTCAATAATTTGTTTTTCTTCATACTCCTCAAAAGTCTCCCGAATGCAGTTTAGAATCACGTTGAATTTATTTAATTAAACCGTGTGGTTATGTATAAAAAACAAACTTCTTAATTTTCAAAGATGTATAACTTAAAAGCTAGATATTTGTTAGTCTGTATAACTTTTTCACCGTTTCAATTTTTCCTTTCATCTTTCTATTATTACTAGCATATAACCCGTCATATGACGGAATTAGTAAAATTTTTATTTTTTATTTAATTTTTGAATTGTAAAATACCTTATGAGACAGGTTTGTGTTTTGGCTGCAAATTATCTGGTACACGCCCAAAAAATTGGTTTATCTTCATACTCCTCTAAAGTTTCCCGATACTGTAAATGCAGTTTAGAATCGAATTGAATTAATTTAGTCAAACCTTTAGTAGAACTCAAACGAAGAAAATTCTCACTCAAACGATGAAAATTCTTAATTTTCAAAGATGCATAACTTAAAAGCTAGATATTTATGAGTCCGTGAAATAGACTTCTTGACTTTCATGAAAAGAATTTGTCGTTAATACCGGTGATCAAATTTTCATTGTATCATAAAAAATAATCCATGATTCAATTTAAAACTATTACATATGTATGTTATCTACTATTTAAGTCAAATATAAAAGAAAATTTTTGACGTAATATCTAAGTGAAATGAAAAAATGTATGAAAATAATGCAGACGATATTTAAATAATAAATGAATAATATATTTAAATAATAAATAAGAAATGATTAAATGAGATGGTTAAAGGAATGACGTCATAATGCTAGAAAAATATGTTATTTTTACCGATTTATTATGGGATAAATGGATAAATTTAATCACCGCTTAACCGGGGAAAACAGGGCTTGAAATAATGGCATTAAATGCTCGAAAAGTGGGGAAGGAGAAGATTTTGAACGTTTTAAAGATTGGCTTCGAATTTTGCTAACCCTAACTCATCAAGAATCCAATATGGATGCTTCTGTTCATTCGAGTTCCAACCGCTTCATCAATTCGAGGACAAACGGACAGATAACGTAGGATATTATCATATAGGGGATGAAGAGGAATCCAGATAAATACATTCTTGTAATAAGTTACGATGAGGTCGTGTAAAATCAATACCTTTTAAAGATCGTTCATAATACTATATCATCGTTCATAAACTTTATAAAAACCATTTTTTTAAACTCAATGTATTACTTCATTTTAGAAACTACTCGGAAGACTAAATATTCCTTGACAAAATAAACATAAAGTCGTTTTCTAATTAACTAGTCACGGTAGAGAAATAGCCCGTCATCGGCTAATCCACCGCGTTAAGCAGTTCTAACAAATGCTAACCGAAATTAGGCTATAAAAAGAACGTTTAAGCAGAAATTAGTAGGTTTCATCGTGATTTTTTTTTCTTTGCTCCGATCATTTGGCAATGGTGCTCTTTATATATTTGTTTTTTCTGTAAAAAAGAATGGGTTCTGGGAATTGATCTGTTTAAATCGAGCGGGGCTCAGGCATTAAAAATAGTTGACCTAATGCACACAGAACTGCGCCATTCACTTGGCAGGGTGTGCACAATTACAAAAGGGGCGAAAGTTCGCTGAACCCTTTGGTCTCCTCTCCCTTTGATACCGATGGGTAAGAGAACCGTTTTTTTATGAACGAACGAGCGAGAGGGAGAGCATAAAGACATAAAGAACACACACAAAAAATTGCTACGGGGTGTGTTTCAATTTCAAATCTGTCATCTTCAGAAAGTTGTTAGGTTGACAATGACGATTCCGAGGGGTGGAGAAATAAGACAGAAGTGTGTTCGTGTCTTTAAATTTGGGCTGACTTTGGCGGGGAGTGTAACTTAAGGATATAATTAACGCTTTCGGCTTCTTTGTAAAAATGAGACATGATTGACGTTGGCCTATAAAATGATTTCGGACATACTTTTACAATTTTAATCAGGAATTCAAACTGTAATTTTTTTCCTTCCAGTTCAATATATATATATATATATATATATATATATATATATATATATATATACATAATTACGAAATCGTTTAAATTGAGAGACAACTACAGAACTTGTTACTTGTAGCCTTTTTTATTAATTCAACATAAATAACATATAAAAACAGCTTGTACAAAAAAAAATAAGTAAAACATTTTTTTTGTATCTTGGTGTTATGTTATATTTGTTTTTTGTTGGTGTTATTTATATTATGACATTTTTAACAAATGTAACTTGCCTTATTCTAATATACATAGGCTAGCAAACTCTGTTCGATGAGTATTAAATATATGAAAAAGTGAATTTAAGTGGTCAGAACTGGTCAAAATGGATATTGACCAGGACGGTTATAACCGGTTAAAACCACTGGTTTAAATCCCCATGGTTAAAACCGATTCAACCCTGGTTTCTGCAGATTACAAAGTTTAATATAGCTTCTTGGTTTATTTGAAGAAACCTGTAGAGAAGAAGTCCCGTTATTTTTGTTTATTCTTAAAAATATTCTAAAGAAATTTTGAATATCTTAAAAATGAGAGCAGGCTTACATGCTTAAAACAAGTTTTGCAAGTATTGTGCATTTTCGATGAGTATTATACCGGAAAAGTGGAATTGCTTCAGATGTCAACCGTTTGGAATCGGCTTTAAGTAGGTCTTATTATCCTTCGTGTAGCAAAACAGTAGACTGTAGCTCTCCAAACCTAACCTTTTACAACTTAAATTCTGAACGTACGATTACTCTGGTTTTTGAGATACATAGGTTTTAAAGTTATGTTTATTTTACGTGTGAAAAGTAGCATCAATTTTTTTAAAAAATTTTTTAATAATCAAGAATTTTGAATAAGCAAGTTTTCAAATTTTTCGATACAACCGGGTCTTTTTCGATCCAAAACCGTTCATTGCTTCCATAGTGTAAGATTTAAGTAGGTCTTATTATCCTTCGTGTAGCAAAACAGTAGACTGTAGCTCTCCAAACCTAACCTTTTACAACTTAATGGGGATCTGAACGTACGAGGGTTAGTTTTTGAGAATTTTTTAAATTTGTTAAAAATTTTAAAGTTTGTCAATAGTCTCCCCCCATAGCTTTTTTTTTAACAAATTTTCGACAGATTAAATGCCTCAAGCCATTCATTTCTTGGAATAGGTGAAAAATGCATTTATAGCCACATCAATCTTTTCTACTGAATGAAAACGACGTCCACGTAAGTTCTTTTTTAGATTAAAAACAATAACCAAAAGTCACACATTTTTGCAGAAGATGTTCCATTATTTGTTTTTTTACTGTAACTTAACTGTTTCCGTTTGTGTATTGTGAATCACGGAAGCATTAGTTCTCTAACATTCACTTCTTTTAGAATTTGTGGAAGACATTGAGTGGTATACCAGTTTGCTGTTACTGTCTTCTGCCCTTCCAGCTTTATGGCTTTGACCGATCCCTTACTTCCGAAGAAAACGGCATACATCACTTTTTACAGTGTGCGCTGTCTTTTCACCTTTGTCTGCGTGGAATCACCTGAAAAGACCCATACAACGTCAAAAAACAACGTAACTCAATCATCCGTTGCAATTTTAGATAAACAAAGAACTGATTCTCACATCCCCCTTTTTGATACTCAGTTAGATTATGGGGAACCCAACGGCAAACTACTTTTTTCATATTTAGTCTTTTATTAATAATTTTGTTGCGGATCCAATTTTAAGTTAGTTCTGTGTAATTGGATAGGTACAGCGATTATCATCCATTAACATTTTTCGTGTGGCAGACACATTATCCGGGATGACTGCCGACAGCGGCCTTCCTGCGTGTTCTTCATTCTGAAAAAAATGGCGACCTCTGCTAAATTCTTTAAACTATCTGAATACAGTATCACGAGCCGGATATTCCTCACCCAATGCCAATTGCAACCGTTGAAAGCATTCTTCTCGATTGAATCCTGCTGTAAAATCGTAGAAAATCACAGCTCGAAAATATTCTCGGGTCAACTCCATTTTTTTCTTCTGTTAAAAATTTATTCTACGCTAAAAAAATTTAAGTAAGTCAATAAAAAATCGTTTGCTGTGTTAAAATACTTTGTGTTTTAAAATCAAGCGGCTATTTTTATTTTGTAAATTCTTGTTTGCTCGTATCTCAAAAATTTCGGAGTAACCCTCTTATCATATTGAATTCCTCTTGATTCCTCATAGGGAAAATTAAAAATAAAATTCCCTGTAAGAGGCTTACAATTAAATAATTCTTTAAAAATATATTTTCGTTAGGATGCTATCTTTTCCATTTTTAGAATTTCTGTCAATTAAATGTTCTTATTTGCGTTTAAAAAAAAGGAACGAAATTTGTAACAAATAAATTTAAAATTAAATGAATGTTTGAAAGAAATATAGCATCTGAGAGAAATGGCTGTACCATCACGTTCTATAATTTATTTAAAGAATTGTTAAAATTTGAAGCTATCGGAGGAAATTTTACTTTTCCCCCAGGTTAGCTTGAAGCTAGAGGAATCGAATGTTCAGAACCATCTTAACACTAGATTTAAAGCTGTTGATCCTATACCTATTTTTACTGAAGTGAGCCAATTGGACTCATACAAGAAAATGGAAGTTTTTTGCAATGAAAATAGTTCCAAATGAATTTAAATGAAATGTTCATCATCAAAAAATTCATGGAAAACATTTTTTACATATAAAATCTGTTTTTGAAACCAATTTTCCGCAAACATTTCTATTCCATTGAGCACAATGGTTTCTACATCTGTTTCTTTTGCACGATTGTTGAACTTGACAATTCTTCTATGCGTCAGTAGTACGAAATTCTGTCATTGAAAAAGAAGTGTTCTCGACTTCTTCTCTATGTTTACTTCTTAGCTCTTCAGCCAATTGGAAAATAAAATCTTTTCGTGAAATATTTACTTGAGTCGACCAATAAATTTCATGTTATGCGATTAATTGTTAAACCATTCTATGAGTCCAACTGGCTCACAACCGTGAAAATAGGTATATGCAAAGTGAAGGGGTCTGTGGGGAACAGGAATGAAAGTTTACATATGTATTATTACTTAACTAAAAACCGACGTATGTTTTTGAAAAGTGATATTAAAGTTATATATATATATATATATATATATATATATATATATATATATATATATATATATATATATATATATATATATATATATATATTAGTGATTAAATTTGTAATGAGTCAAATTGGCTCGGTCCATAAATCTAGTGTTAAACGTAACTTAGCTCTCTAATTATACAAATTTATAAATAAATGGCTAATAGATCTATCATTGAGCTCTTTACAAAATATTTTAACCGGTTCGGGAAAGCTTAATTATTAATTTAAGATGCGATATTTTTTCTTGTTTTTTTGGATTACAAAGTTCGAAATAACTTGTTGATTCTTTAGAGGTTTTTCCTTTCTTCTAAAGAGTGGTACAATAGCTATGTATCCGAGTGTGAGGCAGGAAAGAAAATAGATTGTGTTACGCCAGAATAACCCTTGCCGGGCAAGAATAGGTATCGACGGTTAGGGGCTGATGGTTAAATATAGGGTGTGATGCTAAAAGAAAAGCAAGTGACATCACGATAGCGAAAGAACAAAACAAAGCGTGTAGCAACACCGTTTGGCATACAAGACTGTTCGGGGTTTAGGTAACTCGAGGTTTTAATCAACAATCTTGATGCAATCAACGTTTTCAGTAGATCGGGCTTCTGACTCCTCGCAAGTATCTAACATCTCTTTCCGTGAATTTAATCTCACGGTGTCTCAGTTATCGCTTAGGTAACACGCATATCTGTATATACGTCATGCATAAGTCACACAGTTATTTTATATACACAGAACATATAAAAAATAAAGTTTTCAGTTGTTGGAATTAAGGGTGTAAAGACCATATTACACGTCAATATGCACGTGCTGAAAAAAGAGCAGGTTCAGTTTAGGATTTCTTTTCGCTTCGAAGAAAGCGTCATTCATCGTGAGGTAGTGAAAAATTTTAAACCGGTCAACGATCTCATCATACGTCAACATGTATGTGATGAAAACAAAAGCAGATTCAGTTTAGGATTCCTTTTCTCCATAAAGAATGAGTAATTTCTCATGTGATAGTGAAAAAATTTTCAGGCAATCAACGGCTACATCACACGTCAACATAAATCCCCTCCCCCCCCAAAAAAAAAAAAAAAAAAAAATCTGTTAAAAATTTTTGTTATGACACTAGAAATTTACACATTATTTATCAAGAAGATAAATCAGAAACTGAATTTGTTTTTTTTTTTACAACGCATAGATGTTGACGTGGGACTAGGCCTTTATACGATTTCTTCTCATGCGGTGCAATAGCTATACATAAATGAATGTTTGTTGAGCAGTAACGAAAAACGACACTTTCACAGCATATTTTTCTCTGTCTCATGTATTACTACATGCGAGAGACGTAGATGTTGACATCCTATTCAAATTAGTGTCGCAGGCAGTTTTGTTGTTTGTTTAAAAAAGATGTGAATTCCATCTAATCTACTATTATATATGGTTAAGTCTTGTCATCCTGTGGTACGGTGGTTGCTAAGTTAACCTATGTATTTCCCTTGCATAGAATGCATTTCTTATCTTTCAAGAAATAAATGATTTGCAAAAATTATTATACATAAACTATCTCTAAAAAAACCTCCTCTCTCCCATTCTAATTCCTTAAAATCTATTTCTTCAACCGCAAAATGTTTTTTTGTCTTTTGGGAAAATTCTATGCTTCTCGCTCCGTTCTCCACTCGCTGAACTATGGCCGATTGGTTAGTGTGCTGGTCTTTTGGAACCGGAGTTCGTGGCTTCGAATCCAACAGTGGCATAGATGTTCACAGCCGTTCGGAATCGGCTTTAAGCTGTAGATCCCGGTCTCATTAGCCCTCGTATTGCAAAAAAGTAGACCGTAGCGCTCCAAACCAAACCATGCTCCACTTTTCCAGCACGTATTTTCGTGTACATTCTATCTCGATTGTGCTGACTAGGGAAGATGTCTTTTTCTATCAGCTCTTAAATAAAATTTTCAAAAGGACTTGGACTTGTGTGCCGTTCTCTACAATGTAGACCGACTGCATCTTACTTTATTACTACTAGCTGATTAGGCTTCTTCTTGCCAAGCAAACCCGGGAAAGTAAAAATAATAGAGACTACATAGTTATTGTGAACTGCAGTTATAAATTAGATGGATTGCATACATATATTTTCTTCTGTATAGAATAAATAAACTGGTTTAATAAAGGTTAGATTATGCTGGTAATGCATTATGCTACAGCGATCCGGCTATAATAAGTGTCTGGGATGTTGACAGTTCAGTTGAATAGGCATCACGCCCCTGATCGGTCACTGTAATGATCCTGGAGGATTCCCTTTAGAATTCCGGAATGGGGACAGCTAGCAAATGAAAATTCAACTAAAAAAACTATCTGTAACCGGAGCTGGAGTTCTCAGGCAACTGGAATCGTAACTGGCCAAAAAAAGGTTGGCGGGACCGTAACGAACCCCCAGGTATAAAAAGCGTAGAATTTTGCAACTCGGGTCTTTTCGACATTTTTTTACGTAGGTGCTTTGACCTCGTGGAGGTTTCAGCGATTTGGTTTGGTTTGGAGTGCTACGGTCCACTTTTTGCAACACGAGGGCTAATGGGACCGGGACCTACAGTTTAAAGCCGATTCCGAACGGCTACGAACATCCATGCCTCAGTGGGATTCGAACCCACGAAGGTCAGCACCCTAACCAATCGGCCATCGTTCGGCTAGGAGGTTTCAGCGAATTTTGACCGGAGCCAGCTTTTTAGCGATTACGTTATGGAGATTCGACAAGTTCGCTCCCATAAGAAACGGCAGTGTATCGGACACCGAACGGGGATAGATTGGGTTTGCATTGCAACCTGTAAATGCCTCCCCCTTTTGTGAGCTTATTTAATATTTTTTTTTCCGACTGTGATCGTCGTGGTAATTTTATGCAAGCAACAATCCTCTACATTTCTACTTGTTTTGGAGAACTAGAATCCCTTTATATATAACCAGTAAGTTATTTCCAATTTTATTATGACTGGGTTCCTTCTTCACGCTACTTCTTCAAGAACAGAAGTCGTCGCAATGCAATGTCTTGAAGTCGTCACAATGCAATGTCATATACGATGTTTCGAAACGCAAACGAAGAATTGTAAAAATACCCAAAACAGGTTCTCTAGCACTAAAGGAAGGACATGACTCTAGGTGCTAATAGCAGACTCTGGGGCCAAACTAAGATTTGTTGTCCTAGTTTACTCTAGCACAATAAGAAAAAGGATATACATTTTTGTCCTTAACCTTATGTCCTTCAGTTACTTAAAATAGCTCGAAGAAAAGTCTCCTAGAATATCCTTATTTCTTAACCTTTTTATTACAACTTTTTACCCGAAAGCAAACCAATTCGCGTTATCTAGCAATTTGCGGTTTAACCGCAAACAGGAAAGAAATTAAACAAAAAGAAACCGTTATGACGTGGGAGCTTTTAAAATAAAAATTAGGCAAAGGGTACATTTATGTTTAGACACGTAACGTCGAAGAGACGGAAGAAAACACAGTAAGCTGATATAATATATTTTTCTTTTCAGTCTGGTAATTTTTGAAAATGATTCTCACATCCTTTCCCCACACACATTGAAGCGCAATTATATAGAAAACAAAGATAAGGAAATCATTTATTTTTAATTATTAATCTTAAAATGATTATGAAATTTATAAAAAATGTAAACAACATAATATAAAAATACCAATTACCTTTTAGGACACTAGTTGCAGCAATTAACCCTTCGATGGACAGGGTTTTTTTTTTCGTTTGGTAACAGTCACTGCAGAAGTGAAAAATCACGATTATTCTTTAAGACACTAACTGCAGTCTTAATCCTTCAATGGACAGTGGTTTCTGACCGAATACAACCTGTTGTTAAATGTTTTCTCTCTTTTTTTTATAAACATATATGTAAAAAGACGGACTTCACGATGGGTGGTTGCAGTCATGGTCCATAAAAATGACACTTAATAAAGACCTTAATATCTTAATAAAGATCTTTATTAAGATAACGCTGGAGGACGGGTTCCCACTTCACCATAGGGACAGGACAAACGGAGGGGTCAGCTAGCATGAAGTTACATGTAAAAAGGCCCTTAACACCTGGTCAAAATCTGTGGAAAAATCTCTAGCGAAATCGGCCTCCGACAGCGTGCATCTTCTTTTTGTTTGGAAATTCCTAGATTGTCCGCTAGGGCAATGTAGAGTTATAATTGGTCAGACCCCTTCTCTGACGGCGTAAACTTTAGCACTAGTAGTCTATATATATATAATATGTCAAACTGCAGCCATCTTTGAAGTTGATATTTCAATAACACCAACACTGTTCTGAACAGAACATTTTATTTCTTAAAAGTATATCAATATATCAAAGTCAAAGAACTATCTCCCGCGAAGAGCCACTACATACTTGATTCTAATTGTTCTGTCCTAATTCTTGCACGCTTCATTACAATTTTAATTTTCGAAACCTAATATATAAAATACTTCGTTTCTATGTTTTCCTTAAGGTGTGTCTGTACCTGCCATATCTATTTTTTTTGCTCACTGTTATCCTACGGGGGAAATGAAAATGCCGTCTGGTCGTCTTTCATTTAAAAGAACTGTTTTAAAAAAATTATATCATGGGATAAAAGAGAAAATTATTTTTAAAATGGTATTTTTCCCATAAAATACAAAGAAAAAATATTTAGTTTTAAATTATTTTCATATATTTTGGCAAATTCTTTATCAAAAGCATACAAGAACATTTAACACAAATTTAAATAAACGCCGTGTTCAGTCAAAGAAGTTGCATTTTTAAGATAGAAGCATGTCATGTAAACATTCTAGGTTTTCTACGGTCCGCGACCGCCTGTGGAATCCGTCGCGTATCGTGGTCTAGGCGCTAACAAGTGTCGCTTCGTCTCGATAAGAAGTTTTTCAACGCTCTGAGAGAATAGATTTCGCGTTTCGTTCGGGGCCCGATGCTCGCGGTGGTTTAAATATAGTAGGCAGGCACACAACAAAAGAAGAGCGAGCAACTGCCGCCGTCACACCGTGTCACCAGACTCAGGGCCTTTGCTGACGTCGAAAGAGAAGAGGGGCGTCTGTCTCACGCGCGCCCAAAATTGCCTCTCGCTCAATGCTACCTGGAAGATTTTCCCGGAAAAATCTATTTCCCCGTCGACGCGGAAGAGTTGAGGACCGAAAGAGGGTGAGGTAACAGATCGGATTGTTTCTCTGGAGAAGAGAGACAGAGAGAAAAGAGATTGTTATAGGGATAAACAAACGCCATGCACTCAAAAGTACTACATCTCATAAAATGTATTGTTTAATTTATTAATCAAAAAATTTTTCTGCACATTTTAAAGCCATTTGTTTTGTATCTCAAATGGAATGAAATTTAGAGCGAATGAGCTCTAAAATGGCCGTTGGAGTCATTTCAACTAAAATCTGGTATTATAAAATCCGATAATATATTCTCCACGCACATGCATAAAAATGTGTTTCTATGTGCACGTATATGTAGGAACACATACAGACACCTTTATACGCATAAACACAAATATATATATGCATGTATACACACTCATATATACACACACACATACACTCTGTTCCATAAGAGCGTGACGCTCATAACTTGGTCAAATAGATAGCGCGCAGATACCGGCTTCATGGCACGTGTTCTTCAAACATTAGAGAAGAATGCTTTCTGGTTATATTCTTTTTTCGATTTGTTTTGCTGTGTTTAAATCACCCATTCCAAAATGAGTGCCGTGTATGCGAGCCGTTTCGAGGCAGTGTTTCCGTGTCACCATCCAAAAGGACCCAAAATGTCTTGTGCAGCTGCAGCCCGGTACACGAGAAAGTCGAAGTGGTTCGTCAAGAAGTAGGTATCACGGTACAAAATGGGGACGACCTACCGGAATGGAGTCAACGCCTCTCGACGTCAAAATCGAATGGTAAAGTGATTCTTGGCTCATCGATAATAATGGGGACTGGACAACTTATGAGAAGAAATGCATTTCAGCTTAATATGTATACTAAGCTGTACAAATGTATTTTTAACTGATTCGCTTGTATTTTCAGAAAAATAGACGACACGCTCTAATGGAACAGACTGTATATAAAGGAACAGATATACATTAACTATACGTTGCATTAATTTATATATTAATACTATGTTGCATTTTAATAATTTGGATATAACATTACAATACAAAAATGAAAAGCGTAAGACACACACACACACACACACACATATATATATACATACACAGAGAGAGAGATTTCTACACATATATATGCAAACACATGCATTCACATCTATATATATGTAATGTATGTATATATATATATATATATATATATATATATATATATATATATATATATATATATATATATATATATAATATGCTTGAGTGATATACATGTAGAAATTGTAAGTAGAGTAATAATTTATATATTAAAACTATAAAAGATTCTAATAATTTAGATATATAGAAAATAAAAAGGAAATGCATATATATGTGTGTGTATGCACAGGTCAACATTTTTGGTAGATGAAGTAGAAAGCTGCCTCGATTTCAAAGAAAATCATGAGGAAAAGACTATTTTAAAATATAACTGTAGAGTGCTTTATTCTCCACATAAAATATCATAAGTGCAATCATCAGTTTACTTTTCTCAGTTTCATTGAGCAAATAAAAATGAAATAATTTCATAGTGTTTATACTTTTCTAATGTTTAGATCTATTTTTTGGTTTATAGTAACGGTCAGTACGATTCGTTATCTCTTATTTCTAGTATCCGTTTCATAAAGAAATGTTTATGCTAAGCATCTAATAATTTTCGATGACTCATTCTATCAATTAGGCTCGTGGAGCCACCGCCCGCAATTTGAGGGTTCATTAAGAAATGTGAGAGGCGTCTTTAGATTCCCATCATCTTTGACTCCCTTTGTCTAATCAGGAAGTGTGCCGATCACGCTCAGCGCATCAGTGTTGCTGTTGCTAGACGAGGCCAACTATGCAGAACGAGTGAGAGTATTAACTAGGGGATCATTAGGCAGACATGCATCCCTTTTTCGTGAACTGCTCTTTTAAAATCCGTAAAAAATATCCATTTGCAGCCGTCTATATTCTTCTTGTATTCGTAAGTTTATAAAGACTGTGTGGCCCCTGCAAACTGCTGCTGCAGACAGGGCCTGATTAAAGCGCGGGCTGACTGGGCCTAGGCCCTGGACCCCCTAATTTTAGGAGCCCCGTAAAATTTGTTACTTAATTATTAAATTTTAAATAATTTAATTAACAAAATTTGAAAACGTTTTTTGTTAATTCAAGTAATATTTCTTGAAACCTTATTCAGAAAGTAATTAAGAACAATTAAAATGTTGACAATTGTATCTAAAACACATTCCAGTTGACTTATTGACATCACTCCAGTCACTTTTTTTGACTCATTACGTTACTCCATGGTTCTGAGTAGAAATATCCTTTGCTTTTCCAGGTTATACTCAATCGAGTAACTGTATTCATAATTGTTCAATGATTATTCTCTTATTAGAAATTATCAAAGTAAATCAAATGTTCAGTTTAAACTTTTAGTATTTATTTATAAATAGCTCGTAGCATACATAAAGAAATTTATTATGGTTTACAGTAATAAAAGGAACATAATACTGAAATAACAGTTTATTACATTCAACATTTATAATAGGAATCATTAAGAAAATAATTTACAAAATATTAAAGGAAAAAAGTATCTTATTATATAATATAATATAAATTAGTAATAAATTAAAAATTTCAGCCAGTTATAAAAAAACAGCACTTTTTATTATACTTCTGAAACTTAGATACAATTGTTATTTGCTTAAGAATTTCATTATTTTATTATTTTAATATTTTTCTCTTATTAATTTGTCTTAAAATCTACGAATAGCTATTATTTGTTAATCTTACCTATGCTGTTTTATTTTATTTTATTAGCGCATTATTGTTGCTATTGCTAGACGAGGCCAACTGTGCAGACCGCGAGAGAGTATTAACTAGGGGATCATTAGGTAGACATGTTATCCCTTTTTCGTGAACTGCTGTTTTAAAATCTGTAAAAATATCCATTTGAATCCTTTTATATTCTTATTGTTTTCCTAAGTATATAACAGGGTTCCCACGGTACTTAAAAGTCCTTAAGAACTCCTTAATTTTAGCTTTCATTTTTAGGGTCCCTTACAACTACTTAATTTTTGTCAAAGGTCCTTAAAAACTCCTTCAATTTTAAATTGGAATGTGATACATTTCTCCATCTACGAGATCCACCGTGTCATGGGATTTCCTATCCGTTTTCTCATATGACAGTTTTTTCTTAGTTACTTATTTGACAAATAAATAATTTTTCCTATACTTAAAAGGTTTAAATTATAAAGTCATCTGCCCTTTCCTAATAGCTAACAGTCATGAAGATTTTAATGAAACGAACCATGGAGGATGGGGGTTTGTAGATATTTCAGTTACTTATGGAAGTTTAATTTTCCTTGCATTGAATGGAATAGAAAAGTCTAAAATGTTCTTCTTTCCCAGGCAACGTCGGGTATAATCAGCTACTAAACACATTACATGTATATCATTTCTATATCACGCACACTATATCGGGCTCTGATATATATCTTCTTCAGCAGCTCTACAGTCTGGTACAGGCCAAGGCTTTCTCTGTCTGCTTTCTCACGCCTTTTTGCAAGGTTTCTCCATCTATTAATACCCAAAATCTCCAAATATTTCTCCACACAATCCAACCACCTTGTTGCTGGTCTACCTCTTCTTCTTGTACCTTCAATCTTTGGAAAAGTTAATTTTTTAACTCGGTCAAATCTTCTCGTCTGGAAACATGTCCCAGCCATCTAATTCTGATGGATTTAATAACTCTCAAGATGTTAGGTTGTCTGTATTTAGTATATAATTCATGGTTATATAAACCTCTCCATGCATTATTTTCCTTTACTGCTCTAAATATTTTTCTTTCAAAAATGAGTAGACTATTTTCTTCTGTTTTGTTAACTGCCCATGTCTCACTGCCATATAAAATGATCGGTCTTATAAGGGTTCTGTATAGGTTTATTTTTGTATTGATACAGAGGAGTTTAGATTTTATTTGGCTCTTTAAACCAAAATAGTACTTATTTGTCATCAAAATTCGGTTTCTAATTTCAGTCTTTATCTCATTTCTACTGGTAATAAGTGTGCCCAAGTATTTAAACTGGGTGACTCCCTCAAAAATATAGTTTCCAATATTAAGCGATTGTACATCATGTATTCTAGGACTCACCACCAAAAACTTGGTTTTTTTTCTCGTTTACTGCTAAGCCCATATCCCTAGCAGCACTCTCAAGGGCAATAAATGCCTCAACCACATCCTGTTTTCTTCGCCCAACAATATCAATATCATCTGCATATGCAAGTACCTGAATAGATTTCTGCAGGATTGTGCCTCTAGTGTTGATACCTGAATCTCGTATAACTTTTTCAAGGGCTATGTTAAATAAAATGCAAGACAGACAGCCTCCCTGTCTAAGAACTCTCTCTGTGTAGAAAACTTCAGATACCTCAGACATGAGCTTAATTCTACATCTTACACTTCGTAATGTCGTTTTGACAAGATTGGCAAGCTTAGTTGGGATTCCAAATTATGGTGGTGGTGGTGGTGGTACCCGCTTAAGAAGTGTTTGAAGGGACGAAGTGATAACTCCTCATGCAGGAAAACGTTTTAAAAGGAAAATCAGGATAAATACCTTTTTTTTATCCTTAAAGATTGCAAAGAACGTCTGAATGTTATATTTCGTTTAGTAACGATGTCATTCAGCGTTATTAGATGAAAGTGTAAATTGTTTTGTAATTTAAATGAGGAATAAATGGGAATTATTATAAATTTTTATAATTAAGTTTATGATCAATAGATGCCTACAGTAGGATTAAAGTGTAAAGAGATGTGTTAAAGGTATTCCCTAATTTTAACAAGGTTTGAGAAAGTTCGAAGTAACCAAGGAAAATTAATGAAAAAAAAACCTATTTTTCAGCAAAACTTTTGGATGGTTTAATAAATGCCCCAAAAGATTTCTGCTTGTTTCTAAGATAAAATAAACCAGAGTTAAAACGGATCTAAACTGAATTTTCAAGTAATTATATTTTGCAATATAGGCACTGTATCTCTATAAAACTAAAATGAATGTGACTGGAGATAATACTACAAAAACTTCTTCAAGTTTGAAAATGTACATTGTTGTTTGTGTTCAAGAATGAAGTTTGTGATTACCATCATAGAAATAGCTTGATGGAGGGGTTACTTTTGATTCGGAGGACACTTTTCTCCTGCAAGGTTTAGTCCTCAGTTTGCTTCGTCCCTACACTGATGTGGGAACCCACCCAACCAACGCTAAGTCAACAAATATCTTTTGGGCTAAAAAAGGCGTCTTTTACCATACCAACTGCTCATGAGTGCAAACCACCCTCCGATTACACTCCGATACACACACACATGTATTTATATGAGAGAGATATAGAGATAGAGAGAGAGATGGGATATATATAGATATATAGACAGTTAGAGATATAGAGACAGATAGATAAAGAGAAATAGAGCACGAGAGAGAAAAGAGAGGATAGATAAATGGAGCAGGAGAAAGGGAAAAAAGAAAAGTATATATAGAGAGAGTGTGAAGATAGAGAGACAGAGAGATAGAGATTATAGAAAGAGGGAGAGATATAAAGATAGAGAAGACTAGAAAGAGGGAGAGATATAAGGATAGATATAATAGATAAAGGAAGAAACAGTGATAGGTAGATAGATAAAAAAGAGAGAACAAAGCGATAGGAAGATAAAGAGTGTGAGTGAAAGATAAAGAGAGTGAATGATGGATAAATAAGTAGGTAAGTAGAAATTTAGATAGATAAAATGAGTGAGTTAGAGGTCGAGAGAAAGAGAGAGAGAGATAAGTAGGTAGGTAAGAAGACAGGTAGGGGGAAATAAAGAAAGATCTGGGCTACGGCTGTTCCTTCTCCAAAATAGGAAGACTGAAAGTTTTTTACATTACGATACTTTGTACAAGAAAGTAAAAAAAAAATGTTAAAAGAATACAAAATAAGATATAAAGTGAGTAAAACATAGAAAAATCAGTTTAGAATCATAATTCGGATCTTGGTACACTACCAGTAAAATTTCAAAGAATTAAGTGGGAGGAACCTAAGCTACCTCATTAGTAAATTCAAAAATTGACTTCTTAAGTTCAATTAGTTAGAATTAAAAATTTTTTTGATAAATAATCTGCAAAGTAATATAATTCTGTGTAGGGTCTTCATATTCACAAGATACATAAGCTTAGGGGGACTATAGCTCGAAAAAGTAGGATATCCATTGAAACTGTAATACTGGAGTCAGTAAGGCGTTGCCAAAGACTCAGGAACCGTAACGTATGGAAAGACAACAGTATAAAGCTTGAATATTTGTGTGTTTAAAACACAAAACTCAGCCAAAAAATTTTTAATTTAACTCTTAGCGCTCCGTTGGCTCCTTTACGGGGCCACCCAGCATTTGTTCCGCAGCTCCGTAGGCTCTGCTGCGGAGCCCAATGTTTTTAGCATGGTAAAGCTTAAGATGTTGTCGGCTTTGTCTTATCTGTAGGGTTATCTGTAGTTAAAACGTGCTCAGCCTCTGTACAGTTACGATTAAACCATTGTTTGACCTCATTTATGGTTACCACCATGGAGAAAAATAATTATTATGACAATTTAGAGTTGCGTTGCAGTGAAGAATTTAATTCTTCACTACAACGCGAAAGATAAATGTGGATTATAATTCTGATACTTTAAGTAGTGGTTTTGAAATGATACTACCCAAGTAAACCCAGGATGCATATGGGAGGTTGTTTCGAAAGATATCACACCATGGTCAAGTACAAAATTTAAAATTTATCTTTCATTTGCAAGAAGAAAGTGCATATGTACCAAATAAACAAATTTAATAACATTCACAAGCACGTGTGATTTTTCGCACTTAAAATAAAACTCCGTTTCACCAGTTCCGCTGCGAAAATGGATCGGAGTGGCTGGTAGGCAGTGGTACAAAAATGTGTGGAGCGCTAAGGGTTAAAGAAATGTCAGTAGTAAAAATTAAAAAAAAATTAAACAATTGAGTGAGTAATGAGACCCTCGGTCTTCGGCTGAACTCCGGATCTACGAATTCGTAATCCGTCAAAAGAAAGAAATAACTTGAAAAAATATTACTTTATGTATTAACAGAGATATATCGGCAGAGCATAATTTTAATATTGTTATCACGATACTTAAATTACATTAATATTTGAAGATTTTTTGATAAACGATCCAACCCTAATTCATATACAAATATTGGGATTATTCACATACAAATATTCATATAAAAATAATAATGATTCATATCCATATATTGTGATTACTCATATATAAATATTCATATACAAATAATGTGATTAATCATTTTCAAATATTCGTATAAAAATGTAAGGATTATTCATACACAAATATTGTTATTTATACAAATAAATCATATACAAATATTGTGATTAATCCTTTTCAAGTATACCTATACAAATATAGTGAATATTCTTATAAAAATATTCATATACAAATATAGTGATTATTCTTATACAAATATTCGTATACAAGTATAGAGATTATTCATATACAAATATTCGTATACAAATGTAGTGATTATTCAAATGCAAATATTCATATACAAATGTAGTGATCATTCAAATACAAATATTAATATATAAATATAGGGATTATTCATATACAAATATTCGTATACAAATATAGGTATTATTCATATACAAATATCTGTATACAAATGTAGTGATTATTCATATACAAATATTCATGTACAGATATTATTTTCATATAGAAATATTCATATAAAAATAGTAATTATTCATATACAAATATTCATATATAAATATAGGGATTATTGATATACAAATATTCTTATACAAATATATAATATATTCATACTAGTAATTTTCTTAATGACTTTTCAACGTCCACCGTCAGAGAAATTAATGAAATTTAAATTGTCTTAAATTGTGATTGCTTAACCGCTGAAGGAACAGTTAAAATCTCGCAGTCTGCGGCGGCGAAAGCTGGAGCGTCACCAAATACAAGTCATTGTCACGCCGTCATTGTGAAAAGATTTTAAGAAATGCACTTTCCGTTTGATTTAGTGTGTTGGACTCTGATTAGCTCCTCGTTAGTCGACAAAAAAGAAATTCACGCGTGCCATACCAATCTCGTTAATCTTTAATTCATTTTAAACTGCTGCATGTTTGCAGTTATGGGATTTTTGTATCAGAAAGTTTCTCATGAATAAGGAGACATTAACGCGTAAACGTTTTAAGAAAATTGTTTAAGACTGGATTACCAATTGTTTTTCTTCATTGCCACATATTAAAAAGAATTTCCTACAAAATTTTGTTTTTTGAAGGAAGTTATGTAATTCATTAGTAGTAGAACGTTCGGAACATTGCTACCTGTTATTCTTAAGAATGTCGACACACACACACACACACACACACACACACACACACATATATATATATATACACAAATATATATATATATATATATATATATATATATATATATATATGTATATATATATATATATATATATATATATATATATATATATATATATATATATATATATACATATATATATACAGTGTACTCCACTTAATGGGATCTCGTTTAATATTGTCAATCGCAATGATGATGACAAACAATTTATCAATGAGCTTCTTAAAAAGAATTGTAGACAGTCAACAATGGATCAATTTTTTTTTAAAAATTATATTTACAATTTTTATGCTTTAAAGGATAATATAGAGTACATAAATACAAGGAGTGTTTTTTAATTTTGTTTTGAAATTTAGTAAGTGAGCATTAAACAGGGTTGATAAATTTATCTAATTTTGCACATCGTTTATTGTTATCAAAATCACGGTGTCCCAAACGGATTCTATTAAGCGGAGTCCACTGTATATATATATATATATATATATATATATATATATATATATATATATATATATATATATATATATATATATATATGCACCCATGCACACACACATGTATATATATTGTGCACTTTATTTTCATATTTAAGTGTCACATTCAAGATTTTAGAAACTTTTTATTAGCATATATTTTTTTAAATGTGTAGTTATTATTATAGATTGGTACCTATAGTGTGTGTGTGTGTGTGTGTGTGTGTGTGTGTGTGTGTGTGTGTGTGTAATAGAAAAAGAAAGAAGTTAAATAATTATAACTCCAAAAGCTTGAAACTGAAAATCAGATTGGAAGAAAAATGGATTGGTTGTGGAAGGTTTTCGACTTTCATACACGGTTAAACGATTGATCAGGTTTGAACGTACACCCAACAGATCATAAGAATAAGAAGAAATTAGAACACATTAAACATTTCATTCTAAATAAAAACCAGATAAAGCTGTACATAAAACAATATAGCAAGTATATTTAAACAAGATAAAGCTGTAGATAAAACAACATAACTAGTATTTATTTCCTAAACACGTCAATTTAATACTACGTTTGTTATAAATTACAGTTTAATGTTTATAAAGAATTGGAAATGTTAACTTAATCCGTTAAAATAATTCATTAATTGTTTAATAATAAAATAGAGGGGATGATTAGCATTTAAAGCTAATTCTTAACATACATTGATATCAGTATGAAAATTAACCGGATTACTACTGTAAACGTTCGCTAAGCATGAAATAATTGAATAACACATGTTTAATATGTTTTGACATGCATGTATTTCAATCACATATTTTATTAATTGTAAAGTTGTAATTAGATTATTTTCATAAAGTTATAAAATATTCTATTATTTTCAATTTTAAAATTGATATCCAGAAATGGGAGAAAAATCTTGGTTATCTTTAACTGTTTCAGAAAAACTTTAAGTGGAAGGGTAAAAATCTAGATTTTGAATCGGGAAGTCAATTTTGTGAATACTAATTAAGATATCTACATAACGATACAAACTGTAATGTTTTAAACATAATGAATGTGAGTCATAAAAATTAAGAAATAAATCCCCTGTATAATAATAGCCTAAGTTGTCTGTCCATCTGTCAGACTGTCAGTGAATTTATGAAGCGGTTAGACCTGGAACGGATACAGGCATTCGTCTCCATTAACCGCGAAAAACGAAAGATCACTGTATACTTATTTTTAAATAAAATTTTGTAGATTAGAAAGATCAATATGCAGGAGGACTGAAAATTGGCATTTATTATATCCTTTAATTGTTTTATAATAATACTTTTTAATAGTTTTAGTTAGGATAGTAAAACATTAATATGTTTTCTATCTTTCTCTAGCACAATTCACTGTATTGCAACTGTGACCCCGAAAGAGTTTATCCCGTCGTTTAAATGCTTATGTCGGCGGAAGCATGCCGTGAGTGTTTTAAAATATCGATAGGAAGAACAGATATTTTTAAACGTACGAGTCACACAGTTAAAACTATTTAAACTTGGCATTGATAGAAAACTCACATCGAGTTCACTTATGTTAAACGAACTGAAATCACTTAAGATGGTCATTTTTAGTTGCGAGATTTTTGTTTTTAAAAATTTCACGTTCATTGAGTAAGAATTTACGTAGTAATTAAAAGCTTATATGCATACAATTTTACAAGTCATCGAGGAGGAGAGAACTGGTAAATTGAAAATAGCTTATAATGAAAAGCATCCTTTGTAAATTGCAGAATAAATTTGCAAACAGCATTTTAAATATTATTGTGTGAATCTTGCTTTGAACCGTTCTTCAGGACGACACCACAGAGATAAGAAATTGTTTCTAATATATTTCATCTTATCTATAGTGAATCTCAAATTAAGAATAGTTAACCTTGGGTTTGAATCATGTTTAATCATGAATGCAAGCCTTTGTACTCCTATATCGAGTGTTACTCGACATTAGCTTTTATCTGGGGAGCTCCTCTGTCCAGTCTCCCTCGATATTTTTTCCTGTCCAAGGCAGTAGAGAAGAAATTGTTTCTAACATATTTACCCTTATCTATGGCGAATCACAGATTATGTATACATAAACTTGACATATATATATATAATGTACTGTTATGTGTGTGTTTCTGTTTGCATAACATATATATATATATATATATATATATATATATATATATATATATATATATATATATATATATATATATATATATATATATATATATATACACAGTGGACTCCGCTGAATGTGATCAGTTTGGGCCACCGTAATTTTGATAATAAACGGTATG
>CM063508.1:184831257-184866257 GCA_032207245.1 Pardosa pseudoannulata | reverse complement strand
CTCGCACTTTATTTTTTGTAACTTTGATATTTGTAGCCTGGACCATTTAAAATGAATGCACCAAAAAGATTAAAAATAACTTTTTTTTTAGAAACGAGAAGTTATTTTAGAAACGGGAAATTTATTATTTTACTTTTATACTATTCATAATGTAACGTATACTCACATTATTTATAATGTAACTGGAGATAATCATTCGACCAACGTTCGGCAGACCCTTACTGAATTCCATGATATTTACCTTGACAGTCAAGTTTGTTGCATTATTTATTATCTTCATCTTTTTTTGCTTTATCTGCCTTACACCCAGGGTGGGCCTTAACCTGCCGCACAATGTTTCATCAGACAGCTCTGTGCTTGACTTTAATTTTTCAGTTGGAGATCTTTAAAACTTTTAGGTCTATCGAGACATCCTCCATCCAACTTTTCTTCATTCTCATTCGGTTGTCAGGTGATTTCTCAAACTGCCCAAACCACAAGGATCTCTGTGCCTCGAGGAATTATGGTTTTTTTGTTTGATAAAAACCTCTAGTACATCATTGGTTCTTATTCTCCAACTATTATTACTATTTCTTGTACTGACATTTATTGAAAAACAAATCATTCTCAATTAAACTAAAAATTTACATAACTATTATCCGTCCCATGGTAACTTATGGATAGATGACTTGGACTCTAGCACAAAGAAATGTATATAAACTATTTTTTGAGAGAAAGGTTTCATATCATATTATATAATATCACACCTTATTGTTTTTGATATCCCAGTTTATAAATCATATAAATTTAGTAAAGTATCAGCCGGGAAAAAGGAATTTCTTGTTTCTTTAACAATAATATTTTCCTTAATGGTTCTTTTAAGTGTATTTTTTATATCTTGAAACTATCTCTTGTTTTGGCAAAGTCAAACAACTTCCGTTAGTTTTAACTACAACGAGTTTAATTATTTTGTCCCAATTTGTTTGGACCTCGGAACAAGCAAGTTATTTCGTGTTCTTGCTCTGGAAACTTTATATGGGAAAAATATATCATTAGATGACTGCTCCTCCTTTGTTGGTACCTAAGTGCCGTGTTTTTCAATCCGTTTTGCCCTTGGCCTTGCTCCAGCTGGACGCGGTTTCGGCTCTCCTGAAAAACTGACACCAGCTGCTCTTTTTATTCTCTCAAAAAAAGGAAGATCTTTTGTCTCCGGGAAAAACCTTTCAATTTTTTTGCCAGACACATAGTCTAACGGAAGTTAAACGCTACAGAAGAGGCGCTGGCTTTTTGAAAAGAGAAAAAAAAATTTCTTTGGAATAGGCGATACTCGACATGTTTAAGGTAGATTAATTTGATGTATTCCTCTTCAGAAGTGATAATATGCGGAGAAAATGCAAGCGTTAAAAATATATTTTTTTAAACGCGTAAAGTCTTAAATAGGGGTACGAACAAATTACCGTTGCTGGGAAAACTTGTAATTTATCTTGAAAGAGCGATATACTATTTTTTGTTTTTTTTTTTGGTTTAAGGTTATAATTTGTGAGCCAAAATGTAATCCAACGCGGTAAAAAATTAGAATGCTTAAATAAAAATTCCATTTAACATGCATTATATTAATCTTTTAATGAATACATTTCAAATTATGAAATTAAAAAGTGGAGTTTGTCAGATTACTATGTTTTATATTTCTTTTACAGCACTGAGAGTTAATTTAAATTAATCTTACGATTTAAATACACGCATACATACATACTGAGTGCATGCGTGTACTACATATTCATAACTAATGTCCTCTAAGTAAAGTAAGTTTTAAAGCCTCTAAATCATAAGGCTTTTCAAAAATCTAAAATTTTAGCTTATGCAGATGATATTGACATCATTGGCAGAACCCGGAAATCAGTAAGCGAAGCTTTTATCGCATTCGAACCAGCAGCTAAACATGTTGGACTAACAATAAACATAGAAAAAACAAAGTTTATGGCAGTAACACATGACAGACCTGATGTACAACCAACGACAATGGGAGATGACAGCTTTGAAAATGTTGAACAGTTCCAATATCTAGGCTCAATTATAATAAAAAATGTTATATTAAAATGTAAATTAGGAACAGATTAAATATGACAAATAAATGTTATTACGGTCTGAGAAAACACTTTAAATCAAAACACTTAGGCATAAAAACCAAAATTGATCTTTATAAAACTTTAGTTAAGGCAATAATTATGTAGGAAAACGAGTGTTGGACTATGAACAAATCTGAGGAAAATTAACTATTAATATTTGAATAAAAAATACTGAGTAAATATTTGAAGCTGTTAAAGAAAATAATGTATGGAGAATCCGTTATAATCATGAACTATATTCTAAATTCGGACAACCCAATATTGTGAAAACTATAAAGATCTATCCATTAAGGTGGTTGGGACACATTCATAGATGCAATGACTTAAACCCAACAAAAAAAGTTACATTTCAAAAAGTTGAAGGAAAAAGGAAAAAAATTAGACCAAACACCAGGCGGATTGATATGGTTGAGAAAAAGCTTCATGAAATTGGAGTCAACCAGTGAAGAACTGTGGCGGTGGATGGTTCCAGATGGAAGAAACTTTTAGAGGAAGCCTTGGCCTATAGAAGGCTGTAGTGCTACAGAAGAAGAAGAAATCACAAGGCAAACAATTAAACATGTTTAAGTAATATAGCACATAAAAAAGAACAAGTAAAATATAAAAAGTAATTTTTTAAAAAAATCACTTTTATTTAACAAGAGATAAAAAAATACACTAAAAAGTAAAAATTTCGTTAGAGTTTTTAGGTATGTCGCTCGTAAATAGATGGCAGTACTAGTTTAAAATCTCTACAATTCCCAGTAGGCTAAACAGCTTTTTGAATTCACCATTTTACTTATTTTCCTCCAATCCAATTTTTTTTTATGTTTGAAGATTGTATTGTCACCAGACATGGACTAATGTGCAAAATTTTAGATGTCTAGGTAGTCAGCTAGGTAGTTAAAAATTGATTTCAAAATATCAATTCACACACGAGTGAAGTTTGGTAAAAGCGATGTAAAAGGCATGTGGTACACACACGTGTCCATAGTCAATACTTTGCAGCACTTTTCTGGCTTGATCTACCGGACAATTCACTGATTCACGGTCACACATCATCAGAATTAAAGATTACTGCTCCAGTTGTATTCGTTCCAAAGGTTTAGATCCCCGTTGCATTCAGTAAGATTAAAAGTTTCTTCGAACGAAAAAGTTCTGTAGCAGCCTGACTGGATTTAGGACCGAAAAGCTTTTGCTCATTGTTCGTTTAGAAAAATGTAGTATTATTTTATAGACCTTAAAAGAGATTGTAATGATGGACAGCTACAACTTTCATTTTTATTTATGTGTTTCAAACGGCTGAATAGACTTGTTTCAATTCTGAAGCTGGTAGAAAATGACTCTTCAGTTCATTTATTTTAAGGAGTTTCAAGATTCTTAAACTTTCAAAATTTCCAAATTAAAAAATATTTTTTTTAAAAAATTGCGCTTAGTTTAAAAGATATGATTAAAAATGTAAAATTCAGTCTAGTGATTTCTATGCTGTGTGACAGTGGACTTTGCACTTGTTTACTCTTTACTTTACGTAAATATTTCTCAGAATGCAAATTGTTAATATTGCACACATGATTTCTCAAAACCTGTTTCATATATTGGCGCAAAATTTCCAGCATTTCAATACAATAATTATTTGTAATTGAAGTAACATTACTGCTGTCAGAGTCGCATCTTTTGTTTTAGAGACATAAGTACGTGTCAAAATGGCACCCCAAAAGGGGTAAACATATTTTAAAAATATAAAATAGGCTTAAACATATGGTTATTTAGTTAGATTCTATTTTAGAACTATGTTCTTCATGAAAAACTTGAAATTTAACATTATTGTGCAGAATAATTTTTGCAAACATGCGAGCAAGAGAGAACAGTTTTAAAAAACAAAAAAATCAACTTATAAATTTATATTTTTTAAAAATATTTATTATTTTTATAGACATTTAAAATTAGTGTATTAAAGATATATATATATATATATATATATATATATATATATATATATATAACGGATCTATACAAAAAAAATTCAGGAATTTTAGTGTGAAATAAAAAACTTTATAGAAAATCGAAAAGTAGTAATTACACCAAGAGGTCCTTATGTTTAACAGACCTGATACCCGTTAATTATACATCATATATACTTCATAAATTAAAAACCTACAAACAGAGAAAATTTTTATCTTTTCAGTCGTCATCCAGTCTCAAAATAATTTTCTATATTCGCAAACTAGAAAATTCTCTCGCTTGAAGTCAAAAGAGGGAAATGAATTGATTCGGCAAAGTCTCTTTCGCAATCACAATGTAGGGTCGTCGAGACAGCTTTCCCGATGAAACCTTGCAGGAGGGTCGTAGGGTATTATACCAGGCCTGTTGAGAAAACACAAAGGAAAAATAGACCAGATACAAATGAGCGAAGAACCCGTTTGCTGAATTTTATTAACATAGGTCAGGATGAACAAGACTTATTTGCTGCAATTAGCCCAACATAGCATTTCGATTTCACAAAAAAAAAAAGTAAGAAGCAAATCTCTGCAACTGATTATTATTCGTTGCTCTCTCCGTCTTTGCCCACTCTCTCTCTAAAAGGGCCCACAAATCTGCAGAAAAGTCCGTTGAACAGTGTTTCCAAGGCCGAAGAGGACTGCTTCGCGTTATCAATACTTCCTGTACAGTTGGGACGAAGGTGAGGGTCACTGACACCACTTTTGTCCTTCGGCCAGTCTCTCTCGCTGTCGTTGTCATGTAGTGTAACTCTTTACTACACAAGGCTAAATACTACCCGAGCAAAATTTAGAACAATCTTAGAAGCAATCGGATGGAACCGTGCACGCAATCCTATAGCAGACGGCGGTATACCAATAGGGCTTCTTGGCTATGCACCATCAAGATGTACAAACAAAAGCAGGGTAACAGTAAAAGAAATTGAATTACCCCATGGCAGAAATGTGCGGTAATTTGAGCTTATTGAAGCCACGAGGACACTTATACTACGGTAAACGTTGTGGTAATCAAATTACATTAATCAAGTTCCTAGAACATGAACGATCTGGTGATGGAAAATCACTGATCAAGTTCATCGAACACGATTCATTGAATATAAAGTCAAGGGTGGGGATCTGAGAACAAAAGAAAGGAGAAAGATGCGGTTTTACTTTTTCATCTGGCAATTTTTTAGCCTCCTCTGAAAGGTTTTTTTTTTTTTTTCAGGGAGGGGAGGTATCTTTAAGATTTAGAGAACCTTCGAGGTTACTAGACGAATTTGAGAAAACTGATGCCTGTATTAAATTTCAGAGAATCACAAAGTTATAAATTGCTTGAAAATATTGAATATATTTCTCTAAATATCCAGCAATCCTTCCTTATTTCTGACTTCAAAACTTTACTTTTGGGAAAAGTTAGGAAATAAACAGATTTTATTTTCTGATGTATTGTTTGACCAATATCTTTGGACAGCACCATTAAATCCAAGTTATTTAAAAGCATGCATTTGAAATCAATTAACAATAGGAATTTTCATATTTAAATACAAGTATCTTCCAGATTAGCATTTAGACCTCAAAGGGTAAGCAGCTATTTGACAATGAGTAACTTTACAGTCTTTGTCAAGCGAAATATCCTTGATGGATTGAAAATTTAAAGTAGCACTCCAGAAACAGTACCGTACATTTTATGATTGTTATCTAGAACATTCCTTATCAGATTGAGACACCTGTAGGGTGAAAAATATCACAGTTGTTTAAAGATGTGTCGAGATATCTGAAAAGGAATCCATTGTATCGTGAAAAATCTATGGGGTATAAAATATAGCTTAGAACCTTGAAGATGCCTAGTTGTTAATCAGCCCGGTGAAGACATTAAGAAAGCTTTCGATTCTTTCGAATTTTTTCTCTTGTGAAACCTTTTCGTAAATCGAGGGCATACAAAAGGAATAAATTCTAAAATCATCTCGTGTCTTTCGGGAATCAGAAAATTATATTAATATGAAATTTCATATTTGATATTTTTTAACCGTTTGAATGCTGAAGAGGTTTCTTATATATATGCTAATAGTGCGGAATGAAATGCGTAGTAGTTGTTTTTGGAGAACAATAGAAATGGTTATAATGAACACTAATTATTGTGTAACAAGTCATTTTACCAACAAAAATATTCTTTATTCTCACTTATGACAAGAATTTTTTACTGCACCAATTCCACGAATTCCTTTTTTGCATAAAACGCAAATTAAGTAGGATCGTCTCATTCCATTACCATTTTTTTACTGCATACATCCCATGGTTTCACCCAGGCAGTGTTTCTAAAGAAAACTTTGTACTTAGTTGTAGTCTTCCTGTCGCATTTTTGCTTGCAAACCATTCCTCGTCTAGAGCATCCATAATCATCAGTATAACACTTGTCGAGAAAGCGAAAACACTTTCTAATTTCTATACAACAATGAAAAAAAATTTTTTTGCTACAAATAAATAAATAAAACACGCTCATTTTGTCTCTTGTACCCCAATCCACTGCTCTACTGCATTTCTACTTACCACTGTATTTTATTTAAGTTCTTATATTATTAAAAATACTAATTGAGTAAAATGAATACAAACTGCGATGGATATGAATTCTACTGCTCTCAATAGATGAGGAAATTATACTAACCAATAGCAACGTCTCCGCATTTTCGGCACATAACTCCGCACTCAAGCGTTTAATATTTGAAAAGAGCTGTACATAATTAACGTAAAGAGTAAAATCCTCCGTATTAAATAAGTATTTATGATCAGATTATCTTGTTACTGCGTCTTAACTCGCTGTTCATTTCTGTCTTACTTACTGAGGATCCAGTGACTATAAATTCGAAATAACCCCTTTCGAGTGATGGACGAAAAGGTAGGGTGCTACTCCTCAGTACCGGAGTTCTCAGGCTTAAATACCATTGCTACCAAGCATGTTTGTAGCCTTTCGGAATCCTCTTTAAACAGTAGGTCCCGGTCTCATTAAGTGTAGGAAAAAAGTATGCAGTTTTGCTCCCAACCAACCCCTACTACTTACATCTCCACATATTCACCTTAGTTATATTGAAAAGCTTGATGTGGAGTGCTATGATCTACTTTTGTGCCACACTATAGGTAAATAGACTAGACCTACTGCTTAAAGTCTAATTCAAACAGCTATGAGCATCCATACCAGCAGTGTGATTCGAATCCACGAAATTTTGAGACCGAAGAGACGTACTCTATCATTCGGCCACCATCTACCAATTATCTAGGGAAAAATAAAATGATTATTGTTTGCAATTATTTTTCAATTATTGAATTTAAATTTATAAAATATCCATCTTCTAAAAATGTTCCTAGGTTCAGAAAAAGTGAGAATACACTGGGAATTTCGATCTAGTAGTCTCATGATACGGTAGGCCTGAAGTATTGATGAAACCCAGTGGCGTTAGGATAGCTTTTCGCACACCCACGACACAGGTCCGAGGTTCGATCCTCGGGCTGGGCAAGGTTGATTCATCCTCTCATCCTTCAGCGGGTAAACAAACTGAGAACCAAGCCTGCTTTGAACCTAAACACTGGGGGTTCCGCATAAGATTTACCACCTAACCGGAACATATGCTTCGCACCCCAGGGCCTTTGGTCACGTAAACGAAGATAGACCCTGGCGGCCTAGGGGCTGTTGCGCCGAGGAGTTTAGTTTAGAGAAGTATTGATAACTTAAAAGGAATGTTTCTATTTTTGCAATAAGAAATATGTGAATAACATGTTTGTATTGTAATAATAGAAAGCATTTGATTTCATTTAGAATTTAAAATCCCTTTTCCTGAAGACCTCTTTTACAAAATTGTGTAAATTGACTGTAGAGCAGTGTTTCTCAACCTTTTAGTATTCACGGCCCAATTTTCAATCATAATTTTCATCGCGCCCCCCTCCCCACCGCGTACAATAAAATGTATACAATAATAATGTATTTTGAGCATTATGGCGCTAAACCTGCACTACAACCTTAATTTTAAACTTTGAAAATTACCAAGAATACGGAAATTTATTGACATTTTGCAACACTGATACTCAGCATTGAAAAAACAATAATCCTATGCCTTTTTATTGCTCTTGCGTCCCGCCATGTCGGGCATTCTCACGGTTTCGCGAGAAGTTTCGATTTGTCTGGAATTTGTCTGGTCAGCTTAAAAGTTAAGTTAGGAGCGTGCGCAGATGTGAACAAATGTTTTCTCATAGGGAGAAGGAGAAAGTTCTATGACGCCAATTTCAATTCCAGACAATCTCATTCGAGTCGATCCTTCTTATCGCTATTGAATCTATTCTTAATGTGTATGTTATATATATTTTCGTGTAATTGCAATTCACGGTATTAAATATTCAAGGCAGCAGACTTATGCAGAATCATGGATAAATTTTTAAGCGGGCGTAAGCGAGCATTAGACGATAGACAAGCATCAACAAGTACACAGACGAGCGTGGTTCCGAAAATAAAATCAAGAAAATATTCTCAAGAATACTTAAATTTTGGGTTCACTAGTACTGAAGTAAATGAAGAAGAAAGGCCCCTGTGTATCATTTGCTCAAAAATGTTGGCGGCAGACAGCATGAAACCTAATAAACTTAAACGACATTTGGAAACGCTTCATAGTGAGTACGTAAAAAAAACCCAGAGAATTCTTCGAATTAAAATTAAAATCATATGAAAAGCAAAAATCATTGTTTACAAAAACTTTGTCTGTGAATGAAAAAGCTTTAATTGCCTCTTACAAACTTTCATATAAAATAGCCAGATGTAAAAAGCCTCACACCATTGGTGAAGAGCTTATTTTGCCAGCCGCAATTGAGATTGTAGAAATTATGTTTGGAGATAATTTTGCAAAACAATTGCAGTCTATACCTGTTTCAAATGATAGTGTTACCCGTCGAATTGCTGATATAGCTGAAGATGTAGAGTGTCAGCTTTTGTCGAAGTTGCGTGACAAATTGTTTTCAATACAACTCGATGAGGCAACAGATAGTAATAAAGATGCTCATTTCATTGCCTATGTTAGATTTTGTGATGATTTGTCAGTAGTAGAAGAATTACTTTTCTGCAAACCGATAGAACTCAAAGCAACAGCACTCGCATTATTTGCTATCTTAAATGATTTTATGAACGAGGCAAACATAGAATGGAAAAATTGCGTCGGAATATGCACCGATGGTGCTCGTTCTATGTCCGGAAGATTCCAAAGTATTCAAGCACTTCTGAAACAAAAATCGCCACAGTGCGTCTGGACACATTGCATGATCCACAGAGAAGCTTTGGCTTCCAAAGAAATGAGTCCTGGTTTGAATATTGTGTTAACTACGGTTGTAACCGTAGTAAATTATATAAAAATGAGACCCCTGAAATCAAGAATCTTTTCCGCACTTTGTAAAGACATGGGTGCAGTACATTCAGCGTTACTATTTTATTGCGAGGCAAGATGGTTATCACGAGGGAAATTTTTGCAACGTGTTTATGAATTAAAAGAAGAAATCGCCGTTTTCCTAGAAGAGGAAAACAGACCGGAAGCTGAGAATTTTCGCGATAGTTTATTTGTGATGAAATTGAGCTACATGGTCGACATATTCGAGAAATTAAATAACTTGAATCTTCATCTGCAAGGAGCAAATACACATATATTGGATACGAGTGATAAAGTTAATGCTTTTTGTAGGAAATTGGAATTGTGGAGCAGAAATTTAAAGCAAGAAAACTTAACAATGTTTGCAAATTTGAATGATTGTATTAAAACTTACAAGGCTGAAGAACAACATGTAAAAGTTGTTTTTGCAACCATTGAAAATCATTTAGCAATGCTAGCAAAGAATTTTAAAAAGTACTTTCTTGCTGACGACAAACTGATATCAAGTTACAAGTGGGTGAGGGATCCATTTCAAAATACTCCCGAAGGACTCTCAATTGAAGAGGAAGAAACCTTCATAGACTTCACGGCAAGCGGCGAAACCAAAAGACAATTTAGTAATAAATCACTCTTTGAATTTTGGGCAGGAGTGGATGATGAGTTTTCTGCACTAAAAACAAGGGCATTTCGCATTCTACTACCATTTTCAACATCTTACCTTTGTGAAACTGGATTTTCTGCGGTGGCTTCTTTGAAGACAAAATATAGATCTCAGCTAAATATAGAAAAAGAACTGAGTGTCTATTTCTAATATTAAACCCTCCTTCGAAAAACTTTCCTCTGAAAGACAGGCCCAAGGAAGTCACTAATAATTATTAAATTTGTTTTTAATTTAGTAAGTTGTTTTAATTTAATAAGTTAATTATTAAATATGTCGAAATGTATTTTGTTTTGTATGTGTGTGTGTGTTCTTTCCTTTCAGTCACTTAATCAATTTTTTTAAATAACATTTTCTCTTGGATATGCTCGCTCCCCCCCATTAGTGTGCTCGCGCCCCCTTAGGGGGGCGCGCCCCACAGGTTGAGAATCACTGGTGTAGAGTAACTTTTGATGCGTGTAGGAAGAAATCATTTTACAAGCATGCAGTAAACGGTAATATAAATATATGTAATATCCTCTTCCGAGATTTATCTGCCAATATAATTGTTTTTTCTTCCTCATCTTCGTCGGCCCTGCTCGAGGCACAATGTCGGCAAAGAACTCTCCTATTTCTTCCCAGACTTTGGTTTGTGTGCCGAAGCCGATTGCGCTAATCTTTAATCTCGCTTTTACCTTTGACCGTTGCGACGGATAAGCGACAGCCAGGGACTCTCGAGGTGTGTGTGTGTGTGTGTCAGTTGAGAAGAGATCGCGTTGTGAAATCATGGCAACCGCGATGTCGTTTGCGGCTTTCTTACTATTATTATTGTTGTGCTTCGGAGGGGTCCAGCCCCTCCCCAAGTCGGATTTATTTCCCTTCGGCAGAGAAACCTACCTGCCGTCCAACGATGACGTCAGTTCTCCGGAAGTGCACCTGACCATACCCATCGTCTTCTACGGCACGGAATACAGGTCCATTTACGTAAGTTCAAATTATGTCATTTATGTCATTATGGAATAGTTGAAAAACGTTTTTCTAATACAGAGCACTTGCTTTATTACTAGTACTTTATCATACAATCCCCTGATTTGTACTGCCAGTTTTATTATGAGAGGACCATATAGGTTAGGTAACATTGTTCCTTTTAAAAGGAGCAAATACATCCCCTTAAAAGTTGAACCCAAGCCTGAGCTTGAACACAATATGCTAACCACTGTAGAATCTAGGCAGTAATTTCAAAAATGTTCTAGATATTTGTTAACCATTTTGCTGTGAGTGGGCTCTAGCACATATAAATTACCTTGATATGTTGAAGTTATGGTTGTTTTCGCAACTGACTTCTGATTCCAAGGAGATTATTTTCTAATAAGACGGGATACCCCTCCTTGGAAAGTCCAAGTTCGTCGATACCTAATCAATAAACCTTTAAATCATTGTATTGGGTGCATTGGAGAGGATAACCTCGCTTTATACTCTTGGCTTCCCCCAAAGTCTCCTGATTTACACCTTGAGATATTTATTTCTTTTGGGATACACTAATAACCCTGTTTATGTTGCCTTACTACCAAAAGCATTAGAGTATGGGAGACGAATCAATGCTGCAGTTACGACCATTGATAGCGTGACGTTACGAAGTGTGTGGAATAAGTACTACTATCGCCTGGACGTGTCCTGTGACAAGACTAGCATAGATCCTTAATAGAGTGTTCCGAAACCACTGAGTTTACGATTATTTTAATATATTACAATGTGGGGGAGCACCATCTTGCCGCAAAATGAAATTAGGAATAGATTCCTCCAGCTGGGGGAGCAACCATCAGAGAACATGTCTTGGTAAATGTCCCCATTAATCGATTTTTCAGCAAAGAAAAATGAATGAAAAGCACAACTGTTTTATAAAGCGCAGAAAACGTTCACCTTGGGAGAATCACATTGATATTCTAATGTTACATGGACATTTTCCGTGCCCCAAAATCGCAAATAATGGCGATTAACTTTGCCACATAAGTGGAACGTGGCTTCATCGGTAAACACCAGTGTGTACTCGAAACCATTCACGTCTAGCTTTTCTTGAAATTTCACACAGAAATTCTTACGCAACGGTTTGTCAGTAGGTTTTAAAGCCTGGACCATCTGATATCTGTACGACTTGAATTGGAGACGCTTCCGTAAAACACGCCACACCGTTGTGTTAGGGACAGCCAGTTCTGCCCCTGCACTTCGCGTTGATTTTGAGGGACTCCGTTAAAACGAATCACGAATTCTTTCAACCACTTCGGGTTTTGTTTCTTTTCGTCCTGGGATTTTGTTCTTGCATAAGCAGCCGGTATCCTGGAACTGCTTCACCCACCTGCTTATGTTATGCCGATGCGGTGGTTCTTTACGAAATTTCGTGCGAAAATGTCTTTGCACAACAGTTACCGAGGAGGTTTTGACATATTCGAAAACGCAGTACGCTTTCTCCTGCATGGACGACATTTTGTTTAACAGCACCTCTAGCGGCGAGTTCGTCATTCGATAATTTTTCCCTGTTGCCAAATAAAACTTGTATAATTGTAGTTGCAGAATAAATTTGTTTCGGCTGAATAAATCCATTACGGCAGTCACACTGCGCTATTCTTTTTGTCCCATTCAATATGAAACACCCTGTACTTTTAAGAATGTATAGTACTTAGCATATTAATCAATCTTTTATAATAACCCTGTATTTTTGTAGTAAGTCGGGAACTGTAGGTTATTGCTTTTATCCAGTGCCTAAGATTGTTCCAGTTTCAAAACCAATGCAGCACTGTTTATTATTACCAGAACTGGTACTTATTCTGTTAGAATTCACTGCCTAGTCATCTGTTCATATGTAATTTAAACAATTCATTCACCGTGAATTGTTAAGATGTTGCCCTCGAGCTTTAGTTTGGCTTGGTGCGTTACGGTTTACTGTTTTGCAACACGAGGGCTAATGATACCGAGCCCTACTGCATAAAACTGATTTCGAATGGCTACGATCATCCATGCAGACCGAACGATGGCTGAATAGTTAGGGTGCTGGCCTATCGGAACGAGTTTGTGGGTTCGAATCCCACAATGGCATGGATGTTCGCAGCCGTTCGGAATCGGCTTTAAGCAGTAGGTCCTGGTCTCATTAGCCCTGTTGCAAAAACTAGACTGTAGCGCTCCAAACCAAACGATCATTCATGCCCGTAGCGGGATTCGAACCCGCGAACTCGTTCCGAAGAGCAACTCCTTACCATTCGGCCATTGTTCGGCGTTGCCCTCGAGTAATACTCAAATGTAACTTTTCTACTAGAGTTTTTTTAATTTTATTAAAATTAAAATATATTGCTTTTTTAAAATCTCTTAAATGTTTATTGAGTTAATAAAAGAAAAATTAATTTATGACGTGTACGTATTTTTTATATATATTTTTAGTGTGGTATATTTAAGCTAATGAGCATTTAAAAATTAAAAGTAGAACATTTCTAATCTGTTAAACCCTGCTACACATTTCAGTTCTAGCGTATTCCAGTGTCTACAGATTTTGAATATATCTTTAACAACAAGTGTTATTTGCTTTAAAAATCTCTTTAGCTAAAATGAAACTAAACTGTCTTTGATATGACTTTTGAAAGGTGAATTTCAGGTTATATCTTAGTTATATCAAGCAGATACAAATATTACTCATAAGGAAGCATTTGTTACGAAATAAGCTGATAAAACCAAGAATAGGGTAAATAACTAGATACTGTAACTTCTTCTTCCGTTAAAATGACTCTATGAGTCACTGAATTACCTTTGCTAAAAGATAGCTGAAACGGATTTCAAAAAACCTTTTAAAAGATTAATATCATTTGTATTTTTAGTCTCTTTGTCTTTTATCTCCAATACGTTACTCCATAAGTTTGTACTGTTTCATATTTGTATTTCTTATGTTTCTTAAACGTAGAGAGCTATCCTGTTTTTATCAGTTTTTTTATATATCTCCTGTTGTGTCTATTGTGTTATATCAACCTTTTAAAAATTTGTTAGTTCAAATAAGGAAAGGATATATTGTAAGTGATATATTGTAAAAATAATGTTACGTTGGGCTAGGGTTTTAAAACTCATTAAAACACACATAGACAAATATGTCTCGATTAAATAATTTCAGACAATTGAATGCCTAAAGAATACAACTGGAATCAACTTATCATTGCTCTCGAGTCGGCGTCGTTCCTAAAAAACAATATAGCCTTGATTATCCTCTTTCTCGTGTCGCTCAAAAAATGTCTATCCCGCAAGCAGCAGATACCAGCAGCGTTCACCCTCTTCTCTCCTCTTGTAACAACCTTGTCCTCCCCCTTGTTAAAAATCGGACTGCCCCGAGGAGAAAAAAACAGGGGTCCATTGCAAGAACGGAGGGATCAGAAAGTCACCAAACCAACGGGCGCTTCTATTGGTTGGGAGAAGTCCGAAGATTCTTCTACTTCAAACCGGTCCTGTACTGTATGTCTTTGACGATGGCTGACGAGAAGGGGTAAAAAAAAGCTGAACCGAATGTAGCTTATTGTTACATACATATGCTTTGAAGAAATGATGTATTGCAGTTCAATTTTATTTTTCGACTCTAACCTGTATATGCCGAAAGACATCTACTAGAATTCTCGTAAATTTCCCCTGAACTTTAACTCAAATATACATTTGAGGTAGTCTTAAAATGCACCCCACCCTTTGATGGATTTTACTCAAAAAATATCTCATCTGGATTAGTCGACGAAATTAGGTTTTATTATCTTGACGAATAAAACCCCCACAATTTAGTCAATTTGTTATTTTTCTACTCATTCATGCATACCGCCAAGTAATCCCTGTCATTATTAAAACCTCTGCTGTCCATCTTATGACGTAATAGGATAAGATAAATTAAAGTTGGCAACTAACATGCGGTCAGTAAAGATAGAAAAAATTATTGAGCTTGTACCAGATAATTCTCAGCCAAAAAACAAACCATTTTTTTCCCTGCATCATAAGGTTCTTTACAATTCTGGAAAATTAAAAATTTTACTGATCCAGTCATATGGCAGTCTATATGCTAGTTATACATATTCTGCTTATATCGTAATCAAATTGGATTGTACTATAACTATTTGTTTTGAAATATCTCACTTTGGTTTTAAAATCTCAAATTGAAATAGTAAGTTTTCGATCATGTATTGTAAGCTTAAGCAGTATAGGCAGGAATACATAAAATGATCTTTACTGAAATGATCTAAAACGTGGTCAAACTGGTAAGCTGTCCTTCTGTGCCAGATTTTTCATTTTGTTTCTAATTGAAAACATAAATATTTGTAGTCGATTAGAATCATCTTTAAGTCGCAAGTTCTGCATTAATAAGTCCTCCGTTAACACTAGATTTACAGACCGAGCCAATTGGACTCCTTAAAAATTTGATTCTCTCTCTCTATATATATATATATATATATATATATATATATAACCTTAATATCACTTTTCAAAAACATATGTTGGTTTTTAGTTAAGTAATACAATATACGTAAACTTTCATTCCTCTTCCCCGCAGAACCCATCATTTTGTATTATCAAATGGGTATATCTATTTTCAGGTATGGGAGCCCATTGGACTCATAGAATGCATAGGAAAATGAATAAATACAGTAATAAATATAGTATAAAGTAAATATAAAGTATATATAGTATAGTATAAAGTAAATACAAAGTATATAAAGTATAGTATAAAGTAAATATAGAGTAGAAGTCGAGAAAACTTCCGTTCCAACGACAGAAATGCATGCTACTGAAGCACGAAAGAAGGGTCCAGTTCAACCATCGTGCCAAAGAAACAGATGTAGAAACCATTATGCTCAATGGAATAGAAATGTTGGCGGAAAATAGTTTTCAAAAAAAGATTTTATATGTAGAAAATGTTTTCCATGAATTTTTTGATGATAAACATCTCATTTAAGTTAATTTGGAACTATTTTCTTGGCAGAAAACTTCCATTTTCTTAAGAGTCAAATTGGCCACTTCAGTATAGGATCAACATCCGTGAATCTAGTGTTAAAGAATACGTAAGCATAGCTTCCCAAATAAACGAAAACTTTAGCATGAAGAATGCAATTAAACCAGATGTGGATGGATTTTCCCCATATTAATGAAAACAATTCTCACAATAATGATCCTCAAAAGAATATATTTTGTTTCTTTTTTATTTTCCTTATTCTATATTCAAATTCTTCCCAGTTGTAAAAATAACTTGTTTTCGTAAGAATATCTATCACGAATGTTCTAAAGGAATGACTCTGAAAATAACGAAAAATTAGTCTGAAAATCATTCTTAAAGTATTTTACTAAAAATGCACTTAAAAAAATTTGGCTACAAGGCAGTAAAATACTTTGCCATCGTACTGAAATGGTAAAAGTTAAACTGAGTAGAATTTTAGAAAAAAGTATAAGCAATTAGTCCTTTAGTATCAAACTTTTCAAAATATCGAAAGCCTATTAACCTTTTACTTCTCTGTACATAATATATACACACCAGCATATAGCCTGTAATATGACAGAATCATTAAATTTTTTAATCTTGCATAATTGAAAGTACACTATAAGTCAGATAAAAATGGCTTTTTGTTTGGCCGAGAATCAAATAGTACACGCTCAATAATTTGTTTATCATCATACTCCTCCAAAGTTTCCCGGTACTGGGAATGCAGTTTAGAAAGATAGTTCAAAGTTTTCTTAGCTACGTCGAAATGATCGTTAACTTCTTTCCAATTTTTTTTTTTGCCTCAGTAATTAATGGAAGTAAAGGAATGAAACTATCAGTTCTACTACACCCTGGAGGTAGATAGAAATTTGTTGTTAATATCTATCATAAAATTTTCACTGCAACAAAAAATAATCGATGATTAAATTTAAAATTATTACATATGTACCTAATCTAATATTTAAACCAAATATAAAAACATTGTTTAAGTTATATCTAAATTGAATGATAAAACATATGAAAATAATGCAGACGATATTTTAATAATTTAAAATAAGAATTTATTACATGACATGGTTAAAGGAATGACGTCATAATGCTAGAAAAAATGTTATTTTTTGCCTATTTATTATGTAATAAATAGATAAATTTAATCACCTGCTCTTAACCGGGAAAATAGGGCTTGAAATAATGGCAATAAACGCTCGAAAAGGGAGGAAGATGTGGATTTTGAACGTTGCTAACCCTAACTCATGAAGAATCCAATATGGATGCATCTATCCATTCCAAGTCCAACCGCTTCATAAATTCGAGGACAGACGGACAGATAACTTTGGCTATTATTATAAAGGGGATTTAATGCCTTGTACGCTTTTGTATCACGTGTGAAATATAAAAGGTATAAAACATATAATAGTTTGAATGTAAAAAATAATTAATTGTATATCACAAATGATATAAAAGCATACAAGACATTAGATGTGTATAACATATGTACAGATCCAGCAAACGGTTAACTGATCGACCCCCATTCTTGAAGTTCAATGTCGATGTAAGATATGTGTGTTCTTGTGTTTACTATTATATTATTATTTTGATTAGATCTGTACTCTGGTTTAATTTAAGAACTCTTAAACATTTAACTGATATCTTTTTAATGCTAGAACCGAAGGAGGGGTTATTTTGACCCAAAAAACTATTTTGTATCCAGTTTTCTCAAAAAGTTACGAAATGGAAATACAGTGAACTCCGCTTAATGTGATCGCAGTTAATGTTATCAATCGCTTATTGTTATCGAAATCACTGGGTCCCGATTTTCTCTATTCATTTGTATGTTAAAATGATCACTTTATGGGATCGTTACATAGGTTCATGTTATCAGTTTTTGAACCCCATTTTAAATGGCAAAGGAATATTCACAACGTATTCAGAAGGAACCCTTTCTTTACTTTCTCTGCTCCGAGTATTCTCCCTCTTCCGCCTAGGGAAATGGGAAATGAACAAAAGAGTGGGGGTATTACAAGTCTCCGGAATTTTGCTAGTTTACATGCAGCTTGTCAATATGGAAGCCAGAAAGCGAAATGATTTAACATTAAGAAAATTTAATCTCGTTATGACAGGTTACCAAAAATGAGAGAGCGCAACATTTCTCAGCCTCTGTTGTGCAAAATTTTGAAAACTGGTGATGATCTTACTAGAAGAAATAAACGAAATGAAAATACGGAGACACATCCCAGTAGCTTCCACGTTAACAGAATCTGAAATCTGTCGGATTGTCGTAGGAAAATAGACGAACGATGGAACTGATGAGTCACATGAAAAATCAATTGATATAAAGCACCTCCTACAAGTGCTGAAATGAAAAAGCATTGAAAGTGTCGAAACGTAGAGTGCAACACCGCTCCGATGACTTTAAAAAATCATTATGATTACGAACAATTTATCAATAAGCTTCTTAGAAAAAATTGTAGACAGTCAACAATGGATCAATTTTTTAATTATGTATACAATTCTTATGTGTTAAAGGATAATATACGGTACATAAATATAAGGTTTGAATTAAAGGGGGGAGCTAAATTTATCTAATTTTGAATATCGTTTATTGTTATCAATCGGTTATTGATATTAAAACCGCGGTGTTCAAAACGGATCCCATTAATCGGAGTCCACTCTCTATTTCTTGACTTTTCCTAATTTTATATCCATAAAAGTCTATGCAAGTATGTAGAAGAATCTGTGACTATTCGAAAAAGGTTTCATAAGCTTCCGAACGAAGAGACAAAACTGTCGATATTTGTTTTAAAAGACAAATACTGATATCTAGATAATGTACAAAATATACATAAAAAAGTTGCGTAAACGGCACCCGAACTGTGTAAGAAACCTATGCTGGTAAGAAACTCAAGCATTCCGTTAAAGTTGTCGTTATAATTTTCTAACTCTATATACTTTTCGATATTGTTATATCTTATTATTATTTTTTCAATTACAGTGGGCTTTGTGAATATTACAGTGGGATGTCCCAAACGGATCACATTGTGATCCGATGTCCCATTTGGGACATTGTGATTTTGATAACAATAAATAACCGATTGATAACAATAAACGATATTCAAAATTAAATTTACCCCCCCCCCTTTTAATTCACTTTACAAAATTTCAAAATAAAAGGAAAAAACTCACCTTATATTACTGTATATTATACTTTAAGATAAAAGAATTAGTTACGTAATAAAAATAATTGTTCTACTGTTGACTGTCTACAATTCTGTCTAAGAAGCTCATAAATCGTTCTTCATCATAATGTATTTTAATGTCATCGGAGCGGTGTTGTACTCCACGTTTCAAAGCTTTCAATGAAGCTGGGAAATGTTTAACTGTTCTAACTCCTATTTGGTAACCTGTCATAACGATTTAAAATTTCGATCTTTTGTTTTAATGTTAAATCATTTCGCTTTCTGGCTCCCATATCGACCATCTGCATATAAGCGAGCAAGGCATAAAATGGGAATGCGCTCCTTCTCATTTCCGAATAAAATTTGATGCCTTCTTCCCCAGCAGGGTATGCGTATTTCTGAAAAATTCCAGGAACTTGTAAATTCCCACTCCTTTGTTTTTCTCCTTTTCCCTAGGTGGAAGAGGGAGAATTCTTGGAAATTAAAACAAGAATGAAGGGAAAGAAAATAATGGGTTCCTTCTGAATACATTGTGGATATTCCTTTGCCAGTTTAAATGAGGTTGAAGAACGGATTCCATTAACCGATGTAACGATCTCATAAAGCCATCATTTTAACAGACAAATGAATGGAGAAAATCGGTATCAAGTGATTTCGATAACAATAAGCGATTGATAACATTAACCGCGATCACATTAAGCGGAGTCCACTGTATTATAATAATTGAATGTCTAAAAATGATTAAATGTCATTGCATATAAATCCAGAGTAACTTTTTGAATAAGAACACGCATTCCTATTAATAGAGGTCAGTTTGACACTGACCGCGGGTTTAGGTAGACCCAAATTTTCGCGGTTCTACTGTTGAGGGAAAGTTTGTATGAAATCAATAAACTAAGAAATTCATTAGTATTTTTAATATTTTATAGATTATAACTATTGTGTTCACCCTATTTATTTGATAGGGGGGAAATCCCGAAGATTTATTTTACTCAAGTTGGCTATAAAGATGTGATATTAGTAATGAAATGCAATGTATCTTACTAGTTGGACGAAGGCTGAACAAAGACAGTCCTGCCTTTCCAGCCGCAAGTCCATGGGCTCAAATCATGCTACCGTAGCCCCGTTTACTTGGGTTAAAAAGCGGCACAAATGGTGGGTCAATCCACGAATCGAATTCCTCTTTCGAGACTTCTATTTTTGTACAATCTGTTTTCGACATTTGAACATTGAATTTGCAACTGTGTGTGTAATAAATAAAATTGTATTGATGTAGTAAAAATAATAGATACACAGTTTGTTAAGCAAGTTTTGTTTTCTGTTATTCCACTTGTTGTAATGATCCGGTAAGTTTAGAATTAACTGAAGTCCAGTTGTTGCTAATCAAAACCCCTCGTGTGGACTCTGTCTGGTTCGGGGATGAGTTTGGTTACAATCTCCTTGGTTCAGGCGGCTGTGAACCTTGGATGGTTTGGCCGAGATTATGAGAATAAGGGCCGGTCTCACCAAAGTCGTTTAACTCTAACCGCGATTAATCTCTGTGTAAACGGGGACCTATTGGTTCCTACCATAGGTTGGCGCCATGCGTCCTACCATTTCTACAATCTCCTTGGTTCAGGTGGCTGTGAACCTTGGAAAGTGTGGCCGAGATTGTGAGAATAAGGGCCGGTCTCACCAAAGTCGTTTAACGCTAACCGCGAATGATCTCTGTTTAAACGGAGAATCGCATCCTACCCTTGGTTGACGCCATAGGTTAATCGCGGTTAGCCATTAAGCGACTTTGGTGAGACCGGCTATTAGTCTATTGTAACATGGTTAAAATGTTTCATGGAGAAGAAATGCGGTAAGAGTGCTGTGAAATGGAGCAGGTGCCTCGCTTTCCGGATTTCTGCGTAGTTGAGGCGTCGCCTCCTACCACTTATCCGGAAGCGATATCATCGTCTACAATCTCGACAGCAGTTATCTGTTTATTGAATTTTCGTAAGGCCATTCATTCTTACCAAGAGAGTTGTTTGTTTTTCACACAATTCGGAAAGCGATCCGATGCTTTGGAGATCTTTCGCAATTCCTACACGTGAAGGATCTGGGACAGGTTTTTTTTCTTTCGCTGTTACTAGATTTTTTTGTCAAATTACACCTTTTTCTCTCTCTAGTTTATCTCAAAATTTTAAGCACATCTTATCCTACAGGGGGGGTGACACTTTAAAGGGTTTGCGTTTTAGATGAGAATTATGCAAGAAGAAAATCAAATGTTTTTCTTTTCCATAACTATGCAAAATATTCTATGCCATTCTGATGAAAGAAACAGAGTTTGAATCCCGTCGATTTCATGGATTTTCGTAGCCGTTCGATATCGGCTTTAACATTAGATTGCTTAAGGAAGTCATTTTGACTGCTTTTCAATTTCAATTAGAAAAACAATTGTGTATATAATGACACAGCTTCTTAGAATTTTGTGACTTTTTGTACAACATATAAATGCGTTTATTAATCATTGTAGTTTCCTCCCCCTCTTTCATTTCCAGTATATATATATGTGTTATACCTGTATTGCCCAAAAGCAGTCATTTTGACTACTTGGGAAATTTCCAATAAACCCAACAAATTTGGCATCCAATTGTGGCTTGCATCAGATGTTAGTATCAAGTACGTTTTGAATGGTTTTCCTTACTTGGGGAGAGACAAACAACGGCCATCGTCAATGCTTCTCAGTGAACACGTTCTGAAACGGGTCAAGCCATACACAAACTGGGGAAGGAATATCACGACCGATAACTTTTTCACTAGCATGTGACTTGTGACGAAATTATTGGCTAAAAAACAACACTAGTCGGAACTATTAGAGGAAATAAAAGAGAAGTAGCAAAAAAAAAACGAAAGATAACATGCCACTCTCTTATACAAATCGGAAAATTCTGTCCTTCCAATATACAAAAGCAAGCCAATTAAAAGAGTAGCTGTTCTAAGTTTCAGGCATAAACTTGTGAAAATTAATAGAAGCAACAAAAAGAATGTTACCGGACTGTATTGAATTTTATAACAAAACACAAAATTTAAAGTTGATATGACGCATCAGATGGCCAGAAAATATACCATAAAATCTAGTTATCGTAGATGGCCCCCTCCAAATATTTTTCAATATTTTAGACTTGTCCGCTATAATGCTTGGATCCTTTACAAAGAAGAGACTGGAATACAAATACAACGAAAACAGTTCTTGTTTCAATTAGGAGAACAGCATTTCACCGATCACAGGGCTGCAAGACAGAACAAATCGTCAGAAAATGAAAACCCACAAACATCAAACACAACATATTCTAACAAACGAAAAATGTGTCAAGTATGACTTTGCCACAATAACAAAACAAGCAGTATATGTAAAAAAAATGTGAAAAGTGTGTTTGCGGAAGATGTACACATAAAAAGATTTCCACCTTCATTTGCTTAAAATGTACAAATAATGCGTAAATTATTTTATTCTCTAAATGAAGTAATTTTTTTTGTTGTTAATACTTACTAATAACTTGTTGCATTATTGTAAATAATAAGAAATATTTAAAATTAATTTTAAACAATTTTCTTTAGATATTAGTTATTCTTTTACAATGCAGTCATTTTGACTGCTTTGGGACAAATAGGTATATACTAAGTTTCAGTCTTTCTAGTGTTAAATAGTAAGTTCATTTGTCCTCTTTTGTCCTGGTGTAGCGAAATAATAGACCGTAGCGCCCCAAGCCAAAGAAAACCTAATATTCAGTGTTTGCTATATGAACGGGGGAAAGATAAAAGTAAAACACTAATTTAGATGAAAAAATAAAACTATATACAAAGTCTTTTTTTCTATTATCACAAGAAAACTTTTGTACCCTTAGATTTACCTTTATTTCTGAAGCGAATAGAAACTTCATGTATAGTTATTTACCTTTTATAATTATACGAATGTCACTCTGAAATTTTTGAGATACAACTACGTTTTTAAAGTTATACTTACAAAATTTTAAGTGTGTTCAAAGTAGTCTCCTACAGCATCAATGCACTTTAGTAGACGAATTTTCCACAGATTAAATGTCTTAGGCCATTCAATCTTATATCCAAATCAATCTCTTCTGAATGAATGAAAACGACGTCCACTGAAGTTCTTTTTTAGATTAAATAATAACCAAAAGTCACACATAGCTAAATCAGGTGAATACGGAGGCTGGAGATTCATCCCCCAATGCCAATTTCAACCGTTGAAATCATTCTTCCCGATTTAATCCTACTTTAAAATCGTAGAAAATCATAGCGCGAAAATGTTCTTGCGTCAACTCCATTTTCTCTTCTGTTTAAAATTTATTCTACGCTAAACAAGTTGAAGTAAGTCAGTGAAAAATTGTCTGCGGAGTTAAAATACTTTGTATTTTAAAATGAAACCGTTATTTTTATTTTGTAAATTCTAGTCTGCGCGTATCTCAAAAATTTCAGAGTAACCCTCGTATAAGTTGTTTAATAAGCTATAACACTTATTTGACTATCTAGAAAGTACTGATCGCAATAATTTCTTTGCAATAAAAGGAATTTTGTATTAACAAAAGTATTTCGATGGATGACACATTCAAGCTTATATGCCCTATGGGCGCTTCCTTAAACGATGTCCGATTGGTGAACGTTTACCTCCGGTACCATAATTCATGGGTTCGAATCGCACTGCTTGCACTAATGTTCCTAACCATTCGGAAACGGGTCTAAATGGTAGGTACCGGTACATTAGCCCTCGTGCAGCAAACCAGTACATCATCATGCTCCAAACCAATGCTAAACATAGGTTTCTTTTATTTAGCGCCACCTACCACACGTATTATTCAGCGTGAATAATAATGATTAAGGGTGATCTGTTATTGTATAAATGTAGTTTCATTTATTGAACAATCTTTGTATATAAAAATGTTACAAAGTTTAGATATGTTTAAAGTTATTATACAGATAAATAGTTATGTATATCATATTGAATGCTTTGTGTGTCGTATTTTTGACCAGTTTAAAAATATGACAAAATATTTTGTATAGGCTTTCAGAATTATAAAAATTATGCAATTGTTTAACCCTTTACCTGTTTTTCACATCACGTATGATATACAAATCTAATGTTTTATATCCTTGTATATCACATGTCATGCACAAAGAACTGTGTTTTATTTATTAGTATTGTACTATTAATATCATTGTGTAACACATGTAATATACAATGATAACCCCCTTGACTGTCTTAACACCTTTGAACTGCTAACCCCCATCGAAAGCTTCTATGCCCATTGGAAGATGATACGAGGCCATTGAGAACATATGATTTATTACTATTGGCCAAATTTTAGTAAATAAAGGCATCATTCTCGAGAAAAATAATGCCCTTTCAAAGGAAACATGTCTTTCCCCGTCCAAAGAACAGTGTAACGTATCCCTGTTTTAGGCGACACAATGAAGAATCAGGTGTTTCTTGATTAAATGATTTATTTACACCGCACAGCTATATACACATTTCTATATACACAATAAAATTACCGTTCACAAGTATGTGAAACAATAGACGTAGGTCTGAATAGAGACGTACACATAAGGTCCCTGCCGAATGGTTTAGTAACCGACGGAAGATAACAATTCGGTAGCTTCGCGTAAAAGTTCTAGGTAGTAATTATGTAGACAGTACACTCAATTAGACGAGAGTATTTGGAGTAGCAATTGGTATCTGCTAAGATAAAAACAAAGTCAGAATTCCTAAGAGGAATACACGTTCATCCTGAAGAAGATCGAATTAAAAGAAAACCCAAGGCACAGGGTATCGTTATCAATCTCAGAATTATATCTGCTAAGATGAAGAGACTCTCCGATGGAGAGACTGGTCAAGATGACCTCCGAATTAGCTGACTCTAACTAACTCTCGATAGAAGTGATCCCAAGGTGGGATTATCGCTAAGAAACTCTACAATAGAAAAACTGTTCAAGGCACCTCCGAATTACCTGCCTGCTAGCTAACTAACTTTTTAAAAAATCTCATCTCGCCTTTTTTTAGAGGAGGAGCCTCTAAGAGAGGGGGACTCACCCAAAATGTCATCATTGGTTCATCTGGCGATGACCTCAACCTTCAACCAACTGGATTGGTCTGGACTAGACAATCACCGGCCGCAAACCCGGGAGTCTCCGGAATTTCGCGTCGGTGAAAATCCTGACAGAGGCCGAACCTCTCTCGTCCATCTTATCTATTCTTATTTTGGGTGGTCAGTTTGAAATTTGTCAGACCAAAATAGGTTTCGTCAAACTTCAGTGCCTGTGTCCAGCTTCAGTGCAATACATTAGGGTTTATTTTACACCTGTTCTATTGTACTTATGAGAACTTGCCACTCACTTTCCGAACGCCGGACATTTACCTCGGTATGGATTAATCATGTTCAAGTAGTAAAATTACCTTCTAGAATAGCAAGAGACTTACTTCTATGAAGTAAAATATAAATGCAATAAATATTGTAGCATGCTTTGTATCTTGTATAAGAATAAAATCTATTATTCCCAATATCTTGAAGTCCTTCTTGACCGAAGTTCCTTCTTCAATGCGCAGCTATAGTCGCCCCTCTATTCGGACATACGTCCCCTCTAGAGTCTACTACTAATAGACTTCAGCAACCTATGTATTAGAATACATTTATTTAGAATACATTAACCTTCTTTTTCTTGAAATGTTTACACTGCAATTGTTGCAACAGAGGTATCAAGTTCCCAGTACCAATTAGCAAATCACCCTCTCTTTCTTTTTATAATCACGTAAGGTTGAGGTTGTATTGGGCTTTCTAGCACTTTAAGTTACGTATCGTAAAAATTTTTTTCATCGCAAATTTTTTTAGCACGTATTTTTATACGACATGTTATTGCAAAATGGTAGTCGCAAATAAAATCTTTGGGACCATTTTTTTTTCTTTTTTTTCTTAATGCTCATAAACATTAAGATAGCGAAAAAATACCATCTCTGGCAGCGTTACACACCACTGATTCTCTGCCTTTAAAGTTGTCTTTGGCCTCGTTCTTTGTTCTTGTACAGAAAATAAATTTGTTTGCTCTACAGTTTTTCCAACTAACTCATCATCAATAAAATAATCAACCTGTATCGGCTTAGTGAATGATTAAATTAGGAAATCAATTGTCGATTTTTTAAATTCAGATGGATCTGAAGAGCGGAACATCAATCTTTCTGCCCATTCATACCTTCGCTTTATTTTTCTTCTATTTCAAACTCGGAAACTCGATGAACCAGGAAATCTGAATAAGTATTTATCTCAACTCTTCTTCAAATTCATTATAAACTATAAAATAAAAAAAAAAATTTTTTATTTTGTATAAAAAAACACATTTTCAATAAAATTTTTAAAGTAAAATGACATAAATTCTTTCAAAATGTTTTGCAATTTTTTCATTTTTTTAGAAAACGAAATATTAACCAGAAAATTTCATTCTATGCAATTTGACTTCAAAATTGAAAATCCAATTCTTAGAAAAAAAATGAAAAAACCAAAAAAAATTGACAGGAAGAAAATCGACAAATGCAAAAAATGAACAAAGAATAAAATATTTTAAAAAAGTGGCATAACATAAAAAACTAAAAAAAAACATAGGAAAGAGAAAATAATAGAGGAAAAGCTAAATAATAAAAAGTTAAGTGAAAGCATATTGGAAAAGATAATTAAAGATATAAAGAGGGATATGGAAGCTAAACCATACAACATAGTGAGAGTGGGCTCAGAACTATAGGTAAAAGTGAAAGGTATGCAGAACTGAGGAGGGGTCAAGACTCATAAAGATTAATGGTAAGAGTTTGGAAGACTTGTCCCGATATGAAAGCGACACTTAGTGTGGCTTCACGTATAGGTAACATTGCATATCAGAAAAGCTGTAGCGATCCATTACATGACCACAGCGAAAGCGAAGGTGACCTTTCTAACGTAAGAATTTAGTAGTTGGTGTAGACACGCTTAACCGATTTGTGTACAGGTTTCCGACACAAAGCCGAGCACTTCGGATAAATTAAGAACTTCAGTACGCTTGACGGCGTGTCTACGCCAATGTCTATTGCCTTCAAAAGTTTCAGATAATAATTATAAATCGATTGGGTGGTCCAAGTTGACTGTGCCTCTAATTGATTAGGATGGTTGGTCGGTGAACTTAAAGAACTTCTTCGATATCTGCGCGTCAGCTGATCCAGGCAGGTCGGTTGACCGCAAGATAGAGTCACCCTGGTTCTGGAAGGTTCCGAAAGAATCACGCGAGGGGCAACCGGGACCCATATATAAAGAGATTGGCTAAGCCAAGTAAGAGGAGTTTTTTGTTTTGGTGGAGCTCGAGCAGCATCCACTTGTCTATCCGAATTGCCGGAGCTTTCTTTCTTTCAGAGACCGCCAGCGTCTCTGCTTTCTGCTAAGAAGTCGACTATGACTTAGGGATCTCATTCCCGTTACCTGAAATAATTTTTTTTTACTTCGTGATTTGAAGTAGGTGGTTAAGAGTGACATTTGTTCTCATTTGAGATCATTCTTTGGTTCTCAACGAGCTCCAGCGATATACGCACTCCGAGCGTTTTGAGCCTCAGTTAACTGTTCGGATCATCAGACCGGTAGATTTAGTGTCTGAGTCCCGTACTGGCACTCATTAGAGAACTGTTCCTGTGTTACTAGCTTCACTGTGGTTTTTCTCAGCACGAGATCCCAGAAGAAATTAATGAATTTATGTACATAAATGTATATAATTATTCCCACGAATAAAGCATTTACTCAAGCGTAAAATCGAGTCTCAGCCTGCATCTTTGACGGCCTCGCCTACCCTTACTCAATACGTCACAGAACCATGTGTTTGTGAGTGAAACGAGTATGACCTATTGTCAAACGTCTGAAGCACAACATCCCGTTTCCTATAAATTTTTGAAGGTCACTGAGAAATGAAAGGTTTTATTTCGTGAAAGCTCAGTTCCTACAAATAACTGGTTCAGAAATTTTTAGTGTAATGTGTAATAAAAAATTTGCATCGCCTTTTTATTTTCTGCCAGAGAAACTCAAGCCCCGGAACTTCTAGACAGAGCTACAAGAGACATCAGAAGCCATTTTTCGAATGCTGGATCGTTTCAGCCACGAAGCCTCTTCATAGTAACATGGGACGAAGTGGGATATTATGAAAGAGCTACAGACAAAGTAAGATGATCTTTGTATAAAATATATGGTACTTTAAGTTCGTTGATATGTTCTTATTAGGTACAGGGTGATTATAATTAAAGTTTCATTTTTAGAATGCTTTAAAGAAAAGAACCGTTAGTTAAAATGATTTCAAATTTGAAATGAATATACTGGAAGAAGGTGGAAAGAGTATGGATAGAGAATATTATTCAAAAGGGTATCAGTAGAAAGTGGCATAACAAAAGTGGATTCGGCGTAATATTTTGAATTGATATATGACAGCTATGCCATGCGTTGCACAGAAAACCAACTGTATTGTTCAATGCGCATAGTGTTTAAGTTTTTTGACGATAAAATGACTTCTAAGTCAGTCAACAGTTGTGACACCTTTAGTGGAGAGCCCATCCACTACACAAAGTTGCACTAATATAGATGGAAAAAAATTGGTTTTTGATTAACATTTTTTTTTCTTATGCCATACCATTTAATCCTTCTCCCAGTGTATTCTGTTCAAATTTGAAATCATTCTGACCAGTAATTCTTTTTTTACAGCATTTTGAAAGTGTGATTTTAATTGTAATCACCCTGTATATTCATTTTTTCTAAGATTACGTGTGATATTCGAGATTACGCAGTCTACTTCATTTGCCGTAGTTGTAGCCTAAATTTTTAAGAACGATGCCAAAATGAATATATTTTATTCTAAATGCTTGCTGAAAGATATTTAATGGGGAATTAATAACCGATATTTTTTGTTAGAATAGTTTTCTAACATGTTTAATAGTGGATCTATAACTTGGATTATCTTAAAGTAGGTACAATTTGTCTCGAAACAGAAACTTAATTGCCAAATACTCGACATAAAAATTAAAACAGAACTATCTAAAATGAAATGCTAATATGCTTTAAAGTTGTATTAAATTTCTTTTTAAATTTTCCTGTCAGGTATAGTTCGTAATGATGATTTTTGATTAGATTCTAAAAATAATAGTTTAAGTAAAACTAACGTATCTTTTTTTAATGTATATGTAAAAAATGCGATGGGTGATGAGTTAAAAGTTCTTATTCTTTGTGTTTGAAGTACATGGAAACTGACAATGTAGAATTTTGTTTAGTTATAATACAGTTTGTTTATTTCCTTCCCAATATTCATATTTCATACATTCAATCAGGAAACATAAGTCTTATTTCTAACATAGCCGGGAGGGTTATGTTAGAAATAAGTATGTATTAAATGTATGTTTAGTATTAAAAGTAAAGTTTACAAAATGTTACCATACGAAAGTTATCACGTGTGTATTTCTATGTACCATAGTAAAGTTTTATAGTTTATTTTCAAAAATCTTCTTTCGTTAAAAGTAAGAGCAAAAAAAAAATTGTAATACCCTCTGATCAGAAGTATAACGGTCATTTTTCTCCCTACAGGTTAACACTTTTCAAGTGGTCCTTGCTTCGGATGGACAGGATTCGTATGCCTATTTCTTGTATCCATCTGGAGGCGTTCAGTGGATTCAGGGTAGAGGAAAAAACCCAAATTTACCTGACGCTAGGGCACAAGCGGGATTCATGTCTGGCGATGGCAGATTGTACACTCTCAGGGGATCCGGAACAGAACAAGCGAGGAACTTTGACAGGTATTCTTAATCGATTCTAATTCAAATGATTTTTCTCACTCTTACTCTGCTATTTTTACTAGACTCAAAGCAATGTCAAATAACTCCCTCTTCTTCTGAAATCCTTTTTAATGTTCTGCCTGATGTAGTATCTTTCATTTCTTCTCTTCGTCACAGGTATTCTTAATTAATTCTAATTCAAAAGCTCTTTCTTGCTATTACTCTGCTCTTTTTACTGAAGTTTAAAAAATATCAAGAACTAACTCCCTCTTCTTCTGAAATCCTTTTTAATGTTCTGCCTGATGTAGTATCTTTCATTTCTTCTCTTCGTCACAGTTAATACAAATTAAGCTGTCATTTCTGCTGTCATAAACACAGTCATTCTTTTTTTTCTAGTTGAGTAACTTTCATGTTCTCCATTTCAGTTAACGAATGTTAACTATTGTACTATTTGTTTGGGAAAAATAGAACTCTTCTTTTATTACTACAAGACTAGATTCCATTTGTATTTCGGACTTTCCGCATTGGATAACCTATTTGTTTACTGTCTTTAGGATGTCAAATGCAAGGAAAGCTGGAGTGTGGATGTTCCACATTGGACGTCTTTTGAACGAGGAGAGCAATGTTCTACCAGCCGATTTAGAGTCTTCTGGAGGACCGGAGGACCGCCACGATGAACAATCTGGGGCTACATGTTCGGATACGTTATTGCCTTGTCCTCCCCATTCCACGTGCGTCGATCATCCAGACAGAAAAGGATTTTGTTGCATATGCAAAGATGGATATTTTGGGAACGGACGCAACTGTGTGGAGAAAAGTTAGTACAAAAATACCATTACTGTAAATAATATTGTGCCATTACTGAAAACGCTATGACAGTAAACAATACCAAGCCATTACTGAAGTTATCATTACTGTAAACAGACCATATCACTTGCACTTAATCGATTAATTCCTGACGTCCCAATTTAGGAACAGTTAAAGTAAAGCTTTTACGATGTTTCTTTCTAAACGAGTTACCCCTTACACAGAATAGATGGTATTCTTTTACACAATCCCTGAATATTTCGAACATTTACTGTAGTCAGCATCCCTGCCTCAGTTGCAGTTTTTCCTGAGCGGTTTTAGCAAATTATTTTATGTTCTGTCACTCAATTAAAACGTAAGAGGTATGACACAGTACGTATTCTTCTACTACGCATGAAGAAAAAATACTCCTGTAATTTCATTTAACAAAATATTATTGTGTGTGTGTGTGTGTGAGGTTTAAAAATTAGGGTTAAGAATTAAGCGAGTTATAATGAAAAATAGTTAGAACTAATTAACGATAACGTATTAGGAGAACGACACACACTCCAGTGGATTTATACAGAGTAAAGAAGCCGACGCGGAAGTAGACGTAGGAATTTTGTTTAGTTTGCAACGCCACAAAAGACGGTTCTAAGCGGGGAACTCAGGCTGATAACATCCTCCACTCTTGTTGCTCCAAATTAAGAACAAAGGATATATAAACGACATAGCCATGGACAAAATAATTAAAAGAAAGTTTTTATATATGAAATCAAATGGGTCTTGCATGTGTGCACATTCCGCAGACAGAGCTGTGGCTACTCGAGGCAGCTAAGACTGCCTTTGTTAAAAGTTAGGCTCCAATGTGCGACGCCATTAAAGATGATTGATGAGTAGTGTGCTCTGAGATTTGAATAAAGCTATGAAAATGTACTCAGGACTCTAGTGTCATTTAGTGGGAGCCTGTCATATATATATATATATATATATATATATATATATATATATATATATATATATAAACACAGAGAGAGAGAGAGAGATTACCTCAGATAGGCAACAAAGAAACAGTCCTCCATTGGAACCAAACAGCTTTTCTGTTCTCTTATGAATAATTTGTACCTATCTTCCATTTAAGCTTTTCTTCAGCACGAAGAAACGTCTGTCCAAGGAAGCATTAAGATGATGAGCAGAGCGATGGCCGAAATGTTGAGTCTCTTCGGTACCGGAGTTCGCTTGTTTCAATTCCGCTGCTGGCATGAATGTTCGTAGCCATTCAAAATCGGCTTTAAGCCCGGACTTATTAGCCATCTTGAGTAAAACAATAGACCGTACTGCTCCAAACCAAATCAAGGAACAAATCGCTCCATTTCTCTCATTCGTCAACCGGACCGTTCATCAGTTAGACAATTTCTTTGCCCAATCGGCTGCATGTGTGGGATCATAATCATTCTGATCTTTTCTGACCAGTCAGTCGTATGCTTTAGAAACACCGAACCCTGATAGAATGTTTTCCGTAACAATAACCATAGTTACGTAAACATGGTTACCATTACTGTCCATTGAATCAGTGACACTTAATAATCCGTAAGGCATTGGAGTACGTTAACGGGAAAGTAATAACTTTTACGTCCGCCCATTTGTTGAGTGATCGGTGGCCTATTGCCTTCACTGTCTAAGTCCGTATGTGTCCAGGGGCCTGTTTCTCGGCTCACCAGCTATTATTTATAAATTTTGTAATTTAGTTAGGCATTTTATGATTTTTCGAACCTCGCACATAAATTGACATTTTTGGCAACCACGTCGACTGGTGAGGACAAATAACTTAATCTATTATAGTATTTACTGTACTGTGCTCACATGTGACATCAAATAAGTTTCATACTACATAAAGATCATTCTTTGATCATTGAAATGGCATCCGATCATTGGCATAGATTGCAATATTCAAAGTTGTTTGGACTCCATGTTGTTTTACTCTGTGATGACCATAATAACTTATATTTAAGATATTCAGGAATACATATTCGGCAAAATGGATTCTCGCATTCATGGGTCCAATTCGTTTAAGTCGGTGAATTATTACTTCAAATATTAATGTCACAGTTGGCACGCTGTTAACGCATTGCGTGCGAGTCCATTCGGCAGCGGAATTGTACCGGGAGCGGGAGTTTTACGAGTGAATTTAGTTATTCAGTTCAATCTCAATACATCGAATATTATTTCATTTTTAACCCACTTTTCGTATTTTATATTGAAATATATAAACAAATATATAAATAGAAATAACAACCATAAGATATTTTTAAACAAAAAATATATTTTTAGTGGATAAATTTATAATAGTATCGTAAATATGAAAAATCAAATTGAAATAGTAGTATATAGTTTTAATTTTTTTACCGTTCTGTGGTTCCGCATCGACTGACGTAAAAACTAGTTTTAATTTGTCTCAATTTTTCCAGAATCTATGTAGTAGACAAGAACATTCGGCTTCGTTTTCCTGTCTATACCGTTATTTTTGTACCAACAAACAAACCATGTTGTGACACTAACCCGTACTAGTACTCTCTAACCCGCTCTCAAGTATCAATAGTCAGAAAAGGTACAAATACATGACCCGCATACAATGTGTTAAAGTGTTTACATTCAATTTAATGAGTTACATTAGTCCCGGTAGGTTAGTCGGCAAAGGCAGCGATCTCGTAACTGAAAAGTTGCTGGTTCGGGACTCGAGCCGACCTAAGGTCTTTGTGTTCTTTAAGGGTGACTGGGGCATGCAAAGTAGGTTCGTGGTCACAATATCCTCCAAATTGTCAAACGTTAATTTTGGGAGTGACAGGCTCAGACTTGCCAACTTTTGAATATTGAAAATAGTAGCACTTTACAATCTTTGAAATCAAAAATAGTAGCACACTAATTTAGGTTAGAAGTAGGTTGAATAGGGAGTTTTTACACGATAAATCGTGGGCAATCACACGCGTGCCATAACACAATGCACATACTAAATGATTGTGTGTATGTTTACTGCTCAAACAAAACAATCAATTCTACTGAAATATCTAAAATTCCGTACAAAATATTTAGTAGACAATATTTCATTTTCAAAATATCGTATACATTTATATAAAATCATGAACTGACAACCCCCCATAAAAATTTGAAGTATTTTGTTTAGATTTATTTTAGATTTATGTTATTTCACACCTTAATATTTTTATAATAAGAAATAATAATTTTTAAAAACTTTCAGAAATATACTGAGAGAAGAACGCAGAAATATACTATTACATTATAACCAATATAATCAGACAAAAAATCTAATTTTTAATCCAGAAAATTTCTACCTTCTAGAGAGTATGGTATCACACCGTAGTTCCACAAAATTAATAGAAAAAGTTTTTTACGGATTTCCTTATATCACTTGCTGGTCAAAATGGGTGTTTTCGTTGAAATATGAACACATATATCCTTCGTAGTTACAATACTTCCTTTACTTTGTACAGTGCAGTTAAAAATCTACAAATACTACTATGACTGATAAAATAGTCACTAAACAAGACTCCTGTTTGTAGCATTTTTCTTCTTTGCACTACAGCCAGAGCTGTACGAACGAGATTTTTTCCCTCCTAGTTTATCGGATGCTGCGTGTTTCCAGTTAGTAAACATAAACGTTATTAAGTCTCCCTCAACATTGTCAAGGAGAGATCTTTCCGCTTCTAGTGCTTCTAGAGTTGTTGGCAGCTAAATGGGATTGATCTTCCCTGATCTAAACATGTATCCACGGTACATTATATGGCTTGATTTTATTAACTTTAACAATCTATAGTAGTTTGTATGGGTTATACATTTCCTGATTGTAAAGATGTTATTCTTCTTGAACATCAGCGAAAATCTCAGGTAGTATTTTTCTTTCAAGAAATCAATTCAAGATTACCTCCTGAGAATAGCGTTCTTATCAAATTACGTGTGCCACACCAACAAATCTTTCTTTTTTTCCTCAGACACCCCTCAAAGAATGAACGGGAAGGTGAGTGGAATGATCAATGATGTCCAGCTGACAGACGCCGACTTGCACGCTTATATCGTGACCGAAGATGGCAGGACGTACACTGCGGTCAGTCGTGTGCCCCCGTCCGTCGGATCGGACCTGCAAGTCTT
>CM063508.1:184768757-184826257 GCA_032207245.1 Pardosa pseudoannulata | reverse complement strand
ACTGTTGGGTTTTATGTATTAATTTTCTCTTGTTACCAATTAATGGAAGAACTAATACCTTGTTTTAACTCATTAATTTTATAAAACACTCACATACCTATGTATATTGTGTGAGTGAGTGTGTACGAGTATAACTAAATAATTATAAAAAGTATAAACCATTAGCTTTGGATTAAATTTATGAATTTCTTAGTCAGAGTTAAGTTTACCTATTTATTAATGACCTCAATAGGTGGTATATAAGTGGTATAAAATTTTAAAATAATTATTAGCAGGAGATTTACCTGTTAGTTATTTAGTTCATAGATGGCGTTACTAGAGGAAAAATTTGAGAAGTTGTTGAAGACTATGTATACAGCTCCTCCCCATAAAACAGATGATTTTGTGGTTTTTCACGCTGTTTTTAAACTTAATTGCTGTTTATAGCAAGTTTGAATATGAAACCTATAAAGTCATAGCCACCGATTAATCAACTATTTTGTTTTCGCCAACATGGGTAAATTGGATCGTGCTGGGTAATTTTGAAACTGAAAAAATCTAAGCAACATATGGTGTACTACGCGAGAAATACTTCCATGTCATCTCTCCAAAGGATGGTGGAGATTCGTTAATAAAAGTGAAGATCAGTTTTGGCCATATTGCGCAACATTCTTATTGTATATTGTTAAACGACCCTTTTAAAGGTCATTTCTTCTTATGTTTTAATCAGGTTTAATTGAAATGAAAACTTGATAAATTTTAAATTAAATAAATTAACTACATTTATTCTTATTTAATTCAGTTATTAGTATTTCTATATAGTTTTATAGCGCCATCTATGAACGAACTAAATAACTAAAAACTATTAGGTAGATCACGTTGTACATTAATACCTAAACATCTTGCTTTTACTACTGATGATTATCGTTCTTTGTTATATTTTCTGTTATATAGTCTGTGTTTGAAATAATTTTGAGTCACCAATTAGTCAAATTAATTCTGTCTTGATTGATCAGGCGGCGCCTTTAACCGCACCGTGGAGGTGGACTTTCCACAATCTGGACATCATGTGCTCATCGAAGAAACGTTCCTTGGCCCAGATGTCTTCAACTACATGAGGGTGCAGGTGAAAGTTCGGGGCAGCGTGCCCTCCGTGCCCCTGGGGTCAAAGATCGAAATACCGGACTACGATGAAGAGTATACCAGAATAGCACCAGGTAAGGGTACAAAAACAGTTTAATCATTTGTATCACGGCGTTGCAGATACGAGACAGACACAAAAAGACTTCAAAAGACTGTTTTGATGGTGGTTGCTGTCTTGTACCAGAATAGCACCAAATAAGAGTGCGAAACAGTTTAACCCTTCGTATCACCACATTGATTGATTTGAATAAAGGCTCTAAAAATGCTCAAACAGCTTCCAAAGACTATATTACTGATGGATGTTATCGTGTAGCAGAGTAGCGCCAGGTAAGGGCACAAAATAGTTTAGCCATTTGTATCCCTGAAGTGCAGATTCGGGAGTACACAAAAACGCTTTAAAAAGCTATTTTGTATATGGTTGCTATCTTATACCAGAATATCCCCAAGTAAGGGCACTAAACATTTTAACCCTCAGAATCCCCACAGTGAAAGTCGACGGGGAGTACGCAAAAATGCTTCGAAATACAATTTTGCCAGTGGTTGCTGTCTTGCACCAGAATAACACCAAAGAAGAGTATGAAACAGTTTAACTCTTCGTATCATTCATTGATTGATTGATTGATTTGGAGAGTACCTAAAAAACTGCTTCAAAAGACTATTTTATCGATGGCTGCTATCATGTGCAATAGCACCAGGTAAGGGTAAGGGAACAAAACAGTTTAACCCTTTGTACCATCGCGTTGCAGATCTGGAACGTACACAAAAATGCTTCAAGAAGCTGTTTTGCCGATGTTTCCTATCTTGTACCAGAATAGCACTAACAAGGGTACGAAACAGTTTAAGCCTTTGTATAATGGAATTATAGATTTGAAGCGAACACTAAAATGCTTCAAAAGAATATTTTGCTGCTATTTCCTATCTTTCACAGCGATTAACACAATTTGTTTGTAGAAACCGTTCCAAAAACCTTTATTAAATAAAATTTTTAATTCAAAGGTTCATTTATCGTTTGACCGGATCCACACAATTGCTATTAACACTAGAATTACAGACGGAGCCAATTTGATTCATTAAAATTTGGATCACTATATGCATACAAAACTTAAATATCACATTTCAAAAACATACGCTGGTTTTTATTTAAGTAATAAAATATGTGTAAACTTTCATTCCTCTTCCTCGCAGACTCCTTCATTTCGTATTATCCGATGAGGTATACCTATTTTCACGGTTGTGAGCCCATTGGACTCATGGAATGTATATGAAAATAAATATAGTAATAAATATAGTATAAAGCAAATATAAAGTATATAAAGTATAGTATAAAGTAAATATAGAGAAGAAGTCGAGAACACTTCCATTCCAACGACAGAAATGCATGCTACTGACGCACGGAAGAATTGTCGAGTTCAACCATCGGGCCAAAGAAACAGATGTAGAAACCATTGTGCTAGATGTAATAGAAATGTTTGCGGGAAATGTGTTTCAAAAACAGATTCCCTATGTAAAAAAAGTTTTCCATGAATTTTTTGGATAATAAATATTTCATTTAAATTAATTTGGAACTTTTTTCTTTACAAAAAACTTCCATTTTCCTGTATGAGTCAAATGGGCTCACTTCAGTAAAAATAGGTATAGGATCAGTATCCGTAAATCGAGTGTTAAAAATAAACTTTGGATTTAAGTTTAAAAATATATCAGAGACACCAGACATGCTTAAGGATATCCAACGATATCCACATTGTCATGATTTGTGCCCAATACACCTTTTCAATTCAATCCAACTGGCTTATATTAATCTGCACTTTTAAAACACAGGAAATCATATATCTATTAGTTCCCATATACTCTCTTTTTCAGGTCAGATTCGATCCCAGTCCTCCCGTTTCTACCGACTGGAAGGCAACAGCTTGGAGGTACCTTTCAAGATCGACCAGGCCATCTCTTACACGGAGTGCGAAGTGCCCATGTCCAGCACCAGACTCAAAGTGGCCCGCAATTTCATCGTGTACGACGCCCAAGAACAGATCGTTAGATACGCCATGACGAACAAGATATCGCCCCTCAGCGGTAAGGGTCCCTCTGTCACCTTGCAAAGTGGGGCAATAGATGTTATTTCCCGAAATATTTAGCAGGGTGACATAGTAATTGAACTGGTATTTGGTAAAAAAGATGAAATTCCTAAATATAGCGAATTAATTTATCTACTTTTAACCTTTTGCACTTGGTTGGGGGTCTGTTCATAAATGTCACACTGTTTTTTAATATTTTAGACACCTTTCACCGCTCCCTTTTCACAAAGTGTCACACTTCAACTTATCCCCTACACCTTGTTACATTTCCCGCGCAATATTACATCATTCAGAAACAAAGCGCTACGTTATAGATCCTATATTAAATCTCATTTCTTAATTTTAACTAAATGTATTAATAACAGCTATAAATATAACAATAATAATGATTTTTGAGCTCATTTTATATAAAATCAAAGTAAAGGCTTACAACAAAAACATAATATACAACAGCAAAAAATATTAACACATTGTGTGCGGGTCCATTTCGCTGCAGAATGGTACCGGGAGCGGGCATTTTGCGCTTCCATTGAGTTATTCGGTTAAATTTCAATAGATCGAAAATTATTTCATTTTTAACCCACTTTTCGTATTTTATATTGAAATATATAAGCAAATATATAAATAGAAATATATAAATGACAACCGTAAGATTTTTGTAAACGAAAAATACATTTTTTAGTGGATAAATTTATAATAGTATCGTAAATATGAAAAATCAAAGAGAAATAGTAGTATATAGTTTTCATTTTTTCGAATTATGTTATATATAAACATTTTTACATTATCAAAAAATGAAAGACAGAGCATTTGGCTTCGTTTTCCTGTCTATACCGTTATTTTTGTACCCACCAACAAACCATGTTGTTACACTAACCCGTACTAGTACGTGACCCGCTCTCAAGTATCAATCGTGAGAAAAAGAACAAATATGTGTCTCGCATACAATGTGTTAATATAAAAGAATAATAAAACACATTAGTATTTTGAATTTTTAATGGTATTTAGTATATTTTGCTTCAAATCATAACATAAGATACCCTAAAGCAGATTGAATTTTAAGGAACCTGGGGAGGTTTCTAAGTAAAGAATTTAACTTGCACCATATTCTCAAAACCTACTCAGAATGCCTTAAGTTCGGAAAGAATGAAATGAATAGTGAATAGTGGTATTATTTCAATGCTATAACCACTGCGAGACCATAAGTATATTCGTAACTTCACCTAGTACTTTGAATGACCTATAGGATGAACTGAAAGACCTTTTGGTGGGGAGGCAAGTATTAACAAAATGGAATACCCCACCAAACACAAATATGTCAAGGTACTGAGAAATGATGCAAAGTTAAAATAAAAATAAATTTTAATTCAAGCTTGAGATAAAACACAAAAAAGGGGTGACCTCACCAGAAAATATTTACAGGCAAAGGTGTGATAAGCAAACACAGGCAGCGGTTGTTTTATTTAAATATATATACTTGCTACCTAATTGTATTATCTAACCTGTAATATTAAACTCTAGTTACGACTAGATTGAACTCATAATGGGTTCGTGAATGCTAACCTTTTAATTTTAACCCTCTAAGTGGTTCGCACGTACAATTCCGCCAAACCGACGATGTCTTCAAAGCGGTTGTCACGTATAATTTTCGACCTCCAAAAACGTTCCGAAAATGGATGTATTGTACATTTCTGCAAGTGTTTTCCATCATGGAGTTTTGAGGTAGGAGGGTCAGGTCGATTGTTTAGGAACTGCACTACTACTCCCTGAGGCACAAAGACGCTGATAGCTTTTCATGGCTTTGTAAATCTCTATTTCGAAGTATTTCGTTTGCGGTAACAGATGTATCTCTAATTGCACCACTTAATTATCTTGGAGAACATTCGTAAAAATATAAATAAGTCTTTCAAAGAATATTTTTATTTGTACTTTTAGAATCCATTATTTCTTATGGGATGATCTTCGAGAGTCGACGAGCTTTATGTGTATTAAAAATTAACAATCCATAATGTCTATTTATATATCTATTTTTAACCGGAAGTAAAGGGACTATAACGAGGGTGGGTTTCCCGAATTCCAATCTATTCGACAAAGGGTGAAGTGAAAAATCATAGAACGCTTTGGTCACTGACACAATAAAACTTTAGCGTATTTTTTGGAGACTTTTTTTCCTCAGTGTGTTCCACTCGGAGGATTAAATTGTTCTACCTTCATTTTGTCGTTACTTTTTCCTGCCAAAACTCAAGCATCCTTTGTCTATTTTATTCCTTTGCCCCAGTCGTAGTCGAATTGTAATCTTTAGTTGTTTGTGTAATCTCGTATGTAGGTCTGAACTAGAGGGCTAGGCCCAGGAAGTTCTGTGCTCCATTTTTACTGAGTCTGAGGTTGTTTTATTTTCTGCTGGTTGTCATTTTCTGTTTACTGTTAGAAATCTCTGGATTAGAAGGCTCGGCCCAGGCAATCCAGTTGATCTACCATCCCAAGGGAGATGCCACGAATTTTCCAGGTCGACCTCGCCAGAAAATATTCAGAGGCGGAGATGGCGGCGGTCAGTCTGCAAAAGCAGCGGACACAGCGATGAAAGGCAAATGTATTGTAGAGCAAATGATTTGTAGGGCAAAATCAGGAACCGATGCTTTTTAGTCACTGCCTTTTATAATCCGTATGCTAAAAGATAATTAGCACACCGCGTGGAAAGCGCAGTGCTTCGGCGGCTTTGGAAGAATAGCCAATGTTTCGGCTCGTGACGCTGAGCGAGGCGAGAAGGCAGTCTCCACAGTCTTATGCTATGACAGCACTCCGATGCATCTATCTAACTACTCCTGACCTACGAGGAGGCCATCATTGTCCAATTCTGATTTAGCCCAACCTGGTAAGGAGTATATAAACACTATAGAGGTAAGCTCGTGACTACCAGGTAGAACATAGAAACGATCGCTCGGGTACATTGTGTACGTGGGATCCGTAGACACTTATAGGTTCTTGAAGAGATTACAAGGCAGTAATAAATTTTCTAGGAAGTTGATCCCAGTATTAAGGAACATTTATTCAAGTAGTGTATTCTTACATGCATGTAACTTACATTTCTTTAAAAAGGTGAAGTGTCTTTTGTTTTATAACACATTGTTAAGTAGTTCGTATTTTACTGATTTTGTCCTTCTATGTGAGTTTCTTCACTCTTATACCATGATTCTGTTTAACGTACTAAAATTTGACCTGAAAATGATTTGCCCTCGATATTTCAGTGGAAGATCCCTGCAAGGAAGGCCGACACCAGTGCGGACCTCACAGCAACTGCGTGGTCGAAGGGGACTCATTCCGATGTGCTTGTGCGCAAGGATACCAGAGCATCTATGAAGACGACGGGGCTGGAGAAAGAGGGACCACATGTATAGGTAATGACGTTTTTTCTATAACAGCAACCCGATTATAAGCTCTAAAGAGCTTCGGAAATTTCTAACCGAAATTAGTAAAATAAACTCATAGAGGTCTCTTTAAAATAACATCGAATTTCTGTCTGCAAGCCTTATCACACAGCACCTTGTATGTGTTGAAACTGCTGTGATGAGTGACGCGGCAATGGGGTCAGCATAATTCGAAGGATGGGCCCCAAGGGCCCATCTTAAACAAAGGAACATCGCTCCCGGAGGGGACCACAGCTCATTTTTTATTCTACCTCAAATTTTTTATCTCTTAATAGCTTTAACCCCATTTTTTAAAAATTTCTCACGGTCTTAGTTTGTTAGGTCTTTTTTACCCCTGAACTATTGCGAGGTTACAATGGGTATTTTTCGAGCTCTCCAAGTGACGGGGGTTGTGCAGGGTGGCCAAAGTCCAATCGCAATGACTTATGGGTGATGATTCCGAGGCCCAGGATTGCGGCAGTCACCTCACTAAATTTTCTGTCTTCCTCTTTTGGCTCTTCCGTTCCCCGTCTTAAGCTGCAACAAGCAAAATTCTCTTTCTTTCTCTGTCTTTCATTAGTTCCGTGGGGTTCACTCCAACCTTCTCTAATTACATCGCAAGAGGGCCGAACGATGTCCGATTGGTTAGGGTGCTAGCCTTCGGTACAGGAGTTCGTGGATTCCAATCCCACAGTGGTATGGATGTTCGTAGCTGTTCGGAATCAGCTTTAAGCTGTAGGTCCAGGTCTCATTAGCCCTCATGTTGCAAAAAGTAGACCATAGCACTCCAAACTAAACCAAATCTTTGCAAGAGGTCAGCTAAGTATCCAGTAGTCTTTCAATTCCTCCTCTCAGCACCATTCTACTGCGTTCGCTCGTGGATTACGTCTGCAGTCCGACGGGCGCGCTCCGAGTACTTCAAGGGTGACCGGTGGAGCGGGGTGGCCCAATACTCATGATATGTTCACCACCACGGGGAGACTTCTGAAGGGCCTCACGGCCACATGAGCCCGGTTCGGTGCTTGATTGTAAGTGTTAAAAAGCAACAGATTCTGCTGAGGATTCCTTTTTATGTTAAAGAATTGGTGGATTTGTTGCGTGATAGAAAAATATTTTCAACCATGATACTCTGATACCTTTAACTTGTGATAAAGTGAAATAAAACCTAATCCCAAGTTAACCCGAGCAAAAATATCGGTTTAAAGTTTTTCGCTGTAACACAAGAAATCTGCACATTCTTCAATAAAAGGAATCATGACTTAAGACCGTATGATACGTCAACATGCACATGTTGAAAAAGCAGAGATTCAGTTTACGATTCTGTAAGTGTTGTGTCCGCTCAGTCAGTGTTAAGACGAGAACTTGAAATATGAACTATAGGGTATTGTCCCTATACGTTGAAAAATTGGAAAACATCTATGGATGTTTCAGTAAAGGTCTGCTTGACATCCAAACTTTTAGAATGGGCCAGGCGGAGCGTTTGTGAATGCACCGACAAAGAAATGAAATAGAAGCTTTGTGACACCACGTCATCCAGAGGCTAAGGACTCTTCGGTTACCCCAAGAATGAAGGTCAAAAGAGGTGGGAGATTATCTCTCCTAAAACCGAAGTTTCCTGGTGGTGAAAGGATATGCGTAATAGACTCATGTCTGGACTTGGAGACTGAAAAGTCTTTTCTCTTTTATAGAGATCCTCTGTCTGATGGAGACAGAAGCTTTGTCTTTTTGGTATATTGGATTAAGTGGATGATTTCAACTTGATTTTCATCATGTTTCATGTATGAAATCCCATTGTGCTTATATCAAACATCAACGGACTTCTCGTTTTGCGTCATCTATGCTACCATTTTTACCAGAACCGTGTTACGTCATACCGAACTGACTAGGTTTTGATAAAGAAGGAATTTGGAGACCTAGACAGCTCGATCATCCTTACAGATTCCTTTTCTTGTTGAAAAATAAGCGGATTTCTCGTGTGATAGTGAAAATTTTTCAACCGATTAAAGGCCTTATCAGAAATGAACTTGTCAAAAAGTAACGGTTGAAAAATTAAACAATTAGTTTAAATAAAATAAATCGGTTGGAAAAATTCGCTGTAGCACATGAAATTTGCATATTTTTCACTAGCAAAACTAATCATAAAGTAACACGTACATGTTGTCACGTCAGCCTTAAAGGCGCCAATTTGATGTTGCTTCTGATGTTACTTTGGTGTTATTGATTTTCTGTAACACTAAACTAGATACTTAAGGACGTACCTTAATGACACTTTTCTATTTTTCCAGATATGGACGAGTGTGCCATCGGTCGTCACAACTGTCACATTTATGCCGACTGCTTGAATCTTCCTGGATCCTTCACGTGCCGCTGCCAGCCGGGTTATACAGGAGACGGCGTTAACTGTGAACGTAAGACCTATTTGACTTATGAGTATCTTAGCTTTATGAGTGCACCTACTATTACCTGTGTGAGTACATAGTACATTCCTGAGTTACCTTTTGATTTCAACAAAAGATGGTTCTCTCCAGATTTGGAGTATTCTTTAATACAAGTCAATTTCATTTGGTATGTTAGCCATGTGTGGTATAGAACTGTAAACACATCTATCGAAACATAAAGGGTAAACGTCCCTTACTCTGAAGCTTTTATTATTTCTAAATTCTTTTTTTATATATTGTAAAAAATACATTTAGAATTCATGGAATAACTCAACTTTTCACCTCCTGCAACTGTCAAATATAACTAAAATCTAAAACTCAAGAAAATGTTTAAAAACCGCAAGTTATTTAATATCCATTAGTTAATAAGATTTTTTTACATACAATATTTTGCACAAGAAATAATTTCTAATATTACCGGATTGGGCATCATTTTATATAGTAACTAGTGAAATATTTTAATGCTAGTAACATTTTTATCCACGAATGTCTATTTCCCTTTATCTCTATTTTTTTTTCACTGAATTGATAGGTCAGCAGCTACCAAGGGTGTCCAAAGTATCCTAAGCCTAAGGCCGTTATTTCGGCATTTGTTGCAGCCTTTTCCAAGCCTCTATCGAAATCTTTCGCGCAGACGCTGTCGACCAACGTGTCCTCATCATCACTTACGAACCCCACTCAACCCTCACCTATAGAAACTCCACAGGCCTCTACCAATCTCGAATTAATTTTGTTATAAACTCTTCTAATCAACGAGCGCTCACCCGATAGTGTTCTTTTACAAGAAACCCATCTGTCATTACCCCTTTTCCAAAACCTAAAAAGGTTCTCCAGATAACTATAGACCAATTAGTCTTTTAAATACATCAGTAAAATCGCAGAAAATTTTATCCCCACGGAAGTTAATGATCATTTAGATAATCATAATATTAAAATCCCTTCTCAATAGGGTTTCCGCAAAAAACTTTCGGCATCCCATCAAGTTTGTCGAATTGCCGAAATTCATCTAAAAATAAACGACAAACTTTCTACTGCTTCCATTTTTCCTGATGTAGCTCGTGATTTCTACAAAATCTAGATATAAGCCCTCATGCAAAAACTAATTACTTATAATTTCCCCAATCATTTAATTAAACTTCTTTATTCATTTCTTACCGATCGCACCTTTTAAGTCAAAATTCCTAATCCTTTCTCCACCAAAATTTCCCATCTTTAGCGGCTTTCCACAGCACATTCCTTCTTTCCACTACATTATTTAATATTTGCATTAATGACATCCCAGTGCATCCTACTACTGAACTATGCAGATGACACTGCCATTTTTTCTTCCACCAAAAGTTATATATTTGCTGTGACTTTCATCAATAAACACGTAGTCAAAACTACTGAGTGGGTGAACAGATGGAAAAATTAGGATTAACAAATCTAAATGCGAAGCCGCCCTGTTTACAGCCAAGCAGAGAACGTCTTACGTTAATTGCGACACAGTTCAGAGGCAGTTTGAACAACTCTTATACAGTGGACTCCGCTTAATGGGATCGCAGTTAAGGTTATCAATCGCTTATTGTTACCTAAATCAGTGGATTCCGATTTTTTCTATTCATTTGTATGTTAAAATGATCGCTTTATGGGATCGCAACATCGGTTAATGTTATCAGGTTTCGAACTTCATTTTAAATGGCAAAGGAATATTTACAATGTATTCAGAAGGAACTCATTATTTTCCTTCCCTTCGCTGTTGTTTGAATTTCGGAGGATTCTCAATGGGAATGACAAGTTCCTGGAATTTTTCAGAAATACGCACACCCTGCTGGTGGTCAACGGTTGTCAGATAAGCAGAAAGCATCACATTCTAATCGGAAATGAGAAGGAGCGTATTCCCATTTTATGCTTTGCTCGCTTACGTGCAGCTTGTCGATAGGGAAGCCTGAAAGCAAAATGATTTGACGTTAAAACAAAAGATCGAGATTTTAAATCGTTATGACAGGTTGATGATGATTACGAACCATTTATCAATGAGTTTATTAGAAAAAAATAGTAGATAGTCAACAATTGATCCAATTTTTTCAAATTATTTATACAATTCTTATGTTTTAAAGGATAATATACAGCACATAAATATAAGATGTGTTTTTTCATTTTGTTTTGAAATTTAGCATGTGGAAATAAAGGGGGGAGGAGGTAAATTTCTTTAATTTTGCATATCGTTTATTGTTATCAATCGGTTATTGTTACTGAAACCACGGTGTCCCAAACTGATCACATTAAGCGGAGTCCACTTTTGTACGCATTTTTTACTTTTTCTACATATATGTATTTTACAGTTAGAACAAATAACTACAGTTTTCTTTACACTCTTAGAACCTGAGTCATGAACCATTTTTAGCATAGTCACAGATCCTCCAATAATATACTTTCATAGATTTTTATGGGTAAAATTAAGAAAAGTCACGGAATTTGTTTCAACTTCACTGGTAAATTTAAAAACATAAATTGGGCACAAAATAGTTTTTGGGTTAAAAGGAGCCATTCCGTGGTTCTACTGTTAAAATAAGTAATATCTAAAATTTAAAATATTTATTCAATTTCTCTACCAAATATTTAAAAATCTCTTGGAGTTTTTTTTAACCTTTTTAAAAGATAAACTCGGACAACTCTCTTCACAGACTTAGCGCTCCCCTTAGCGCTCAGCACATTTTTGTAGCACTGCCTACCAGAAACTTCTGCACATTTTCGCAGCAGAACGAGTGAAACGGAGTCTTATTTTAAGTGAGAAGAATCGCACGAGCTTGTGAATGTTTTGAATTTTGTTTATTTCATACACATGCACTTTCCTCTTGCAAATGAAAGATAAATTAAAAATTTTGTACTTCACCATGGTGTGATTGATATCTTAGGAAACCACCTCCCGTATGCATTCTGGGTTTACTTGGGCAGTATCATTTCGGAACCACTACTTAAAGTATCAGAATTATAATTGACATTTGTCTTTTACAATACCTTTTAATTCTTAACTACTACTCAACTCTAAATTATCATAATAATTATTTTTCTCCATGCTGCTAACCACAAATAAGGTCAAACAGTGGTAACTGTACAGAGACAGAGAACGTTTTAACTACAGATAACCAAAGCCAAAGCCGACGATTCCGCAGTATCTTCGGCGTAATCATGATAAAAACATTTGGCTCCGCAGCGGAGCCAACGGAGCTGCGGAACAAATGCCGGATGGCCCCGTAGCGGAGCCAACGGAGCGATAAGGGCTAAAATCCTTCATGATTTTATGAAATATAAAATAACTTCTAAAAAAAGTTCCACTTCTTTTCTTGGACAGGCAAGAGGACATGCGAAGACATCATCTGCGATCCAAACGCCGACTGCATTGAGAGAAACCCCCAGAGAGGGCCCGAGTGCCGGTGCAGGCTGGGCTTCGTGGGCAACGGCGCCACTTGTGAACCCGGGGTGGAGGACGATTGCAGCGTCGTCAATTACTGTGATTCGAGGTCGGAATGTGTCTTCAACGACCACCTGCAACGACACGAGTGCCGATGCAGACCCGGCTACACTGGTAATTTTATTTTTGTCTATTGGAGAAGATAAGAATGCTAGAGTTCGTTATTAAACTGTTACCTATTTTTGACGTAATATTAAGCGATGTGATATTTTGTGCACCAAAGTTCTACGATCTTATGTTGCCCGGCTGCATCATATCTTGACTTCTGACGTGAAAACATTTAGTTACGTGTGTTCCTGTTGAGGAAACCTTAAACTGTCTCGGCAAGGATCTTTAACAAGAACCTTGTCGTATTCAATCTTGTTCACAGCTTGAAGTAAATGGAGTTAGTACGCTTCACTCGTAGTAGTCTAGAACAGACTACTTTTTATCTTTAATAGTTACTTATATTATTAAGACTAACCGTATTGCTATCCTGATTCCAAGGCTTACCTTGAGTGTCACATGCACTGTTATAAAGTGAATTAGTTTGAAACCCTAAAGTTTTCTTTTTATATTAGGCATTTTGATTTCGATGGTCGCTTGGTCTTGTTGAACTACAATATACTAAAAAACGCTCCTTTTCTGTTAAAAATTCCGTTGGCTTTTACATCCAATTTACTTTTAACACTTCACGTGCAGGCAAAGTATTTTTATGTTTGTTGCAAACTGTCACTGGAGCACGGGTCACGTAAAAATACGTTTTTAGTAGATTTATGGTGGATACCCGCTCACCACCACAAATCTACTCAATACGGATAATTATATGTATGTGTGACATTATAGGCATGTTATTTGCGTTGCTATGCAACGCTTTGCATTTTTTCTTTCCACAAGTTAGAATTGCCGAGTGGCTTTGTCTTTTGTGGTGTTATTTCGTCTTCCATCGAATTCCTAGCTCCAGAACGTACGAGTCGTGTTTTGGCAATTCGAAGCTTGGTTTTTTATGGTTGAATACAAAATGGATAAAATGAGCCGCCGTGACAAAGAGAGTGATGAAGAAATAGGAGCCGACAGATAATCGGGCTTTCATTTTAAAAATCGTTTATTTTTGTGATTTCGTAATTTTTTTTTTGTTAAATAATCATACAGTCTATATTAAAGTGTAAAATAAAAAAAGTTTCGTTTATAGAAACAAAGTAGTTTTCGATTGACTGCTATTTCTCTGAATCAGTAAACTTTCGCGTGATTCACGAAAAAACGCTCGCTGCACGCGTAAGTGGGCGGTGAAGTAGACCCGCATTCCAAGTGTTAAAAGAGAATGCAACCATCGTCTAACTTTACTGGATTTTCTTATCATACGTTGCATTGACAGATGTCAGGCTACTGTATGTCGTTATCTCTTTGCCTTATTTCTCCAAGCAATGGATATTTTTCTTATCCTCCTATACAAAAGGTTATTGAATTGAACGTTTTTATACATCGTGTGTTTAATAATTACTCTACACCTGAGTTAACTGCAAATTTGTTTTAACACATTGTGTGCGGGTACATTTCGCAGCGGAATTGTACCGGGAGCGGCCGTTTGGCACGTCAATTGAGTTATTCAGTTAAATCTCAATAGATCGAAAATTATTGATTTTTTTTTAACAACTTTTCATATTTTATATTGAAATATATAAACAAATATATATATATATATATATATATATATATATATATATATATATACAAATATATATATATACATACATATATACATATATATATATACATATATATATATATATATATATATACATATATATATATATACATATATATATATATATATATATATATATATATATATATATATATATATATATATATAAATATATATATATATATATATATATATATATATATATAAATATATATAAATATACATATATATATATATATATAAATATATATATATATATATATATATATATATATAATATATATATATATATATATATATATATATATATATATATATATATATATATATATATATATATATATATATATACCATTTTCTCAAGGGTAAATAAAAAATTAATTTTAAATTAAAATTGAATTTTTTTAATCTACCTTCCCGTTCTGTGGTTCCGCTTCGATTGATGTCAAAACTAGTTTTTGTCTCAATTTTTCCAGAATCTATGTAGTAGACAAGAACATTCGGCTTCGTTTTCCTGTCTATGCCTTTATTTTTGTACCCACAAACACACCATATTGTTACAGTAACCCGTACTAGTACGTGACCCGCGCTCCAGTATCAATCTTCAGAAAACGTACTAGTAGGTGTCCCGCATACAATATGTGTTAAGAGTGGTTCCTATGTATTGTAGTTTTTGCTTCAGTTTCATTATACTCTTAGGAAGTTTGCAAATCTTGACTGCATGAAGAAAATTATCAGTTCTGTCAGAAGTAGTAATGTAACTATGGAAACTTGCAGTTAGAATCAACAAAAGCCCTCCGGCTGTTATATTTAAAAGTGTAAATTCATCCCAATTAAGTTACTTTTAACCCGGCAAAGCTTACGCAAAGTGATTACAGATCATCAGGATGTTCGGAGTCAAACAAACAAACCAAAATAAAATAAACCTAAACAAAAATCAATTTACATTTAACTTAAAAGCGAAACCACCTAAACAAAATTCCTTTCCTATGTTCTAGACCCTCTTTATTTTTTTCAAAAAAAAAATTACATCAAAAGCAGAAATTTATAAATATTATACATAGGTAAACAATTATACAGAATAGCATTACTTCAATTTTCAAAATAACATAGAATTCACAATAAACAATAACCCTCACCTTAACTTAGGCAAGTTACGCAAAATATATAAAAATACAAAAAAAAAAAATAATTACAACGATTTCAGAATTTTACAAAAAGATACGAAATTAAACAATTATACAAATTAAACATTATTAACTATCAATTGACGAAGTAAAGAAGAAATCCAGAATGAACAATAACCCTCTCCTGGACTTAGGCGAGTTACACAAATTATAAATATTTACAAATAAATAATTATTAGGAAAATTATTATCCCGTATATCAGTAGCTAATTCCCACCTATAAATTAAGTAATCAACAGTACCCTCTTCTTTATTACACCAACAGATTGTTGGTTTATTGAAAAACCTAGCCTGGTGGGTAGGAAAAGCTCCATGCCCAGTAAAAATCTCATTTAAATAAAAATTTCCTTCAAGCCACAGTTCGCTAACCTTAGGAAAGAAAGTAAACACCCTTCCACCCGAAGGAATACCCTCCCACACATCCTGATGACCGATTGGTTAGGATGCTGGCCTTCGCTACCGGAGTTCTTGGGTTCGAATCCCACAGTGTCATGGATGTTCGTATCCGTTCGGAATCGAATTTAAGCTGTAGGTCCCGGTCTCATTAGCCCTCGTTGCAAAAAGTAGACTGTAGCACTCCAAACCAAACCTAAACCTAAAACCCATCCATCCTGCCAAAAATGCATAGCCAATTGATGTAGTTTTCTTTTAACTTGTTTTACAGACCAACCGACAGAAAACTCGAGGTTTAATTTTCATGTGGCAACTTTGGCTAATATATCTACACTTTCATTATAGTACTCATCAACATGGGGCTTGACCCAAGTTAACACAAACTCAGTTTTGTTAAATTTAATTTTATCTCTAATACTATTAATTAAACCATTTTTACTTTCTTTATGAAGAGCTTGAAGAGCAGAAAGTGAATCAGTAAGGATAAAACTACAACACAAGTAAAGTGGGGTCTTTAGAGATCCAAAACTATAATCACAGTTGATCGCAATATTACATGATGGACTGTCCCTTAATCACAACTTTACACACTTATTGGATATTACCATAGTAAAAGAATTAACGTATATGTATCGGAAAATGAGAAGTGCTCGAAATGCAAAGCGTCTGAAGCATCAAAATAAATGTTCATTCAGAATCTCATAGATAATTATTAGTGAAGCACAAGTTAGAGTAGTTTATACCGTGCCAGACTAACATGCAATGTTAGGTTAGAATCCTTTCACGTGACCGAAATATCCCCATGTTCGTGCAAGGAAAGGTTGTGTGTTTGAATAGCCTGAAGGATGTTTAACAGTGGGGGGGGAGATGGTAAATTGAGAGAAAATAAAATGATTGTGATTAATACAAACTACGAATTCTCTGGCGTAACATGAATAATGCCATGCTCATGTCAGAATATGTGGTTCATCGGCCATTAGAAAAAAATAAATGAAAGGTTGTTACTAGGTAATGTTTCTTATTTTTGAACATTTCTAATTGTTTTAATTTAATAAAAATATCTTCCGTGCTGTAGGTGATGGCATATTATGCATTGTCGATTCTTGCGACGTGTCCAACAACTGCAGTCCGTACGGAAGGTGTCTGTTCGACGCCGAAGGGGAAGTTTACTACTGCGCCTGTAATCCGGGATTCTCTGGCGACGGCTACGAATGTACACTAGAGGGAGCTACCTGCGACGTCGTTGACAACTGTCATCCATCTGCGCAGTGTGTCTTCGATCCGCAGTCGCAAAGGTAGGTGGATGATGCATTTGTCGAATCTAATACAAAGAAAGGTGCTTCACATCGACATGGCAGTCTATTGGATATCTAAAACTATAAGGACTTAGCTTTTTTCAGTTGCGATAGACATATATCATGTGGTGCGAAGAGTGGGAAGTAATGGCGAAAATTATTTTCTGATTCTAATACCCCAACTTTTATATCTATTGAAATTAAATGGTCATAAATAACCTTAGCGGAAGCCCTGTCAAAACAGTCAGTCCTCTTGAAATACCATTTCTAAAGAGAGTCTAACTCTGATTTCTAGACAATTAAAAACAATTAACATGTAAGTGAGCCGCAGTCTCTCAGTCAGCAAAGTCAAAGTCTGGATGGTGGCGAGTTCGGAGACCGAGAGAGCCTAAGATCCATTGTTTTCTTTAAATGTGACTGGGGCACAGAAAACAGGTTCGTGGTCACAATGTCCTCCAAGCTTTCAATCAATACTTCTGAGGGTGACAGGCCCAGCGTATGAATCTCCTGCTGTCCCTGCTTCAAAATTACGAAGACTCACTGGAGCAAAAGTAGTACTTTCATCTTTGAGGTTAAAGCGAAAGGCACACCCCTTTGCCTTAATACGATAATGTATGGCTCAATCGTTCTTGGTTTGACCAACTGGCATCAGAATAATAAGAAACATGTGAATCAAACATTTTCAAATTAATTACGCTACTACCTGACTTCTGAATTAAATATAACTAACAAAAGTAATAAGATTCAATAAGAAAAAAGCGTCATTCTTTATTAAAATAGAGAATTTAACTTTAAAAAATATCTAAATCAAAGGTACTAAGGGAGTTTTAGGCTTAAACAGAAAGCTGAATAATCGTGTATGGCAAAAGAGTTACGAGGGTATTAAAACATTTTAAAACTCAGTAAAAACTTATAACAAAAATATTTGAAGCCCGTGATTTGTCTAACATAAAGACCCTAAAAAGATGACCTGACCCTTTTTGATTCAGCAGGACTTCAGACAAGCGCTGAAATGGATCGAGCCAAAGTTGCGTCTTTTAAACTATTTTTTTAACAATAAAAAATAAAAAGTATTCGTTTTTAAATTATAACTAAGTATGCCGAGTAATCATTTTAGATACTCGAATATTGCTTTGAGATGTTCTTTTTATTTTTCAGGTATCAGTGTCGATGTAATCCAGGGTACCGGGGTGACGGTAGAACCTGCGTCAGGAGTGAGTTGACGTGCGATCAAGCCAATATATGCTCCCCTCAAGCCGCATGCGTCAGAGATGAACTTGCTGGAAGATACGTTTGCCGTTGCTATGACGTAAGATATGCCTTACTTCTCTAAAAGGTTCATATAAAAAAATTAATTGAAGGCTGTGGTAAGGTAAACATTATTTCTGCCGTAGGGCATTTATTCTGCCTTAAGGTTTTTAGCTCCGTTGCCAGAATTCAGTTTCTGCCTATTTCGGGAGAAGTAAAATTTCAATAAGGAAAGAACCTGATGATGAGTTTAATTTTTTAAGAAAAAGAAGTGAAATTATTTGATGAAACCTTTGTCTTGTCCACGGAACTCATCGCCTGGGACAATGGTATCGGTTCAGTGTTTCTTTCCTCATAAGCCATCAATCAAAATATGTTAAACATTGTATGCTCAAATACAGTCTGTTGCATCAGAGCGTGTCGTCTATTTCTCTGAAAATACAAACCAATTAGTTAAAAATACATTTGTACCGTGTAGTATACATATTAAACTGAAATGTATTTCACCTAATAAATTGTCCTGTTCCCATTATTATCGATTATTGCTCGCAGAGTCGAGGCAAACTTTCGACAAGTTTTTCGGCTCATTTCAAAGGTAGAGACCTCCCAATTTCTCTTTTCTGGCGACTTACGACTTTATATTAGCTTCTTTATATTGTATACTCATTTTTCCCTGAGCTTCATCTTCATGGGAATCCACACGCTTTCAATTGGATTGGCGTCAGGCGACTGAGAGGGCCAATTCATCGTGGTGATGCTATTTTCACGCTTCCACTCGGTACACGCACGACTTCGATTGTTGATTTAAACGCAACAAAACAAATCGAATAAAGAATATAACCATAAAGCATTCTTCTCTAATGTTTGAAGAACACGTGCAATTAAGCCGGTATCTGCGCGCTATCTATTGACGAAGTTATGAACGACACGCTCTGGTTGAACAGACTGTATACGTGGAATTTATTTTTAACGTTCTTAACACTATATAATTTGGAATGGAGGTACTCATCTCAACTCTGAAAAAAGTAACATGTTCCTATTTTTTTCTAATTTTAGCTTTTTTATCGGTTTTAATTTCAAATAACATTTTTTTTACATAAAAGAGAAGCTGATTCTAATTTTAACCAATTTTGTTAAAATCTTCCATATCTTCGTTTTACAAGCAATCACCTTCTAAACCAATTTTTTCTTTATTTTCTAAGGGATTCGAAGGTGATGGGGAAACTTGCACCCCTGTAGACGAATGCAACACAGCCGAAAACTGCGACGAAAACGCTCAGTGTTTGTATGACACCAATAGCCAGAGGTACAGATGTCAGTGTCTGCCAGGGTACCGAGGCACCGGTAGAAAAGGGGGATGTGCACCAGATGTCGATGCTTCTTGCGATATTCTCAACAATTGCCACGAACTTGCCACTTGCGCCTACGATCCCGTAGATTTGGTTTACAGGTGTCAGTGTAACCCAGGATACCAAGGTGACGGTTACAGGTGTGAGAAGACTTCGCCACCTTGCAATGTCATTAATACTTGTCACGTCAGAGCCGAATGTAGCTTTGATTCTAACTCAAGGGAATACAAGTAAGTTATTTTTTTATTTAAAAAGGAATTTGTAAATCTGTATTACGTAACTCCAGTACGTTGAATAATTTGCTACTTACTTTCAAACAGTCAGTTAGCAAGAATTCTTTGTAATGTATTATTATATATTTTTAGCTACATATTGCCTTAATAATACAGCCTAACGATGGCCGAACGGTAGAGTGCTGTGTTTCGGTATTGGAGTTCGCGGGTCCGAATTCCGATGCTGGCATGGATGTTCGTAGCCGTTCGGAATTCGTTTTAAGCAGTAGGTTCCGGCCTTATTATCCTTCGTGAGAAAAATATTAGACCGTAGCGCCCCAAACCAAACCTTAATAATATATTATATTCTTCAAACAAATCACATGAAGTGAATTTTCGCGTGATCTCTGAATTAGGGCATATCTCCTTATTTTTATTTAATTAGGCTGTGTACTTGCAGAATTATGATGTTCCGAATCGTAGCTTATTTGGGGCACCTGGGCTTTGACGTCTCCGAGACGTCAATAGCTCTCTCCGACAGACGTCTTGCAGCGTTATATTAAATCATATTTTTATACCGTTACTTAATTATTGTCCATTAGCATCCTATATAAACCCCATTTAAGGTTCCATAGTAATACCAATTTCTAAATATGACGTTATCTTTCTCAATTTGCACGAAATTGTTTAGATGAGCCAGAATAAATAGTATTTTTTGGACTAAATAGTATTAAAAAAACTACATAGTATTTTTTGGACACATCAGATTCCGTTTTATTTGTAAGTCAAGGGGTTAAAGATAGATCAATCTTCGTTAATAGAAATTCAGTATTAAGACACAAATACTTGTATCGTCGGTTCGAATACATCCCCAAAGACATTAACCACTACAAGGTTAAGGATCTCATCATTGAGGATCTAGAATCGATTTCTATAATGGTAATGCCTGATCGCAACATTAAGGTTCTTACTAAGGTCTAAGGTAACACCTATTTGTGATGAAACAATTTAGATCAGTTATAGAATTGATTCATTCATACAAGGAGTAAAATGCTCGGGATCTAAATCTGACCTCATCACATCTTTGTAAAAAGATAGAGGACCATAAAATTATATTCTACGGATATTGTTGTCTTGTACGGTGGTCTCGGGCGGGGTTCTGATCCCAGTCCCAGATTAGAATCCCGTCTCCGTACTTGACATTAAATAAGAATGTACCTTTGTGGAGTTATTTATGAGTCCCTAAGGGACAGTGCCCAATTAGAAGAGATAAGGTTTTCCACGTTGGCGGTCTCAAGACTGGGTTTAAGCAGACCAATTAGATTCTTACAACTATGCCGATTGGACGATAAGAAGGAAGAGGGGACAAGGATGAAATTAATAAAATAAGAAAAATATAAAAAAAGAGGGAAGGTGTTCGGTAGTCCAGACGAGGAGAGAAGTCTGACGGAAAGTGTTCGAGAGTCCAGTCAAGTCCGACGGGAAGTCTTCCTGTATCAAATATCACGGCCGCACCCCAAACACTCATTAGGAAGCCCCTGACCAGACAGACGGAAAATCTATAGATACCCAGTCCTGATCAGCCATAGATACCCATCAACCAGCAGTGTTCCGGGCACACCATTTTAACTCCCCAAATGTACCCCCTTTTACATACATTTTGAAATTGAGATTAGGTCCTCTCTCTTATATTTACATAATTACTTAAGTATTGAAAAATTATTGTCAGAACTAATTTAGAAGGTGTTGATAAAGCATATTTTATGAAAATTAGAATAAGTTTGTGTGTAAATAGATGTATATATATTATAATAAATTTGCTTTTTTATATTAAGCTGGTTTCGGATGCTGTAATTTAGCTTTTAGTTTATTTTCATATCTTATGTCTGTAGTTTCTCAGAACCTGTGGTTAAATTTAGTACTAAAATACTTTTACACAACGCAATCAAAATGAAATCTCACGATACATTTGATCACAGGTTAATACTCAAATAAAAACGAGGACTACACGACACTATTCTAATAGTAAACCCGTCACTTTAATGAAATTACCGAGATTTCAGATTATATTATAGGGAAGCCAAAATATTCTGAGTGGCTTTTTGATGCTATTCTCTCATAAATCATTTCCATTTTTTCTAATATTTTTATTCCAAATGCTTAAAACTTAAATTTATCCATAACGATTAAGCCGACACTAGATCGCGCCACGATGACTTTTGCTTCACTTCCATAACTTGTAATCTCCTTAATGTTTAAAATCCTTTCTAGTAAATATTATCTTTCTTTTACCTCTTATTTTTAATTAACTGATTATTTATGTATACAAAAAAAAATCTAAAAAATTATAAAAATTATTAAACTAAATGTTTGCATCCACAAAATATTTTTTTGCTATTACTGTAATTGCATAATATACATTTTCTTTTAACTTTTTCTTAAAATTTAAACTGTAATAAGCTATTTAGGGTCTGTAAATATTTTAATCTCTTTAATAATCTATTTTATTAAAATTGTTCACACTCTTTAAGGTATTTTAATTTATGATGCACACCCTCATGAGTATTCACACCTTAACCATTGAAGTACTCATGAGTACCTCATGAGTACTTCTCCTTAGCATTGGGGATTTAGCTCAAGCCTAGGTGCCCCAAACAAGCTACTATTCCGAATCTCGTAGGTTCACAGTCCAAGTTATCCTGTCTTAAATATATTTCTGCTGAGGTCCAACAAGGATCCCTTCTTGGCCCATCCTTTTTAATCTATACGTTAATGATATTCCAAAACTTGAATACACTAATATTGCCCTGTACGTGGATGACACGGCCATATACACACATGCTCTTTACGTTAATTCTGTTTCGGATTACATGCAACATATTCTTAATCAGAACTGCATCGTTTATCAATATATCGTCTAATATTGATATAATTTAAGCATCTCCTAGCGAGTTTAAGTGTCCCGGCGAGACTGCTTTTCCCTCGCGCTCGATAACGTAGCTAAAAGACATCCTATATATTCTATATAAAGTTATATTTTTTCACGTTATTGCTTTCGTTTGACGTCGTGAATTTTCCCACTTACTTGATAAAACACAATCCGTAAAATTTGTTGTGGGAAATTATCACGTCTCCGTCAAGATCTTCGGTAGTATATACCAATATCTCGATAACGGAGTACCGGATATTCCACAGCTTCCAATTGGCGGAGATAACTTAATTGTTGACGCCTTCTGCCCACTAATTTATTGGATTAATATCGGAATATATCAAAGATGTTGATATTGAGAGTTTGATCACAACAGTCAGCTATTGATAATTAAGAGCACTCGGGTCAAGACTGGAAAAGTCCCTGCTCACAATTATCACTGTTTATTGGAATAATATCTGAATTTATAAACGACTGCTTCATCGAAACAGTCAATGATTAAACACACCAATATTCAAGCTATATACAAGCAGCCTCCCTAAACGTACACTCAAGAGCCAAAACATTATGACCAACCATACATTTTGCAATGAACTCGCTTGGATGACGTAGATGGAAATGGTATTTATCTGCTGTTGGAGAGCTCCATCTCACAACTATTTATCTTTATTACTGGAGATATGCCCGACAGGGCCAGATGCTCATCGAATTACCTTCCTATGGAGAACGACGACCATTATTTGTTGTTTTTGTTGTGTGACTCTACAATTAAAGGAAGATGTAAAACATTCTTTGCATATAGTATTTGTGATGAAGTATTACAGTTTGAGAAATGTTTAATGTTTTTGTTGATTGTGAATAAGAATTTCCTCCGTCACTGCAGCTTCGGCGGTTGTAAACCTATTTGGTTGGTCGTAAGAAGTGAGTGGTTTCAGTTCTCTGGTCTTCTTACTGAAGATGTTTCATTCTTTCGTTTATGTCCATAAATATTTAACTGGGTACTGACCCCCTGCGTCTAACGCGGCATTATATTTCGGAGATGACATGATTGGATGGATATAATTAATTTTAATCTATTTTATTAAAGGTGTCGGTGCATATCTGGGTACGAAGGAGATGGTCACGAATGTCGACCTTTGAGATCGTGCAGAGAGGATTTTTACCAATGTGACAGGAATGCTGACTGCCTTCCAGATCTCGCAAGTGGAGAATATGCTTGCCAGTGTAAACAAGGTTATCTAGGTGATGGTTTTACCTGCGTCGGTAAGTCCCACTTGAACCATCCCTTCCATTCCACCAGAAAAGTTAGCATATTCCAAATAAGAAATATATTTCACTGCCCAGCAACAATACTGCCCGCTGTAACTTACGCAGCACCGGTTTGGTCGTTTGCGTCCCCCGCTAACTTAGATATTTTAAATCGTACTCATAAGTTACTCAGAGGAATAGCAAGAGCTCCGCGATATCTACGCAATGAGGTCATACGGCATGATCTCAACATCTTAACTTTTAAAGATATTTGCCGTAAAATCTCCATTAAGTTTTATGACAACGTTAATAATATCAACAACGAAATTATTGCTGAACTTCCTGACTATGTTTTCAGGGAAACCAGGAATCTTAAGCGGCCTAGAGCCACCATGTTTCCCTAAAATCATTTTCTATTCCAAATTTCCGACTTTTCTAAATTCATACTTCTGATTAATTCTCCGCACCAATATTAGATGGCTCCACAATGCTGCACAACAAAACCAAAGAATGTCGCGTATACCACACGTGAACTACATACTTATCTTACCTCTCAGCAAAAAGACTCTTCCTTCCTACTTCTTGGGCATGCGAAGTGAAGGGAAGAACTGATCCTTAGCTTGCGGTAAGTGTTGTCAGGATGTTTTCAATTCAAGAACAACGAAGTCGGATAAAAACTGAGTGTGCCAGAGGTCTACAGCACGACAGTGTAATCTAGGGCTTCAAGAGGTTTACAGAACTGTAACAAGATGGGTAAAAGCCTTCAATGTAGGACGCCAAAATGAGACAGACATGAATCGGCCAGGTTGTTCTAGTGTCAGAGAAGCAGAAGTGCATGCTGTTTCCACACTAATTGGCAGTGATTGACGCCAAACGATTCATGAGCTGGCCCAACAGACAGGATTTGCGCATAGGACTGTGCTGCACATCCAAAAAGAACCCCTGGGCATGAGAAAAATTGCTTCACTATGGGTTCTACTTCATTTGACAGATATGCAGAAATGACTACGATACGATGCTCCTCCAACCCACCTGGAACGCTATAAGCGTGAAGAGGTTTTTTTAGGCTGTATCATTACGCTGGATGAGACTTGGGCCAGATCTAAGCCCTTATGACTTTGACTTAATTCCTAAGATGAACTACAGCGTAGCATTCACTTCAGAACAGTTTTAGAGATTCTTGCTTCAATAGACCAGTTGATTCGAACTATTAACAGACAGGCGCTGGTACAGGTGTTCTGCTACTTCCACATCATTGGCAACGGATTATACACAATGCTGGCAGCTATATTAAATAACTGTAAAACATTGTGACATGACTCACTTTTGTATTCCTTGTAAATAAATAGTTGCCACTATTAAAGTTCCAACCCTCGTATTATTATCTATGAAGATGCAGTTAGAGCTAAGTATCAAAGCTTAAACATCTTTTTATTACTTAACTGAGAAAGAACTCCAAACGCTAGCTACGTTTTTCAAAGAAAAGAACATGACGTCAAGTATACAGAAAATGTCATCCCAAGAACGAGCACTGACATCGAAGGTAAAATTTTTCTAACTGAACTCTATTTTTTGTTGGCGTAACTAAACATTCTTGCTGAGGATTCTGGAGATAACTGGTTTACAACGAATTTGGGTGCACCTCGGGGGAGAATTTAAAGATGACATGTAGAAATCCAAAATTCTGAATTAGTCTCGGTGGGAAAGTAAGTTGGTTAACTACGGATTTTTGAAAACGGACTACGATATGAATTTAATTTTTGGAGTGTGATTTAATTTAAGTTAACTTGTGTTATATCTGAGGTCAGATTTTATGTGACTGTGGATGCTAATATTAAAAAATTAATTTATTGAATTTAGTTTACGATCTTTTAAGCTAAACGTCTGGACATATGCTTCCCATTAGACGTTTTAGATGAGGTATATAAAACCCAGTAGTCTTGTAAACTATTCTATTTCATGGGTGAGACACATTACGGTTGTCTCCAAATGGTCAAGAGATGGGAGTTAAAATTGGAGAATATAATTAGGTCGTTGTTCAGATAACACTTAAAATATCATATTTTCAATGTTCTGTACCTCTAATTCAGTCATTGTTCACATAATATTTAGCATATCGTATTTGCAATGACCCGTACTTCTTTCTATAGTGGCACCGCAGCACAGTGGCGGATACTTGGTGTTCGCTCACGGGATGTCCTTGTTGCGGGTCCCCACCACTCCGAGCAAGAGCAACCCCGGCCAGCTGTTGTTGATGGAACCCAATCAGACGCCCGTCGGACTGGCCACAGACTGCCAGCAAGGCTACCTCTACTGGGCAGATGCCTCGCTCAAGGTCATACGGAGGGCGCGCTACAACGGATCTGACGTCTCCATGGTTATCGCCAGTGGTAAGGAATAAAACTTCAAGAAGGGGGGGGGAGACTATGGAATGTGTTTTATAACTTATCATAAAATATCAAAAAGTGTACTGAACTGCGTAGACTATTGCAAAATTGGGGTTGCCGCATGTTTGGAGAAAATTACGATCCCCGAAGGTTATTCTTCTCGGGATTGCTGATTCAAAACTAGGGCTGGACTGTTTATCAATATATCGGGAAATATTGATATAATTAAATTATCGCGATAACAATATTAAAATTATGCTCTGCCAATGTATCCCTGTCAGCGGTACTCTTTTTCCCTCGCGCACTATAACGTTGATCGCCAAAATACATCCAATATATTTTACATAAAGTAATATTGTTTTTAAGTTATTGCTTCGTTTGACGTCCGCTTCGCGTATTTACCCACAATGATTACATAATAAAACACAAACCAGATAATTAGAAGATTATAAAGTCTCTTTCAAGGTCTTCGGTATTATATCCCAATATCTTGATAACGAAGCGTCAGACCTTCCACAGCTTCCAATGGGCGGAGACAACTTGGTTATTCCCGCGAACTGCGCATGGTTTACTGAATCAATATTGGGATATATCAAAGGTGATGATATTGAGAGTTTCATAACAAAAGTCAGCTCTCGACAACGAAGAACTCAGGTCAAGACTGGAATCCCTCCTACTTTACAGTATTATTGTGATTTATGAACGAAATCAGTATAAATGAGGGGATATATCGCGATATTAAATTCCTGATATCGTGACCCTTATTCAAGAGTCAAGACTATATTCTATCATTAAAATTCGCATCAAGTTTCACTGAAAGTTGACGATTTGATTATTTGGTATCTCACTCTGTCGTATGTATGTGGTGAGTGAGTATGACAGTGAGAAGATAAGTGTGAGAGAGAATCAGAGAAAGAATGAGAAGATAACAAGATATATAGAATTAGAGGGGGAAATGAGAAGAGATTGAGAAAGAGTAAGAAGAAAATATGAAATGGAAAATGAGAAGACAGGGAGAAAGCGAGAGTGAGTGAAGGAGAATGAGATATAGAATTAGAAAATTAATGAGAAGAGAAAGTGTGAGAGAGTGAGAGAGAGAGTATGGGTAAAAGAAATAATTAAAGAAAAGTGAAAAGTGCGGTAAAGAAGAGTGCAGGGTTGTATCGGTTTTAACCGGCTTTAACCGTCCTGGTCAATATCCATTTTGAGCAGTTTTGACCACTGAAATTCACTTTTCAATACATTTATTACTAATCGGACATAGTTTACTGGCATATAATAAAGGCAAGTTACATTTGTTAAAAATGTCATAATATAAATAACACCAGCAAAAACAATATAACATAACAGCAAAATACAAAAAACATGTTTTACTTATTTTTTATACAAGCTGTTTTATATGCAATTTATGTTGAATTCAAAAAACGGTGACAAGTAACAAGTTTTGTAGTTGTCTCTCAATTGAAACGAGTTCGTAATTTATTTTGGATGACTCCAAACTTTGAAAATAATCTTTCTACATATGAAGAGCTGCCACAACAGTTCATTACATGTATTGTAAAATCAACAAATTTTATGTAAAATTGTAAAATGCCATGTTATTTGTTTTAATTTTAAAATTTATGCTTTTAACTACAATTTATGTTTTTAATTTCAACACATGTTTAATGTTTTTAATTGTAAAACATATTTTATGTTTTTTACTTCAACTGGATTACATTTTTAGAATTGCATGCGTATGGTTCATTTTTAAAATTTAAACATTCTTACTATATTGTATAAACATGTTAAATCTCATGAACTTGTTTGTGTAATATATTGTTGAACTGCACTACTATTTTTATTCTTTATTAAAAGTCACTTCTAATTAAAAAGATATTATACATTAATATTAAGACCATTTAAAACTATTTTTAACAATTCTGACCAGTTTTGACCAGTTTGGGACGGTTAAAACCACTTTTATCCAATGTCCTGGTCAAAATTACAACCCTGGAAGAGTGAGAATGAGAATTAGAGATAGAGTGAGAGAGGAAAATAGAAAAAAGGGAGAAATACAATCAGAAGGAATGAAAGTGAGAAATTGGGAGGGAAAGGTTGAATGGACAAGTGAACGAGAAGAGAGAAAGAGAGAAATTTTCTAATAGAAATCCACTCATACTGTCGTTGTCGCAGTTCTGCACAGCAATTCCATATTACTATGAACAAAAATAGTATTGATATGATATAAATTTCCTCCAACCAGATATTACTTCAGCCAGATACCAAACTTGCCTGTGGATGGTATTTGAAGTAATGTCTTATTGTCGTATTTAATCGCTTGAAAGGAATATGCATGTGTTTGTAATGAAGGGAAATGACTATAACATGAATTAGGACAACTGAAACAATTTTTCGGTGACTTCCCAGATAGCAAATTTAGCTTCCACCAAATTTGCAGCAGCTTGTTTTGCAAGCCTGCAAACTTGCAGCAAGTTCAGTATCACAAGTCTGCAAGCTTGAAACAAGAATGCAGCAAGTTCAGTATGACAAGTCTGCAAGTTTGAAACAAGAATGCAGCATTTTCACTTGCTTCAAGGTTATGACAAGGTTTCCACAATTTTGCAGAAAAATAGCGTTGCAGAGGAGTAGTCGCTTTCTGTTTCATCTCAATTGCAGGAGTTTTGATTTAAGTTTGTTGGGTCGTATTTGTTATGACAGGATATTATCCAGACAAAATAAAACTTGCTGCAAGTATGTATGTGTTGTATAGCCACATTCTATTTAAAAGGGAATGCCAGGAATTGCCGGCTTACTGACCCCTTATTTTATGGAATGGGGCTTGTCCATGTCTAAGTCACCCTGAATCTTCCAGCGCTGACCAACCGTGGGTGCTTTCCCCGTCTTTCACCATTTGTCCAGCTCGAGCGTTGCTTGGCGCCGTAAGATTCCTAGGCTGTTCTTCCTACTCAAGCTACGTTTTGGCGATCGTCTTGGGTTCCCGCTGGCGGGATTTTTCCACTGACCTCGCCATATGCGGTGTTGAGTGGGCATCATTTTGGCCGAAATTGGGGGAGAGATCACCCGTATTCTTTAAAAAATGAGTATTTTTTTTGTAGACATTTTGCTTTTCCTTATCTTTGTTTCATGTCGAGAACGGGTATTTTTCTGACAAAATCAGCAAGGAATAGAAAATAAATAAAATTCCTTTAAGCTAATCAATTAATAAGACTCTTTTCTATTCGTCAATTTGCATTCACCTCTGATCTAAAATAATAGAGCATACCATATGAATACACTGAATTATGTCTGCCGCCATATAGTTCCACCAAAGAACCGGTGAAAGGTTATTGCGGCTGAAAGGAGCAATGTAATATTCAACAACATGAATAATTCTACAATCAGCAATGTAATATTCAACAACATGAATAATTCTACAATCAGCAATGTAATATTCAACAACATCAATAATTCTACAATAATATTTCTACAGCATGCTATCTGGGTTAGCTCTTATTTCTTTCTAAAGGCAAATAAAAATTATATTTAAAAAATGTTCACATGCATGTAAAATCATTAAATTTTCGCATTCAGTATTTTGAAACTTACTCGTCAATTTACTCGTCAATTAATATGTCAATTAATATATAATATTTATAATTTAGTAGAGACGAGTGTTATAAATGTATAGTAGTAGCAATTTTTTACTTTGCATTATCTGAGTCGTATTGAAACTTGCATGAAGTGTTTTTTCAAGTCTCTTGTTGATTTCTTTCCAGACATGCTTTCACCAGAGGGCGTGGCCGTCGACTGGCTAGGCAGAACGATATTCTGGACAGATTCAGGCAAGGACACAATAGAAGTGGCTAGTCTGGACAAGCATTACAGAAAAGTCCTCATTTCGGAGGGTTTAGAAAATCCTAGAGGAATAGCTGTTCATCCAGGACTGGGGTAGGACAATGACTCCTGCTCTTTGTGTTCTAATTCTTAGTTTTACTTATCTGTTAAGCGGGACGCCCAACTGGAATGAAAAATGTAATGATTGTCTATATCAGGGATGGGCAAACTACGGCCTGCCGGAAGGTTTTATCCGGCCCGCGGATAGAATTTTAAGTGGCCGGTCCGAGACAAATGAACCCCTTCCCTGTTTTGCCCTTACGGCGTACGGGCAATCTGATTTCTATTTCGCTTGCACTGTTTCGGCCCTATTTTTTCCAATTTAATAGCAAATTATTCCTATAGATGTCCAGTAAATGATAGTTTGCAGTTTATTGTATTTTCTACTCTGATTGGTTCAAAAGCGCGGGTTTTTTCGCATGTTTTTCATCAGAAGACGAATAGTTATCTTTCAGTGTACAGCTTTCTGGTTATATTTTACTTACCAAATGATAATTTTATTTATGTAATACATGAATAATATATTTTTACTTTTAAATAATGGATAATTCAGAGCTTATGGAGCTAATTTCTTGTGATTAGAACTGTGACTCGTAATCAGGAACTGAATTATCTGTAAATGATACTAGCGAAAGTTTACTAGATGGCCTGGATAGTAGTGACTCTGACAATAGTACAGATGAAATCAGTCAATCAAGACAATTTTTTAAAATTAATTCTGATAAGCCTTCGGATCCGCCTCCTAGATTTGCTTTCACTGGAATTCCAAAAATTAACTTGGATGTCGATGAGACTAAAGGTAAACTGCAGTTCTATGATGCTTTCATATAAAGAAAAAAAGTTGTAATAAATGCTTAAAAATATTAGAAATGTTAATTTTAATAACATATCTTTACTTAAAAATGTAAAATGAACAAAAAAAGGCAATAAAAATGTGACATTTTTTTTTTACCTAATTCTGGAAAAAAATAAAATTGTCAAAGGGTTAAAAGAAATGTATATTTCTACATTATATATCCATCTCCTTTTGTACTTTGCTTAAATATGTTATCCCAATTGTATTATCTCCCGCCCAGAAAATCAGCGGTATATTTGCTTCTTATATCTGAACAAGTGTTTTCAATTTTGAACCTTTGAAAGAATCATTTCAGAAGTATATTGACAGGTGAGATTTACCATCGTTCCTTAAAATCAGTTCATCTCACTTCGAACCTCAGTATAAGGAACTTTTATAAATGAAATCGCAATTTCATTCATCTCATTAGAATATTTAAACCGCTAGGTACTTTTATATTGTTTTTTAATATTTTAGAAAAATTTATCTTGGCCAGCCAAACTTATTTTCTTTCGATTTTTGGTCCGCGACCGAAAAAGTTTGTCCATCCCTAGTCTAGATGCATGTAAACAATTCATTGGACAAATAGAAAGGAAATATTCTAGACAAACTTACTCTAACTTCTCAATTTATTTGTGAGATCACAGAGAGATGTATGAATTTGTTTCTCACAAACGTTTAGTTTTCGCCTTAAACATATATCCATTAAAAACGGATTTTAAATAAAATTAATTTAGTTAATGACTCATTTAAGTGGGGTAAATGCATAAGTATTACTTGGAACAGTTTTGCCATCAAACTCATAAGTTTTAGGCTATCAGAAAAAACTGTAATAAAGCTTAGTTTAAGTCAATTATTGTTAAAAAATAACTTAGGTTTAACAGATTGTTTTTATTTCTGGTTGTAGTTGAAGATTTTATCTCGGATGACACATTTGCTCCTCTTTCACGATATATGATTTTATAATACTTGTAATAGCTTTTTATTTTGTCTACTTTGAAAGCAAATGACATTTTTCGGCGTTTTTATTTAACCTCACTTGTGTGTCACTAAACGCATTGCATATTTGAACGGGAAACAAGATTTCTCGTTTTCATCAGGCCGAACGCTGTAACCGGGTCACGAGATATCTCGTTTTCACGTTTTTTTTTCTGAATCGATGCACAACCAACCAGAAGCAAATACTTTTGTTACGTTAATAGGGAATTAGTTCTCAACCAAACTATGGAAAGTATGTTAGTCCAATAGAAAAAAGGAGCGAAGGGAGATACGGTTGCAAATTATGCCGTACACCATTGCCCGAAGGAATACGCTTGCCAAGAATCACATTTTAAAGCATTATTCATGTCTGTTTATCAAATAAGAATTAAAATCTAAAAAAATCTTATATAATAAATAGATGTATAAAATATTTAGTAATATTTAAGAATAATTTATGTAAATATAATATCGTGTCCCGTAACACTGTGTTCCGCTGCCAAGATACAGGTCTGAAGTTCGATCCTCGGGCTGAGCAAGGTTGACTCAGCTTTTCATCCCTTCAGTGGGTAGACTAACTAAGGACCAAGTATGCTTGCATTGGGGCTTCCGCGTAAGTTACTTATTAACAAAGTCCAGCTTACGCCATACGGGAAAATGATACCAATTCACCAGGTGAGCAATCCTGAATCAAACAATATAATATAAAATAGACAACTAAACTATTTCTAATTAATCATAACCGAGAAGCGGAACCACCAAACCAGAAAACCTGTCCAGTGTTCAAGACTTTCTCTTTTTTTTCTTTAATTAACCAGAAAAAATTGCATCAAATTCACATTTTTACAAAAGCCCCCCCCCCCCCCCCCCCCCCCCCCCCCCCCCCCCCCCCCCCCCCCCCCCCCCCCCCCCCCCCCCCCCGCCTACAATAAGTTTACAGATAAATAATTTTTGGGGATAATATTTTTTCTGATATAATTAACTAATTCACAACGATAAATAAGATGATCTACAGAACTTTCCTCCTTATTACACTAACAACTTGTTGGTTTATTTAAAAACCTAGCCTGGTGAATAGGGAAAGCACCATGACCAGTAAAAATCTGATTAATATAAAAATTGCCTTCGAGCCTTAAAACGCTAACTTAGGAAAAAAAAGTACAAACCCTTCTTTTATTTAAAAAAAAAAAAAGGTGAAACATTACGCGCCCATTTTGTAAAAAGGGGTTTCCACCTAACAGAAACATATGCTTCACACTCCATTGCCCTTGATCCAAAAAAGCGAAATTGGCCTACTAGGCCATGTCCCCACGTGGGCTATAGCGACAAAGAGTTTAGAATATAATTATCAAACGCAAATTTAAAATGCGCGTAAATGCATCATATTGCTTGCAAAGCATGCTTCTAGAGTCTTCTAAAATGTGCGGGCTTTTGGAGAGCTTTGATCACACAGAGGGCCGTACGCATTGTGTTAATACATTTTAAGTTATATTTCTAATTTATTTTTATCTGAATCCACAGAAAAATATACTGGACTGACTGGAGCCGAAATGCTCCCAAGATCGAAGTGGCCAACATGGATGGAACTGGCAGAAAAGAACTTGTCACCGACAATCTCGCCCTTCCCAATATGGTGGTCATAGACTTCGACAGGAATAACTTGTGCTGGACAGACTCAGGTTTCGAACCTTTTAATTACTCTTTTAGTTTACTTAGAACTACTAATGATTCCTTTTTTTTATATTTACAATGTCCTTTGGCTGGCAGTTTCATAATATGTAGATAACGAGCAGGCAATTAATATGTAATACAGCTACTTTTCATAAGCTAAGTTTAAAACTTTTGAAATTATGTAATTGAGTCTTGTTAAATTATGTGATGTCAGAAAATGTCGTCAAATCGCTTTTTATCCAATGCATCAGACAGAATCAGACAGCTATCTTAACGCTTTAAGAGATATGGAAAGCATGGCTTCAAAGCTGTTACTCACTTAGCACTTTGACGTAGCTACACCCCATTAGCTTCACAAAGAGGTTTAGTTAAAGCCCAGGCCAAGGCGACTTTCTGTCTGACACTCTACTACAAAGGGTTTTTCGCTCCGACACGGCCTTAGGTGTCCGAGGTGATTAGAAGGTCGGACAAAACCCGAAATGTCAGACTGTGAGGCGCCAAACAATGGACCAATTAGAGGCATGATACATTTGTATCATGTAGTATCCATATTAAACTGAAATGCAATTCCCCTAATAAGTTGTCCAGTCCCCATTATTATCGATTATGTAAGAATCACTTTATCATTAGATTTTGACGTTGAGCGGCGTCGACCCCGTTCCGGTAGGTCGTTCCCATTTTGTAGCGCTTTATAACGTGTTACCCATGACGAACGATTCCGACTTTCTCGTGTACCGGGCTGCAGCTGCACAAGATACTTTGGGTCCTTTTGGAGGGTGACACGGAAACACTGCCTCAAAACGGCTCGCATACGCGGCACTCGTTTTGGAATTGTTGATTTATAGAGAGCAAAACAAATCGAATGAAGAATATAATTATAAAGCATTGTTCTCTAATGTTTGAAGAACACGTGCAATCAAGCCGGTATCTGCGCGATATCTATTCACAAAGTTATGAGCAACACGCTCTTTTGGAACAGACTGTATATATATATATATATATATATATATATATATATATATATATATATATATATATATATATATATACATAAATAAATATTTAAAGGACGTTTTTTCCCATAACGCACTTAGCGTTAACCCATGTTGAATAAAGAATAGTAGGTAGGCTACGAAAGAAAAAAACTAAATTTGAAAAGAAAAATCCATAGTGTACTGAAACCATCTTTTGTACTCAGACTCTCAAATTGTATACATTCGTTTATATATTGCCATGAGGATGCAAGGGAACCAGATAATCAGATAAGTTAATATCAAGTGGGAGACTCTTCGAAACCGAGTTCGTGGGTTCGAATCCCCCCATATAGCATGCGTACTTGCATCAAGTTTGATTTTTTTTCTAGATAATATCTTATAACAAAAATGACGCTACAAACTTGCAACAAAACTCCTTCAAGTTAGATGGAACATAAGACGACCACTCCTTTACTACGCTATTTTGCTGCAAAATTATGGCAACCTTGTCTTGACAACCGTGAAGCAAACTAAAATTCTTATATTTGCAGAAGTCTTGTTTCAAACTTGCAGATTTGTCATGGTGAACTTGCTGCAAGTCTGCAGGCTTGCAAACTAAGACTGCTGCAAGTTTTATGCAAACTAAATTTGCTATCTGGGCCACTGCAGGCATGGAAGTTTGTAGTTGTTCGTAATCAGCTTTAGGCAGTACATTGTGCTCTTACCAGTCCACGTGTAGTAGCATAAGCAGTACGTAGAGCTCCCAATAAACCAACCAACCTGAGTTAATAAATAGTACACAAGGCAAAGCGTTTTTCTTTTCTGATGGTAGACTTTGTAGCATAAAGGCTGTAAACCATTATAGGTAGATTTTAAATAAAGAAGGTCTTAATATAGTAGACTGGTGACTAACGGAGAAAATGTCCTCTTTATTATGTAACAACAAATTTGAGTGATTTTCATCTGATGTCACGAAAGTTTTTCCAGGTCTTGGCAGAATCGAATGCATCGGCCTCAACGGACAAAGTCGAAGGATTGTTTACACCCCTGCTGCCTATCCTTTTGGAATTACAGTGCATGAAGGTTACATATACTGGACGGATTGGGAAATGTAAGTGTTATTTCTTTTTCCCCCGACTCAAAGTGTCGTCAAATAAATTCCGAGAAGTAAAATTAAAAATTACCAAGTGGCCTCAACTCCCTTCAAGGAGACATGACGTAATACTCACTCGTCTACGAGTGGGTCATTGCAGATTCACCTATACCGATCTCTTACTTTGTGAAGCACCTCCACGTGCGTATTGTAACACATTCGCACACATTTTGTCATCGTGTTATTGTCTCAGATCAATGTATATAAAAATTTTTAAAAATTTATCACCGAATCTTGACACAATCGTCGGTGAAACGCTACATCCTGGCTTGTCTCCCTTTCTTTGCTGTACAGGGTTTTATTATGAAATCTAAATTCTATGATTTTTATTTTGTACGTCAATTTTTATTTTCAATTTTTAATTTTTAATTTAACAAATTTTTTTTATTTAGAATTTATCAATTTTCAATTTTGTTTTTAATTTTCTTATACTGTAATAATCTATATTGTATATATTTTCTATTTCACTATCTCTGTTTGTTTGATTTTTTTATTGTCTCTTCAATATCATCCTCAAAATTCATTTCTCTTGTTTTTTTGCTTGGTTTTTATCTGTTAATTTGTCTTTAATTTCGTCTTGTTTGGCGGAATTTGTCCTTTCAGGAATTAGCGCCACTTAATTCCAACGAACCACCCCCGACTCAAAGTTCTTCTCCAACCCTTAATTTACACCAGAATGTCACACATTTTCTGATTCCTTCAGAAGGAAAAGTATATCCGAATACCTCCTCAACATGGAAAAAATATCTGAATACCCCCTTTACAAGAAACAAAAGTTGAAACGCGACCTCTTCCATTATGATTAATTACTCCAAATATTAACATATTATTGTATGTTTTCTATAATAGTTTCATCTGCCTATATAGCTATTAAAAAACATAAAGTACTAATTAATTAAAGAGTAAATGAAATGTAGAAAAATAGTTTTCGTCAAAAATTTAAAAGCAGAATAAAGTCAGTAAAAAAGTGAAAATACTGAAATGGTTAGGGTTAGTGTAGTTTAAACTATTTCTTAATATTAGGCTCCATTTTCGTTAACATTATTCGAAAATTTCGACGTTAAGCAATGTTCTTTCTGCTAAGACAGTCAACTAGTCACTACAGTAAGCCCACGTTGAGCCAAATTAAGGTGAGGTAAACGCAATTAAAATTTCTGTTCTCGAGAGCAGGGGTGGCCAAACGACAACCCTTGGAGAAATTTACGAAATTTATAATTGAAAAAACAATATACAGTAGACTCCGCTCAATGTGATGGCTGTTAATGTTACCAATCGCTTATTGTTATCGAAATCACTGGGTCCCGATTTTCTCTATTCATTTGTATGTTAAAAGTATCACTTTACTGGATCGTCACATCGGTTAATGTTGTCAGTTTTCGAAACTCATTTTAACTGGCAAAGGAATATTCACAATGTATTAAGAAGGAACACATTCTTTTCCTTCCCTTCGCTGTTGTTTGAATTTCTGAGAATTCTCCTCTTCAACCAAGGGAAATGGGGAATGAACAAAGGAGTGGGAAAGTAAACCTTCCTGGAAATTTTAAGAAATACAGACTCTGCTGATGGTCAATGGTTGTAGGATAAGCAGAAGGGAACACATTCTTATCTGAACTTTTTATACCTGGGAGTCAATCACGCCCTCACCAACCGTTTTATGGTCAATTACGATTCCAATTACCTGAGAACTCCAGCTAAAGTTACAGCTAGTTTTTTACAGCCGAATTCTCAATTGAGGCTTCTCCATTCAATCTTCCCGGGGGTCATTACTGCAACTTATCAGGGGCATGACGCCTATTCAACTGAACTGTCAACATCCCAGACACTCTGTCGCCGTGCTATTGTAGCCGGTCGTAATTGGAGGCTTTAAATCAGCTGATTTCGGTCGTTAGTTCTAGACAAAAGTGGGGGAGGCTTCACAATGGGTTGAAAATACCAATGTTTTTTGTGGTAATAATCTTGTACATCTGATGAAGACATAAATAGAAATTTTATTTAAAATTTAAATTTAGGATCACCACCTGATAGCGAATTTACGGTCCGATTGTGATACTTCCTGTATTGTAAAGAAACAACAATAATTTCTTGAGTTCACCACGGAAATGACGTTAATGTGTTGCAGGGTTGGAAATTAATCATGATTTTTTTTTAAATAAAACAAATCAGATTTATTTGATTTAAATCAGATTTATTGGAATTTTTTTCTGAATTCTAATTTTAATTATTGTTGTATTTTTATATTTTTTGCAATATACATGGAATAGTTTGTTATAAGTAACAACTGATCCATCTAGTGTAATCTACACACTGATTACCTAAAATTAAATATATAAATTTTAATCTAAATACATTCCATTATTTTGTAATTGGATAGTTCAAACTAAATAAGATGTTAAATTTAAAGAACAAATTAAATATTCGTTTAATGCAAACTATTTATTAAAAAACAAAAAATTCACAATTATTTCAATATTTTTAAGCAACGAATTATGGATTTAACTGTTTCAATAAAAACACTAGTTTCAATGTCGTATCCACTCCTCATTGGTTACGAAGGCTAGAATGAACAATACCAAAAGAAAAGTATTTCCATTTTTGCAGATGATGCCACGGCTGTTGTTATTGGGTAGACAAACTGGATTTCAAGTTCTGTAATACTCTCTTTACAACCCAATTACATAAAATGAATTTCACTAGTCATAACTAGTCGTACCTACCCCTACTACATACTTTCTGATAACAACCCCTCAATTCTTTGAAAGCACACACTATCTATTTACACTTATTTACTTATTAGTATTACTGTGCTGATTTATTCCCAATTCTCCTGTCTTTGGAATATAGGTTTTAAAAGTGAAAATCAATGATTTTTATCAATGATTTAAAAAAAAATCAACTGATTTAAATCAAGATTTAAAAAATCATTTAAATCAACTGATTTAAATCATGCCAAAACTGATTTATGGTTTTTGAAATGAAATTTTTAAACATAATTTTAGCTTTTTTGAAATTCCATCCCCTAGTGTCATATTTCTGATACTTTTTAAAAATTTTAAAAAGGAGGAGAATTATACTTAATAATTATCGTTTACAAAAAGGCAAAAATTATTATTAAACTGAGTTTACGTTGTTATAAGTCTGATCACAGTGTGGCAAACTTTTTTTAAACAATCTCCGGTTTTTTCCTTTATATAAAAAATTTCTTATATTTTAGAAAGAAAGTAAATTCAGCAAAACTATCTAAATGGTTTAGTTTGGAGAGATACGGTCTACATTTTTGTTACAAGAGGGCTAAAGAGACCGGGAGCTATTGCTTAAAGCCGATTCCGAAGGAGTACAAACCCCCTTGCCATCAGCGGGAATCGAACCTGTGAACGTCGATACCAAAGAGCAACGCTCTATCATACGGCCATAGTAAGGTAAATTATCTAAGGAAAAATAGAGAACAAATGTTGATAATTACAGTGTATTTTCAATAATAACTAAAAAAAGATATAAGGCAAAAATTAAGAAAAAAATTCCATTTAAGGTACTGATCTTCGGAACCGGAGTTCGGGGGTTTGAATCCCACTGTGTCCTGGGTGTCTGTAGTAGTTTGAAATAGGCTTTGAGAAGTAGGTTCCGGTCTCATTAGCAGTCGTGATTCAAATTCTTGGAAAGCACATATTATCTATTTTCTGTGCTGACTGATTCCCAAATCTCCTTTTTTTTCGAATGTAGGTTTTAAGAGTAGTGAAAAAAGGATTTAAATCAATGATTTATTTTAAATCAATTGATTTAAATCAAGATTTAAATCATGATTTAAATCAACTGATTTAAATCATACCAACCCTGGTTTGTTGCATGTGACCAATAAGCTATACGGAGATACAATGTACTGAGAACTTACGCAACAGATCTTAGTTTATTCTAGTTACCGCGGTGTAAGATGGTTGAGTGAAACACTGATTTATTTCTTTATACAGATTTTATATATGTGGCTTTAATTTTTAGAAAATTCTTGCATCGAGTGGACGTAAACGGTGGGGAAGCGGAGCCGTTGGAAATACCGGCCGGTGGAAGCGGGAGAATGTATGGACTGGTCTCGTTGCCCTCCTTCTGTCCATCAGGTAACGTGAAACATTCCTTAACTTACAGAAATATCTCACTTGATCCATCAGCGCTTAAATCATGTCTGTTAAATATACCAGTTTCTTGCGTTGTGGTTAAAACCACACATAGTTTGAAAATGGCTTAGAAGGAACTAATTTTCGCCAAGAATGGGATGAAAAGTGGTAGAAAGTAAGAAACAATACTAACTGTGGCGGGTGGTAACTTTTCAAACAAGGAATGTCATCCAAAACTTTTTTAATAAATAAATAATTTAAACTTAAACCTCATTATTTAAAAACATTTTTTTGTAAAATTCCCCGAATTTTGCCCCAGACTTTTTCGTTATTTTTCAAATTAACATTAGTTAATTTAAATTGATGTTAAAAGAAGGAGAGCGAATATTTACAGTCTAATAAAATTCTTTTAAATAGTTCTTTATAGACTTAATATTCAATTTTATTACAGTTATTAAAAACAATCTTTTTCGTAAATCAAGATAGAAACCTATCTATTGATTACATCTTAAATCAATCAATTCATTATATAATAATAGTCTAAGTTATCTGTCCGTCTGTCCTCGAATTTATGAAGCGGTTGTACCCGGAACGGATACATGCATCCGTTGGATGCTTGATAAGTTAGGGTTAACAACTTTCGAAATCCACCCTTTCCCCCCTTTTCTAGCATTTAATGCCATCCTTTCAAGCCTTATTTTCCCCGGTTAAGAGCAGGTGATTAAATCTATCAAATTATCACATAATAAATAGGTAAAAATAACGTTTTTTTCCTAGCATTATGACGTAATTCCATCTCATTGAATCATTTCTAATTTTAGATTATTTAAATATATTCTGTATTATTTTTATACGTTTCATCACTCAACTTAGATATGACGTAAATAATTTTCTTTTATATTTGGCTTAAATAATAGATTAGGTACATATGTGATTATTTTAAATTTAGTCTTCGATTACTTTTTGTTGCAGGAAAATTTTATCGCAGGTATTAAGAACAAATTCTATCTACCTCCAGGGTGTAGTAGAAACGATAGTTTCATACCTTTACTTCCATTTATTACTGTGGGAAAAAATTGGGAAGAACTTAACAATAATTTCAACTTTGCTAAGAAAACTTTGAATTATCTTTCTAAATGAATTCAACTTGATTCTAAACTGCATTCACGGCATCATTAGAATTTAGAGAAAAATGAATATAAACAAATTATTCGGCTTGTACCCTATAATTCACAACCAAAAAACAAACCATATTTTTTATCTGTCTTACAGGGTACTTTACAACTCTGGTAAATTAAAGCTTTTACTGATCCCGTCATATGACGGGCTATATGCTAGTTTATTTACAATAAGGGCTGTAAAAACGATATTTTTCATTCATACGTAGTGAGAATCTACCCTAATTTTTTAAAGTAATTTAAATGAAAGCTTAATTTTAAAATAGAGAAAAAAATCACAAAAATAATTAACTTTATTTAAATGAAATTCAAACTTTAGACCGTAGCGTATTAAAATATCAATTCACAGAACTTTCCAATCTGGAAGAAAATTCCATCCAAGCAGACCGCCTGGCCGCATCCTGCATACGGAGCTCTATGAATAGCAGATGCACTGACTCACTCACGTGACTTACACGGTGCCATAGAGCGCATGAGTGAAGTACACAATCTCCGATTTTGATTCCGTAGCAATTACCTGAGCCAAGCAAACTCGAAATGTTATTCTTGTGATCAAAAATGAGATATTAAGTGAATTTATGCATTTGAAGAATGGTATGTATCACAATCATGCTTCTAAAAAAGTCGGTGTGAAATAAAAATACTTGAAATTTAAATACAACGAGGTATAAAAATACTCTTGACATATTAAAGTTTTTGGGGAACGACAAAATTTCATTCATGTACACTTCAAATTGTTTTTTTTAAAGATTTTATAGTTTTTTAAACTTGGAAAAGAGAAGTTATTAAAAGTTATTTAGAATATCCAACCCAAACCCGAGCGATGCAACTAACAACCAAAACCAACTGACAACTAAATGTTACTGAAACAAGCTCAAATCAGTGGTTACCAATGGTGTTCTATTCAACACTGGTAACCCCCCTTCTAGACGGTTATTTTTTTTAATGTCGGCCCATTTCACACAAAACATGGGGAATAAAAATTACTGATTCTGGTACCTCCGCGTAAGTTTGTTTTTATTACTGGTAAAACTCGTGTAAATTAGGTAATGTAATAATAAATTTATTTGGTATTTTTAAACTTAAGCTTGGAAGTCAAAGCCTACTTGCATATCGCCCGAAACAAGTTTACTGCCCATCAGCATCTTCCTTCCCGCCACCCACGTTGAGAACTTGTGATCTAGCCCATCTCACAACACAAATTCCAAGAGGTGGAGGCATTTCCCTTCCTGACAATCAATGGGTCTCAGACCACCAATTCTTTGCGGTAGAGGCAGCTTCATCCTCCAGAAAAGAAGAGTGTCCCTCCGCTTACTGTGGTAGAACTCTCATTTTTCTTATACTTCTTAAGAACGCACAGACCTTAGGCGGAAGCAAGTCATAATGCAAACATGGGTGGTCAAATTTTTAAAACCCAGACACTGAAATTTCAAATGTCCTCTAACATGCAGTCCTATAGGCAAATGTTTGAGCATTTTCCTTCTCCTTTCCTCCCCCGAGTACTTTGTTGATTCATTAATCTAGGAAAACAAATTGCACTCGAAAGGGAACGTCCCACTGCATTCTTCTTTCTGACATCCATGGTGGTTACACCCCTTTATCTGTTAGTTGTCTGAGGTATGTTACGAGGCACATCCAGAAAGTAAGTGTCCCTATTTAAAAGAAAAAAAGAACTCACAATTTCAGGGACATATTTATTGGCAACAAGTACAGCAATGTTTGAGCTATTTTTCAACATACCCACCACCAGAATTGAGACACTTGTCATATTGTGGGATCTACTTTTGTATCCCTCTGTCGTAGAACTCTGTCGCCTGTGAATGGAACCAGCCTTCCTGTCCCAGAACACCGTACATAACCCTTTCTGTAACGACAGCGTCTATTTGAATTGGGTTCTGACCAAATATCCTCTATGATGGCAATGCATTGACTCCTGTCTTGGTTTCCGGGGTAAAGTGCGAAATCCAAGTCTCATTGCCAGTGACGATCCTGTCGAGGAACTCGTCTCCGTCATCGCCATACCGTAGCAGAAATGACAGGGCTTCTCCTAAGCGTTGAATTTTGTGTTCGGGTGCCAGTTTGAGCTCATAGACCTGGAAGAGATGACGATGGATTTCAATTGGCACGATACTTTGTGCATTCAAGACCGAACCTTGCAGGTGGAGGGAGAAGGAATTAGAGTTTCATTTCGGACCACTACTACCCCGCTACTGGCAAGAATCGGGACTTGTCCAGCTGGCATATGATTAATACGTCATAGATTTGTTACGCACGCGCAATTACGTTTACTTTAAAGGGGAAAATGTCGGGAAACTTACTTTCTGGATGCGATTGTATTAAAAATTAAACAAGCATACAACTTTTAAAGGCTTATCTGGAATACTGATAATAAATTGCTATTTTTAACACGAACAAAAAATGTGCGTTTTATCCAAAATCTGAAAGAGTAGCAATAAAATATTTTACGTTAGACAGAAGCGAGCAGTTTTTCGTTATGTTATAAATCTTGGGGTTCGTTTCACATCAGGTGTTTACATTGGTGTCCTCTGTGCACTATTATAAGCTTATCACATGGTCATTCATATGCTCATGCAAGCAATCGTCAATTCGGGCCTTCAGAACCTCCAGACTTATTCCGGCGGTGGTTGACAGGCCGCAAATACTAAGTAGCCCCACTCAACAAACCTTCTACCGAGGTCTTCGAAGTTGCATGCGCCACGATTTGCGATCAAGAGGTAAGAATTAAGAATAAGATTGGATGCTCTAGCTAATAACGTACCATGATGCAAGAATCAGTAATGATGGAGCGCAGTCGTATCAGAGAACGAATTTGGGGGATTTGAACCTTCTAGGTGGTATTGTATCCCTCGAACATCAGCAATCATGCGTGTAGAGGAAAAATAGGTATAGAATGCTTTTGGCTATTCAAAGAGGGAATCTCAAATTCTGGATCCAAAAAGACGTACGTCACGCGAAGAAACTTGTTAAAATGTATTGAAGCATGGTCAAAATATGTATTGCCTTGAAAATATGAAGAGCAAAGATTTTCATAATTGAAATATTGTTTGGCTTTTTCCAGTTGGCAGTCCGTGTGCTGTGGACAATGGCGGCTGCCGCTACCTGTGCCTCCCAGACGGCAGGGGAAGCCGATCCTGCGTTTGCCCTGAAACAAGCGAAGACGGTGACGAAGCGATCGAGTGCAACGAACTCGTGGCCTGAGCTCACTGGACATCTCATTCTTCAACATCCCATGTCCCGAAAAGAACTGTGAATCATCTTTTTTACATCCATCGTATTCGTGTGTTCATCTTTTTGATTATGACCAAACTAATGGTGTTTTATACGTACATGTAAAAGTAAAATGCCAAAAATAAATATGTGTGTTTGAAATTGGTAAATTTTCACTTGATGCCAGAATTTTTTCTGTTTTCATATTGATCAATACCTCTAAATTAAATTATCATGGGCTCCTGAGAACAAAAGACGTATGGAATATCAAAAAATTTCGATGTTACACACTGTCTTTGTTAATAATGAGGTGTCGCTTTAAATATAACAAAAAGTCAGTTATAAAATAAAATTTTTTCTATAACAGATTTATGTGGTAGCATGTGTAATTACAGGACAGTTAGTGAACTACTAAATTAATAATTATTGTTATATAAATAAACGTACAGTGGTGTCCAAAATAATGATTAGAAATATCAGAAATGAGACATTTCGACAAAAAAGGCACTTAATACAGGAAAACTTGGTGAAGAAGCTTCAAATCGATCTTCCGTACTGTTTATACGGCTGTAGTTCAACGATTGTAGCAGTAATTTCCATTCTTTCCCAAACTCCGATATCAACACTAGAAGTGTCCTTGTACCGGGATATAGGCAGGCATTTCTCTTCCTAGTGCATACTACAAATGTTATAGATCTGGAAACCTCGCTGGCAACTCCATGCACTCTTCTGCCAAAATACCGTTGACAAATGAGTTCGGGCAATATCGTACTAAATTCAGATTGATTTCACACAGCTCATCGTAAGAGCAGTAAGTAGAGTTCGAAAACGTCATCCCGATAAAGTTCTGTCACTGTATCTACAGAGAAGACACGGATGGTTGTTCGCTCGTCAACATGATCCATCCCCAAACAAAGATATAAGCAATGGATTTCTTTTATGTTTGCAGAGTCTGACAGTTACCGTCGAGGTAGAAGTTTGTCGAGACATAGCCATCTATAAGGCCTGAGCACTCAAACAAAATGGCGGTGGTCGAAGGCGGTTTCCTTTCTATAATTCGCAAGTAAAATGTGTTATGCCTTTTACTACTCATCAAAAAAATTTTTTTTCAAAAAATAAACTAAGGATATTCATTTCCCTAAAGTGAATATTTATTAGTAGAAAAATTGTTATGCTATAGATATTTTATTTGTGAGCCAATTTATATTTTAATTTTATTTACCATAACAACTTCGTACACTACACAAGAACAAATATGATACATAGATAAAATTTTAAGCAAAGAAGTTACATCTGCAAAAAATTACACAATTGGCATCTTTTATTTCTTTTTACTTACCTTTTCTTAAGTGGTCCCATGGAAATAAAATATCTTAACCTTTATTCATAAAATATAATCCATAAAGGATCGTATTAAAGGCAGTATTAAAAAAAAAACTGCATTAGTGTAAAATCATAGAGCAGTTTATGCTGGGGAAAAGTGATTTCAAAATTTTTATTCACAGTTTTGTTTGCATGTAACATCTGATACTGATTTGCACTACATAAACAATGAAATATAATTCAATAGTATATAGAGAAAAAAATGTAAAAACGTTAATTTATCAAGGATTCTTCTAAGAGTTTATAGCCTGTGAAAATGTGTCATTCATAATATTTTTCTCATACAAATTAAAATTACTGCAAGCATTTAACGATATATCAATATGATGTTTGCTTTATATTTTTGTAAAGTTTAAATTTAGAATACTTGCATTAAATCTTCCGTTATTACAATATATTTCAAAAGATAAATCTTCACTTACTTTAAATGATGCTGTTATAATTGGAATATCAGAACCACATAGTTTTACAAACTGTCAACATGGAATTACCCAAAAATTTATATCCAGCTGGAATAGTCCTTCAGACAGTGCTTTACATATAATTTTACTTCTGACAGACATTTTAGTTGCGCCCTTTCAACTTCTTGTATATATGTGTCAAAATACTATCAGTTAAACATTGCTGAATCCTATCTTCTTCTTTTTCTTCCCCAGATTTTCTTTTCTTTGCACTGATACATTTAGATATGGTGTAGATTCCCTTATTAAGCTTGGAAAAGCATTTGGAGTTAAAATTGGATTGGCAAGGGGAATTTTATGGACTTTCCCATCTGTATCAGTCCACGAGTCTTCTATAATAATCATAGATGTGTCGAAATGCTTGATACAGACTCTAGCATTATCAGTGTATAGAAAATTGTCTCTGTGAATCCTATTAATCCAAAATATTCTCCTGTCAGTGTCTTTGAGAAGTCGAAAGCAGGAAACATGGTGGCCTATTTACTGCCCGGAACAGAACATTTGAAAGGTATGATCTATATAACAAAAATATATTATTGCATTAAAGTTTACAAGAACTAAAAAAAAATTAATGTATATAATTTTAAGTTATGTTTTAGTCATTTAACATTTTACTTACATTTATATATTTTCTTTTGGTAGTTTAATTTTTGTTAGATACGTCTTTTTTACGCTTAGATATTCAAAATTTTAAATTGTAGAAAGTTAATAGGAAAATATCGAAACAGAACTCAGGACTTAAAAAATATGAAGCTGATAAATCAGAAACAATTCAAAGTTTAAATGACATTGATTCTACATATTAAGAAATTTCACAAGTGCTGTTGTAGTGACGAATAACAACTTTTATTAATAAAGTTCATTAAAAACCCATTATAAATCAATGAAGTAAGGATACATTAATCTTTTATTGTGGTAATAATAAATCATTTTAAGATAAAATAGAAATTGTAATTTGTGAGTTATTTACAATAGTCAAGTTGCAGTACACAGCAAAAACGAAACTGTGGTGGTCCCCAAGGGCCGATAACTGTGAAGTTAACTGTAATGATTTTTTGACCATGTAGTTGTAACTTCTGCTTTAGTGTAAGTGTTGCTTTAGCTATGCTGTCTAACTGTAATAAAGATGTTAAACCTGCAACTAGTATTTATCTAAGTTCATGTACATGTATCTAGGAATACAACAGTGTTGATCTATCGAGCGTAGTTTTTGCTTTTGTGCGTGTCTCATGTACTCCACTCGAGTGAGTGTGCCATGTGCTTGTTGTACGGGAGAGCTGGAATTTGATGAACGCTACAAAACTAACAAAACTTAGAATACATTAAACTCGCTGATATTTAATGTTATATTAAGTACTTATAAGTTCTTTAATGAGTTCTAACAATAAAATGAAACTTATTTTTAAATCGACAGTTATAATATACAATGTGATACAAAGCACACATTAATAACAAAACATTTGAACTATTCCATAGTAGCGAACTTAAGGATTTACATCGTTCTTATAATATGCTTAATTAGAAGACAGCTAAAAAAATAGGAGAAAGGATAGCAAAATTGCTGCTTACCTTTCTTATAATAGCAAACGTTATTTCACTTCCATAAAATTCTTTCTTTCTTTTTTTTTTTTTTTCAAAAGCAGTAATCGGTAAGCATTCAACAAGCAACAACAGAATAGATTACCGCCATTCGATCGATCAGGTGACTTAAACAGTGCGCATTGTGTTTAGATGGCTTTATTAACTTTGCGTCACTCCAGAGAAAGTTTCCAAATTCTCCATAAGAATTATATGAGATATTATTAACTGCGTTATGAGATGAAAACTGCCTGAGTCAACAATTAATTGTACATGTAAACATATTTCTCAGTTTGCCGTCTAAACACGGTTTGTGTGGATACCATTGTTACAGATAAAGAAACGAAATCGAATGATCTGCATAGAAGTTGTATCTTTTTGACCGCCGTGTATTTACAGCCAGATCGAACGATGGTCGAATGGTAAAATGCTGTTCTTCGGTTCTGAAGTTCACGATTTCAAATACCACTGATGATATTAATGCTTTTAGCCGTTCGGAATCGGATTTAATCAATAAGTCCCGATTTTATTAGCCCTCGTGTAGCAAAGCATTCTACCTAAGCGCTTCGAACCAAACCAAACATTTATAGCCATAAAGTAATCCACCCTTTTGAGACCCTTGGATGATCCTGTCCAGTTCTCGAGATGCTACCTAAAACTCTTGCTGTCATCTGAAGACCGCCATACGTGATACTTGTTGGTAACGAGTTATTTACTGTAACTGTTCAACTTCGACACTAATTATGGGTCTCACAATATTTCGTTTAAACACAATGTAGTCTTGCTTCCGTTTGCTTGTTTGTTTGTTTGTGTGCGCGCGCGCGTGCATGTGCGTGCGTGCTTGCTTGCGTGCGTGCGTGAGTGCGCATAAAAAGACAACGTTTTAGCTAAAGACCGACCTTTATTAAGATGATTCGTTAAAACTTCATCATAGGGGAAGCACAAAGTGAAGAATCAGCTGGCATGAAGTTATATGTACAAGACAGTTAACACCTGGGTCCACATCTGAGGGAAAAAAATATAATATGCCCCACCGAAATGCATTCGAAATTTCATAAATTGTCGACTAAAGTCAAGTAGAGTTATAACTGGTTAGGCTCCTTCTCCGAGGGCGTAAACTGTATCCCCATTGGTCAATTTACTTTAGGGGCTAAAAAGGGGAATGCAAAATGAAGCGGGAATTTTAGCACTTGATTCAAATTTTGAAAACCCCCTGAGAATATTCCTTACACACACACACACACACACACACACACACACATATATATATTTTTTATATGTTTTTTTTTATTTCAAAGGAGGGGTTCAACATAGCATTCATAAGTACAAAGATGCAGTGGGTCATATCGAGGACTAAAGTCTAATTTTTAAACATTCAGAGCGGCAACAAACATCTGATTTCTGGGAAATATGAATCAAAGACAGAGTTCAGCTCACACAAAGTAAAATAACGCTGACAATGAATTTTCCACAACAAAAACTGCAATAAGCGAATTGACTGCAATATCGAAAACACGAAAACTGTTCCCAACACCGGGAAATTGCTGTATAATAAACTTTAGCTAGGACAGAAAATGAAGTGGAATTTCGTTGATTAAATCTTTGACTGAAAATAGATGAATTAAAATGGAAAATTTTTAGAATATTTACACACAAATAAATATATATACATATATATATATATATATATATATATATATATATATATATATATATATATATATATATATATCGTACTTTTCAAAATTCAATTTAAAATGGAAGTCACCCATGAACATTGATTAAATTATGTCGAAATCAAACAAATGTGGTATGTATGTGCACCTCTTGAATAGACCTAAACGCTCATATATAATATTTAATGGTTCAATTGAATTTAAAGGGCGTTTTAAGTGTCCCTATATGGGAATAGGATAAAAAATACACTTAAAATTTGTTTAAAATAGAAGGCACTCATGAACGTTGATTAAATTATGTAGAAGTTAAACATATGTGGTATGTACGTGTTCCTCTTGAATAGACCTACACGCCCATATATAATATTCAATGGTTTAAAAAATTTTTAAGGGCGTTTTAAGTGTACCCATTTAGGAATAGGATGAAAAATACACTAAAAATTGTTTAAAGGGAAAGTCAATCATGAACGTGCATTAAATTATATCAAAGTCAAACAAATGTGCTATATTCGTGTTCCACTTGAAGAGACCTACAAGCTCATATATAATATTTAATATTTTAATTGAATTTAAAGGGTGTTTTGAGGGTCTCCATATGGGAACAGGATGAAATTTAAACTAAAAATTTGTTTAAAATAGAAGGCACTCATGATCGATCCTTAAACTATATCGACATTAAACATATGTATTCACGTGCTTCTCTTGAAAAGACCTACATGCATATATATATATATAATTTTCAATGGTTTAATCCATTTTTAAGGGCGTTTTGAGTGTCCCCATTTAGGAAAGATGAAAAAACACTAAAAATTTGTTTAAAATGAAAGTCACTCATGAACGTTCATTAAATTATGTCGAAGTTAAACGAATGTGGTATGTACGTGTTCCACTTGAAGAGAACTAAACCCTCATACATAATATTTAATGGTTCAATTGAATTTTAAGGCCGTTTTGAGTGTCCCCATATGGGAATAGGATGAAAAATAAATTAAAAGTTTGTTTTTTTAAATAGAAGGCACTCATGAACGTTCATTAAATTATGTCGAAGTCAAACCAATGTGAAATGTACGTATTCCACTTGAAAAGACCTACACGCTCATATATATATTATTTAATGGTTTAATTAATTTTTAAAGGGAAAAATACACTAAAAATTTGTTTAAAATGAAAGTCACTCATGACCATTCATTAAATTATATCAAAGTCAAACAAATGTGGTTTGTACGTGTTTAAATTGAAGAGACCTACATTCTCATATATAATATTGAATGTTTTAATTGAATTTAAAGGGCGTTTTGAGTGTCCCCGTATGGGAATAGGGGAAAAAATTAAAAATTTGTTTAAAATGAACGTCACTCATGAACGTTGATTAAATTATATCGAAGCCAAACAAATGTGGTATGTTCGTGTTCTACGTGAATAGACCTACATTCTCATATATAATATTGAATGTTTTAATTGAATTTAAAGGGCGTTTTGAGTGTCCCCGTATGGGAATAGGGGAAAAAATTAAAAATTTGTTTAAAATGAACGTCACTCATGAACGTTGATTAAATTATATCGAAGCCAAACAAATGTGGTATGTTCGTGTTCTACGTGAATAGACCTACACGCTGATATATAATATTTACCCAAGCAGCAAGGATGGTCGCCTAGTGGTCGGCCAATCATCGCCTTGATCTTTAAATGCTCGCACATATTTTTAAAACGTCGATCTTTTGTCGGTGCGACGTCGCCTTCAGATTATTTTATTTCTCCTCATATCGAAATCTCGCCGGAAGTGTTGGGCGATGTCAAGTTCTGATTAGTTGCGAGGAAGTTTATTAATGTGATTGGCGCGACATTCGAAAAAAAAAAACTCCTCCTAGATGGCGCTACAAATTTTAAACTAGTGGCGCGAAGAAGAAATCTGTTCATTCCATTAAGTTTGATCAATTCCGCTACATAGGCTAAACAAGCGCTGTGCTACAGTTCAACCATCTTGGATTTACAGAGCATTTGAAGATGGAAACGGTGTAAGTGCAATTTTATATCTTATCCTGCATTTAATTGTGTATTTGTTATTTAATTGAATTTAGTAAGCGTTTTCTGTTAAAATCAGTAAAATATGAATTAAAATTTTCACAATCGATATTAATACATACTGATTATACGAAGTTATTCTTTATAAAAAATTTGGTATAAGTTAAACGATTATACATAGCGTATTTTGTAACACTATTGATAAAATATTTACCCAAGCAGCAAGGATGGTCGCCATGCCAATTATCGCTTGATCTTTAATATATATATTTTTAAAATATATTTTTATATTTTCATTATTTTTATTATATATCGAAATCTCGCCGGAAGTGTTGAGCGATTCAAGTTTTGATGCATTGCGAGGATTTTTTAAAGGGATTTTAAAAAAAAAAATGGCGCTACACTAAAATTTTAAACTAGTGGCGCAGAAGAAGAAGAATTCTGTTATTAAAAAGTTCTCATTGATATTTCTTTCAATTTTCTAGAAAAAACAAGCGCTGTGTATACAGTTCAATTATCTTTGTATACTTATAATTTTTAAGCATTCTTTCTTTGATAAATTTGTTAATTATTATATATTTATATATATATATATTTAATATATTTATATATATATTTTGTCACAGTAGATGAAATACATAACATAGATAAGCTAAGAAATAACAAATTTTCAAGTATTATAAAACTTATTTTTGTACAGATTTTTTGTAAACTATTGAAATATTTTAATAACAGAAAAATTAGCATAATTTGAACTTTATATTAAAAATAACATAAAATATATAATATAATTATGTTGAGAATATTTATCTAACCTTATATATTATGATTAGTTTTTAATAATTAATATATTTATATATATTATATATATATATATATTATATATATAATAAATAATATATATATATATAATATATTTATATATAAATATATTATATATATATAAAATTTTATATATATATATATATATATTATAAAATATATATTTATATATATAATATAATTTATAAATATTTTATATATATATTTATATATATATTATTTATATAATATTATATATTATATATATATATATAAAACTTGTGAGTGTGTTTTAAGCCTAGATATTTATCTCCTGGGTTTAGTTTATAAATTTGTAAGATTTTCAACGTTAGTATGTTAGTAGCTATGCAATTTCTTATCAAAGGAAAAATTGTATTTGTAACTAAAGCCAATGGCAAGTAGAGGGTCATGTAACCTGCCTCTACGTATGCATAGTTTTGTCTTACTTTACTTTATTTAACTATAGGTTGAATGAATGCTTCTACACACAGTCAAGTATTGCCTCTAAACATGAACTATTGTACATTTTGATTTCAGATTTTCATGAAAGTATGTTATTATACTATGATGAAACTCTATATGTAATTAGTTTTGAGAGCATTTAACAAATTCTAATTTTTCCATTTAAAATAATTATTTGGAATTTATAGAATTTAAAACGTAATTTTTAAATTTTTTTTTTAGCTTTAAGTGAGTATTCTCTTTCTCCTAATGCAAAATGCGTGCTTAATATATTTTATGCAGTTGTTTAATTTAGCGGATGTTCATTATGGCAGCTGTTCTGTGAGAAGAATGTTTAGGACAGGATATGGTTGGTACTTTACATTGATCGTTCTAAGAGGGTTGATTTTAATAAATTTATTAAAAGCTAGAAGTCGGAAATAATTTTTCAAGAAAATTGTCAATTCATTCTAGAAACTCGATAAAAAAAGAGTAAATTCAATACGGATGAAAAATATGCAAATCTATGTGTCCATCCATGCTTCCAGAAATTTTACACACACATTAGAATAATTCTTCTAATTTTCTTGGTTTTAAAATAAAATTTTGTAATAAATAATGTAATAATCTTTTTAAATATTTAACTCTTCCCCTTAATAGTTTAAAATAAGCAATTTTTCACTTTATATTATTTTATTTATATGTTCAAAATGCAGCAAAATTTTAAAAATAAGTACTTTACAAAAAGATATAGAAGTAAAGTAAACACATGAAAATGTTTAAATTAACCTGTAGAACAATGCTAAAAATTTCAAGCAATTTAGATAGTTATAGAAAAAGACATGCTAAGCAGAAAATAAACAAAAATTCTTACTTTTATAGTTGCTTAAAAGTAATTATTTTCCCTTAAAATAATTAAAACGCATTACCTACTCATTTATTGCAAGAATAAAGTCAATTTGTGAAATATTTATTTCATTTCAGTTACTTTCAATTTCAGCTGAAAAGTAATCCATAATTTTATCTATTACGTGAAACAATTTCAAAGGATGGAACATCGATTTCAATTATGTCTGCCATTGTTTACTATTTCTAATTTTAAAGAAATTATTACAATTTTAGTGGAAAATTTATATGTTGCTTCAGTTACAGCCGTCAATCACAAAAACTTAAGAGCTGTTTTCAATGATATTTTCTTCGGTAGCATTTGTTGAAAGAAATATCTCTAATTTAAGAGCACTAACACTCTAAGATTTTTTTCGTTTATAATCGCTAGTGTTTGTGTAACTGGAAGCAGAATTCATTATTATTATTATTATTATTATTATTGTTTGTTTTTCTCAATGTGGTAGACTCAGCAGAGATATAAACAAATCATCACTGCTAAGATTATTGGTTGCAAGAAAAATATTAATTAAAAATTGATACAAAATGTGAATTAAAATTCTGCATATCTTTGTGTACATTTTAACGTCTGTTTAATTAAACATTTATGTTTTCAACGCTTGTAACTTTTTAATAAATCAATTTAAATATACATTTTTCTGTATACAATCCAAATGAAGCAATTTTATGACTGAAAATTATTTATGTGATAATGCCTATAAAGCACTAAATTATTCTGGTCCTTTTTAAAATGTTTTTTTTTAAATTTTCATTTAAACAATTTTAAATGTTTTGTCTCATTTTAAAGAATTTTATATCCATTTCAGCATTTGTCCGAAACAATCGTAAATATCAACCTGCCACCGAATATGAAGTTGAAGCAGCAATAAAAAAAATGGCTTGTGAAGGCAAATTTTTTGCAACATTTTTTGGAATAATGAGACCAAGACCTACTGATTATAGCTGATTCCGAAGGGCTACGAGCATCCCTTCCATAGCGAGAATCGAACCTACGAACTACGGTACCGAAAGTCAGCACCTTAACCATTAGGCTGCAATTCTAATAATAAAAATAATGTAAATAACACTTGGTTTGTAATGTGTTTGTCAATAAAGTTTGATTAGATTCCCTACTTTTTTAAATGTTTTATTTATGCTTTAATCATGTTAAATATTTATTTACTTAAATGTAAATATTCTTACAGGACATATACAACTTACAAAATTCTGATTTTAAAAGAAATGCAAAATTTTAGTTTTTGTGGTACTTAGGAAATAAAGAAAATTTACATTAAATAATAGTTCTAAAAGTCTAAAATATTTGTAATTAAAAATTAAGGATAAGAATTTAAATTTTAGTTTTTGAAACCTTTATTTATAGTTTACATTTAATAATAGAACAGTCTAAATTAAGGTATACTTGCATTATACTTTAAAAGAGATGATATTTTTCATTCAGAAATTGTTGAAGTATACTTCTTAAAACAAAATATTTACAATTATCACAGATTATATTACAAAGATTCTGTAATTCTATTCTTCATGTGAGGTAACGATAATTTTTCACAGATGAATTACATGACTGAAGTGTATACATTTTTGTTTACATCTGATATATACTGGTTTTAAATTGCATTTTTGTTTGGATTATTGCTTTGAAGAACAGAGAGAAAAACAATAAAAATGTTCTAAGATGTGCAAACTAATGGTTTAAAGAAGATTGATTTTTGATGTATAATAATATTTTTATGAAGGTACTTTGCTGTATTTTAAAGTTCTATTCTATTCAAGATAGTATTTGTGTTCATTTATTGAACTAAAGCACTAATTTTTATTTGAACTAAAATTTCAGTGTTAAGCTGAATATGAAATACTAAGTTAAAATTGCTATTATATTTTTTTCTTTCAATACTGCAAGAGAAAATTATTTGAAATTTTTTTGAAATATTCTTTTGAATTAAAACATACAAATTTCTTAAATAGACAACATTGTGAAAATTAAACTATTATTTTATAATTATTCATTTTTTTAGTTCTAATATTGCAAGATAATTTTTTAAATATGCTTTTTAATTAAAGAAATTCAATTTTTTTAATATTTAGTCTTGAGAAAACTAAACTATTATTTTATAGAAATATTTGCTGAGGCATATGTTGGGTTTGGTTTCGAACGCTACAGTACATTTGCAGTACAAGATAACATTTTATTTTAAATATACACTCTCGAAAAGTAAAAAACAAAGTTGCTATAATCAAGAAAAATCTGAAAAATCTTAAAAATTCAAATATTTTTAAATAAACTAGATGAAATCTGGATAATTTCTGAATTATAACAAAAACGTTTAGAAAACAATTCTAATTTTTTTTTTTTAAATTTCCAAGTTTATAAATTAAAACTGTATATAATTTCGCACAAAAATAGTTACTGATTTATGTTTCTTTGATTTTAGAACTAAATACTTTACTTTAAAAATGCAATTTTAATTCAAGGAAATGAAGCCAATTTCTGAAAGGAAATTTTTTTAATACATTAGAAAACATAGAATTAAATAATTTAAAAGCATTTAATAATAAATCTAACAGGTCACATATTTATTCAACGTATCTGGAAATAATTGGTAACATATCGGGAATAGTGGAAACATATCGGGAAATGATTGGTACTAAGTCTTTCACTGATCATAAACATCGGAAAAACTGTCTGAAACACGCCGCGGCGATGATCGCCCGGCGGTTTGCCGGCGTCCATAAACAACCACTCTCCAACGTCGAAAATGGTAATCGGCCCGACGTCTAAAAATTGAAACGCGGTGTTTGGCCAATGATTGGCCAACCATCTTTTGTTGCTTGGGTAAAGTTTTAATTTAATTTAAATGACGTTTTGAGTGTCCACATATGGGAATAGGATGAAAATTACACTAAATTTTGTTTAAAATAGAAGGCAGTCATGAACGTTGATTAAATTGTGTCAAAAATAAACATATGTAGTATGTACGTGTTCCTCTTGAAGAAGAGACCTACACGCTCATATATAATATTTAATGGTTTAGTGAAATTTTAAGGGCGCTTTGAGTGTCCCCATTTAGGAATAGGATAAAAAATAAACAAAAAAAATTTTTTAATGAAAGTCACTCATGAACGTTTATTAAATTATATCGAAGTCAAACAAATATGAAATGTACGTGTTCGAATTGAAGTGACCTACAAGCTCATATATAATATTGAATGGTTTAATAAAATTTAAGAGGCGTTTTGAGTGTCCTTTTATGGGAAAAATATGAAAAATACACAAAAAATTGTTTAAAATTGAAGCCACACATGAATGTTGATTAAATTATATCGAAATCAAACAAATGTGGTATGTACAAATTCCACATAAAATGACCTACACACATATATAATATTTAATGGTTTAATTGAATTTAAAGGGCGTTTTGAGTGTCCCCATTTAGGAATAGGATGAAAAATACATTAATATGTCTTTAAAATGAAACTCACTCATGAACGTGGATTAAATTATGACAAAGTTAAACATATATGGTATGCACGTGTTCCTCTTGAGGGACCTACACGCTCATATATATTATTTAATATTTTAATTGTATTTAAAGGGCGTTTTGAGTGTCCCCATTTAGGAATAGGATGTAAAATACATTAAAAATTTGTTTAAAACGAAAGTCATTCATGAACGTCGATTAAATTATATCGAAGTCAAACAAATGTGGTATGTACGTGTTTAACTTGAGAAGACCTACGCGCTCATATATAATATTTAAAGGTATATTTGAATTTAAATCGCGTTTTGAGTGTATCT
>CM063508.1:184719817-184768657 GCA_032207245.1 Pardosa pseudoannulata | reverse complement strand
GAGTTAAGGATGCGTTATGGGTGTCCCCGTCTGGAAGAAACCGGAAAAAGAAAATGAAAAAACTAAAAAATCAGAAGGAAGGAATAAAAGGTATTTCAATTATTTTAAAGTCAAACAAATGTGGTATGTACGTGTTCCTCTTGAAGAGATCTACACGCCCATATATAATATTAAATAGTTTAGGTGAGTTAAGGATGCGTTATGGGTGTCCCCGTCTGGAAGGAATAGGAAAAATAAAATGAAAAAACTAAAAAATCAGAAGGAAGGAATAAAAGGTATTTCAATTATATTAAAGTCAAACAAATGTGGTATGTACGTGTTCCTCTTGAAGAGATCTACACGCCCATATATAATATTAAATAGTTTAGGTGTGTTAAGGATGCGTTATGGGTGTCCCCGTCTGGAAGGTACCGGAAAAAGAAAATGAAAAAACTAAAAAATCAGAAGGAAGGAATAAAAGGTATTTCAATTATTTTAAAGTCAAACAAATGTGGTATGTACGTGTTCCTCTTGAAGAGATCTACACGCCCATATATAATATTAAATAGTTTAGGTGAGTTAAGGATGCGTTATGGGTGTCCCCGTCTGGAAGGTACCGGAAAAATAAAATGAAAAAACTAAAAAATCAGAAGGAAGGAATAAAAGGTATTTCAATTATTTTAAAGTCAAACAAATGTGGTATGTACGTGTTCCTCTTGAAGAGATCTACACGCCCATATATAATATTAAATAGTTTAGGTGTGTTAAGGATGCGTTATGGGTGTCCCCGTCTGGAAGGTACCGGAAAAAGAAAATGAAAAAACTAAAAAATCAGAAGGAAGGAATAAAAGGTATTTCAATTATTTTAAAGTCAAACAAATGTGGTATGTACGTGTTCCTCTTGAAGAGATCTACACGCCCATATATAATATTAAATAGTTTAGGTGAGTTAAGGATGCGTTATGGGTGTCCCCGTCTGGAAGGTACCGGAAAAATAAAATGAAAAAACTAAAAAATCAGAAGGAAGGAATAAAAGGTATTTCAATTATATTAAAGTCAAACAAATGTGGTATGTACGTGTTCCTCTTGAAGAGATCTACACGCCCATATATAATATTAAATAGTTTAGGTGAGTTAAGGATGCGTTATGGGTGTCCCCGTCTGGAAGGTACCGGAAAAATAAAATGAAAAAACTAAAAAATCAGAAGGAAGGAATAAAAGGTATTTCAATTATTTTAAAGTCAAACAAATGTGGTATGTACGTGTTCCTCTTGAAGAGATCTACACGCCCATATATAATATTAAATAGTTTAGGTGAGTTAAGGATGCGTTATGGGTGTCCCCGTCTGGAAGGTACCGGAAAAAAAAATGAAAAAACTAAAAAATCAGAAGGAAGGAATAAAAGGTATTTCAATTATATTAAAGTCAAACAAATGTGGTATGTACGTGTTCCTCTTGAAGAGATCTACACGCCCATATATAATATTAAATAGTTTAGGTGAGTTAAGGATGCGTTATGGGTGTCTCCGTCTGGAAGGTACCGGAAAAATAAAATGAAAAAACTAAAAAATCAGAAGGAAGGAATAAAAGGTATTTCAATTATTTTAAAGTCAAACAAATGTGGTATGTACGTGTTCCTCTTGAAGAGATCTACACGCCCATATATAATATTAAATAGTTTAGGTGAGTTAAGGATGCGTTATGGGTGTCCCCGTCTGGAAGGTACCGGAGAAGAAAAATGAAAAAACTAAAAAATCAGAAGGAAGGAATAAAAGGTATTTCAATTATTTTAAAGTCAAACAAATGTGGTATGTACGTGTTCCTCTTGAAGAGATCTACACGCCCATATATAATATTAAATAGTTTAGGTGAGTTAAGGATGCGTTATGGGTGTCCCCGTCTGGAAGGTACCGGAAAAATAAAATGAAAAAACTAAAAAATCAGAAGGAAGGAATAAAAGGTATTTCAATTATATTAAAGTCAAACAAATGTGGTATGTACGTGTTCCTCTTGAAGAGATCTACACGCCCATATATAATATTAATTAGTTTAGCTCAGTTTATTAGGCGTTATGGGTGTCCCCATCTGGAAGGAACCGGAAAAATAAAATGAAAAAACTAAAAAATCAGAAGGAAGGAATAAAAGGTATTTCAATTATTTTAAAGTCAATCAAATGTGGTATGTACGTGTTCCTCTTGAAGAGATCTACACGCCCATATATAATATTAATTAGTTTAGGTGAGTTAAGGATGCGTTATGGGTGTCCCCGTCTGGAAGGAATAGGAAAAATAAAATGAAAAAACTAAAAAATCAGAAGGAAGGAATAAAAGGTATTTCAATTATTTAAAAGTCAAACAAATGTGGTATGTACGTGTTCCTCTTGAAGAGATCTACACGCCCATATATAATATTAAATAGTTTAGGTGAGTTAAGGATGCGTTATGGGTGTCCCCGTCTGGAAGGTACCGGAAAAATAAAATGAAAAAACTAAAAAATCAGAAGGAAGGAATAAAAGGTATTTCAATTATATTAAAGTCAAACAAATGTGGTATGTACGTGTTCCTCTTGAAGAGATCTACACGCCCATATATAATATTAATTAGTTTAGGTGAGTTAAGGATGCGTTATGGGTGTCCCCGTCTGGAAGGTACCGGAAAAATAAAATGAAAAAACTAAAAAATCAGAAGGAAGGAATAAAAGGTATTTCAATTATTTTAAAGTCAAACCAATGTGGTATGTACGTGTTCCTCTTGAAGAGATCTACACGCCCATATATAATATTAAATAGTTTAGGTGAGTTAAGGATGCGTTATGGGTGTCCCCGTCTGGAAGGTACCGGAAAAAGAAAATGAAAAAACTAAAAAATCAGAAGGAAGGAATAAAAGGTATTTCAATTATTTTAAAGTCAAACAAATGTGGTATGTACGTGTTCCTCTTGAAGAGATCTACACGCCCATATATAATATTAAATAGTTTAGGTGAGTTAAGGATGCGTTATGGGTGTCCCCGTCTGGATGAGACCGGAAAAATAAAATGAAAAAACTAAAAAATCAGAAGGAAGGAATAAAAGGTATTTCAATTATATTAAAGTCAAACAAATGTGGTATGTACGTGTTCCTCTTGAAGAGATCTACACGCCCATATATAATATTAAATAGTTTAGGTGTGTTAAGGATGCGTTATGGGTGTCCCCGTCTGGAAGGTACCGGAAAAAGAAAATGAAAAAACTAAAAAATCAGAAGGAAGGAATAAAAGGTATTTCAATTATTTTAAAGTCAAACAAATGTGGTATGTACGTGTTCCTCTTGAAGAGATCTACACGCCCATATATAATATTAAATAGTTTAGGTGAGTTAAGGATGCGTTATGGGTGTCCCCGTCTGGAAGGTACCGGAAAAAGAAAATGAAAAAACTAAAAAATCAGAAGGAAGGAATAAAAGGTATTTCAATTATTTTAAAGTCAAACAAATGTGGTATGTACGTGTTCCTCTTGAAGAGATCTACACGCCCATATATAATATTAAATAGTTTAGGTGAGTTAAGGATGCGTTATGGGTGTCCCCGTCTGGAAGGTACCGGAAAAATAAAATGAAAAACTAAAAAATCAGAAGGAAGGAATAAAAGGTATTTCAATTATATTAAAGTCAAACAAATGTGGTATGTACGTGTTCCTCTTGAAGAGATCTACACGCCCATATATAATATTAATTAGTTTAGGTGAGTTAAGGATGCGTTATGGGTGTCCCCGTCTGGAAGGTACCGGAAAAATAAAATGAAAAAACTAAAAAATCAGAAGGAAGGAATAAAAGGTATTTCAATTATTTTAAAGTCAAACAAATGTGGTATGTACGTGTTCCTCTTGAAGAGATCTACACGCCCATATATAATATTAAATAGTTTAGGTGTGTTAAGGATGCGTTATGGGTGTCCCCGTCTGGAAGGTACCGGAAAAAGAAAATGAAAAAACTAAAAAATCAGAAGGAAGGAATAAAAGGTATTTCAATTATTTTAAAGTCAAACAAATGTGGTATGTACGTGTTCCTCTTGAAGAGATCTACACGCCCATATATAATATTAAATAGTTTAGGTGTGTTAAGGATGCGTTATGGGTGTCCCCGTCTGGAAGGTACCGGAAAAAGAAAATGAAAAAACTAAAAAATCAGAAGGAAGGAATAAAAGGTATTTCAATTATTTTAAAGTCAAACAAATGTGGTATGTACGTGTTCCTCTTGAAGAGATCTACACGCCCATATATAATATTAAATAGTTTAGGTGAGTTAAGGATGCGTTATGGGTGTCCCCGTCTGGAAGGTACCGGAAAAATAAAATGAAAAAACTAAAAAATCAGAAGGAAGGAATAAAAGGTATTTCAATTATATTAAAGTCAAACAAATGTGGTATGTACGTGTTCCTCTTGAAGAGATCTACACGCCCATATATAATATTAAATAGTTTAGGTGTGTTAAGGATGCGTTATGGGTGTCCCCGTCTGGAAGGTACCGGAAAAAGAAAATGAAAAAACTAAAAAATCAGAAGGAAGGAATAAAAGGTATTTCAATTATTTTAAAGTCAAACAAATGTGGTATGTACGTGTTCCGCTTGAAGAGATCTACACGCCCATATATAATATTAAATAGTTTAGGTGAGTTAAGGATGCGTTATGGGTGTCCCCGTCTGGAAGGTACCGGAAAAATAAAATGAAAAAACTAAAAAATCAGAAGGAAGGAATAAAAGGTATTTCAATTATTTTAAAGTCAAACAAATGTGGTATGTACGTGTTCCTCTTGAAGAGATCTACACGCCCATATATAATATTAAATAGTTTAGGTGTGTTAAGGATGCGTTATGGGTGTCCCCGTCTGGAAGGTACCGGAAAAATAAAATGAAAAAACTAAAAAATCAGAAGGAAGGAATAAAAGGTATTTCAATTATATTAAAGTCAAACAAATGTGGTATGTACGTGTTCCTCTTGAAGAGATCTACACGCCCATATATAATATTAATTAGTTTAGGTGAGTTAAGGATGCGTTATGGGTGTCCCCGTCTGGAAGGAACCGGAAAAATAAAATGAAAAAACTAAAAAATCAGAAGGAAGGAATAAAAGGTATTTCAATTATATTAAAGTCAAACAAATGTGGTATGTACGTGTTCCTCTTGAAGAGATCTACAAGCCCATATATAATATTAATTAGTTTAGCTGAGTTAAGGATGCGTTATGGGTGTCCCCGTCTGGAAGGTACCGGAAAAATAAAATGAAAAAACTAAAAAATCAGAAGGAAGGAATAAAAGGTATTTCAATTATTTTAAAGTCAAACAAATGTGGTATGTACGTGTTCCTCTTGAAGAGATCTACACGCCATTATATAATATTAAATAGTTTAGGTGAGTTAAGGATGCGTTATGGGTGTCCCCGTTTGGAAGGTACCGGAAAAATAAAATGAAAAAACTAAAAAAATCAGAAGGAAGGAATAAAAGGTATTTCAATTATTTTAAAGTCAAACAAATGTGGTATGTACGTGTTCCTCTTGAAGAGATCTACACGCCCATATATAATATTAATTAGTTTAGGTGAGTTAAGGATGCGTTATGGGTGTCCCCGTCTGGAAGGAACCGGAAAAATAAAATGAAAAAACTAAAAAATCAGAAGGAAGGAATAAAAGGTATTTCAATTATATTAAAGTCAAACAAATGTGGTATGTACGTGTTCCTCTTGAAGAGATCTACACGCCCATATATAATATTAATTAGTTTAGGTGAGTTAAGGATGCGTTATGGGTGTCCCCGTCTGGATGAGACCGGAAAAATAAAATGAAAAAACTAAAAAATCAGAAGGAAGGAATAAAAGGTATTTCAATTATTTTAAAGTCAAACAAATGTGGTATGTACGTGTTCCTCTTGAAGAGATCTACACGCCCATATATAATATTAATTAGTTTAGGTGAGTTAAGGATGCGTTATGGGTGTCCCCGTCTGGATGAGACCGGAAAAATAAAATGAAAAAACTAAAAAATCAGAAGGAAGGAATAAAAGGTATTTCAATTATTTTAAAGTCAAACAAATGTGGTATGTACGTGTTCCTCTTGAAGAGATCTACACGCCCATATATAATATTAATTAGTTTAGGTGAGTTAAGGATGCGTTATGGGTGTCCCCGTCTGGAAGGTACCGGAAAAAGAAAATGAAAAAACTAAAAAATCAGAAGGAAGGAATAAAAGGTATTTCAATTATTTTAAAGTCAAACAAATGTGGTATGTACGTGTTCCTCTTGAAGAGATCTACACGCCCATATATAATATTAATTAGTTTAGGTGAGTTAAGGATGCGTTATGGGTGTCCCCGTCTGGAAGTTACCGGAAAAATAAAATGAAAAAACTAAAAAATCAGAAGGAAGGAATAAAAGGTATTTCAATTATATTAAAGTCAAACAAATGTGGTATGTACGTGTTCCTCTTGAAGAGATCTACACGCCCATATATAATATTAATTAGTTTAGGTGAGTTAAGGATGCGTTATGGGTGTCCCCGTCTGGAAGGTACCGGAAAAATAAAATGAAAAAACTAAAAAATCAGAAGGAAGGAATAAAAGGTATTTCAATTATATTAAAGTCAAACAAATGTGGTATGTACGTGTTCCTCTTGAAGAGATCTACACGCCCATATATAATATTAAATAGTTTAGGTGAGTTAAGGATGCGTTATGGGTGTCCCCGTCTGGAAGGTACCGGAAAAATAAAATAAAAAAACTAAAAAATCAGAAGGAAGGAATAAAAGGTATTTCAATTATATTAAAGTCAAACAAATGTGGTATGTACGTGTTCCTCTTGAAGAGATCTACACGCCCATATATAATATTAATTAGTTTAGGTGAGTTAAGGATGCGTTATGGGTGTCCCCGTCTGGAAGGAACCGGAAAAATAAAATGAAAAAACTAAAAAATCAGAAGGAAGGAATAAAAGGTATTTCAATTATATTAAAGTCAAACAAATGTGGTATGTACGTGTTCCTCTTGAAGAGATCTACACGCCCATATATAATATTAATTAGTTTAGGTGAGTTAAGGATGCGTTATGGGTGTCCCCGTCTGGAAGGTACCGGAAAAATAAAATGAAAAAACTAAAAAATCAGAAGGAAGGAATAAAAGGTATTTCAATTATATTAAAGTCAAACAAATGTGGTATGTACGTGTTCCTCTTGAAGAGATCTACACGCCCATATATAATATTAATTAGTTTAGGTGAGTTAAGGATGCGTTATGGGTGTCCCCGTCTGGAAGGAACCGGAAAAATAAAATGAAAAAACTAAAAAATCAGAAGGAAGGAATAAAAGGTATTTCAATTATTTTAAAGTCAAACAAATGTGGTATGTTCGTGTTCCTCTTGAAGAGATCTACACGCCCATATATAATATTAATTAGTTTAGGTGAGTTAAGGATGCGTTATGGGTGTCCCCGTCTGGAAGGAACCGGAAAAATAAAATGAAAAAACTAAAAAATCAGAAGGAAGGAATAAAAGGTATTTCAATTATTTTAAAGTCAAACAAATGTGGTATGTACGTGTTTCTCTTGAAGAGATCTACACGCCCATATATAATATTAAATAGTTTAGGTGAGTTAAGGATGCGTTATGGGTGTCCCCGTCTGGAAGGAACCGGAAAAATAAAATGAAAAAACTAAAAAATCAGAAGGAAGGAATAAAAGGTATTTCAATTATATTAAAGTCAAACAAATGTGGTATGTACGTGTTCCTCTTGAAGAGATCTACACGCCCATATATAATATTAATTAGTTTAGGTGAGTTAAGGATGCGTTATGGGTGTCCCCGTCTGGAAGGAAACGGAAAAATAAAATGAAAAAACTAAAACATCAGAAGGAAGGAATAAAAGGTATTTCAATTATATTAAAGTCAAACAAATGTGGTATGTACGTGTTCCTCTTGAAGAGATCTACACGCCCATATATAATATTAATTAGTTTAGGTGAGTTAAGGATGCGTTATGGGTGTCCCCGTCTGGAAGGAACCGGAAAAATAAAATGAAAAAACTAAAAAATCAGAAGGAAGGAATAAAAGGTATTTCAATTATTTTAAAGTCAAACAAATGTGGTATGTACGTGTTCCTCTTGAAGAGATCTACACGCCCATATATAATATTAAATAGTTTAGGTGAGTTAAGGATGCGTTATGGGTGTCCCCGTCTGGAAGGTACCGGAAAAATAAAATGAAAAAACTAAAAAATCAGAAGGAAGGAATAAAAGGTATTTCAATTATTTTAAAGTCAAACAAATGTGGTATGTACGTGTTCCTCTTGAAGAGATCTACACGCCCATATATAATATTAATTAGTTTAGGTGAGTTAAGGATGCGTTATGGGTGTCCCCGTCTGGAAGAGACCGGAAAAATAAAATGAAAAAACTAAAAAATCAGAAGGAAGGAATAAAAGGTATTTCAATTATTTTAAAGTCAAACAAATGTGGTATGTACGTGTTCCTCTTGAAGAGATCTACACGCCCATATATGATATTAATTAGTTTAGGTGAGTTAAGGATGCGTTATGGGTGTCCCCGTCTGGAAGGAACCGGAAAAATAAAATGAAAAAACTAAAAAAATCAGAAGGAAGGAATAAAAGGTATTTCAATTATATTAAAGTCAAACAAATGTGGTATGTACGTGTTCCTCTTGAAGAGATCTACACGCCCATATATCATATTAAATAGTTTAGGTGAGTTAAGGATGCGTTATGGGTGTCCCCGTCTGGAAGGAACCGGAAAAATAAAATGAAAAAACTAAAAAATCAGAAGGAAGGAATAAAAGGTATTTCAATTATTTTAAAGTCAAACAAATGTGGTATGTTCGTGTTCCTCTTGAAGAGATCTACACGCCCATATATAATATTAAATAGTTTAGGTGAGTTAAGGATGCGTTATGGGTGTCCCCGTCTGGATGAGACCGGAAAAATAAAACGAAAAAACTAAAAAATCAGAAGGAAGGAATAAAAGGTATTTCAATTATTTTAAAGTCAAAGAAATGTGGTATGTACTTGTTCCACTAGAAGAGATCTACACGCCCATATATGATATTAATTAGTTTAGGTGAGTTAAGGATGCGTTATGGGTGTCCCCGTCTGGATGAGACCGGAAAAATAAAATGAAAAAACTAAAAAATCAGAAGGAAGGAATAAAAGGTATTTCAATTATTTTAAAGTCAAACAAATGTGGTATGTACGTGTTCCTCTTGAAGAGATCTACACGCCCATATATAATATTAATTAGTTTAGGTGAGTTAAGGATGCGTTATGGGTGTCCCCGTCTGGAAGGAACCGGAAAAATAAAATGAAAAAACTAAAAAATCAGAAGGAAGGAATAAAAGGTATTTCAATTATATTAAAGTCAAACAAATGTGGTATGTACGTGTTCCTCTTGAAGAGATCTACACGCCTATATATAATATTAAATAGTTTAGGTGTGTTAAGGATGCGTTATGGGTGTCCCCGTCTGGAAGAAACCGGAAAAATAAAATGAAAAAACTAAAAAATCAGAAGGAAGGAATAAAAGGTATTTCAATTATTTTAAAGTCAAACAAATGTGGTATGTACTTGTTCCTCTTGAAGAGATCTACACGCCCATATATGATATTATATAGTTTAGGTGAGTTAAGGATGCGTTATGGGTGTCCCCGTCTGGATGACACCGGAAAAATAAAATGAAAAAACTAAAAAATCAGAAGGAAGGAATAAAAGGTATTTCAATTATTTTAAAGTCAAACAAATGTGGTATGTACTTGTTCCTCTTGAAGAGATCTACACGCCCATATATAATATTAATTAGTTTAGGTGAGTTAAGGATGCGTTATGGGTGTCCCCGTCTGGATGAGACCGGAAAAATAAAATGAAAAAACTAAAAAATCAGAAGGAAGGAATAAAAGGTATTTCAATTATTTTAAAGTCAAACAAATGTGGTATGTACTTGTTCCTCTTTAACAGATCTACACGCCCATATATAATATTATTTAGTTTAGGTGAGTTAAGGATGCGTTATGGGTGTCCCCGTCTGGAAGGTACCGGAAAAATAAAATGAAAAAACTAAAAAATCAGAAGGAAGGAATAAAAGGTATTTCAATTATTTTAAAGTCAAACAAATGTGGTATGTACGTGTTCCTCTTGAAGAGATCTACACGCCCATATATAATATTAAATAGTTTAGGTGAGTTAAGGATGCGTTATGGGTGTCCCCGTCTGGAAGGTACCGGAAAAAGTAAAATGAAAAAAACTAAAAAATCAGAAGGAAGGAATAAAAGGTATTTCAATTATTTTAAAGTCAAACAAATGTGGTATGTACGTGTTCCTCTTGAAGAGATCTACACGCCCATATATAATATTAAATAGTTTAGGTGAGTTAAGGATGCGTTATGGGTGTCCCCGTCTGGAAGGTACCGGAAAAATAAAATGAAAAAACTAAAAAATCAGAAGGAAGGAATAAAAGGTATTTCAATTATTTTAAAGTCAAACAAATGTGGTATGTACGTGTTCCTCTTGAAGAGATCTACACGCCCATATATAATATTAAATAGTTTAGGTGAGTTAAGGATGCGTTATGGGTGTCCCCGTCTGGAAGGTACCGGAAAAATAAAATGAAAAAACTAAAAAATCAGAAGGAAGGAATAAAAGGTATTTCAATTATTTTAAAGTCAAACAAATGTGATATGTACGTGTTCCTCTTGAAGAGATCTACACGCCCATATATAATATTATTTAGTTTAGGTGAGTTAAGGATGCGTTATGGGTGTCCCCGTCTGGAAGGTACCGGAAAAATAAAATGAAAAAACTAAAAAATCAGAAGGAAGGAATAAAAGGTATTTCAATTATTTTAAAGTCAAACAAATGTGGTATGTACGTGTTCCTCTTGAAGAGATCTACACGCCCATATATAATATTAAATAGTTTAGGTGAGTTAAGGATGCGTTATGGGTGTCCCCGTCTGGAAGGTACCGGAAAAATAAAATGAAAAAACTAAAAAATCAGAAGGAAGGAATAAAAGGTATTTCAATTATTTTAAAGTCAAACAAATGTGGTATGTACGTGTTCCCCTTGAAGAGATCTACACGCCCATATATAATATTAAATAGTTTAGGTGAGTTAAGGATGCGTTATGGGTGTCCCCGTCTGGAATGTACCGGAAAAATAAAATGAAAAAACTAAAAAATCAGAAGGAAGGAATAAAAGGTATTTCAATTATTTTAAAGTCAAACAAATGTGGTATGTACGTGTTCCTCTTGAAGAGATCTACACGCCATTATATAATATTAAATAGTTTAGGTGAGTTAAGGATGCGTTATGGGTGTCCCCGTCTGGAAGGTACCGGAAAAAGAAAATGAAAAAACTAAAAAATCAGAAGGAAGGAATAAAAGGTATTTCAATTATTTTAAAGTCAAACAAATGTGGTATGTACGTGTTCCTCTTGAAGAGATCTACACGCCCATATATAATATTAAATAGTTTAGGTGAGTTAAGGATGCGTTATGGGTGTCCCCGTCTGGAAGGAACCGGAAAAATAAAATGAAAAAACTAAAAAATCAGAAGGAAGGAATAAAAGGTATTTCAATTATATTAAAGTCAAACAAATGTGGTATGTACGTGTTCCTCTTGAAGAGATCTACACGCCCATATATAATATTAATTAGTTTAGGTGAGTTAAGGATGCGTTATGGGTGTCCCCGTCTGGAAGGAACCGGAAAAATAAAATGAAAAAACTAAAAAATCAGAAGGAAGGAATAAAAGGTATTTCAATTATTTTAAAGTCAAACAAATGTGGTATGTACGTGTTCCTCTTGAAGAGATCTACACGCCCATATATAATATTAATTAGTTTAGCTGAGTTAAGGATGCGTTATGGGTGTCCCCGTCTGGAAGGAACCGGAAAAATAAAATGAAAAAACTAAAAAATCAGAAGGAAGGAATAAAAGGTATTTCAATTATTTTAAAGTCAAACAAATGTGGTATGTTCGTATTCCTCTTGAAGAGATCTATACGACCGTATATAATATTAATTAGTTTAGGTGAGTTAAGGATGCGTTATGGGTGTCCCCGTCTGGAAGGAACCGGAAAAATAAAATGAAAAAACTAAAAAATCAGAAGGAAGGAATAAAAGGTATTTCAATTATATTAAAGTCAAACAAATGTGGTATGTACGTGTTCCTTTTGAAGAGATCTACACGCCCATATATAATATTAAATAGTTTAGGTGAGTTAAGGATGCGTTATGGGTGTCCCCGTCTGGAAGAAACCGGAAAAATAAAATGAAAAAACTAAAAAATCAGAAGGAAGGAATAAAAGGTATTTCAATTATTTTAAAGTCAAACAAATGTGGTATGTTCGTGTTCCTCTTGAAGAGATCTACACGCCCATATATAATATTAATTAGTTTAGGTGAGTTAAGGATGCGTTATGGGTGTCCCCGTCTGGAAGGTACCGGAAAAATAAAATGAAAAAACTAAAAAATCAGAAGGAAGGAATAAAAGGTATTTCAATTATATTAAAGTCAAACAAATGTGGTATGTACGTGTTCCTCTTGAAGAGATCTACACGCCCATATATAATATTAATTAGTTTAGGTGAGTTAAGGATGCGTTATGGGTGTCCCCGTCTGTATGAGACCGGAAAAATAAAATGAAAAAACTAAAAAATCAGAAGGAAGGAATAAAAGGTATTTCAGTTATTTTAAAGTCAAACAAATGTGGTATGTACGTGTTCCTCTTGAAGAGATCTACACGCCCATATATAATATTAAATAGTTTAGGTGAGTTAAGGATGCGTTATGGGTGTCCCCGTCTGGAAGGTACCGGAAAAAGAAAATGAAAAAACTAAAAAATCAGAAGGAAGGAATAAAAGGTATTTCAATTATTTTAAAGTCAAACAAATGTGGTATGTACGTGTTCCTCTTGAAGAGATCTACACGCCCATATATAATATTAATTAGTTTAGGTGAGTTAAGGATGCGTTATGGGTGTCCCCGTCTGGAAGGTACCGGAAAAATAAAATGAAAAAACTAAAAAATCAGAAGGAAGGAATAAAAGGTATTTCAATTATATTAAAGTCAAACAAATGTGGTATGCACGTGTTCCTCTTGAAGAGATCTACACGCCCATATATAATATTAAATAGTTTAGGTGAGTTAAGGATGCGTTATGGGTGTCCCCGTCTGGAAGGTACCGGAAAAAGAAAATGAAAAAACTAAAAAATCAGAAGGAAGGAATAAAAGGTATTTCAATTATTTTAAAGTCAAACAAATGTGGTATGTACGTGTTCCTCTTGAAGAGATCTACACGCCCATATATAATATTAAATAGTTTAGGTGAGTTAAGGATGCGTTATGGGTGTCCCCGTCTGGAAGGTACCGGAAAAATAAAATGAAAAAACTAAAAAATCAGAAGGAAGGAATAAAAGGTATTTCAATTATATTAAAGTCAAAAAAATGTGGTATGTACGTGTTCCTCTTGAAGAGATCTACACGCCCATATATAATATTAATTAGTTTAGGTGAGTTAAGGATGCGTTATGGGTGTCCCCGTCTGGAAGGAACCGGAAAAATAAAATGAAAAAACTAAAAAATCAGAAGGAAGGAATAAAAGGTATTTCAATTATATTAAAGTCAAACAAATGTGGTATGTACGTGTTCCTCTTGAAGAGATCTACACGCCCATATATAATATTAATTAGTTTAGGTGAGTTAAGGATGCGTTATGGGTGTCCCCGTCTGGAAGGTACCGGAAAAATAAAATGAAAAAACTAAAAAATCAGAAGGAAGGAATAAAAGGTATTTCAATTATATTAAAGTCAAACAAATGTGGTATGTACGTGTTCCTCTTGAAGAGATCTACACGCCCATATATAATATTAAATAGTTTAGGTGAGTTAAGGATGCGTTATGGGTGTCCCCGTCTGGAAGGAACCGGAAAAATAAAATGAAAAAACTAAAAAATCAGAAGGAAGGAATAAAAGGTATTTCAATTATTTTAAAGTCAAACAAATGTGGTATGTTCGTGTTCCTCTTGAAGAGATCTACACGCCCATATATAATATTAAATAGTTTAGGTGAGTTAAGGATGCGTTATGGGTGTCCCCGTCTGGAAGGAACCGGAAAAATAAAATGAAAAAAACTAAAAAATCAGAAGGAAGGAATAAAAGGTATTTCAATTATTTTAAAGTCAAACAAATGTGGTATGTACGTGTTCCTCTTGAAGAGATCTACACGCCCATATATAATATTAATTAGTTTAGGTGAGTTAAGGATGCGTTATGGGTGTCCCCGTCTGGAAGGAACCGGAAAAATAAAATGAAAAAACTAAAAAATCAGAAGGAAGGAATAAAAGGTATTTCAATTATTTTAAAGTCAAACAAATGTGGTATGTACTTGTTCCTCTTGAAGAGATCTACACGCCCATATATGATATTAATTAGTTTAGGTGAGTTAAGGATGCGTTATGGGTGTCCCCGTCTGGATGAGACCGGAAAAATAAAACGAAAAAACTAAAAAATCAGAAGGAAGGAATAAAAGGTATTTCAATTATATTAAAGTCAAACAAATGTGGTATGTACGTGTTCCTCTTGAAGAGATCTACACGCCCATATATAATATTAATTAGTTTAGGTGAGTTAAGGATGCGTTATGGGTGTCCCCGTCTGGAAGGAACCGGAAAAATAAAATGAAAAAACTAAAAAATCAGAAGGAAGGAATAAAAGATATTTCAATTATATTAAAGTCAAACAAATGTGGTATGTACGTGTTCCTCTTGAAGAGATCTACACGCCCATATATAATATTAATTAGTTTAGGTGAGTTAAGGATGCGTTATGGGTGTCCCCGTCTGGAAGGTACCGGAAAAATAAAATGAAAAAACTAAAAAATCAGAAGGAAGGAATAAAAGGTATTTCCATTATATTAAAGTCAAACAAATGTGGTATGTATGTGTTCCTCTTGAAGAGATCTACATGCCCATATATCATATTAATTAGTTTAGCTGAGTTAAGGATGCGTTATGGGTGTCCCCTTCTGGAAGGAACCGGAAAAATAAAATGAAAAAACTAAAAATTCAGAAGGAAGGAATAAAAGGTATTTCAATTATTTTAAAGTCAAACAAATGTGGTATGTTCGTGTTCCTCTTGAAGATATCTACACGCCCATATAAAATATTAAATAGTTTAGGTGAGTTAAGGATGCGTTATGGGTGTCCCCGTCTGGATGAGACCGGAAAAATAAAACGAAAAAACTAAAAAATCAGAAGGAAGGAATAAAAGGTATTTCAATTATTTTAAAGTCAAACAAATGTGGTATGTACGTGTTCCTCTTGAAGAGATCTACACGCCCATATATAATATTAATTAGTTTAGGTGAGTTAAGGATGCGTTATGGGTGTCCCCGTCTGGATGAGACCGGAAAAATAAAATGAAAAAACTAAAAAATCAGAAGGAAGGAATAAAAGGTATTTCAATTATATTAAAGTCAAACAAATGTGGTATGTACGTGTTCCTCTTGAAGAGATCTACACGCCCATATATAATATTAAATAGTTTAGCTGAGTTAAGGATGCGTTATGGGTGTCCCCGTCTGGAAGGAACCGGAAAAATAAAATGAAAAAACTAAAAAATCAGAAGGAAGGAATAAAAGGTATTTCAATTATGTTAAAGTCAAACAAATGTGGTATGTACGTGTTCCTCTTGAAGAGATCTACACGCCCATATATAATATTATTTAGTTTAGGTGAGTTAAGGATGCGTTATGTGTGTCCCCGTCTGGAAGGAATAGGAAAAATAAAATGAAAAAACTAAAAAATCAGAAGGAAGGAATAAAAGGTATTTCAATTATATTAAAGTCAAACAAATGTGGTATGTACGTGTTCCTCTTGAAGAGATCTACACGCCCATATATAATATTAAATAGTTTAGGTGTGTTAAGGATGCGTTATGGGTGTCCCCGTCTGGAAGGTACCGGAAAAAGAAAATGAAAAAACTAAAAAATCAGAAGGAAGGAATAAAAGGTATTTCAATTATTTTAAAGTCAAACAAATGTGGTATGTACGTGTTCCCCTTGAAGAGATCTACACGCCCATATATAATAATTATTAGTTTAGGTGAGTTAAGGATGCGTTATGGGTGTCCCGTCTGGAAGGTACCGGAAAAATAAAATGAAAAAACTAAAAAATCAGAAGGAAGGAATAAAAGGTATTTCAATTATTTTAAAGTCAAACAAATGTGGTATGTACGTGTTCCTCTTGAAGAGATCTACACGCCCATATATAATATTAAATAGTTTAGGTGTGTTAAGGATGCGTTATGGGTGTCCCCGTCTGGAAGGTACCGGAAAAAGAAAATGAAAAAACTAAAAAATCAGAAGGAAGGAATAAAAGGTATTTCAATTATTTTAAAGTCAAACAAATGTGGTATGTACGTGTTCCTCTTGAAGAGATCTACACGCCCATATATAATATTAAATAGTTTAGGTGAGTTAAGGATGCGTTATGGGTGTCCCCGTCTGGAAGGAACCGGAAAAATAAAATGAAAAAACTAAAAAATCAGAAGGAAGGAATAAAAGGTATTTCAATTATATTAAAGTCAAACAAATGTGGTATGTACGTGTTCCTCTTGAAGAGATCTACACGCCCATATATAATATTAATTAGTTTAGGTGAGTTAAGGATGCGTTATGGGTGTCCCCGTCTGGAAGGAACCGGAAAAATAAAATGAAAAAACTAAAAAATCAGAAGGAAGGAATAAAAGGTATTTCAATTATATTAAAGTCAAACAAATGTGGTATGTACGTGTTCCTCTTGAAGAGATCTACACGCCCATATATAATATTAAATAGTTTAGCTGAGTTAAGGATGCGTTATGGGTGTCCCCGTCTGGAAGGAACCGGAAAAATAAAATGAAAAAACTAAAAAATCAGAAGGAAGGAATAAAAGGTATTTCAATTATTTTAAAGTCAAACAAATGTGGTATGTTCGTGTTCCTCTTGAAGAGATCTACACGCCCATATATAATATTAATTAGTTTAGGTGAGTTAAGGATGCGTTATGGGTGTCCCCGTCTGGAAGGAACCGGAAAAATAAAATGAAAAAACTAAAAAATCAGAAGGAAGGAATAAAAGGTATTTCAATTATTTTAAAGTCAAACAAATGTGGTATGTTCGTGTTCCTCTTGAAGAGATCTACACGCCCATATATAATATTAATTAGTTTAGGTGAGTTAAGGATGCGTTATGGGTGTCCCCGTCTGGAAGGTACCGGAAAAATAAAATGAAAAAACTAAAAAATCAGAAGGAAGGAATAAAAGGTATTTCAATTATATTAAAGTCAAACAAATGTGGTATGTACGTGTTTCTCTTGAAGAGATCTACACGCCCATATATAATATTAAATAGTTTAGGTGAGTTAAGGATGCGTTATGGGTGTCCCCGTCTGGATGAGACCGGAAAAATAAAATGAAAAAACTAAAAAATCAGAAGGAAGGAATAAAAGGTATTTCAATTATTTTAAAGTCAAACAAATGTGGTATGTACGTGTTCCTCTTGAAGAGATCTACACGCCCATATATAATATTAATTAGTTTAGGTGAGTTAAGGATGCGTTATGGGTGTCCCCGTCTGGATGAGACCGGAAAAATAAAATGAAAAAACTAAAAAATCAGAAGGAAGGAATAAAAGGTATTTCAATTATTTTAAAGTCAAACAAATGTGGTATGTACGTGTTCCTCTGGAAGAGATCTACACGCCCATATATAATATTAATTAGTTTAGGTGAGTTAAGGATGCGTTATGGGTGTCCCCGTCTGGATGAGACCGGAAAAATAAAATGAAAAAACTAAAAAATCAGAAGGAAGGAATAAAAGGTATTTCAATTATTTAAAGTCAAACAAATGTGGTATGTACGTGTTCCTCTTGAAGAGATCTACACGCCCATATATAATATTAAATAGTTTAGGTGAGTTAAGGATGCGTTATGGGTGTCCCCGTCTGGAAGGTACCGGAAAAATAAAATGAAAAAACTAAAAAATCAGAAGGAAGGAATAAAAGGTATTTCAATTATATTAAAGTCAAACAAATGTGGTATGTACGTGTTCCTCTTGAAGCGATCTACACGCCCATATATAATATTAAATAGTTTAGGTGAGTTAAGGATGCGTTATGGGTGTCCCCGTCTGGAAGGTACCGGAAAAAAAATGAAAAAACTAAAAAATCAGAAGGAAGGAATAAAAGGTATTTCAATTATATTAAAGTCAAACAAATGTGGTATGTACGTGTTCCTCTTGAAGAGATCTACACGCCCATATATAATATTAAATAGTTTAGCTGAGTTAAGGATGCGTTATGGGTGTCCCCGTCTGGAAGGTACCGGAAAAATAAAATAAAAAAAACTAAAAAATCAGAAGGAAGGAATAAAAGGTATTTCAATTATATTAAAGTCAAACAAATGTGGTATGTACGTGTTCCTCTTGAAGAGATCTACACGCCCATATATAATATTAATTAGTTTAGGTGAGTTAAGGATGCGTTATGGGTGTCCCCGTCTGGAAGGAACCGGAAAAATAAAATGAAAAAACTAAAAAATCAGAAGGAAGGAATAAAAGGTATTTCAATTATATTAAAGTCAAACAAATGTGGTATGTACGTGTTCCTCTTGAAGAGATCTACACGCCCATATATAATATTAATTAGTTTAGGTGAGTTAAGGATGCGTTATGGGTGTCCCCGTCTGGAAGGTACCGGAAAAATAAAATGAAAAAACTAAAAAATCAGAAGGAAGGAATAAAAGGTATTTCAATTATATTAAAGTCAAACAAATGTGGTATGTACGTGTTCCTCTTGAAGAGATCTACACGCCCATATATAATATTAATTAGTTTAGCTGAGTTAAGGATGCGTTATGGGTGTCCCCGTCTGGAAGAGACCGGAAAAATAAAATGAAAAAACTAAAAAATCAGAAGGAAGGAATAAAAGGTATTTCAATTATTTTAAAGTCAAACAAATGTGGTATGTACGTGTTCCTCTTGAAGAGATCTACACGCTTATATATAATATTAATTAGTTTAGGTGAGTTAAGGATGCGTTATGGGTGTCCCCGTCTGGAAGGAACCGGAAAAATAAAATGAAAAAACTAAAAAATCAGAAGGAAGGAATAAAAGGTATTTCAATTATTTTAAAGTCAAACAAATGTGGTATGTACGTGTTCCTCTTGAAGAGATCTACACGCCCATATATAATATTAAATAGTTTAGGTGAGTTAAGGATGCGTTATGGGTGTCCCCGTCTGGAAGGAACCGGAAAAATAAAATGAAAAAACTAAAAAATCAGAAGGAAGGAGTAAAAGGTATTTCAATTATATTAAAGTCAAACAAATGTGGTATGTACGTGTTCCTCTTGAAGAGATCTACACGCCCATATATAATATTAATTAGTTTAGGTGAGTTAAGGATGCGTTATGGGTGTCCCCGTCTGGAAGGAACCGGAAAAATAAAATGAAAAAACTAAAAAATCAGAAGGAAGGAATAAAAGGTATTTCAATTATATTAAAGTCAAACAAATGTGGTATGTACGTGTTCCTCTTGAAGAGATCTACACGCCCATATATAATATTAATTAGTTTAGGTGAGTTAAGGATGCGTTATGGGTGTCCCCGTCTGGAAGGAACCGGAAAAATAAAATGAAAAAACTAAAAAATCAGAAGGAAGGAATAAAAGGTATTTCAATTATTTTAAAGTCAAACAAATGTGGTATGTACGTGTTCCTCTTGAAGAGATCTACACGCCCATATATAATATTAAATAGTTTAGGTGAGTTAAGGATGCGTTATGGGTGTCCGCGTCTGGAAGAAACCGGAAAAATAAAATGAAAAAACTAAAAAATCAGAAGGAAGGAATAAAAGGTATTTCAATTATTTTAAAGTCAAACAAATGTGGTATGTACGTGTTCCTCTTGAAGAGATCTACACGCCCATATATAATATTAAATAGTTTAGCTGAGTTAAGGATGCGTTATGGGTGTCCCCGTCTGGATGAGACCGGAAAAATAAAATGAAAAAACTAAAAAATCAGAAGGAAGGAATAAAAGGTATTTCAATTATTTTAAAGTCAAAGAAATGTGGTATGTACGTGTTCCTCTTGAAGAGATCTACACGCCCATATATGATATTATATAGTTTAGGTGAGTTAAGGATGCGTTATGGGTGTCCCCGTCTGGATGAGACCGGAAAAATAAAACGAAAAAACTAAAAAATCAGAAGGAAGGAATAAAAGGTATTTCAATTATTTTAAAGTCAAACAAATGTGGTATGTACTTGTTCCTCTAGAAGAGATCTACACGCCCATATATGATATTAATTAGTTTAGGTGAGTTAAGGATGCGTTATGGGTGTCCCCGTCTGGAAGGAACCGGAAAAATAAAATGAAAAAACTAAAAAATCAGAAGGAAGGAATAAAAGGTATTTCAATTATTTTAAAGTCAAACAAATGTGGTATGTACGTGTTCCTCTTGAAGAGATCTACACGCCCATATATAATATTAATTAGTTTAGGTGAGTTAAGGATGCGTTATGGGTGTCCCCGTCTGGAAGGAACCGGAAAAATAAAATGAAAAAACTAAAAAATCAGAAGGAAGGAATAAAAGGTATTTCAATTATATTAAAGTCAAACAAATGTGGTATGTACGTGTTCCTCTTGAAGAGATCTACACGCCCATATATAATATTAAATAGTTTAGGTGAGTTAAGGATGCGTTATGGGTGTCCCCGTCTGGAAGAGACCGGAAAAATAAAATGAAAAAACTAAAAAATCAGAAGGAAGGAATAAAAGGTATTTCAATTATTTTAAAGTCAAACAAATGTGGTATGTACGTGTTCCTCTTGAAGAGATCTACACGCCCATATATAATATTAAATAGTTTAGGTGAGTTAAGGATGCGTTATGGGTGTCCCCGTCTGGATGAGATCGGAAAAATAAAATGAAAAAACTAAAAAATCAGAAGGAAGGAATAAAAGGTATTTCAATTATTTTAAAGTCAAACAAATGTGGTATGTACGTGTTCCTCTTGAAGAGATCTACACGCCCATATATAATATTAATTAGTTTAGGTGAGTTAAGGATGCGTTATGGGTGTCCCCGTCTGGATGAGACCGGAAAAATAAAATGAAAAAACTAAAAAATCAGAAGGAAGGAATAAAAGGTATTTCAATTATTTTAAAGTCAAACAAATGTGGTATGTACTTGTTCCTCTAGAAGAGATCTACACGCCCATATATGATATTAATTAGTTTAGGTGAGTTAAGGATGCGTTATGGGTGTCCCCGTCTGGATGAGACCGGAAAAATAAAATGAAAAAACTAAAAAATCAGAAGGAAGGAATAAAAGGTATTTCAATTATATTAAAGTCAAACAAATGTGGTATGTACGTGTTCCTCTTGAAGAGATCTACACGCCCATATATAATATTAATTAGTTTAGGTGAGTTAAGGATGCGTTATGGGTGTCCCCGTCTGTATGAGACCGGAAAAATAAAATGAAAAAACTAAAAAATCAGAAGGAAGGAATAAAAGGTATTTCAATTATTTTAAAGTCAATCAAATGTGGTATGTACGTGTTCCTCTTGAAGAGATCTACACGCCCACATATAATATTAAATAGTTTAGGTGAGTTAAGGATGCGTTATGGGTGTCCCCGTCTGGAAGGTACCGGAAAAATAAAATGAAAAAACTAAAAAATCAGAAGGAAGGAATAAAAGGTATTTCAATTATTTTAAAGTCAAACAAATGTGGTATGTACGTGTTCCTCCTGAAGAGATCTACACGCCCATATATAATATTAATTAGTTTAGGTGAGTTAAGGATGCGTTATGGGTGTCCCCGTCTGGAAGGTACCGGAAAAATAAAATGAAAAAACTAAAAAATCAGAAGGAAGGAATAAAAGGTATTTCAATTATTTTAAAGTCAAACAAATGTGGTATGTACGTGTTCCTCTTGAAGAGATCTACACGCCCATATATAATATTAAATAGTTTAGGTGAGTTAAGGATGCGTTATGGGTGTCCCCGTCTGGAAGGTACCGGAAAAATAAAATGAAAAAACTAAAAAATCAGAAGGAAGGAATAAAAGGTATTTCAATTATTTTAAAGTCAAACAAATGTGGTATGTACGTGTTCCTCTTGAAGAGATCTACACGCCCATATATAATATTAATTAGTTTAGGTGAGTTAAGGATGCGTTATGGGTGTCCCCGTCTGGAAGGTACCGGAAAAATAAAATGAAAAAACTAAAAAATCAGAAGGAAGGAATAAAAGGTATTTCAATTATATTAAAGTCAAACAAATGTGGTATGTACGTGTTCCTCTTGAAGAGATCTACACGCCCATATATAATATTAAATAGTTTAGGTGTGTTAAGGATGCGTTATGGGTGTCCCCGTCTGGAAGGTACCGGAAAAAGAAAATGAAAAAACTAAAAAATCAGAAGGAAGGAATAAAAGGTATTTCAATTATTTTAAAGTCAAACAAATGTGGTATGTTCGTGTTCCTCTTGAAGAGATCTACACGCCCATATATAATATTATTAGTTTATTTGAGTTAAATATGCGTTATGGGTTTCCCCGTCTGGATGAGACCGGAAAATCAAAATGAAAAAACTAAAAAATCAGAAGGAAGGAATAAAAGGTATTTCAATTATTTTAAAGTCAAACAAATGTGGTATGTACGTGTTCCTCTTGAAGAGATCTACACGCCATTATATAATATTAAATAGTTTAGGTGAGTTAAGGATGCGTTATGGGTGTCCCCGTCTGGATGAGACCGGAAAAATAAAATGAAAAAACTAAAAAATCAGAAGGAAGGAATAAAAGGTATTTCAATTATTTTAAAGTCAAACAAATGTGGTATGTACGTGTTCCTCTTGAAGAGATCTACACGCCCATATATAATATTAATTAGTTTAGGTGAGTTAAGGATGCGTTATGGGTGTCCCCGTCTGGATGAGACCGGAAAAATAAAATGAAAAAACTAAAAAATCAGAAGGAAGGAATAAAAGGTATTTCAATTATTTTAAAGTCAAACAAATGTGGTATGTACGTGTTCCTCTTGAAGAGATCTACACGCCCATATATAATATTAATTAGTTTAGGTGAGTTAAGGATGCGTTATGGGTGTCCCCGTCTGGATGAGACCGGAAAAATAAAATGAAAAAACTAAAAAATCAGAAGGAAGGAATAAAAGGTATTTCAATTATTTAAAGTCAAACAAATGTGGTATGTACGTGTTCCTCTTGAAGAGATCTACACGCCCATATATAATATTAAATAGTTTAGGTGAGTTAAGGATGCGTTATGGGTGTCCCCGTCTGGAAGGTACCGGAAAAATAAAATGAAAAAACTAAAAAATCAGAAGGAAGGAATAAAAGGTATTTCAATTATTTTAAAGTCAAACAAATGTGGTATGTACGTGTTCCTCTTGAAGAGATCTACACGCCCATATATAATATTATTAGTTTAGGTGAGTTAAGGATGCGTTATGGGTGTCCCCGTCTGGAAGGTACCGGAAAAAGAAAATGAAAAAACTAAAAAATCAGAAGGAAGGAATAAAAGGTATTTCAATTATATTAAAGTCAAACAAATGTGGTATGTACGTGTTCCTCTTGAAGAGATCTACACGCCCATATATAATATTAAATAGTTTAGGTGAGTTAAGGATGCGTTATGGGTGTCCCCGTCTGGAAGGTACCGGAAAAATAAAATAAAAAAAACTAAAAAATCAGAAGGAAGGAACAAAAGGTATTTCAATTATTTTAAAGTCAAACAAATGTGGTATGTACGTGTTCCTCTTGAAGAGATCTACACGCCCATATATAATATTAATTAGTTTAGTTGAGTTAAGGATGCGTTATGGGTGTCCCCGTCTGGAAGGAACCGGAAAAATAAAATGAAAAAACTAAAAAATCAGAAGGAAGGAATAAAAGGTATTTCAATTATATTAAAGTCAAACAAATGTGGTATGTACGTGTTCCTCTTGAAGAGATCTACACGCCCATATATAATATTAAATAGTTTAGGTGAGTTAAGGATGCGTTATGGGTGTCCCCGTCTGGAAGGTACCGGAAAAATAAAATGAAAAAACTAAAAAATCAGAAGGAAGGAATAAAAGGTATTTCAATTATATTAAAGTCAAACAAATGTGGTATGTACGTGTTCCTCTTGAAGAGATCTACACGCCCATATATAATATTAATTAGTTTAGGTGAGTTAAGGATGCGTTATGGGTGTCCCCGTCTGGAAGGAACCGGAAAAGTAAAATGAAAAAACTAAAAAATCAGAAGGAAGGAATAAAAGGTATTTCAATTATTTTAAAGTCAAACAAATGTGGTATGTTCGTGTTCCTCTTGAAGAGATCTACACGCCCATATATAATATTAATTAGTTTAGGTGAGTTAAGGATGCGTTATGGGTGTCCCCGTCTGGAAGGAACCGGAAAAATAAAATGAAAAAACTAAAAAATCAGAAGGAAGGAATAAAAGGTATTTCAATTATTTTAAAGTCAAACAAATGTGGTATGTACGTGTTCCTCTTGAAGAGATCTACACGCCCATATATAATATTAATTAGTTTAGGTGAGTTAAGGATGCGTTATGGGTGTCCCCGTCTGGAAGGTACCGGAAAAATAAAATGAAAAAACTAAAAAATCAGAAGGAAGGAATAAAAGGTATTTCAATTATTTTAAAGTCAAACAAATGTGGTATGTACGTGTTCCTCTTGAAGAGATCTACACGCCCATATATATAATATTAATTAGTTTAGGTGAGTTAAGGATGCGTTATGGGTGTCCCCGTCTGGATGAGACCGGAAAAATAAAATGAAAAAACTAAAAAATCAGAAGGAAGGAATAAAAGGTATTTCAATTATATTAAAGTCAAACAAATGTGGTATGTACGTGTTCCTCTTGAAGAGATCTACACGCCCATATATAATATTAAATAGTTTAGGTGAGTTAAGGATGCGTTATGGGTGTCCCCGTCTGGATGAGACCGGAAAAATAAAATGAAAAAACTAAAAAATCAGAAGGAAGGAATAAAAGGTATTTCAATTATATTAAAGTCAAACAAATGTGGTATGTACGTGTTCCTCTTGAAGAGATCTACACGCCCATATATAATATTAATTAGTTTAGGTGAGTTAAGGATGCGTTATGGGTGTCCCCGTCTGGAAGGTACCGGAAAAATAAAATGAAAAAACTAAAAAATCAGAAGGAAGGAATAAAAGGTATTTCAATTATTTTAAAGTCAAACAAATGTGGTATGTACGTGTTCCTCTTGAAGAGATCTACACGCCCATATATAATATTAATTAGTTTAGGTGAGTTAAGGATGCGTTATGGGTGTCCCCGTCTGGAAGGTACCGGAAAAATAAAATGAAAAAACTAAAAAATCAGAAGGAAGGAATAAAAGGTATTTCAATTATTTTAAAGTCAAACAAATGTGGTATGTTCGTGTTCCTCTTGAAGAGATCTACACGCCCATATATAATATTAATTAGTTTAGGTGAGTTAAGGATGCGTTATGGGTGTCCCCGTCTGGATGAGACCGGAAAAATAAAATGAAAAAACTAAAAAATCAGAAGGAAGGAATAAAAGGTATTTCAATTATTTTAAAGTCAAACAAATGTGGTATGTACTTGTTCCTCTTGAAGAGATCTACACGCCCATATATAATATTAATTAGTTTAGGTGAGTTAAGGATGCGTTATGGGTGTCCCCGTCTGGATGAGACCGGAAAAATAAAATGAAAAAAACTAAAAAATCAGAAGGAAGGAATAAAAGGTATTTCAATTATTTTAAAGTCAAACAAATGTGGTATGTACGTGTTCCTCTTGAAGAGATCTACACGCCCATATATAATATTAATTAGTTTAGGTGAGTTAAGGATGCGTTATGGGTGTCCCCGTCTGGAATGTACCGGAAAAATAAAATGAAAAAACTAAAAAATCAGAAGGAAGGAATAAAAGGTATTTCAATTATTTGAAAGTCAAACAAATGTGGTATGTACGTGTTCCTCTTGAAGAGATCTACACGCCCATATATAATATTAAATAGTTTAGGTGAGTTAAGGATGCGTTATGGGTGTCCCCGTCTGGAAGAAACCGGAAAAATAAAATGAAAAAACTAAAAAATCAGAAGGAAGGAATAAAAGGTATTTCAATTATTTTAAAGTCAAACAAATGTGGTATGTACTTGTTCCTCTTGAAGAGATCTACACGCCCATATATAATATTAAATAGTTTAGGTGAGTTAAGGATGCGTTATGGGTGTCCCCGTCTGGATGAGACCGGAAAAATAAAATGAAAAAACTAAAAAATCAGAAGGAAGGAATAAAAGGTATTTCAATTATTTTAAAGTCAAACAAATGTGGTATGTACGTGTTCCTCTTGAAGAGATCTACACGCCCATATATAATATTAATTAGTTTAGGTGAGTTAAGGATGCGTTATGGGTGTCCCCGTCTGGATGAGACCGGAAAAATAAAATGAAAAAAACTAAAAAATCAGAAGGAAGGAATAAAAGGTATTTCAATTATTTTAAAGTCAAACAAATGTGGTATGTACGTGTTCCTCTTTAAGAGATCTACACGCCCATATATAATATTAATTAGTTTAGGTGAGTTAAGGATGCGTTATGGGTGTCCCCGTCTGGATGAGACCGGAAAAATAAAATGAAAAAACTAAAAAATCAGAAGGAAGGAATAAAAGGTATTTCAATTATTTTAAAGTCAAACAAATGTGGTATGTACTTGTTCCTCTTGAAGAGATCTACACGCCCATATATGATATTAATTAGTTTAGGTGAGTTAAGGATGCGTTATGGGTGTCCCCGTCTGGATGAGACCGGAAAAATAAAATGAAAAAACTAAAAAATCAGAAGGAAGGAATAAAAGGTATTTCAATTATTTTAAAGTCAAACAAATGTGGTATGTACGTGTTCCTCTTGAAGAGATCTACACGCCCATATATAATATTAAATAGTTTAGGTGAGTTAAGGATGCGTTATGGGTGTCCCCGTCTGGAAGAGACCGGAAAAATAAAATGAAAAAACTAAAAAATCAGAAGGAAGGAATAAAAGGTATTTCAATTATTTTAAAGTCAAACAAATGTGGTATGTACTTGTTCCTCTTGAAGAGATCTACACGCCCATATATGATATTAATTAGTTTAGGTGAGTTAAGGATGCGTTATGGGTGTCCCCGTCTGGAAGAAACCGGAAAAATAAAATGAAAAAACTAAAAAATCAGAAGGAAGGAATAAAAGGTATTTCAATTATTTTAAAGTCAAACAAATGTGGTATGTACGTGTTCCTCTTGAAGAGATCTACACGCCCATATATAATATTAATTAGTTTAGGTGAGTTAAGGATGCGTTATGGGTGTCCCCGTCTGGAAGGGACCGGAAAAATAAAATGAAAAAACTAAAAAATCAGAAGGAAGGAATAAAAGGTATTTCAATTATTTTAAAGTCAAACAAATGTGGTATGTACGTGTTCCTCTTGAAGAGATCTACACGCCATTATATAATATTAAATAGTTTAGGTGAGTTAAGGATGCGTTATGGGTGTCCCCGTCTGGAAGAAACCGGAAAAATAAAATGAAAAAACTAAAAAATCAGAAGGAAGGAATAAAAGGTATTTCAATTATTTTAAAGTCAAACAAATGTGGTATGTACGTGTTCCTCTTGAAGAGATCTACACGCCCATATATAATATTAAATAGTTTAGGTGAGTTAAGGATGCGTTATGGGTGTCCCCGTCTGGATGAGACCGGAAAAATAAAATGAAAAAAACTAAAAAATCAGAAGGAAGGAATAAAAGGTATTTCAATTATTTTAAAGTCAAACAAATGTGGTATGTACGTGTTCCTCTTGAAGAGATCTACACGCCCATATATAATATTAATTAGTTTAGGTGAGTTAAGGATGCGTTATGGGTGTCCCCGTCTGGATGAGACCGGAAAAATAAAATGAAAAAACTAAAAAATCAGAAGGAAGGAATAAAAGGTATTTCAATTATTTTAAAGTCAAACAAATGTGGTATGTACTTGTTCCTCTTGAAGAGATCTACACGCCCATATATAATATTAATTAGTTTAGGTGAGTTAAGGATGCGTTATGGGTGTCCCCGTCTGCAAGATCCTGAAAAATAAAATGAAAAAACTAAAAAATCAGAAGGAAGGAATAAAAGGTATTTCAATTATTTTAAAGTCAAACAAATGTGGTATGTACTTGTTCCTCTTGAAGAGATCTACACGCCCATATATAATATTAATTAGTTTAGGTGAGTTAAGGATGCGTTATGGGTGTCCCCGTCTGGATGAGACCGGAAAAATAAAATGAAAAAACTAAAAAATCAGAAGGAAGGAATAAAAGGTATTTCAATTATTTTAAAGTCAAACAAATGTGGTATGTACTTGTTCCTCTTGAAGAGATCTACACGCCCATATATAATATTAAATAGTTTAGGTGAGTTAAGGATGCGTTATGGGTGTCCCCGTCTGGATGAGACCGGAAAAATAAAATGAAAAAACTAAAAAATCAGAAGGAAGGAATAAAAGGTATTTCAATTATATTAAAGTCAAACAAATGTGGTATGTACGTGTTCCTCTTGAAGAGATCTACACGCCCATATATAATATTAATTAGTTTAGGTGAGTTAAGGATGCGTTATGGGTGTCCCCGTCTGGATGAGACCGGAAAAATAAAATGAAAAAACTAAAAAATCAGAAGGAAGGAATAAAAGGTATTTCAATTATTTTAAAGTCAAACAAATGTGGTATGTACGTGTTCCTCTTGAAGAGATCTACACGCCCATATATAATATTAATTAGTTTAGGTGAGTTAAGGATGCGTTATGGGTGTCCCCGTCTGGATGAGACCGGAAAAATAAAATGAAAAAACTAAAAAATCAGAAGGAAGGAATAAAAGGTATTTCAATTATTTTAAAGTCAAACAAATGTGGTATGTACGTGTTCCTCTTGAAGAGATCTACACGCCCATATATAATATTAATTAGTTTAGGTGAGTTAAGGATGCGTTATGGGTGTCCCCGTCTGGATGAGACCGGAAAAATAAAATGAAAAAACTAAAAAATCAGAAGGAAGGAATAAAAGGTATTTCAATTATTTTAAAGTCAAACAAATGTGGTATGTACGTGTTCCTCTTGAAGAGATCTACACGCCCATATATAATATTAAATAGTTTAGGTGAGTTAAGGATGCGTTATGGGTGTCCCCGTCTGGAAGGTACCGGAAAAATAAAATGAAAAAACTAAAAAATCAGAAGGAAGGAATAAAAGGTATTTCAATTATTTTAAAGTCAAACAAATGTGGTATGTACGTGTTCCTCTTGAAGAGATCTACACGCCCATATATAATATTAATTAGTTTAGGTGAGTTAAGGATGCGTTATGGGTGTCCCCGTCTGGAAGAAGCCGGAAAAATAAAATGAAAAAACTAAAAAATCAGAAGGAAGGAATAAAAGGTATTTCAATTATTTTAAAGTCAAACAAATGTGGTATGTACGTGTTCCTCTTGAAGAGATCTACACGCCCATATATAATATTAATTAGTTTAGGTGAGTTAAGGATGCGTTATGGGTGTCCCCGTCTGGAAGGTACCGGAAAAATAAAATGAAAAAACTAAAAAATCAGAAGGAAGGAATAAAAGGTATTTCAATTAATTTAAAGTCAAACAAATGTGGTATGTACGTGTTCCTCTTGAAGAGATCTACACGCCCATATATAATATTAAATAGTTTAGGTGAGTTAAGGATGCGTTATGGGTGTCCCCGTCTGGAAGGAACCGGAAAAATAAAATGAAAAAACTAAAAAATCAGAAGGAAGGAATAAAAGGTATTTCAATTATTTTAAAGTCAAACAAATGTGGTATGTACGTGTTCCTCTTGAAGAGATCTACACGCCCATATATAATATTAATTAGTTTAGGTGAGTTAAGGATGCGTTATGGGTGTCCCCGTCTGGAAGAGACCGGAAAAATAAAATGAAAAAACTAAAAAATCAGAAGGAAGGAATAAAAGGTATTTCAATTATTTTAAAGTCAAACAAATGTGGTATGTACGTGTTCCTCTTGAAGAGATCTACACGCCCATATATAATATTAATTAGTTTAGGTGAGTTAAGGATGCGTTATGGGTGTCCCGTCTGGAAGAAACCGGAAAAATAAAATGAAAAAACTAAAAAATCAGAAGGAAGGAATAAAAGGTATTTCAATTATTTTAAAGTCAAACAAATGTGGTATGTACGTGTTCCTCTTGAAGAGATCTACACGCCCATATATAATATTAAATAGTTTAGGTGAGTTAAGGATGCGTTATGGGTGTCCCCGTCTGGAAGAGACCGGAAAAATAAAATGAAAAAACTAAAAAATCAGAAGGAAGGAATAAAAGGTATTTCAATTATTTTAAAGTCAAACAAATGTGGTATGTACGTGTTCCTCTTGAAGAGATCTACACGCCCATATATAATATTAATTAGTTTAGGTGAGTTAAGGATGCGTTATGGGTGTCCCCGTCTGGAAGAAACCGGAAAAATAAAATGAAAAAACTAAAAAATCAGAAGGAAGGAATAAAAGGTATTTCAATTTTTTTAAAGTCAAACAAATGTGGTATGTACGTGTTCCTCTTGAAGAGATCTACACGCCCATATATAATATTAATTAGTTTAGGTGAGTTAAGGATGCGTTATGGGTGTCCCCGTCTGGAAGGTACCGGAAAAATAAAATGAAAAAACTAAAAAATCAGAAGGAAGGAATAAAAGGTATTTCAATTATTTTTAAAGTCAAACAAATGTGGTATGTACGTGTTCCTCTTGAAGAGATCTACACGCCCATATATAATATTAAATAGTTTAGGTGAGTTAAGGATGCGTTATGGGTGTCCCCGTCTGGAAGAAACCGGAAAAATAAAATGAAAAAACTAAAAAATCAGAAGGAAGGAATAAAAGGTATTTCAATTATTTTAAAGTCAAACAAATGTGGTATGTACGTGTTCCTCTTGAAGAGATCTACACGCCCATATATAATATTAAATAGTTTAGGTGAGTTAAGGATGCGTTATGGGTGTCCCCGTCTGGAAGAAACCGAAAAATAAAATGAAAAAACTAAAAAATCAGAAGGAAGGAATAAAAGGTATTTCAATTATTTTAAAGTCAAACAAATGTGGTATGTACGTGTTCCTCTTGAAGAGATCTACACGCCCATATATAATATTAAATAGTTTAGGTGAGTTAAGGATGCGTTATGGGTGTCCCCGTCTGGAGGAAACCGGAAAAATAAAATGAAAAAAACTAAAAAATCAGAAGGAAGGAATAAAAGGTATTTCAATTATTTTAAAGTCAAACAAATGTGGTATGTACGTGTTCCTCTTGAAGAGATCTACACGCCCATATATAATATTAAATAGTTTAGGTGAGTTAAGGATGCGTTATGGGTGTCCCCGTCTGGAAGAAACCGGAAAAATAAAATGAAAAAACTAAAAAATCAGAAGGAAGGAATAAAAGGTATTTCAATTATTTTAAAGTCAAACAAATGTGGTATGTACGTGTTCCTCTTGAAGAGATCTACACGCCCATATATAATATTAAATAGTTTAGGTGAGTTAAGGATGCGTTATGGGTGTCCCCGTCTGGAAGGTACCGGAAAAATAAAATGAAAAAACTAAAAAATCAGAAGGAAGGAATAAAAGGTATTTCAATTATATTAAAGTCAAACAAATGTGGTATGTACGTGTTCCTCTTGAAGAGATCTACACGCCCATATATAATATTAATTAGTTTAGGTGATTTAAGGATGCGTTATGGGTGTCCCCGTCTGGAAGAAACCGGAAAAATAAAATGAAAAAACTAAAAAATCAGAAGGAAGGAATAAAAGGTATTTCAATTATTTTAAAGTCAAACAAATGTGGTATGTACGTGTTCCTCTTGAAGAGATCTACACGCCCATATATAATAATAATTAGTTTAGGTGAGTTAAGGATGCGTTATGGGTGTCCCCGTCTGGAAGGGACCGGAAAAATAAAATGAAAAAACTAAAAAATCAGAAGGAAGGAATAAAAGGTATTTCAATTATTTTAAAGTCAAACAAATGTGGTATGTACGTGTTCCTCTTGAAGAGATCTACACGCCCATATATAATATTAAATAAGTTAGGTGAGTTAAGGATGCGTTATGGGTGTCCCCGTCTGGAAGAAACCGGAAAAATAAAATGAAAAAACTAAAAAAATCAGAAGGAAGGAATAAAAGGTATTTCAATTATTTTAAAGTCAAACAAATGTGGTATGTACGTGTTCCTCTTGAAGAGATCTACACGCCCATATATAATATTAATTAGTTTAGGTGAGTTAAGGATGCGTTATGGGTGTCCCCGTCTGGAAGGAACCGGAAAAATAAAATGAAAAAACTAAAAAATCAGAAGGAAGGAATAAAAGGTATTTCAATTATTTTAAAGTCAAACAAATGTGGTATGTACGTGTTCCTCTTGAAGAGATCTACACGCCCATATATAATATTAAATAGTTTAGGTGAGTTAAGGATGCGTTATGGGTGTCCCCGTCTGGAAGGAACCGGAAAAATAAAATGAAAAAACTAAAAAATCAGAAGGAAGGAATAAAAGGTATTTCAATTATTTTAAAGTCAAACAAATGTGGTATGTACGTGTTCCTCTTGAAGAGATCTACACGCCCATATATAATATTAAATAGTTTAGGTGAGTTAAGGATGCGTTATGGGTGTCCCCGTTTGAAAAAACCGGAAAAATAAAATGAAAAAACTAAAAAATCAGAAGGAAGGAATAAAAGGTATTTCAATTATTTTAAAGTCAAACAAATGTGGTATGTACGTGTTCCTCTTGAAGAGATCTACACGCCCATATATATTATTAATTAGTTTAGGTGAGTTAAGGATGCGTTATGGGTGTCCCCGTCTGGATGAGACCGGAAAAATAAAATGAAAAAACTAAAAAATCAGAAGGAAGGAATAAAAGGTATTTCAATTATTTTAAAGTCAAACAAATGTGGTATGTACGTGTTCCTCTTGAAGAGATCTACACGCCCATATATAATATTAATTAGTTTAGGTGAGTTAAGGATGCGTTATGGGTGTCCCCGTCTGGAAGAAACCGGAAAAATAAAATGAAAAAACTAAAAAATCAGAAGGAAGGAATAAAAGGTATTTCAATTATTTTAAAGTCAAACAAATGTGGTATGTTCGTGTTCCTCTTGAAGAGATCTACACGCCCATATATAATATTAATTAGTTTAGGTGAGTTAAGGATGCGTTATGGGTGTCCCCGTCTGGAAGAAACCGGAAAAATAAAATGAAAAAACTAAAAAATCAGAAGGAAGGAATAAAAGGTATTTCAATTATTTTAAAGTCAAACAAATGTGGTATGTACGTGTTCCTCTTGAAGAGATCTACACGCCCATATATAATATTAAATAGTTTAGGTGAGTTAAGGATGCGTTATGGGTGTCCCCGTCTGGAAGAAACCGGAAAAATAAAATGAAAAAACTAAAAAATCAGAAGGAAGGAATAAAAGGTATTTCAATTATTTTAAAGTCAAACAAATGTGGTATGTACTTGTTCCTCTTGAAGAGATCTACACGCCCATATATAATATTAATTAGTTTAGGTGAGTTAAGGATGCGTTATGGGTGTCCCCGTCTGGATGAGACCGGAAAAATAAAATGAAAAAACTAAAAAATCAGAAGGAAGGAATAAAAGGTATTTCAATTATTTTAAAGTCAAACAAATGTGGTATGTACGTGTTCCTCTTGAAGAGATCTACACGCCCATATATAATATTAAATAGTTTAGGTGAGTTAAGGATGCGTTATGGGTGTCCCCGTCTGGAAGGAACCGGAAAAATAAAATGAAAAAACTAAAAAATCAGAAGGAAGGAATAAAAGGTATTTCAATTATTTTAAAGTCAAACAAATGTGGTATGTACGTGTTCCTCTTTAAGAAATCTACACGCCCATATATAATATTAAATAGTTTAGCTGAGTTAAGGATGCGTTATGGGTGTCCCCGTCTGGAAGGAACCGGAAAAATAAAATGAAAAAACTAAAAAATCAGAAGGAAGGAATAAAAGGTATTTCAATTATTTTAAAGTCAAACAAATGTGGTATGTACGTGTTCCTCTTGAAGAGATCTACACGCCCATATATAATATTAATTAGTTTAGGTGAGTTAAGGATGCGTTATGGGTGTCCCCGTCTGGAAGAAACCGAAAAATAAAATGAAAAAACTAAAAAATCAGAAGGAAGGAATAAAAGGTATTTCAATTATTTTAAAGTCAAACAAATGTGGTATGTACGTGTTCCTCTTTAAGAGATCTACACGCCCATATATAATATTAATTAGTTTAGGTGAGTTAAGGATGCGTTATGGGTGTCCCCGTCTGGAAGGAACCGGAAAAATAAAATGAAAAAACTAAAAAATCAGAAGGAAGGAATAAAAGGTATTTCAATTATTTTAAAGTCAAACAAATGTGGTATGTACGTGTTCCTCTTGAAGAGATCTACACGCCCATATATAATATTAATTAGTTTAGGTGAGTTAAGGATGCGTTATGGGTGTCCCCGTCTGGATGAGACCGGAAAAATAAAATGAAAAAACTAAAAAATCAGAAGGAAGGAATAAAAGGTATTTCAATTATTTTAAAGTCAAACAAATGTGGTATGTACGTGTTCCTCTTGAAGAGATCTACACGCCCATATATAATATTAATTAGTTTAGGTGAGTTAAGGATGCGTTATGGGTGTCCCCGTCTGGAAGAAACCGGAAAAATAAAATGAAAAAACTAAAAAATCAGAAGGAAGGAATAAAAGGTATTTCAATTATTTTAAAGTCAAACAAATGTGGTATGTACGTGTTCCTCTTGAAGAGATCTACACGCCCATATATAATATTAATTAGTTTAGGTGAGTTAAGGATGCGTTATGGGTGTCCCCGTCTGGAAGAAACCGGAAAAATAAAATGAAAAAACTAAAAAATCAGAAGGAAGGAATAAAAGGTATTTCAATTATTTTAAAGTCAAACAAATGTGGTATGTACGTGTTCCTCTTGAAGAGATCTACACGCCCATATATAATATTAATTAGTTTAGGTGAGTTAAGGATGCGTTATGGGTGTCCCCGTCTGGAAGAAACCGGAAAAATAAAATGAAAAAACTAAAAAATCAGAAGGAAGGAATAAAAGGTATTTCAATTATTTTAAAGTCAAACAAATGTGGTATGTACGTGTTCCTCTTGAAGAGATCTACACGCCCATATATAATATTAAATAGTTTAGGTGAGTTAAGGATGCGTTATGGGTGTCCCCGTCTGGAGGAAACCGGAAAAATAAAATGAAAAAACTAAAAAATCAGAAGGAAGGAATAAAAGGTATTTCAATTATTTTAAAGTCAAACAAATGTGGTATGTACGTGTTCCTCTTGAAGAGATCTACACGCCCATATATAATATTAAATAGTTTAGGTGAGTTAAGGATGCGTTATGGGTGTCCCCGTCTGGAAGAAACCGGAAAAATAAAATGAAAAAACTAAAAAATCAGAAGGAAGGAATAAAAGGTATTTCAATTATTTTAAAGTCAAACAAATGTGGTATGTACGTGTTCCTCTTGAAGAGATCTACACGCCCATATATAATATTAAATAGTTTAGGTGAGTTAAGGATGCGTTATGGGTGTCCCCGTCTGGAAGAAACCGGAAAAATAAAATGAAAAAACTAAAAAATCAGAAGGAAGGAATAAAAGGTATTTCAATTATTTTAAAGTCAAACAAATGTGGTATGTACGTGTTCCTCTTGAAGAGATCTACACGCCCATATATAATATTAAATAGTTTAGGTGAGTTAAGGATGCGTTATGGGTGTCCCCGTCTGGAAGAAACCGGAAAAATAAAATGAAAAAACTAAAAAATCAGAAGGAAGGAATAAAAGGTATTTCAATTATTTTAAAGTCAAACAAATGTGGTATGTACGTGTTCCTCTTTAAGAGATCTACACGCCCATATATAATATTAAATAGTTTAGGTGAGTTAAGGATGCGTTATGGGTGTCCCCGTCTGGAAGGAACCGGAAAAATAAAATGAAAAAACTAAAAAATCAGAAGGAAGGAATAAAAGGTATTTCAATTATTTTAAAGTCAAACAAATGTGGTATGTACGTGTTCCTCTTGAAGAGATCTACACGCCCATATATAATATTAAATAGTTTAGGTGTGTTAAGGATGCGTTATGGGTGTCCCCGTCTGGAAGGGACCGGAAAAAGAAAATGAAAAAACTAAAAAATCAGAAGGAAGGAATAAAAGGTATTTCAATTATTTTAAAGTCAAACAAATGTGGTATGTACGTGTTCCTCTTGAAGAGATCTACACGCCCATATATAATATTAATTAGTTTAGGTGAGTTAAGGATGCGTTATGGGTGTCCCCGTCTGGATGAGACCGGAAAAATAAAATGAAAAAACTAAAAAATCAGAAGGAAGGAATAAAAGGTATTTCAATTATTTTAAAGTCAAACAAATGTGGTATGTACGTGTTCCTCTTGAAGAGATCTACACGCCCATATATAATATTAATTAGTTTAGGTGAGTTAAGGATGCGTTATGGGTGTCCCCGTCTGGATGAGACCGGAAAAATAAAATGAAAAAACTAAAAAATCAGAAGGAAGGAATAAAAGGTATTTCAATTATATTAAAGTCAAACAAATGTGGTATGTACGTGTTCCTCTTGAAGAGATCTACACGCCCATATATAATATTAATTAGTTTAGGTGAGTTAAGGATGCGTTATGGGTGTCCCCGTCTGGATGAGACCGGAAAAATAAAATGAAAAAACTAAAAAATCAGAAGGAAGGAATAAAAGGTATTTCAATTATTTTAAAGTCAAACAAATGTGGTATGTACTTGTTCCTCTTGAAGAGATCTACACGCCCATATATAATATTAATTAGTTTAGGTGAGTTAAGGATGCGTTATGGGTGTCCCCGTCTGGAAGAGACCGGAAAAATAAAATGAAAAAACTAAAAAATCAGAAGGAAGGAATAAAAGGTATTTCAATTATTTTAAAGTCAAACAAATGTGGTATGTACGTGTTCCTCTTGAAGAGATCTACACGCCCATATATAATATTAATTAGTTTAGGTGAGTTAAGGATGCGTTATGGGTGTCCCCGTCTGGAAGGAACCGGAAAAATAAAATGAAAAAACTAAAAAATCAGAAGGAAGGAATAAAAGGTATTTCAATTATTTTAAAGTCAAACAAATGTGGTATGTACGTGTTCCTCTTGAAGAGATCTACACGCCCATATATAATATTAATTAGTTTAGGTGAGTTAAGGATGCGTTATGGGTGTCCCCGTCTGGAAGGAAACGGAAAAATAAAATGAAAAAACTAAAACATCAGAAGGAAGGAATAAAAGGTATTTCAATTATTTTAAAGTCAAACAAATGTGGTATGTACGTGTTCCTCTTGAAGAGATCTACACGCCCATATATAATATTAATTAGTTTAGGTGAGTTAAGGATGCGTTATGGGTGTCCCCGTCTGGAAGAAACCGGAAAAATAAAATGAAAAAACTAAAAAATCAGAAGGAAGGAATAAAAGGTATTTCAATTATTTTAAAGTCAAACAAATGTGGTATGTACGTGTTCCTCTTGAAGAGATCTACACGCCCATTTATAATATTAAATAGTTTAGGTGAGTTAAGGATGCGTTATGGGTGTCCCCGTCTGGAAGGAACCGGAAAAATAAAATGAAAAAACTAAAAAATCAGAAGGAAGGAATAAAAGGTATTTCAATTATTTTAAAGTCAAACAAATGTGGTATGTACGTGTTCCTCTTGAAGAGATCTACACGCCCATATATAATATTAATTAGTTTAGGTGAGTTAAGGATGCGTTATGGGTGTCCCCGTCTGGAAGGAAACGGAAAAATAAAATGAAAAAACTAAAAAATCAGAAGGAAGGAATAAAAGGTATTTCAATTATTTTAAAGTCAAACAAATGTGGTATGTACGTGTTCCTCTTGAAGAGATCTACACGCCCATATATAATATTAATTAGTTTAGGTGAGTTAAGGATGCGTTATGGGTGTCCCCGTCTGGATGAAACCGGAAAAATAAAATGAAAAAACTAAAAAATCAGAAGGAAGGAATAAAAGGTATTTCAATTATTTTAAAGTCAAACAAATGTGGTATGTACGTGTTCCTCTTGAAGAGATCTACACGCCCATATATAATATTAATTAGTTTAGGTGAGTTAAGGATGCGTTATGGGTGTCCCCGTCTGGATGAGACCGGAAAAATAAAATGAAAAAACTAAAAAATCAGAAGGAAGGAATAAAAGGTATTTCAATTATTTTAAAGTCAAACAAATGTGGTATGTACGTGTTCCTCTTGAAGAGATCTACACGCCCATATATAATATTAATTAGTTTAGGTGAGTTAAGGATGCGTTATGGGTGTCCCCGTCTGGAAGAGACCGGAAAAATAAAATGAAAAAAACTAAAAAATCAGAAGGAAGGAATAAAAGGTATTTCAATTATTTTAAAGTCAAACAAATGTGGTATGTACGTGTTCCTCTTGAAGAGATCTACACGCCCATATATATAATATTAATTAGTTTAGGTGAGTTAAGGATGCGTTATGGGTGTCCCCGTCTGGAAGGAAACGGAAAAATAAAATGAAAAAACTAAAAAATCAGAAGGAAGGAATAAAAGGTATTTCAATTATTTTAAAGTCAAACAAATGTGGTATGTACGTGTTCCTCTTGAAGAGATCTACACGCCCATATATAATATTAATTAGTTTAGGTGAGTTAAGGATGCGTTATGGGTGTCCCCGTCTGGAAGGAACCGGAAAAATAAAATGAAAAAACTAAAAAATCAGAAGGAAGGAATAAAAGGTATTTCAATTATTTTAAAGTCAAACAAATGTGGTATGTACGTGTTCCTCTTGAAGAGATCTACACGCCCATATATAATATTAAATAGTTTAGGTGAGTTAAGGATGCGTTATGGGTGTCCCCGTCTGGATGAGACCGGAAAAATAAAATGAAAAAACTAAAAAATCAGAAGGAAGGAATAAAAGGTATTTCAATTATTTTAAAGTCAAACAAATGTGGTATGTACGTGTTCCTCTTGAAGAGATCTACACGCCCATATATAATATTAAATAGTTTAGGTGAGTTAAGGATGCGTTATGGGTGTCCCCGTCTGGAAGGAACCGGAAAAATAAAATGAAAAAACTAAAAAATCAGAAGGAAGGAATAAAAGGTATTTCAATTATTTTAAAGTCAAACAAATGTGGTATGTACGTGTTCCTCTTGAAGAGATCTACACGCCCATATATAATATTAAATAGTTTAGGTGAGTTAAGGATGCGTTATGGGTGTCCCCGTCTGGAAGAAACCGGAAAAATAAAATGAAAAAACTAAAAAATCAGAAGGAAGGAATAAAAGGTATTTCAATTATTTTAAAGTCAAACAAATGTGGTATGTACGTGTTCCTCTTGAAGAGATCTACACGCCCATATATAATATTAATTAGTTTAGGTGAGTTAAGGATGCGTTATGGGTGTCCCCGTCTGGATGAGACCGGAAAAATAAAATGAAAAAACTAAAAAATCAGAAGGAAGGAATAAAAGGTATTTCAATTATTTTAAAGTCAAACAAATGTGGTATGTTCGTGTTCCTCTTGAAGAGATCTACACGCCCATATATAATATTAATTAGTTTAGGTGAGTTAAGGATGCGTTATGGGTGTCCCCGTCTGGATGAAACCGGAAAAATAAAATGAAAAAACTAAAAAATCAGAAGGAAGGAATAAAAGGTATTTCAATTATTTTAAAGTCAAACAAATGTGGTATGTACGTGTTCCTCTTGAAGAGATCTACACGCCCACATATAATATTAATTAGTTTAGGTGAGTTAAGGATGCGTTATGGGTGTCCCCGTCTGGAAGAAGCCGGAAAAATAAAATGAAAAAACTAAAAAATCAGAAGGAAGGAATAAAAGGTATTTCAATTATTTTAAAGTCAAACAAATGTGGTATGTACGTGTTCCTCTAGAAGAGATCTACACGCCCATATATAATATTAATTAGTTTAGGTGAGTTAAGGATGCGTTATGGGTGTCCCCGTCTGGAAGAAACCGGAAAAATAAAATGAAAAAACTAAAAAATCAGAAGGAAGGAATAAAAGGTATTTCAATTATTTTAAAGTCAAACAAATGTGGTATGTACGTGTTCCTCTTGAAGAGATCTACACGCCCATATATAATATTAATTAGTTTAGGTGAGTTAAGGATGCGTTATGGGTGTCCCCGTCTGGATGAAACCGGAAAAATAAAATGAAAAAACTAAAAAATCAGAAGGAAGGAATAAAAGGTATTTCAATTATTTTAAAGTCAAACAAATGTGGTATGTACGTGTTCCTCTTGAAGAGATCTACACGCCCATATATAATATTAAATAGTTTAGGTGAGTTAAGGATGCGTTATGGGTGTCCCCGTCTGGAAGACAACGGAAAAATAAAATGAAAAAACTAAAAAATCAGAAGGAAGGAATAAAAGGTATTTCAATTATTTTAAAGTCAAACAAATGTGGTATGTACGTGTTCCTCTTGAAGAGATCTACACGCCCATATATAATATTAATTAGTTTAGGTGAGTTAAGGATGCGTTATGGGTGTCCCCGTCTGGATGAGACCGGAAAAATAAAATGAAAAAACTAAAAAATCAGAAGGAAGGAATAAAAGGTATTTCAATTATTTTAAAGTCAAACAAATGTGGTATGTACGTGTTCCTCTTGAAGAGATCTACACGCCCATATATAATATTAATTAGTTTAGGTGAGTTAAGGATGCGTTATGGGTGTCCCCGTCTGGAAGAGACCGGAAAAATAAAATGAAAAAACTAAAAAATCAGAAGGAAGGAATAAAAGGTATTTCAATTATTTTAAAGTCAAACAAATGTGGTATGTACGTGTTCCTCTTGAAGAGATCTACACGCCCATATATAATATTAAATAGTTTAGGTGAGTTAAGGATGCGTTATGGCTGTCCCCGTCTGGAAGAAGCCGGAAAAATAAAATGAAAAAACTAAAAAATCAGAAGGAAGGAATAAAAGGTATTTCAATTATTTTAAAGTCAAACAAATGTGGTATGTACGTGTTCCTCTTGAAGAGATCTACACGCCCATATATAATATTAATTAGTTTAGGTGAGTTAAGGATGCGTTATGGGTGTCCCCGTCTGGAAGAAGCCGGAAAAATAAAATGAAAAAACTAAAAAATCAGAAGGAAGGAATAAAAGGTATTTCAATTATTTTAAAGTCAAACAAATGTGGTATGTACGTGTTCCTCTTGAAGAGATCTACACGCCCATATATAATATTAAATAGTTTAGGTGAGTTAAGGATGCGTTATGGGTGTCCCCGTCTGGAAGGAACCGGAAAAATAAAATGAAAAAACTAAAAAATCAGAAGGAAGGAATAAAAGGTATTTCAATTATTTTAAAGTCAAACAAATGTGGTATGTACGTGTTCCTCTTGAAGAGATCTACACGCCCATATATAATATTAAATAGTTTAGGTGAGTTAAGGATGCGTTATGGGTGTCCCCGTCTGGAAGAAACCGGAAAAATAAAATGAAAAAACTAAAAAATCAGAAGGAAGGAATAAAAGGTATTTCAATTATTTTAAAGTCAAACAAATGTGGTATGTACGTGTTCCTCTTGAAGAGATCTACACGCCCATATATAATATTAATTAGTTTAGGTGAGTTAAGGATGCGTTATGGGTGTCCCCGTCTGGAAGAAACCGGAAAAATAAAATGAAAAAACTAAAAAATCAGAAGGAAGGAATAAAAGGTATTTCAATTATTTTAAAGTCAAACAAATGTGGTATGTACTTGTTCCTCTTGAAGAGATCTATACGCCCATATATGATATTAATTAGTTTAGGTGAGTTAAGGATGCGTTATGGGTGTCCCCGTCTGGAAGAAAAACGAAAAATAAAATGAAAATACTAAAAAATCAGAAGGAAGGAATAACAGGTATTTCAATTATTTTAAAGTCAAACAAATAAGGTATGTACGTGTTCCTCTTTAAGAAATCTACACGCCCATATATAATATTAAATAGTTTAGGTGAGTTAAGGATGCGTTATGGGTGTCCCCATCTGGAAGAAACCGGAAAAATAAAATGAAAAAACTAAAAAATCAGAAGGAAGGAATAAAAGGTATTTCAATTATTTTAAAGTCAAACAAATGTGGTATGTACGTGTTCCTCTTGAAGAGATCTACACGCCCATATATAATATTAAATAGTTTAGCTGAGTTAAGGATGCGTTATGGGTGTCCCCGTCTGGAAGGAACCGGAAAAATAAAATGAAAAAACTAAAAAATCAGAAGGAAGGAATAAAAGGTATTTCAATTATTTTAAAGTCAAACAAATGTGGTATGTACGTGTTCCTCTTGAAGAGATCTACACGCCCATATATAATATTAATTAGTTTAGGTGAGTTAAGGATGCGTTATGGGTGTCCCCGTCTGGAAGAAACCGGAAAAATAAAATGAAAAAACTAAAAAAATCAGAAGGAAGGAATAAAAGGTATTTCAATTATTTTAAAGTCAAACAAATGTGGTATGTACTTGTTCCTCTTGAAGAGATCTACACGCCCATATATAATATTAATTAGTTTAGGTGAGTTAAGGATGCGTTATGGGTGTCCCCGTCTGGAAGAAACCGGAAAAATAAAATGAAAAAACTAAAAAAATCAGAAGGAAGGAATAAAAGGTATTTCAATTATTTTAAAGTCAAACAAATGTGGTATGTACGTGTTCCTCTTGAAGAGATCTACACGCCCATATATAATATTAATTAGTTTAGGTGAGTTAAGGATGCGTTATGGGTGTCCCCGTCTGGAAGGAACCGGAAAAATAAAATGAAAAAAATAAAAATCAGAAGGAAGGAATAAAAGGTATTTCAATTATTTTAAAGTCAAACAAATGTGGTATGTACGTGTTCCTCTTGAAGAGGTCTACACGCCCATATATAATATTAAATAGTTTAGCTAAGTTAAGGATGCGTTATGGGTGTCCCCGTCTGGAAGGAACCGGAAAAATAAAATGAAAAAACTAAAAAATCAGAAGGAAGGAATAAAAGGTATTTCAATTATTTTAAAGTCAAACAAATGTGAAATGTACGTGTTCCTCTTGAAGAGATCTACACGCCCATATATAATATTAAATAGTTTAGGTGAGTTAAGGATGCGTTATGGTTGTCCCCGTCTGGAAGAAACCCGAAAAATAAAATGAAAAAACTAAAAAATCAGAAGGAAGGAATAAAAGGTATTTCAATTATTTTAAAGTCAAACAAATGTGGTATGTACGTGTTCCTCTTGAAGAGATCTACACGCCCATATATAATATTAATTAGTTTAGGTGAGTTAAGGATGCGTTATGGGTGTCCCCGTCTGGAAGAAACCGGAAAAATAAAATGAAAAAACTAAAAAATCAGAAGGAAGGAATAAAAGGTATTTCAATTATTTTAAAGTCAAACAAATGTGGTATGTACGTGTTCCTCTTGAAGAGATCTACACGCCCATATATAATATTAATTAGTTTAGGTGAGTTAAGGATGCGTTATGGGTGTCCCCGTCTGGAAGGTACCGGAAAAATAAAATGAAAAAACTAAAAAATCAGAAGGAAGGAATAAAAGGTATTTCAATTATTTTAAAGTCAAACAAATGTGGTATGTACGTGTTCCTCTTGAAGAGATCTACACGCCCATATATAATATTAAATAGTTTAGGTGAGTTAAGGATGCGTTATGGGTGTCCCCGTCTGGATGAGACGGGAAAAATAAAATGAAAAAACTAAAAAATCAGAAGGAAGGAATAAAAGGTATTTCAATTATTTTAAAGTCAAACAAATGTGGTATGTACGTGTTCCTCTTGAAGAGATCTACACGCCCATATATAATATTAATTAGTTTAGGTGAGTTAAGGATGCGTTATGGGTGTCCCCGTCTGGAAGAAACCGGAAAAATAAAATGAAAAAACTAAAAAAACAGAAGGAAGGAATAAAAGGTATTTCAATTATTTTAAAGTCAAACAAATGTGGTATGTACGTGTTCCTCTTGAAGAGATCTACACGCCCATATATAATATTAAATAGTTTAGCTGAGTTAAGGATGCGTTATGGGTGTCCCCGTCTGGAAGGTACCGGAAAAATAAAATGAAAAAACTAAAAAATCAGAAGGAAGGAATAAAAGGTATTTCAATTATTTTAAAGTCAAACAAATGTGGTATGTACGTGTTCCTCTTTAAGAGATCTACACGCCCATATATAATATTAAATAGTTTAGCTGAGTTAAGGATGCGTTATGGGTGTCCCCGTCTGGAAGGAACCGGAAAAATAAAATGAAAAAACTAAAAAATCAGAAGGAAGGAATAAAAGGTATTTCAATTATTTTAAAGTCAAACAAATGTGGTATGTTCGTGTTCCTCTTGAAGAGATCTACACGCCCATATATAATATTAATTAGTTTAGGTGAGTTAAGGATGCGTTATGGGTGTCCCCGTCTGGAAGAAACCGGAAAAATAAAATGAAAAAACTAAAAAATCAGAAGGAAGGAATAAAAGGTATTTCAATTATTTTAAAGTCAAACAAATGTGGTATGTACGTGTTCCTCTTTAAGAGATCTACACGCCCATATATAATATTAATTAGTTTAGGTGAGTTAAGGATGCGTTATGGGTGTCCCCGTCTGGAAGGAACCGGAAAAATAAAATGAAAAAAACTAAAAAATCAGAAGGAAGGAATAAAAGGTATTTCAATTATTTTAAAGTCAAACAAATGTGGTATGTACGTGTTCCTCTTTAAGAAATCTACACGCCCATATATAATATTAAATAATTTAGCTGAGTTAAGGATGCGTTATGGGTGTCCCCGTCTGGAAGGAACCGGAAAAATAAAATGAAAAAACTAAAAAATCAGAAGGAAGGAATAAAAGGTATTTCAATGATATTAAATTCAAACAAATGTGAAATGTACGTGTTTCTCTTGAAGAGATCTACACGCCCATATATAATATTAATTAGTTTAGGTGAGTTAAGGATGCGTTATGGTTGTCCCCGTCTGGAAGAAACCCGAAAAATAAAATGAAAATACTAAAAAATCAGAAGGAAGGAATAAAAGGTATTTCAATTATTTTAAAGTCAAACAAATGTGGTATGTACTTGTTCCTCTAGAAGAGATCTACACGCCCATATATGATATTAATTAGTTTAGGTGAGTTAAGGATGCGTTATGGGTGTCCCCGTCTGGATGAGACCGGAAAAATAAAATGAAAAAACTAAAAAATCAGAAGGAAGGAATAAAAGGTATTTCAATTATTTTAAAGTCAAACAAATGTGGAATCTCCTTTTTTCTTCTTATCCATTCATTTGCCCATTCTGCGATTTTCGAATCGGAGTTGTGTTTTGGTAAGAAAGGGGGTTTTCAAACAACCCCCTATTGGCTGCTGAATTTGGGCGTAGGGAAATTACACCTCATACCAAAACTATCTGTAAGTCAGGAATTTATTCGTTATTTTTGATTTATTACGCACCATTTTCGAGATATTTTTATTTTTATGTTTTTTCTTATCTATTCATTTGCCTCGACTGCGGTTTTTGAATCTGATTTTTTTCTGGCATTATTTTCTGTTGTATCTCTGAAAATTTTATTGAAATCTTTGAATTATGTTATTTTGCATTTCCTTTTGTTGTAGGGGTGTTCTGTAAAATTCTAGCTATTTTTTTCAGGTTGGGTTTGAGGTAACTGTAATTTAATTTTATGTTTCTTGATTTATCCGAATCTATATATGTATTATCTCATTTGATTTATATGAATGTATATATATATATTTGTATTATGTTTTTTTTCCATTATATAATGTTGGATTTTCTGCTTCTTATAGTTTAGTTTCAGCGAAAATAAAAGTCAAATATTTAAATCATAACGATATTTCATTTAGTAGAATATATCTATTTCAGTGATGTTTATCAATAAACAATGCGATGTAATTATTTCTATAAATATGTCATGTTTAGAATTCATATACAGCAGATAGTAGCAGATAGTAGCTAGTGGAACTGGTTAGTTATAGATTGACAATTGTGTATGCACAGGAGACTTCTTCGATGCTTGTTGAACTTCGTTTTCCCCTTTTGAAATTCAAAAAAACCGCATACAGAAATTGGCAGATCTCGCACTCGAAGTCGACTGGATTGGGTTTTTTATTTAAGCAGTGAGACTCGACTGCTGAAATTCAACAAGGCAGTTGTCGTTTTCTATAGAGGAAACAACTCTGAAAAGAGAATTTTTTTGAAGAGTTACATTATAAATTGTAAACATACTCAAAAAAACAAAGAAAAAAAAGACGGAAGACATGTGAGTGTTTGTTTCAATAAGACCCCAGATATCATGCATAATTTTTGCAAGTTTGATTCTTTTCCGGATTTATGTTGCCATAAAAAATTAGACGCGAAAAACTTGCAGTTAGAACTCCTGCAAGTTAGACACAACATAAAGCAACTATTTTGCAACTTTTTTTTTCTGAATAACTGTGGCAACGTTGTCATGACAACAATGGAGCAACCGAAATCTCTCAGATTTGCTGCAGTCTTGTTTCAAACTTGCAGACTTGATTGCAAGTCTACAGGCTTCCAAAGTTATAGTGCTGCAAATTTGCTGCAAACTAATTTTTGCTTTCAGTGATCTTAGGGACCGGATGGAAAACTTTGCCATTGAAAAACCTTCACCTCTTGCAACAGTGGGTAGGTTTGATACTAATAGCCAATGATTAGCAATGTCCTTCTCGCAACGGAGCACGTGATCTCACAAGTATAACGTAAACGCGGTGAGTACACACACACACACACACACACGTACTACATACGTACGTATGTATGTATATATATATATATATGTGTGTGTGTGTATATGTATATATATATATATATATGTATATATACATATATGTATCTATACATACATATGTATATATTCATATATGTATCTATACATATACGTATCTATACATACATATGTATATACACATATATGTATCCATACATACATATGTATATATACATACATGTATCTATACATACGTATACATACACATAGACAGACAGACAGACAAACAAACAAACACACACTCAGAAACAAATATTAATAATAAAGTATATATATATATATATATATATATATATATATATATATATATATATATATATATATATATATATATTATATACATATATATACATATATATACATATATACATATATACATATACATATATATACATATATATACATATACATATATATATACATATACACATATATATACACACACACACATATATATATATATATATATATATATATATATATATATATATATATATATATATATATATATATATGTAATCCATTTTTTATAAAACTCCTTTATAAGGAGAAAGTTCACCAGCTAGCATTCATAAAGTACAAAGATGCAGTCGGGTCTCATATTCAAGAGAACTCAGAAGTCTAATTTAAAACTTTATTTCAGAGCGGCAACACGGGACATCTGTCCTTTTGGACAAATTACAATCAAAAGCCACAGAGTTCACTCTGCTCTCACACAAGTACATCCAAGAGCGCTGACAACAAGAATTTTCCCACACCAAAACAGCTTGATAAGCGAATTGACTGCAGTATCAGCAAAACGCGAAAACATGTTCCGAAAACACCTTGGAAACTGCTGTATAGACAGAAAGTTTACAGTTTTATGACAGAAAGGAATGTTAAGTGGAAAATACTTCGTTGATTAAACCATTTAGAGGCTGGGAAAGAGATTTGGATCAATTAAAATTGGAGAGATTAGACTTTTGAAGAAATATTAAAGTTAAATAATTTTGATATATTACATATATATATACATATATATATATATATATATACATATATATATATATACATATACATATATATACATATACATAAATATAAATATACATATATATATATATATATATATATATATATATATACATATATACACATATAAATATATACATTATATGCATAATATATATATACACACATATATATACACACACACACACATATATATATATATATATATATATATACATTATATACACAATGTATATATATACATATGTGATGGTCCTGATAATGGAAATGGAAGATCGGTTGGAAGTCCCATGGACTCTGGACTGTAAAGGAAGGTAAGCCCTTTACCTTATTAGGAAATTACAGAAAAATCATATCATATACTATTTTTAGTTGCAAGATAATTCTTAGCTAAAAAACAAACCGTTTTTCTTACCTTCCTTGTAATTTACAATTATGGAAATTTAAAAATTTTACTGAACCTTTGTTATGACGGGCTAGTATGAAAATAGTTTATTTCTCGGTATAGTGCTGCCATCTAGTAACGACAGCGAGAATTTCATAGTCAGCTGTAGTGCTGCCAGCTGTCAGTCGCAATTGACATTACAAATATTTTCCAGGGCGTGAAGATGAAGATGGGTTCCACGGGCAACATCATCATGAGGCGGTAGAGCAAGAACGGCGTGTTCGTTAAGGACATGTTAGAAGCCAAGGACAGCTGCCTCTCCTCCGACGTACAGAAAAATCACGGACAGCTTTAGCTCGAGAAACTCTTAAAGGTACGAAGTGTTCTTCCCACACATCGCAAAAAACGACACAATTCTTTTATTAGTACTCTACTAAAAAACTT
>CM063508.1:184652317-184712317 GCA_032207245.1 Pardosa pseudoannulata | reverse complement strand
AATAAGCAATAAAATTAGTAGTGCAATTAAACAAAATATTACATTAACAAGTTCATGAGATTTAACATGCTTATACAGTATAATAAGAATGTTTGAATGTTAAAAATGAACCATGCACATGCAATTGTGAAAATGCAATCCAGTTGCAGTAAACTTGGATCTGATGTTTGGTGGGCAGCCATGAAGAAGGTTAAAGGCATTAACATAAAATTGGTTGATTTTACAATACATCTCATGAACTGTTGTACTAGCTCTTCATCTATAGAAAGATTATTTCCAAAGTTTTTAGTCATCCAAAATAAATTACCAAATCGTTTAAATTGTGAGACAACTACAAAACTTGTTACTTGTAACCATTTTTTTTTTAAATTCAACATGAATTACATGTAAAACAGCTTGTATTAGTAAAGCATTTTTTTTTATCTTGGTGTTACATTTGTTTTTTGCTGGTGTTATTTATATTATGACATTTTTAACAAATGCAACTTGCCATTTTTTATATGCTAGTAAACTATGTTCGATTAGTATTAAATATATTGAAAAATTTATGATATGTCAAAACTGGTCAAAATTGCTATTGACCAGGATGGTTAAAACTGATTAAGACCACTGGTTTAAACCCCCGTGGTTAAAACCGATACAACCCTGGCTTAAAACCTATTCCTAATGGCTATGAACATCCATGTCCGCAGTGTGATTCAAACCCGTTAATTAACTGTTCCAAAGAGCAGCACTCTACCATTAGGTCGTTTGAACCTGGAAGACATTGCATACACCAACCTAATTTTTGGTGCCCCAGCTACGAACAAGGCTGATTTTTGGCCTGCTCGAGCTTCGAACTTATAACACCTCGATTATTATATGCCTCGATTCACGTGCTGGTATTGGAAATGGAACACAGGAACGGGGGCGAGTTTTTATGCCGAATAATATAATACAATTTCTCCCTCAAAGAGAAACCATCAAAATGTACCGAACGATGGCCGAATGGTAAGGGGGCTGGCCTTCGGAACCGGAGTTCGTGGGTTCAAACCCCAATACGTCATGGATGTTCGTAGCCGTTCAAAATCGGCTTTAAGCAGTAGGTCTCGGTCTCATCAACCCTCGTGTTGCAAAAAGTAGACAGTAGCGTTTCCAAACCAAACCGTCAAAACGCGGTCATAGAGACAATGCTTTTCGGTCAGCCACAATTATGGACTGTTATCTGAACCGTGGAAAGCGTATTCGAACATTAAAACCCGAATGATCTCGATCTGTACACCATGGAATTTTTCCTGCAGGAGTCACTGTCTTTTAGATAAACAGCTGCTGCTGTTTAAATAGTTATTGTCTAAGTCTAGTCGTAGTGACGTTACAACGCGTGAACTGCAAATCACATATGCTGTAAAGAATACTCGGTTTCATAGTTGAACTCATGTTAGCTATTTATCTAACAGAAAATTTAAATGGGAACATAACCAAATAATTAACTTTAATAATGTGTACTTACTAGCATAAAAACCAATACCTGAAATCTATAGAATTATTTAAAAAACAGAATCAGAACACAACTTAACATATTGTGTGCGGTTACATTTCGCAGCGGAATTGTACCGGAGCGGGCATTTTGAGCGTCCATTGAGTTATTCAGTTAAATCTCAATAGATCGAAAATTATTTAATTTTTCAACCAACTTTTCGTATTTTATATTGAAATATATAAACAAATATATAAATAGAAATATATAAATAACAACCATAAGATTTTTGTAAACAAAAAAATATAGTTTTAGTGGATGAATTTATAATAGTATCGTAAATATGAAAAATCAAATAGAAATAGTAGTATATAGTTTTAATTTTTTCGAATTATGTTATATATTTATAAACATTTCTACATTATAACAAAAATGAAAAACAAGAACATTTAACTTTGTTTTTCTGTATATATCGTTATTTTTGTACCCACAAACAAACCATGTTGTTACACTAACCCGTACTAGTACGTGAACTGAGCTCAAGTATGGTACGTATGGTCAAGTATGATCGTCAGAAAACGTACTAGTACGTGTCCTGCAAACAATGTGTGAAAAGAAGAACAAAGAAACTGGATCTGAAGAAGCTCCTGTGAAGTTCTTTTTTTTTATTACGGGTTTTCGAAATCACTAATTACACTTGGTTTATCTTTGCGCTTTTCTTCTTTTTGTCTTTATTTTAGTTGTTATACGCTCTTATGTTAACTTGAAAAATAATTAAGTGCTCAAATACAGAGGTCGTTACTTTAAAGTGGTGAAAATTTGTTAATACATTCGAGAAGAAAGATACGAAATCAGACACTCGCGAATCTCGAGAAACTGCTGCCGCAATCCATTTCATGAGTGAAAGTGGAAATGTAGTTTTGTGGCGCCATCTATTATTGCTGATAATAACAACTAAGATATTTTCAGTACTTTCACGTAATAAATATATCGATAATAAATAAATAAATATTTTTTTAAGATTAAAAAAAATCTCAGAATGTCAATGAATTCAATAAGAAGAATTATGGCTGTTGAAAAACTGGAATTACGAGTTGATTGAACGATGTTTAAATTTCATTAGTCAATTTGCGTAAGCAGAATTTTTTCAAGGGAGGGGGTGTTCATAATTTTCTGAAACTACTAAAAAAGAAATTAGAATATGTAATAAAGTCCTATTATTTCCCTAATTTAGACAGCTAGACAAATTTGACTTTTTATTTAGACAACATTGTTTAGTTAAATTTTGATTTGATTTTTTAAGTTTAAAAACATATTTTTTTTTTATAATAAAAGGTAAAATATTTTATTTTTATTAAAAAGTAGGAATTTATCAAGCCAGAAAAAACTACTCATAATGTAACTAAATTATAACCTTATAAATGTGAATATTCTATAGAAAACCAATGAATTTGACCAAAAAGAAAAAAAAAAGAAAAAATAACTTACAAACAAACACGGAATTAAACCAGTATACAAACACGCTAAAAATTTATTGATTTATACAGTATGTAAGAGGGTAGTTTAAACTTCTAACCCCCTCTTGCTTAAGCTCCTGAATTTAAAACCAGGCATAGCTTATTAATTCAATTCGAATAAAAATGTGAACATTCTTCCTCTTTCTAAGCCGAAATAACTAGTCGAATTAGGACTACAACTTTGATATTAAAACAAAGAAAAAATACAGAAAAGGCAAAAGACTAGATTGGGAACACAGGAAACGGTTTTATTAAAAGGTCTTACACGATTTTACTACCAACGCGAACTCCGATTGAGCGCTGCTGCTATAGACAAGAACGTTTCGTATTGTGGTGGATTGTTTTTACTCATCAACGATCATCAACGTGAGGACGAGCCGGTGTTGAGTGTTGCCATCTATCTTTCATTATTACGGCTAACGTTAATTTATTACCTATTTAAGACTTTATTGTCTATAATTTATTATTGTCACAAAAATATTTTATTCTCTCATAAAATTGCTTTTTTTTATCTGTCTTTTTTCAATTTTATGCCCACTAAATTTATTCTATGAAACTTAACAATAATCCAATATTTAATTTTTAATATTCATCCAATTTTTAATAGGATTCCATTTCGGTTGTTGGAACAAAGCTGTTTAACAATAAAAATCTCTAATGGGAAAACAAAGTTCCAACATTAAGGAAATAACTAAAGGAATGTCTACCCGACATTACATGCAGGTTCAGTTCTAAAAAATCTACCATAATACAAAACATCTCATATAAGCTGCTCATTTCGCTCATATCAAACGGATAAGTACCAAAAAAATAAACAGTGTAGGCTTGCTTACCTGGGTAGTAATGCTGGAATAGGAGATCCACTGTAAAGTGACAGCCATGGGACATATAATCTACACGTATAAACTTATATATATATAACGCAAACTAGGACTTTTTATATTTTATTCCACACACAGCACGACATTTACTGGGGACTTAGCACTTTTTCCCGTTACACAAAGCACTCACATATACCACACAAAAAAAACCAGAACTCACGACAACTTGCATAACTAAGAACTAACTAAAAAGCCAAAAACAACATTCTTTATAACATAGTCAGTTCCTCTTTTTCTTGAAACACCTGGCGCCATCTCTTGGCACTATAGACAACTAGCTTCAATTACGCAACATCGGTTATTTTAATTATTGTATTCTAAATCGCAATTTATGTTAAACACGGGTTGCACACCATTAAACTTCCGTGCTTTAAAGTTGTCTATAATAGAATCCATTGTTCAGAAAGTTATCATATGTTACGTTGGACATAATAAAGGGGTGGAAATTATTTTAATAATAATAACAATAATAATTCGATAATAATAATAATAATAATAACAAAATAAGTTTAAAATTTCGCAACCAGAGGGCATCTTTTGATGATTTATACATTAAGCAAAAGCCTCTAGTTTATTATTATTATTATAGGTTATTACAATAAGATCTGTCATATTCATTGTAACCGTAACTTTTTATGTTAACTGTAATATTTATGTAACTGTTTGGAACGAGATTTCAGTAGTATGTGTTGTTCTATGAATAAAAGTTGAATGGAATACGAAAGCGGCTTGTGGTTTTTCGTGCTTAAGAAACAGAATCTTTTTTAAAGATAGGATTTATTTCTGAGAGCCATTTTCACCGAAGCCAATAGAATTTTGATACGCTCATAGCGTAAATGCGTTAGTTTTCGTTTAAAGGATAACGTATTAAGACCTGTCAACATGTCGACCACCATCACCTTTTTGAAATCGCATGTTCCACAATTGACAGCAGTGTTTCTGAGGAAATGGTGAGACGTCATGAAATGCTGTGTTTCAGCTCAGGCATAGTTCTTGGTTTCAAATGCCCCGAAGGATAAAAACCAAGATGGAGCTTATCTACACATCAGCTTTTTGGTTAAGAACATTCTCAAATATCACTTTACAAAAGAACGTGTCATCAGCCATCACTTTCGTAATGTGTGGACACTACTACCCCCATACCTCAACTCTGGGGACATTCGAAACATTTAGTCAGTCTTTTTTTATCATTCGCTCAAATTTCCTTCCTTTTATTACTTACTGCACAATATTTCATAACTTTGTGAACAATAGCTTCGACTGTAAGCAACCTCAAAGAATGGAAGTTTAATTATGGACAAGCTGTAATGCATTTTTTGTTTATACGTAAGACTATGTTACACAAGACTCAAGACGTTTTTCGTCGCGGATTAACCACCTGCAAGGCTGATGCCAATTTTTCGACCACTGTGCTAACGATTTCGAAGTGTTTTGTTGCCGTGGTGATTATATAAAACTATCAAGTGTGACAGTGCTTCGTTAAGGTGAACTTAATATATTACTTTTAAACAGATTTTTTTAGTGCATAACTCTCTAAATTCGTCACAGTGCAGTTCGAGTCATTGACATATTTATGCATTTCTATTATAAGCGTATTATAACAATATTCAGTTTTTATACTTCAGTTTCCATTAAAACTGGGCTGTACATCAATAAGATGTGAAAACGTGTGCAATATAAGAGTACGAAAATTTGACAATGGTTTCGAAGAACTTCTTCTGTTTACTAAACATTCCGGAATACCCGGAAGCTGATCAAGCATTGTCCAATTCTCCGAAATCATCAAGAATCAAGGTAACTATATAAAATGATAGGTTTTTATTCGCCCATGAGAGTCATTGAAATTTGTACTTTTTTTTTTGTTAGAATATTGTTAATAAACATTTCATTGTAACGTAAACATGAACCAAGAATTAAATTTAAAATTAGTTCTTATATAAAAATGCTATAATTTACGTCCCATAGAAATGAAAGCTACCCACTTTATATTTAAATTTCCAGGTCAAATCGAATAGATACTACGCAATCGATGTTTAAACAATATTAAATAAGAAATAAATAAATGAAATACTTAAAGGTAATGACGTCATACTGATAAAAAATATCGTTTTCACCTATTTATTATGTGATAAATTGAAAATTTTAATCTCCTGCTTTAAACCAAAGAAAACTTTGCTTAAAACAATTACATGGGATTAACGGAATGATTTATCATTGCTAGAAATTATTGCTTCTTTCACTTAGTTATGTTGCGATAAATTGAAAAGTTAATAGTTTGAGTTTAACCGGGGAAAATAATGCTTGGAATAATGACAGGAAACGCTCGAAAAGGGGGGAAGGGTTGGATTTCGAAGGTTAAAAATTTACAAAAACCTTCCTGGGGATATACCTAATAATTTCCCAAAATTTCACGGCGATCGGATGTATGGTTTTTGAGTCTATCGAGTACAGACAGACACAAATTCATTTTTATATATAGAGATTACCGGTGATTGTATGTAATCACCACTACATTTGGTAAATATGATAAATTATTTCATATTTATCAAATTTACCGGTTAGTTTTTAAAATTCCCAACTCATAATGGGAAAGGTAATGAAAGTCCCTAAATTTACGAAAATTCGTCAAGTTTGCCCAACCGCTTGGCTTTTATCAATGGAAGACTTTCACAATTGGATACCAGAAATCAATTCACAATTTGTGAAGAAAAATTTATTTTGCTTGACGATGCTCCAGATTTAGCAATATCACTTCGAGAATGCGTTAGATATCTGGAGGTCAGGGATATCAGCGATGTGTTTGTAAGGGACAATGCTAGTCTGAGAAGTACAAATGTAAAAAATCTGGCAAAATTTGTAATTCTAAATGTCATAATAGTCTAATATGCCTAAATATGTAAATTTAAAACATTTAGTAATTCGTAGTAATAACATTTAACGTTATTTGAAAAAATGTTTTTTTTTTTTCTGTAGAGTATGGCCTTAGTTTGTTTTTTATATGTAACTGCAGTTTTTTTATGTGCAACTGTATTGTACAAGCTCATGTAAATTGCATTTATGCTAATAAATGTATGTGGCCTAAAATAACCATTAATTGACTTTATAATTGTAAAATATAAAATACTGTTATTCATGGTCTCTTACGCTATATTGTCCAACCGAAAAATATCTTTCTAAAAAAAAAAAAAAAAAAAAAAAAAAAAAAAAAAAAAAAAAAAAAAACGTGCACTCTATCCTATTGGCCTAATAAGGTTTGGTTTGGAACGGATTTTCGTAACCGTTGCTTAAACATCTGGTACAATCTGTCTCCGGCCCTCTGGCCCTCTACCAAGGACTTGTGGCATCCATGCCAAGGCTGGTTGAAGCTGTATTGTGGGCCAACTCATTATTGACAGGTGGTCATAATGTTTTGGCTCTTGAGTGTAGAAGATGAAACATAGTTTTTAATACCGTCGCTTAAATTGCATAATTGATGTAATAAATTTATTTCGTATTTTTAAAATTAAGTTTGAAAGCCAAAACAGGCTCACCTTTCTACCTCCCCAAACAAATTCACTGCCCATGAGTATACCCCCTCAGGGGGAAATGTTGCCACCGTTGAGAACCAATGCTCTGAGGGCTTCATATGTAATTTTCTCCTCACAAGATATCATCTTCAAAAGGGTGTGCAAGTAAAATTTCCGAACTGAATAGAGTATGATAACCAATAAAAACTCACGAATCATTGTATCTGTAAGTAAAAAATCCTGAAATTTCTGCATCCCATATATTCAGACAATTTCCCCTTCTACATTGTTTCACTCTGACCACTCAAACATACTCAATCTTCCCTTCCCCCTCACACACTAGTCGCGAGAATGTGTCACAACAACGATACTACAGTGGACTCCGCTTAATGTGATCGTGGTTAATGTTATCAATCGCTTATTGTTATAGAAATCGCTTGATTCCGATTTTCTCTATTCATTTGTATGTTAAAATGATCGCTTTATGGATCATTACATCGATTAATGTTATCACTTTTCAAACCTCATTTTAAATGGCAAAGGAGTATGCACAATATATTCAGAAGAAACCCATTCTTTTCCTTCCCTTTGCAGTTGTTTGAATTTCTGAGAATTCTCCCTCTACCATCTGGGGAAATGGGGAATGATCAAAGAAATAGGAAATTACACGTTCCTGGAATTTTTCAGAAATACGCACACCCTGCTGGTGGTCCATGGTGTCAGATAAGCAGAAGGCAACACATTATTATTGGAAGCGTATTCCCATTTTATGCCTTGCTCGCTGACATGCAGCGTGTCGATAGGGAAACCAGAAAGCGAAATGATTTAACGTTAAAACAAAAGATCGAAATTTTGAATCATTATGAGAGGTTGAGGGAACTAATGAGTCAGATGGAGAATCTCTTGATATTGAGCCACCTCCTACAAGTGATGAAATGAGAAATGCATTGAAAGTATTGAAACGGGGAGTACAACACCGCTCAGATGACTTTAAAAAACATTATGATTACGAGCAATTTATGGATAAGCTTCTTAGAAAAGACTTTAGATAGTAAACAATCGATGAATTTTTTAATTATGTATACAATTCTTATGTTTTAAAGGGTAATATAGAGTACACAAATATAAGGTGAGTTTTTTCATTTTATTTTCAAATTTAGTACGCGTAAATTAAAGGGGGGGGGGTAAATTTATCTAATTTTTGCATATCGTTTATTGTTATCAATCGGTTCTTGTTATCCAAATCACGGTGTGTCAAACTGATCACATTAAGCGGAGTTCACTGCATTACGCAAATCAATCAACAACCGTTCGAAAGTAGCTCATAGCTCTTCGAATCATCTCTCCCCATGATGACCGGAATTGATGACTGTAGTAGAATACTCACTTTCTGCAGCTGAAACATGAAATAAGCGGTAACGAAAATTTGACACGAATCCTTTTTTAATTTACCATAATTTCGCACGTATAGTAAGCACCCTCGTATAGTCCGCGATTGCGATTTTTTATTTAAAAAACTTCACAAATCATCAGATAGTCCGCACCACTGGATAATCCGCGGAATATAAGTGAAAAAATATATATTTTAGCATGACAATATTAAATCATTTTAAAAATAAAAACCTAAGTACAGTAGAGTGCCGAAAACTCTGGATGAGACTCAATAAACACTAAACCTACCGGACATTTTTCATAAGGACAAAAATAACGAAAAAGGGAGTCCTTTGACCCCTCTTGGTAGATTTAGTGTTAATTCCACCTTTAAAACTTGAAACCATTTCTTCTGCCATAGCCTCGGAGACGAATTTTAACGGAAGAAATACAGCGGCCTGCATCTTTTTTTTTTTTTTTTTGTTCGAGAACCCACCTGTACCCAATATTACCTCAAATCAAAACTCTGAAAACAAAAACACTCTGTTACGAGTGATCCTCGTGGTGAAATGACATTCGCCCCTCAACCTTCGATCTTGAACCCATCCAGTCGGCGACGACATCGACTTGTAAATTTACTTAAAATTTCGTTTTTAGGTTTTATTGCCGAATTTTTTGTTTTTTTTCTGTTTTTTATAGTGAAGTGCCGTTTTCTGTATCTTTTGGCTATTTTTCTATTCATTTTTCATTTTCCAATATTTTGGGTATCTTATCATTCCGCTACTTTGTTCTCGTTTATTTTATACTTTTCGTAATGTTTTGTCTTGTTTTATGTTTATAAAAATAAAAAAAAATGAAAAAGTGCTTAATAAAAATTTTAAAATTTTATAAAACTCAAAAATATATCTTTTTGTTAGTGTTGTCACTTTTTATTTATTTTTAATTGCTGTAACAAGTTGCAACCTTTTTACTATCCCTGTTATTTTTATTGTACTACTTTTTTATTATTTCTGAGCTTCGTGTTGTTGAATCTATGCATTGCTGTTAACCATACCTAATGGTCACTGTCAAGGTCTAATCATCCCCTAATTAGACAACGCGTTGGTGACTCATAATTTTTTATGACAACGTCCTCACCTCCTCGCTTCCTTGTGAGCTGGAGTGCATTACATTTTTGTTTGGATCACTTTTTGCCTAGAGGCCTAAATGGATGTTTTGTTCTGCTTACGTTCGGAGGTTAAAGTGAAGACCTTACTGTAACGGCGGGATTTAGCGGTGTATCGCTATCAAAGTACTTTGCTTTGAGAGATGGACTTGTGTGGATACAAAAGGATTGTTTTCCCCGGCACCACGATGTCTACACTGATGTGCCCTATAGTAAAAGAACAATATGCCAGACGACACGGCACCTTCACTGACAGCCGAAAAAATGATCGCGAGAACGACAAAGGATTTGCCGCTACTCAGATGTAGCCGCTAAGAATTCCAGGGACCCCTGGCTTTGCGGTCGATGATTGCTTAATGATGGTGAGGTCATCGCTAGGTGACCCAATAATGAAATTGTGGGTGAGGCCCCTCTCTTATAGGCCCCTCCCCTAGAAAGAGACGAGAGAAGATTTGTTTTTAGAGAAGAAGTTAGTTAGCTAGCAACCAGCTAATTCAGAGGTCGGCTTGACCAGTCTCTCCATCGGAGAGTTTTATTTGGCGAAATCCCGTCTGGGATATATCTCTTGCTGAGATTGAAACGATCCCTGTTTGCATTGGGTTTTCTTTTGTAATATAATCCTCTTCGGGATTGTTTGAAGTTCTTCAGAACTAACTGTGCTCAGATCTCCTATCTATACTTCAGAGAATTTTCGAGAGAGCTACGAATTGTTCTTCCGTCTAATCACCCATATTTCGGCAGAGACTGATTTTAGTTTAGGTACCCGTCTCTACTCAGGCCTATGTGTACTAATCACTTACCTGTGATTAGAAATTGTTTTTATAGTGGTGAAATGATGTATATAGCAGAAGTGTAAATAAATTCATTATTCAAGATACACCTAATTCTTCCTTGTGTTACCTGAAACAGGGACCGGATACGTTACATTACACTTCGCTAGGTACTCCATTAAACCCAATTAGCTTGACCTTACCTATGAATCGGAGCTGTCAATAGTGACTATCGATATTTTCCCTTACAATTTTTTCAGGACACAATTTAAGATTGCACTACTTAGTACTACTGATTCGTTCTGCTTTATGGGTTGTATTTTTTTTTCATGGTTTATTAAGGATACGATACGTATTTTCTTGACGTCTCGTAATTTGCACTTTTATTTACATTAGACCATCGGTCGTTCGCGTGGCTTGCCCCCCCCCCTTCTTCCGATTTTGATGATTTGAGCAATGAACAACCAGCAGATAGTCCGCGGCTGAAGAAATTTGCCTTTTAATCACAGATAGTCAGCGGATTATACGTCGAAATTACGGTATATAAATATTTTGGTGTAAAATTTCAACTGGAAAGGATAATTGGAAAGGACCCCCGGAGCATAATCACCCCTGGAAGCTATTGAATTCTACCTCGCTGTAATAAAATCAGAGAGAAAACAACAAGTATATTCATATCTTTTTATTCTATACACTAAATAGAAACATTTCAAAATTTACACTGCCAGCATTCCTTCGATTATGAGAAATGCAAACTCGAAAGTGAAAACAGCAAAACATAGTTCCTTTTTTTTCTATAAAAACTTTCTCGTTTTATAAATAAGAATAGTGTACATATAGCACAGCAACGCTTTTTTGTTTGTTTTTTTTCTAAAATATTACAGGCAGTTTTTATTCACTGCTCCCTTCAACTTCATCAGAGAGCCTGTTACGTTTCAACAGCACTAACATTCAGACACAGATAACGTAGGCGTGTTTTTTTAGTTTTCCGTTTTTTTCTTTTTAAATGCAAAAATTGAACACATTCAAAATATAATACAACATCGAAGGAGTTTAACTATCCACACGTGGAAGTCTTCAGCACGAAAACTTAATGAAGCACGGGACATCCAAAATATACTTTTGAGTTCACAATGCACTTTGGATGAAAAATAGAATGGAAAAAAATCTTTGGATGTAGCTCAGATCCATTTTTATAACTTGTCCACTAAACGGTGATTTCAGGGGGTTACTCCTGTAGCAATCAGTAAAGTCAAACAATTAAAATTGAAAGAAATATGACCTTAGTTGTAAAATTGTATATGTATGTTTATATGTAAACATATATACATATATGTATGTGTGTAGTGTGTATATACACAAGTGAGGACCCAGGATGGGGGAAAGGTGGAATTGGTATTCCATTTGTTTAATTCATGGCCAATTCATTCATGGAAATATTGAAACAAATTAAATTTTAATTTTTAATATATTCTTTTTAGGATTAATTTTTTTTGCAATAGTTTTATCTCTCTATTAATATTTAAAACAAATTAGTGAAGTACAAATATAATTAATAAAATAAATAATTAAAATAGAATTTTCATGGTATATTAACTATTTTTTATAGTTTAGTATGACACATTGATCTTTGATAAGGTTAGTTATAGTTTTTTCACTCCCCCCAAAAAATCCTGGGTACAAACCTGTATATATACACACATTTATATATATAAATATATATACACATTCAATATATATATACATATATTTATAGACATATATATACACACATACATATTCATATATACGTATATATGTATATATGTATATATGTATGCATGTGTATATATATACATATATTATTTTATGCATATGTATAAAAACAAACATACACTTGCGATAGTTAACACGTTCACGCCAGCGTACACTAACAATGAACGACACTTGACTATTCTATTAGACGCTACTTGCAGTCACAAGCACGTGCAGTCGTGACAATAGCTAGAAAACATTGTGATTTATTAAAAAAATTAAATAGTGGTTATATTTGGAGCATTACAATCTCCTATTTTGTTGCACAATATTTTAAATGGTGAAAATTTAACAAATATTTTTTAAAGGAATTTATTTTATCTGAATGCTATAAACATATTACTTAATAGAAAATTTCAGTATTAAAAAACAACAACTCAATAATACAAACTTAACATAGTTGTTTATTGTTTGGGTGCGATTTTGAACACTTATATAATAAGGGATAGTACCTCGTCAACAGATAAAGTGGTGCATAAGTTTGACGGCCGACTTAGGCCGATAAACCTACCTCGCTGGCGTGAACGTGTTAATCTTAAGTGTTAACAATATTAATGTTATTGGTAGTTTGGTATTGCCACAGATATTTCTCTACAGTATGGAATAACGAAGAACAATCGAAAATAGAATGAAATTTTCTTTTATTACGACCGCGGATACCAATTCACCCTTGTAATGTGAGCTATTAACCAAGAAGGAAATCATATGTTTTGATTCATAGGGAAAATAGATTGTTATAATACAACAAAATTACAATACAAAAAAGTGTAATGCAAGTAACCTGAAACAGAAAAACATCTGGTAATTGTAATACTCATGATTATGGTTAGAAATTTCAAAAGTTATGAGTTTAAATTTTGATATGGGTAATAAATGCCTAGTTTTGAATTTGAAAACGATGGTTTGCTTATTTGTATCGAACGAAATGAAAACAATGTAAAATGTAATATCAGAATTATCGTATTCGTTGAAAGAGACTGGGGCACTTAAAATATTTTTGTGGTCACAATGTAATCCAAGTTCTCAATCGACACCATTAAAACTTTTTTTTAAATTTAAAAACCGATGATTTACTTATCTTTATAGATTGAAACAATCCAAATTATTAAATGTTAATTTAGCAAAATATAATATCAGAATTTTGTGCCATTAGAATTTTTATTGAATTTAAAAATCAATGGTTTTACTTTTCTTTGCCGGATGAAATGAAAATATAACATCAAAATTATACACCATTAAAACTTTCATTAAATTTAAAAACTTATGATTTACTTATCTTTATCAAATGAAATGAAAACTAATCAAAATTATTAAATGTTAAATTGGTCAAATTTAATGAATTGGTAGGCAGACAGGTCAAAAGGTTCCAGGTGCCTTCACGGAATACAATACCAGACTAAAAAATGAAAATTAGGAATGATATTACAATTACCTCGAGGAGTTGTGACCTCACACTCCATTTAAACTAGTTTTCTTTCGCAACAACACTCATGAAAGTCACAACATCATAAGACCAAAAAAAAGTAAAAAATTTAAGACTAAAAAGACATGAAGAAAAACCACAAAAACTACACTAAGTAAAACACAACATGACAGATAACCCTAACAACTTTTAGTATTTAGGTATTCGATTATTTAAAGAATCGATACACACATTCATTACTATTCAGTTTAAAATAATTTTTTACTGTATTAAAGAGAAAACCAGCAGGGAAGTCTATTTTATGTGCGTAATTAAGAAAAGTACGAATATAACTGTGTCTTACAGTATTACTGCTGTGCAATGTACTACATCGAATTAAAAAGTTTCTAATAACATTATGTTTAACATTTTTACTCACATGTTCTAAGACATAATATGATTAGTATCAAATTTAAAATTGTTACATTTATCAGATAAGTAGTAATTAATGATACCATCCCTTTAAATAAAAACTTACATCAAGAAAATCTACCCCATTATTTTCATTATAATTATTTTGAATTCATTTTAAACTATTAGGATAAAAATCGAAATTTAAATCGTTCTTCTCAACTAAACAAACCAGAATATTGTCTACATACCTAATGTAATTAACATTAGTAAGTAGGGGGGGGGGAATATATTCATAATTATGGATATTTAGATCTGCCAATGCTGACGAACTGCCACCTCCCATTTGAATACTATGTATTTGTTTATAGATTGATGTACCATCGCAAAGATAGGTTTCACTAATAACCAGTTGAAGTAAGGATTTATATTTATTGTAAGATATGAATTCCATTAGGTCATATCTTTCATAGCAATTTAATACGATATCCATTTATATCTATAGAATTGAACAAATCTGGAAAATCAAAAGTTTTAAAATTTATTATATTATCTAAATGTTTAATTTTATTCACAACGTCAAAACTATTTTTTACTATGTAACAACCGTTACTATTTATTTCCTTTAAGACTATACTCAACAATTTAAAACTTCATAGTAATGATTGTGTGTATCGATTCTTTAAATAATCGAATATCTTAATACTTAAATAAAGTTGTTAGGGTAATAACCGTAACAACTTTATGTCATGTTGTGTTGTACTTAGTGTAGTTTTTGTGGTTTTAGTTTTCCATTTTTGACTTCTTTCTGGTATTCCGTAGGCCTATGTTTTATTAGTTTATAATTATATATATATATATATATATATATATATATATATATATATATATATATATATATATCTTGGGTCTCTTTAACCCACTAATGAACCAGTTAAAGAATAACATAATTCGATTTCATTTTAACATAACGAAGATTTTATAAGATAAAATAAATAACGCCAAAGCTTTCTTTAGCTTTAAAATTTAATAAAGGATTTTAATTGTACTTAATATATTATGATTCAATAATACACAGAGCATTTTACATTTACGCTTTTTGAAAACTTCAAGTTTTACTAATGTAAGATAATTTAAAAATTAAAACATAAGCATTCGTTTTTGGCTTAAAACATTGATTTTTCCCTACTGCTTGTGGTTATAATACAGATAATAAAAAATAAAAAATAATGGGTACAAGTATATATATATATATATATATATATATATATATATATATATATATATATATATATATATATATATATATATATATATATATATATATTATATTCATATATACATATATTATATACATATATATATATATATATATATATATATACATATATATATGCATATATATATAAACATATATATATATATATATATATATCTATGTATGTATATGTATGTATATGTATATATGGAAATATATGCATGTGTTTAAAGGATATTTCATAATAGCTCACTTTTCTTCTTTTCTATTTTTAATAGGATATTTTCCCCTAAAAGAAATGTACCATAAATTAATAATGGAAGTTATCTTTCTTTTATAATGATTGATGGGTGTTTTGTTTTGTAGGAATATAACTTTTGCCTTTAAATTTCAAAAAACTGAAAAACCCGTTTTAACAATGAAGATTGCGCTGATATTTAAACAGAGATTTATCCAATCTGTTATAGATAGTAATTTGGGATATTGGGAAAAAATATGTAACAATTAAATTCTACATCCTTTGTCATGAAGACACAAATATACTAAATATTTTTGAAAATATTATTTCTAATTTTTAAAAAAATGAATGCATTCATGTTGAAACTGTGCGAACTTTTCTACTGTACATAACCTTTTGAACTTTGGATTCACTGTCTTTTAGAATTTACCTTCAAGAAAATCACGAGACGAAAAATAAGGTATTGCCTGTCACTGTGGCATGGTCGATTGTTTTGATAAAAAACTTTAACGAGATTAACTTTTGTTTTTTTCGTGGACAATTAAGAGATAATTTTCAAAACTCTATAATTCTCTCTGAATAATGATCGAGATAAATCTATAAAAATTCTTGGTGCTTTTTGATTGTGATAAGTATGGAATTAACAACAAAAAGGACACTTCTTTTGAACTTTTTTTAATGTAACCGAGAATGATTTTTTGAAGCCAGTGTATTTATAATACCATTTTGTCGAGTGAAGCAGCGAATGTCCGATTCTGTTTCACAATTTCATTCTCTCAACACGTCTGTAGAAGGATTACGCTTGCATTTCTGAATGGTTTGAAATTACAAGCACTGAAATATGCAATTTGTACACTGAATATCTCACAATACAACAAATTTGTGCTCATTATACACAGTGTTGTAATATGAAGCGTTTTCGGAAAACGTTCATCTTAACTGGTGAATTATACAAATGATTCGTAAAGTCTCATCACAATTTGCGTCAACTGATATGTGCAAGCAAAACTTCCACTGTTATTATACAAGCATGATAAAACATACATCTGAAGTCAGAAAGAAATGGGCATGAAGTATATTGCCTATGTGGTCTGCATAGCAGGTTTCAATAATAATAATTCAAATCCTTCGAAGCACATATGGTCACGGGCAATTTATAACAACAGCAGATTGGAATTTTCCGTAATTCTATGCAAAAAGTGCTAAGCAACAAAAGCTTCTCCAAAAAAATGAAACACCTCAGGGTTTTCCAACAACAGATTCATTTTATGAATTTTCAGGTAACACGTTAAATTATATCAAACTTGAACAACAGTCATCAGGTCTCAACGTTTTAAAACCAACTTTGGCTCAGTCTCCGCCCGAGGTCTTCCATTTCTGCTGGGGCGCCTTTTGCGTCGTCGGCTAATACTGTAAATAAGCAGAGAGATAGAGAGAGAGAGAGCTTGCAATTTGTGTGTGTTTGTGTGTGTGACTAAATCCTACGTCAACTCTGTAATGGTTATCTCGACTGGGATTCTATTTCTGTGGCAGACCTGTGATCCCGACTGCTCTCGGCGTTGGATGGGGCTCCGAGTTTGAGGTGCAGGGGCGAGGGGGTGGTGCTGCTGGTGACGGGGCTGCCCCCCTGGCTCACGCAGGGGATGAGGGGAGGCGGGATGCCGTTCCCGATGCCCCCAGGCGAACCGGGCTTGGTTCGCGGGGGATAGGTTGCGGTGCACAGAGTGTTCAGGAAGGGGTTGGACATCGAAGAGAAAAGTCCACCTGCGGCCGGGGGCAGTCCGGGCGCCGGCACGTATGGTGGATCGTTAGGGCGGAGGGGGGGAGGGGGCAGCTTTGTGCGCTCGTAGACGCCCCTGTCCTGCAGCTGCCGTTCCACCTCCCGGGCGGCCGCCTCCGAGGAAGAGAGATGCCTGGCCAGTTCCGCCTCCCGGTACCTCTCTGGAAGGAGGGGCATCACGGGTGACGACAAGGAGGCGTACTTCTGCATCAGCTGCTCGCGGTCCATTTCTCGGGCGTGTTGCAGGTACCGCTCGGCGGCGGACTGCGGCTGTGGCTGCTGCTGGTGGGGTGGCGGAGGTGGGGGCAGCGGATTCCAGAAGTGGTGAGGAGGAGGAACCCCAAGGGAGCGAGCCGCCTGCTCAGAGGCGTTGAGGCCGCCTGGCATGGGCAGACCGGGCAGCATGGATCGGCCGTAGTCATCCTGGGCCGGCTCGCTCGACTTGGTCCTCTCGTGGTGGGGGCTGCCGCCCTCTTTGCCGCGCTCTCCTTCCTCTTTCTTCTCCTCTTTGACCTTAATGTCCTGCTTGTGGCTGGAATGGTTAGTTTCGAAGGCGCCTTCGCTGCTGCTGCTTTTGTGCGTTGTGCGGAGCGGTGAGCGCGAGGAGTCCCTCCTCTCTCGGCTCCTCTCCCACTCCCTTTCGCGGCTCCTTTCGGAAGACTCGCCGTTCCTCACAGATTCCGCCAGGTGGCTGACCCGGCTCTCGCGGTCCCTGTAAATACAAAAAAAGAGCAATCTCAGCAACATGGCACACTAACATAAATGAAATGAAATTTCAACTTTTTAAATTAATGCAATATTATTTCATGTCTTTGTTATATCATTTCTTTACAAGCTCTTTGGAGCTGGTCTTGTTCCGTAACTATAAAAACATTGGTAGTATCTCTGCAAGAGATCCAAAGTTCCGGCCTCCGAATAGGCAGGGCACAAGGAGATTAAAGACCAATCAAAAAAGCCACCTTTCTTCAATTCTTAAATTTCTTATATACCAAGATGAGACCATCCGATCTATGGCCGAATGGTTAGGATGCTGGCCTTTAGTACCGCAGTTCGTGGGTTCAAATCCCATTATGGTATGGATGTTCATAGCCGTTCAGAATCGGCTTTAAGCAGTAGGTCCCTGTGTCATTAGCCCCCGTGTTGCAAAAAGGTAGACCGTAGCACTCCAAACGAAGATGAGACCATCTCTTGAGGGGAAGACACCAAAAATGGATGAACAAAGAACCCTTGATGAGAAGACCAGTACATAGAGCCATAAACAAAGTACTTAATTTTTATAGAGGATAGTCTAGGCGCAAAGCCTTAAGTCTATTAATGATAAAAAAGTTTTCATTTCACCATTATACTGAAACTTTTACAAGTATATTTAATTTACAGAAAATATCAGAGGTCATTTTCCCACCAAAATGAATTTTTCTTTTGATATTTGTGCTTAATAGGTTATTTTCTTTAATTTTACTTTACTTATTAAAGAGTTAAGTTTTATATGCAAGTAAAAAATGCCACAATTCTACATTAAGTTTTGAAAAGTGCAATGAATGGAACTAAAAATCTCAAAACAAGAAAATATATATGCAGTAGATAGTAAAAAATGGATTAAGTGATTAATGTACAGAAGAAGAGATTTTATAATTTACCTTTCTTTTTGTTTCTCTTGTTCTCTCTTCTCCCTGAAATCAGAATGATATCCATGTATATATCATGAATTTATTTACACTTTATACTATAAAATTACTATAATAAAAATTACTTAAACCTATGTAATTTCATAATAATATGTTCAATGAACTTATTGTAGGTCTTGCCACCCACGACTATGAAGACCTTACAAATAGAAAGTGTCCCTTGGCCATCTTCGGCAGTAAAACACGTTATTGCAGGTCTTGCCACCAACGACTATGAAGACCTTACAAATAGCAAATGTCCCTTGGCCATCTTCGAAAGTAAAACACGTTATTGTAGGTCTTGCCACCAACGACTATGAAGACCTTACAAATAGCAAATGTCCCTTGGCCATCTTCGAAAGTAAAACACATTATTGTAGGTCTTGCCACCAACGACTATGAAGACCTTAACAAATAGCAAGTGTCCCTTGCCCATCTTCGAAAGTAAAACACGTTATTGTAGGTCTTGCCACCAACGACTATGAAGACCTTACAAATAGCAAATGTCCCTTGGCCATCTTCGAAAGTAAAACACATTATTGTAGGTCTTGCCACCAACGACTATGAAGACCTTACAAATAGCAAATGTCCCTTGCCCATCTTCGAAAGTAAAACACGTTATTGTAGGTCTTGCCACCAACGACTATGAAGACCTAACAAATAGCAAATGTCCCTTGGCCATCTTCGAAAGTAAAACACGTTATTGTAGGTCTTGCCACCAACGACTATGAAGACCTTACAAATAGCAAATGTCCCTTGGCCATCTTAGCCAGTAAAACACGTATAGAAAGGTGTGTGTTTTTTCTGTTCATATATATATACCTGCTGCTTGAATCTCAACTGCTTTTCTGTTGACTACTGAATTGAAATTTCTAATAAGACTCTATAATTTCATTGCTTCATTTAAGACTCTCCTAGCTTCAAGACTCAATTTTCTTCCAGGTATAAGCAGTAGATTGTAATCCCCTATTGGACTCCTCAAATGCTCTTTTAGATCTTACGATTGCTCTTTACAGCTTATAAGGGAAAATGGGGATAAAAGATTAGAGTATATCTTCTGAATAACTGTTTGTGAAAGAAAAATGTGTTATAAGATAATATTGCATGAAAAAAAATGATAATAATCCAGTCCATACTGCTAACCATTCTCAAATGAATGCATTGAGCAAATTGTGTGAATTTTAACTCTACACACGTGCATCCTACACTTGCATACTTATTTTGAATTTGTTGTAACTTTGTAACATTTCTATAGTTCTACGAATGATTGACATAACTTTTATCAATGCTAAGAATATCTCGAGTAGAGGGCTAAGCCCGTGAAGTCTAATCAAACAATTGTACCTAGTTTAGATTGCTTTTTATTATAGGAAAATGTATTTAATGGCCTCTGAAAATAAGGATATCCTTATTTTAATGGTGTTGAAGTTTCGAATTCGAAAACTTTCAAAAGTTGAAGTTTTCTCTTTCGAATATCAACAAATTTTAAGACTGAGATAAATGGTCTATTAGGCCATTTCCAAAGCGCAGAGAGTGGTTGCAGCTATGAAACTGTGCATTTCGCTTATAAGTGTCATCTAGAACCATACACAAAATTTTATAAGTAATCATTGGTTAATGTAAAGCACATAAACACGTGAAAGCAATTACTTGAGCTCTTTTGATTTTTCACCCTCCCTCTTTTCGGCTTCCGCCTTTTTCATCTTCTCTTTCTCCTTCTCTCGCTCCTGGTCCTCTCTCCTCTGGAGGCGGTCCCTCTCGGCTTCCGCCTTCAGTCCTCCCCACGAGGACGGGTTCATCGCCGAAGGGGAAGGGAAGTTGGGAGGCGTCCTGTGCAACCGACTCCAAGGGTCCTGTCCGAGTCCCAAATAGCCGGGACCCAGTTCTCGGCCGGCCAACATGCCGGCGCTGGTCAGACCTACAGAAAGGGAAAACCACATTTAGAATTCACATAGAAGAAATTCGGCCTAGTTTAACCCATTCAATGTCTGAGTTCGTTTGGTTTGGAGCGCTGTGGTCTACGTTTTCTTCAACACGAGGTCTAATGAGACCAGTACTAATTGATTAAAGCCAATTCCGAACGGCTACGAACATCTATGTCACAGGGGAATTCAAGCTCACGAACTACAGTACCAAAAGTCAGAGCCCTAACAAATCGGCTATTATCTGAACAGGGGAAGATTACTTAACCCTCTAAGCGGTTCGAACGTACAATTCCAATAAACCGATGATGTTTTCAAAACGTACAATTTTCGACCTCCAAAAATGCTCCGAAAATGGATGTAATGTACATTTCTGCCAGTGCTTTCCCTCATGGAGTTTTGCGGTAGGAGGATCAAGTCGATTGTTTAGGAACTGCACCCCTCTTTGACTGACATTTATTGAGGGATGCACCCCTACCCCCTGAGGCACAAAGACGCTGATAGCTTTTTATAGCTTGTAAATCTATATTTCGAAGTATTTCGTTTGCGGTAAAAGATGTATCTCTAATTGCACCACTTAAATATCTTGGATGACTTTCCTAAAAAAAATATAAATAAGTCTCTCAAAGAATATATTTTTATTTATACTTTTATTAGAATCTCTTTTTTCGCATGGGATGATCTTCGAGACTTGACGAGCTTTATGTGTATTAAAAATTAACAATCTATAATATTTATTTATATATATATATATATATATATATATTATATATATATATATATATATATATATGTATAACCGTAAGTCAGTAAGGAGGGTGGGTTTCCCGTATTCCATTCTAGTCGACAAAGGGTGAAGTAAAAAATCATAGAACGCTTTAGACATGACACAGTAAACCTTTAGAGTATTTTTGGAGACTTTTTTCCTCGATGTGTTCCACTCGGAGGGTTAAGTCATTTATAGCCACGTGTCTATGCATCGAAGGTAATGCTGAATTTGTCGACCTCCTATGATCTCTCTAATGCGAAGAAAGGTTTTTCCGCTTTTCATAATTGAAAACCACCTTTCAATATTTTCAATAGAGTACACGTATCTAGTACACGTAGTACTAGAACATGTATAAGTTTTCTCGTAATGCACACATGGAAAATATTTCGACGAGAGTCGAAATCCCGGTGGACCTCTTTATAGAAACGTCTATGAGTACAATATTTTAATTAAAACAGCCAAAACAGTACCAATGATGACACTGTTTTGTGCCATTGAATCATTCGTATTATTTCCAATAGGTTAAAAAAATAATGTCTGCTTCGTAAAACCAGAGCTAAAAAGTAATTTTTAGGGCTTTCTCTATAATTTTCTACTTATATTAATAACTTTTATAATTAGGTAAATGAGAATGATGCACATTTCTGTTTGGATATTCATTATGTTTTAAGAGGAAATAAATATCTTCTGAGACCTTATATTGTCATTATAACTGGCTTTCCAAGATACATCATAGAATAAAATGTTTTGCTTCTTTTAGAATGATTTTTACAAGTTCTTTAATAATGCTCTAGCTTTAAAGATTATTTAGTTTGTTATCAGACTATTTTTTTTACCAAATTTTACTGGTTTGGTTTGGTTTGGAGTGCTACGGTCTACTGTTTTTGCAACACGAGGGCTAATGAGACCGGGACCTACAGCTTAAAGCCGATTCCGAACGGCTACGAACATCCATGCCACTGTAGGATTCGAACCCAGTAACTCCGGTTCCGAAGGCCAGCACCCTAACCAATCGGCCATCGTTCGGCTACCAAATTTTACTACGCTAAAGCTTACGCAGACAGTTGCCAGCTATCATATTGAAACATATGTTCCTGGAACGAAATAGACGTTGACTTTCTCGTGCGAACTGTCTTAGTTCTGTTTTGGTGTTCTTTTTAAGGCCAGAAGATTACTAAAATGGCGATGTCAGGGTTCAAGATTCGACTCAGGGTACGGATCTCGTAAAAACCAGGTAAAACAAACGGAGTCCTATGTAATAGAGGGGCTCATGAAACATAAAATGCTTTTTTTTACCATGTATAAAATTAAGGATTTTATGCATGAAAGAAATAATTGCACTTTTGATTTCAGTCACATTTTTTGTAATGATATCATTATAAGTTATGACCATAATAAATTGTTAAAAATAATTTGGAATAATTTTTATTGTATATATATATACACAAGTGCATGTGTGTGTGTGTGTGTTATAAATCAATTAAGATTTTAAAGTATAGGAGTAAATTCAGAACATGAATGTAGTAAGCAATAATTTTTACCAAACGAAATAAATAGCCTAATCTTGAACTTCCCTAATCTACGAACGGTAAAAGAAAATCTCCATCTCAAAAAACAAAATGTACTCTTCTCTGAAAGAACCGCGATCACAATATAAATGATTTGTCAGAAGGAGACCATTGATTCTTACCTAAGCTGCCAAGTCCCCCAAAGCTGTTTCCGGGAACTCCTAAGCCTGGATAATTTGGACGGGCGAAAGGGGTCATGCCTGAAAAGAGAAATGAGCATTTTTAGATTGGGTGGATGGCAACAGATGAGATAGTATGATACCGCGTATTGCAAATTCAACTTAAAAGTTTGTACCTTCAACCCTGGGTAGCCCGTTCGAGTCATTTTGGCTCCAAGTCATGAATACTCTTTTATAATGAACAGTAATATCCCTTTTTTTTACCTCTGTATGTATATATATATATATATACATACCTCTGTTACCTCTGTATATATATATATATATATATATATATATATATATATATATATATATTAGGCTGTATATTGTTATTTCCTAGTGTTATGTCTAGATAATAAAAATATAAATATACTAATATAGAATTTATTATAACTCATAGTTTCTATATAATTGTTGCTAAATACATGTATGTATTATATTTATATGATTATACAAGCATGTATAAACAATAATAAATATATGTATAATATTTGCAAAATTAATAGGTGTAAATAAATGTATATATGTGTGTGTATATGAGTGTGTGTATATGTATACATATATATTTGTATATATGACATATATAATCCAACACATATATAGTGACAAATCTAAATCTAAATCTATTCTAATCAATTATATATTAGTGAATTTATTTTCTAATTATCTAGATATAACTCTAAAAAATGAAAATATAAAGTATATTATAAATAAATAATATATATATATATATATATATATATATATATATATATATATATATATATATATATATATATACCAATGGATAGTCATGGCTTAGCAAGTAGCAAGTGTTAAATTATACAAACTAATAATATATGTTTTATATGAGGCAAGATTGGATATGAGGTATTATATTATACTGTAAATTCAACTTAAATTTAGGATGAAAAACTTAAATGAAAGTATATAAAATTATAGCGTTTATACAACTACGCAAAAATATAAAATGAATTGCTTTTAACAAACTCGATTGTGTTTATGAAACAAATAGGTGCTTTGGATTTTCAGAATTTGTGTCCATGACTTTGGTCAGGTTTTTATATTTTTGTACTATATTCTGACAGATAACTTTACGTCTTTATTCCTCTAACTTGGATAATGCTTCCTTTAGTATGCTTGATATAATCAATTCAATTGTAATTAGGAAACAGCCATTTGCTTCGAATAATTTCATAATTTGTGGCTCTAATTGCGAAGGATTGGATTTAAAACTCTTAACCATATTTTGTGTCATATTTATGTCTAGTACTATAAAATGTAATAAGGTAGAGGCAGTATTCGCGGAAATTCGAAATGTTAGTAATGCGCAGTCTGCGTCATACATTCTTACTCACAGTCCTCAGGCACATAATACATTTCGATCAGTAGGCGGGTAAATTCTAGATTAAGCTCTAAATCCTTTAATCAGTCAGATCATCACTCTATCTATCAATAAACACACGTATATGCGAGAGTAACATTTACATACATAGATGTAATGCTATAAATACTGTAAATATATGAATAAATGCATTTAAAAGTGGATGCGGATATAATATCTTATATATTATATTGATCTATATTCTTGAATGCGACCTGCGACTTGAGTATGATCGAGGACACACCGTGTTTATTTAAGGGGTCTGGGTTATGTAAAATAGGTTCGATTCCACAATGTTTTCTTAGTTCTCTATAGATACCTATAGAGGTGGCAGGAAAGGGATGCGAGTTTGAGGCTCGACCCGACTAAGGATCCGCGGTGTTTATTTAAGGTGTCTGAGTTATATGTAAAGCAGTAAAGCGGGTAGAATATCCTCCAAGTGCCTTATAGATACCTATAGAGGTGGCAAATCAGGGCTGGGAGTTTGAGGCTTGACCAGGCCAAACACCCGCAGTGTTTTTTAAGGTGTCTGGGTTGTATAAAGTTCCCTATAGATACTTATAGAGGTGGCAGGCCAGGGCTTCGAGTTTGAGGCTTGACCAGAACAACGACCAGCAGTGTTTTTTTAAGGTGTCTAGGTTGTATAAAGTTCCCTATAGATACTTATAGTGGTGGCCAAGACTGCGATTTTAAGGGCTTGACTAGGCCATGGTTTTTTTTAATGTATTTGGGTTATGCCAAAGTTCCCTATAGATACTTACAGAGATGGCAGGTCTGGGTTGCGAGTTTGCGACTGGAGCCGGCCAAGAATCCATCGTGTTTAATTAAGGCGTATGGGCAATATAAAACAGGTTCGAGTTTTCAATGTTCTCCAAGTTCTCTATAGATCTCTAGAAAGCTTGGATATGTGGCAAGCTATGTCTGGGTGGTCTTTTGCTTAATTTCTGCTTCTAAATTAAGAGGATGCAATTTGTATGTTTGAGTTGTCTCGGAGAGTAACGTGGTCCTCCCATAATAAAATAGCCAACTACTGTCAGCGGATTGGTGCCTCAGAATTGGAAATAAGAATAATCTTGAATTTTTACTATGATTCCAAATTCTTACTATGACAACATCAGATATAATCATCTATATTAACTGAAAATTACAGGAACATAATCTTGTCTGTGTGTGTATTGTATTTACAAATTACATTTACAACTACCTGAACTTGTATTGTGGGAGCACTATATAGGTACGACAACTTCACTCCCTATGAAGGGACAACACAACAACATCCAAGTCTTATTCGGGAGTCGAACCTAAGGCCATCGGGTGGGAACACAATACGCTAACCACTATAAAATGGAGTAGCTCATACTCTCGTTGAAGGACTTTTCAATATAAAGATATATCTCATTCTTTTGCATTGCAAAGACCCTCAACAGGTTATGAATATCTTAATATTCTTTCTCTAAGAATTCTTACCTAAGTGAGCTGGAGTGGGACCCAAGAAACTCGGATGCTGAGGAGTGACGTCATACGGAGAACGACCATGCAAGGAGGCTGTAAAGAACGAGAGAACAGACTAAGTACAATTAAAATAACATGTAAATTCATTACTCACTAATATATTCTTATGGCTTCAAGGCCTCATTATCATTTGGGCAGGCATGAAAATAGCTCAGAGTTCCGAACACAAAGGGGGTCCGAAATAGTAGTCGCTAAATAAGAAAAGAATTATTACATTTGAGAGCCGAGGTAGCTCAGTTGGCAAAGCGTCGACCTCATAAAAGGAAGGTTGTAAGTTCGAGGCTTCAGCCATCCAAAAGATTCAATGTATTCATTAATGACTGCTGTAAAATGTAAAATACTTTCGTGGTCGCAATGTTCTCCTACTTGAAACGATGCCTGGGGTCTTCATCTTAGACCCTTCCCCAAAATTAAAAGAACCCAGAGGGGAAATGTAACTCGTGTCCATAGCATTCCTTAAGCTACACGTCCTCTCCAGGTGATGCTAAATAAGCAACAACTTTGCAGTCATGTTTGGCATAAAACTATATATCTGTATTGCTATCTGCATTGGTAAAAATTACTACATTTCTATAACTGGATGTATTTTTATATTTATCGTTGGCTTAACAGAGAGAGAAATAGATGTTTTTTTTAAATTTATTTACTCCAAATATTAAATATGTATATACATACATGTATACAGCAGAAAAAACTATGTGCGCTTGTGTTATAAATCATTATTGACAAAATTTTGGTGATTATATAAAATTAACTGAAAATTGAAAGAAAGTTGATCAAATTTGTCTTGTTGGGACTGAATTCAGCAACGACGATGCATTAAACAACCGAGTCCTAAAACAGGAAATTTTAATGGCTTTAAAAGTTAGTAAATGGAGCAGTTATTTTGCATGCATTTGCCACCTACGTCGGTAGACTAAAACTGTTAGAACTTGGCTCTCTCAAGCGAAATATTGGGGCCTATTCCCAAGCAAATTAATTTGCAAATTTTTTCGATTTGTTAGTGGACAATTTGGTTACTCAAAACTGCAAAATCAGCTCTGAATTGAACAACCTAATCTTGTTAGACTGCAGAGAAATTGCAGTCATAACACTAAATCTGATACATATGTATAATATACATAAAGTAATTCATTTAAAATCAAAATGCCGGAAATGAAGTTTTTCCTAAGATAGCAAATTTAGTTTTCAGCAAACTTGCAGCAGTCTTGCTTTGCAAGCTTGCAAACTTGCATCAAGTTCAGCAGGGTAAATCTGCAAGTTTGAAACAAGACTGTAGCAAGCCTAAGAATTTTTGCTTGCTTCAAGGTTGTCATGACAAGGTTGCCACAGTTTTGCAGCAAAATAGCGTTGCAAAGGAGTAGTCGCTTGTTCCGTCTAACTTGTGGGAGTTTTGCAGTTTGTCTCGTCAAATTTGTTATGACAAAACATTATCCAGAAAAAATCAAACTTGCTGCAAGTATGCGTGCTATCTGGGTCATATTCCAGACTTTTAAAAAAACTAACAATGTGTTTTAGGTGTATATATAAGAAAGAGGGTAAATATGCAAGCGATATTGAGTTCATTTCGTACGTACTTGCTGAACTGAGGAGAGGCGAAGAGAAACTCAGTTCGTGAGGCCTGGGTAGAGAGCCAAAGAGGTGATTGGGTGGCCTCAACAAGTCAGGAACTGTCTTGGCAGAGCCGCTTCCGCTCTTCTGAGACTCGGCCTGTTGCTTCTGCTGGTGGTGGTATATCTCCCACGATATCCTCACGTGCATCGCACACCATCGACCTGATTTCTGAAAAAGGAATAAACGGAATTTGAAGATTTATGAAATAACAACGAATTTATGAAAATACTGTTCTATATATCTAGCCATCTTATTATGCATATAAAGACGAAATAATACCAACACCTGTGATAATAAATAGGCTCTATTCGACGCCTGCATTTCCGTCGAGCCTCTAGGCACTAAATTATGCCATTTATTCCACTTTATCCCTAAAGGTACTATCTAAGACAAAGATTTAAAGATAATTATATTTATGTGGCCCAAATGCACTTCACTGCTGATTACCATCGTGTTTCGAAGATGTCCACTAAGGGGTTGCATGGTTTAGGACTGGCCAACTTAAGGAATTCGACTTATCAATCAACTTAGTTTTCCATCCTCTGCTTGTGTTTCGAAGATGTTAAGTCGACCTTACGGATTGTTATATAAGTTATGATAAAAGGTCTTAACATGATCGTTGTACATCCCATAATATTTGATACCTTCCCCAACACTATCAGTATGCCGAGTGCTCATTGCATACTTTTTGCTCATCCACTGTTTTGGAAATCTAAGCATGTCTATACAAACTATCGTGGGTGCATGGAAACAGAGATGCTACAATTTAATATTATCTAAGTGTCGTATCTTGTTTGGATTGAATAAACAGCTGCTCAGCAAAAAATATTCACTGAGCATTCACCCTATTGGTCAGCGTAGGGAAAGGTATCAAACATTAGGGGATTTACAACGATCATGTTAAAATATTTTATACCAGCTTACACACCTTAAAATCCTCGAATCATAAAACGTAGATTCAGTACTAAAGGCCTTTCATAAGCCAAAACGTGTTAGTGTATGATTCCTTTTACTCGGGAAGAATGCACAAATACCGTGTATTACAATGCAAAATTTTCAACACATTTATTTTAGTTCAGGTTAATTTACACAGGTTGCTATCACACTAAAAATCGGTTTATTCTTCAGGAAAAAAGATGCTACACTGAATCTGTTGCTTTATCAACATGTTGATGTGTGATAAGGCAAAAACCTTAACTGATAAGTTGAATTTCGTATGATGGTCTAAGTCATGCAGCAACTAAAATGACTGTTAAAGGTAATTAGTGATTAAGAGCATCTGGACTATAAAAAATAATTAACATAGCAATCTTTATCTTAGATAACATCTGAATATTTTTTTATCGGAACTAAAGTTTAATGGTAACTTACAGTCAGCATCTGCAAGTTAGTTTACATTTATGGTAAAGTAGTAATTCATGAACAGTTAGAGAAATTCAAAGCATTTTTTATAGCAGCATTTCAAGTAATAGTAATAATGGGAAAAATTTCTAAGCTGATCTCTAGAAAAGTGACAAAACATGAGAATTATATGTTTGTTATTTTTATGGTTTTACAAAATTTGTTCAAATTGGAATTTGTATTGCACCTGAAAATATTTTAAAGAATGCAATTTTTTTTTCTGAAAAATATCATCTAAAATTCTCACTAATATGTATAGTGGCAAAATCTAGTTTCCTAAAGATATGTATGTTTGATTACTTTAAAAGAAGATGGAAATCGACACCTCCATGTCTTATTTACTAAACCTCTGTGTGAAATTGAATTACTGCTTTCTTGAACGAATGTAGCTCATTAAATGGGTGAAATTTTGACAATACAATATACTTATTAACATAAAACTGCTCTTTTCACTGCCATGTACTGAAAAGAATTTTAACATACTTCTTGTGAAAAAACATTTAAAAATCATTTCTGATCCTTTAGTTTGGTGCAAATACAATTCTAGTACACAGGTATACTGGTATTTTAAAATCATTTTTCAAAATCTGATCATATTTATCGATTCTTCCCCGTAACCCAGAATTTTAAGTATGACATTTAAAATTGATTGCGATTAAAAAAAAATGAAGAAAGCAAAATTTAAATTGAGTCATAAGTACTCACCACAGTTTTTGCTTTCACCAAAGGAGATATCTGAAAGCAAAGAGAAAAAAGTTGTTTGATTGAATATAAGTTAGTATGAGAAATAGACCTGAAAATAATTTCATCATATAACTCTTTAGATAGCCCCAAATTTCTCTTCGAGGCTATACTTACCTTCGGTTGGAAAGCGGCTAGGTGCCCTGGCGGGGCGAAAGGAGTGGGCGTGGCCGTGGCTGACCCGGGCGCCAGAAGAGGAGACAGTGATGGGTACGTCGGCAATCCCAGCTGTGGGTAGAAAAAAGTTCAAGGGGATGGTAAGGTTTCGATTAACTGATCCGAGATAAAAGACCAATGTGTGACACATTAGATACGATACTTATTTTGCTAAGATAAAATAATTCGCAACAGGATAATAAACTGGATATGCTAGAGTAATGTTTAGATACAGTCTGTTCCATAAGAGCGTGTCTCTCGTCAATAGATAGCGCGCAGATACCGGCTTAATTGCACGTGTTTTCCATTATAGAAGAATGCTTTATGGTTATATTCTTTATTTGATTTGTTTTGCTGTGTTTAAATCAACCATTCCAAAAACGAGTGCCGCGTACGCGAGCCGTTTCGAGGCAGTGTTTCCGTGTCACCATCCAAAAGGACCCAAAATGTCTTGTGCGGCTGCAGCCTGGTACACGAGAAAGTCGGAGTCGCTCGTCAAGAAGTAGGTAGCACATTATAAAGCGGTACAAAAGGTTGACGACCTATCGGAGCGGGGAAAACGCCGCTCGACCTCAAAATCGAATGATAAAGTGATTTTTGCATAATCTATAATAATGGGGACTGGACAACTTATTAGGTGAAATGCATTTCATTTTGATATGTATACTACACGGCACAAATGTATTTTTAACGAATTCGTTTGTATTTTCAGAGAAATAGACGACACCTCTTATGGAACAGACTCTATTTTGTTATGTACAACAATTAATGCAAATCTGTTTCTTCCACTTTCATAAATTTATATTTCATCTTAAATGTATGCTGTATTAAATTTATAATATCATAGGAATTTATATAGTTTGTTTAATGTGGAATAAATTTTTCATATTGAAAGGTTTATTAAACCGAAGCTAATTGATTAAAGCCGATTTCGAACGTATTATTCATACCAACAGCAGTGTTTGGATCTTTGAACTCCGAAAGTGGAAAAAAAACATCTTGTTTATATGACCATCACGTGGACAAACTTATATACTACAAAAGCATAAATATAGGATAATTTGATTCTATGGTGGTCAAGCACCAATATAATTTATATACTGTTTCATTTATTTCTGATATTTCCAAATGGATAAAAAATATCCGAATAAGGAAAAAACTATTCTGCCTCTTTAAGTTGGTCAGGCGCTTGATTCTAACAAAAACAGCGGGAAGATCAGATTCAGTCTAACCTCGGCCCTTCTCTCAAAACTTCGACGAGCACATAGAGTAACAAATTGACCTGATTTGTGCTTAACCGTTTGAGTGCGGCGAAGCGCTGTCGCACTTCGCTTGTTTTGTACCGAAAATGCGAAGACGATGCTGTTGGTTCGTATTCGCATCTATTGAGAGAAGTTGAATCCATCGCAGTTCGTATTCATTTGACTCAATTGTGATTTTTAAAAACATAATTAAAATAAAATCCAGTGGTAAGTTGTAATGCAGTAGAGCCGTGAATGGTGGTACGGTAGACAAAATGAGCGTGTTTTATTTATTTATTTGTAGTAAAAAAAAACTTTCCGTTGTTGTATAGTAATTAGAAACTGTTTTTACTTGCTCCACAAGTTTTATACTGATCATTAAAGATGCTATAGAAGAGGAATGGTTAGCAAGCAAATATGCCACAGGAAGACTACCAGTAAGTACAAAATTTTCTTTAGAAAAATTGCCTGGGTGACAATGAGACGTATGTAGTGAAAAAAATGGTCATGGAATTAGACGATCCAACATAATTTGCGATATATGTAACAAAGGAATTCACGGAGTTTGTGCAGCAAAACATTCTTGTAATAAGTGAGAATAAAGAATATTTTTGTTGGTAAAAATGATTTGTTACATAATAATGAGTGTTAATTATAACCATTTCTATTGTTATCCGTAAAAAAATATTCTAAAATAAATAGATATAAATAGGCTTTATATCACAGCAAAAAATATTATCGTCTTTAAAACGTTCGACACACACCCCTTTTTAATGCCATTATATCAAGCCCAATTTTAAGAGTCCAATTTTAATTCAAATTTATCTCTTAATAATAATAGTAAAAATACCTTTTTTCTAGCTGCATTATATACATTTAATCATTTCTTATTTTAAATTATTTAAATATCTGCAATTTTCATACGTTTTATCATAACATAGATATGATAAATAATTTCTTTTATATTCTTAAATAATAGATTATTTATATATATAATTTTAAGTTTAATCATCATTATTTTTTGTTTAAATGATTCTCAGCGTCATTTTTTTATTTACAACTGAAAAAATTAAAAATTACTTATTGTCTTTTATGGCTCATATCTGTAATAATATTATTATATATCGACTAAACCTTAATTTGAATATTCAAATTCAATATTAACTTTCATACTTGCTCTCATTCAGCATGTTGACAAAATTTAATCTTTATACACTTGAGAACTTGTACCAAAAAGTGTAGAAATGATACTGATTAGGTTATTAATTAGGGGTGGAAAAATTGGCAAAAATCCCGAAGAGAGTTTTTAAATTTAAACTTTATTACCAGTTATTTTAAAAGTACTATTTTGGGAAGTTAAATTATATGTACCAACGTGTAAAATTAATGGCATCACATATTAATCTAATAAAATCAGAGTGAATTCATTTCTATTTAATCAAGTTTTTCGAAAGCAAATTTTAAAATATACTAAAATTTCGTCATACAAATTTAAATTTATCATACTAGTAAAAATGTAAAAAGATAATTATATACTATATAATTAGCTTTTAAAAGAAATTTATAAAAAGCAGTAAGTATTTAATCAAAATTAAAAAAATATTTAAATTTTAAAAAATTTTAGAGTTAATATCTATGGAAAAATTAATGATTTTATATAGTATTACAAATATATTTCGTAAAAAACAAATTTAAGATTGCATTCATTTTACATAGCAGTAAACTAAGTTATTTCAAATAAATGTAAATATTAACTAGCTATTTTAAAAATTACTTTAATGCTGTATAATTAAATATTCACTAAAAAATATAAAATTTAGATTTTTTCATTTGATTTATATTTTGTTAAATTATTAATTTAAAAATATATTTTTTAACAGGTCTTTTACAAATTTTTATATGTTTTTACAAATGGGCTATTGCATACATATTTACAAGAAATTTATTTTTATGCTTATTTGCAAATACATTTGATCCTGAAAATCGTTCATCGTGTATAGGCCTACACAAGATCCGTAATCTGTTGACTCCTTACCAAATCACATTAGCGATCCCCGATGGGGGGGGAAAGACAGGGGAAGTGTATTTAAATGTGCTGTGTCTGTATCATTCTTTCATCCTGTGTGATGGGAAAGTTCGGTAAGCGAGTAGAGGGTAGATTGGTCTGAAGGCTAATGAAATGAGTCTGTCTTCTCTACAGTTGTTGACAGCAAAGAGATGATGATGAGAAGAATGGTGTTCGTAGATCAAGAATGAAAAATGTCATCCAATGGAACAAAAAGTTTATAAAAAAGAAATTGGAATGATATATGAACAGTTAAATCAAAATACATCATTCCTCCTTTGTAAAATGTTTATATTTGTTTGTAATAAAATCAATCCAATCGTAGAAGAATCATCTTTGTGCGCGCTGGGGGATGGGGTGGGTTGGGGGTGGGTTTTGCTGCTGCTGTTGGGCGATGTGTGAGGTGGGTTTGTTGCGGTGTGCTTTGGGGTGTTTTTGGGGTTTTTAGTTGGTTGTTCAGTTGATAGGCTGTCCACACTGAGGCAGGAAACGTCCCACTCGTGAGCTGGGACTTTGGGACTGGGAGGAGGGAGAGAGTTGCCTGGTCAGATGAATCATGGTTTGTCATTCATCACGCCGATGATAACATTCATACGCCTTCTTCCAGGCGAACAGTTGCTCCCTCAATGTACAGTAGGTCATACACAGGCCGGTGGTGGCGGTATTATGCTTTGGGGAAAGTTCTCTTGGGCGTCTCTGGTATCCGTGGTTGTGGTAGAGCAGACCATGAATGCTACAGGGTATCTGAACATTATTGCGGACCAGTTGCACCCTTACAAGTCCTCTGTTTTTCCAGCTGGAAATGGAATGTTCCAACAGGACAACGTCCCGTGTCACAAGGCTAAAATTGTGTTTGAGTGGTTCCAGAAACAAAGTTCTAATTCAAAGACCACCCATCCCCAATATCTCTGATTTGCGTAACCGTTGCTTAAACATCTGGTACAATCTGTCACCGGCCATCTACCAAGGACTTGTGGCATCTATGCTAAGGCGGGTTGAAGCTGTGTTGCGCGGCAAATGTGGGCCAACTCATTTACTGACAGGTGGTCATAATGCTTTTGCTCTTGAGTGTGTATACTATTGTAATCAAATTAATAAAGTGCATTTTTATGTGAAAAAAAGTTTTAGTAAATAGTGAATAAGTTCCAGATAATTTTCTTTACTTGAAAAGTTATGCAAGTTATGAAAAGTTAGAAATTTATGTAGTGTTCTATATTATCACTCCTATACTATATTCCTCAAAATAAACAACTGGACAACTTTTTAAAAAATTAATTAAAAAATAAATTCCTCTTTTTCCTTCAAAGTAAGTTATTTAAAAATTTTAGCTTATTTATTTAAAACATAATTAGTCAGATTATAATAACTTTACCTCAAATATGACGGAAATGAAACGGGTATATTACCCCAACCTACTCTATCATAAAACAAATTTCTAGATAACTAGATTGACATCTATGCTACAAGGAAAGAAACCGTTACAAAACCCCCTAAATGTGATTCCTAATGATCGATAATTATAAAAAGCAAATTCCGGTATTCGTGAAAGACGCAAACGTATGGTTTTCCGGTTGAAGCCAATGGATTCGTACTTACACAAAAAAGATTACGGAAGATCTTCGAGTGGTATCTGAAGATCTCGATTCAGCCATTTTTTAAACTCTTTTTTTCTTCTTACGTCGGCGCTTGAGTAAGAATTAAATGTTCAAAAGCCGTAAAAAATTTGATGAACATTTTAGGCATTCATTTACATTATTCTATTTCTGAGAACTATTTCCGATGTTTGAATTCTTAGGGGATATAAATAAACCTAAAATGATTACAAAGGCTGGCTTTTGATGCACTTGATTTCTTTTTAAAATTTCTTATATATAACATAATCATTTTAGTAATGTTATGTTAAAATATATTTAAGCATACTATTAATTATGAAAAAATAATTTACCATTTCATATAAAATTAGATTTGTTTTTAATAATTATTTGTGGGAAATATGCTTACTATTATTCAATGGTAAGACTTTTTTCTTTTTATATGACATTATATAGATATTGTGACGTCGTGACCATCAGCTTTCTACGCACAAAGGACCTCTGCTTGGTAGGATAACATAAGCGCCTGCTAGTCTGGGAAAGTACCAATAATGGTCAAAAGAAGTTTGCTTCAGTCCCGTTCTTGACTGGCCTTCCTTAATGATTTAAGGAGTTAAACGGGTGTCGGGTCAGATAAAAAAGGGTGATGGCGAGGGGTGAAACCAGAACTATCGGGATGGTGATTCCATGACGGACTGATCAATCAATGAGAAGCACCCAAATGGCATCAATCAAAGCGCAAACCCAAAGAGGGAAAAAAGCAGGAGGCTTTTTTCTAGGGAATGAGGCCACGCAGTATGAGTGTGCAAGTTTTTTGTGAGATCTGTTGTTGATTCTGAGACTTAGGTATAACATATTTCCTTCTGGAGAACGGACCTATAATCTAGTTTTTTTATGCTCTACAGGTGTCCTTTCGTAGATTAACTGGGAGTCATTTCAGACTCGGAGAAACATTCCACTCACCCTGAGTTTCTTGTCTCTCCACAAAACTTATTTTGGGAATTACTTTTATGCATTAAATAGTTATATTTGTTACCACAGCTGTGCCTCTGATCTCGGAGTTCAGAGTCAACTATGCGGTACCAAAAATAGGAATATCCCGACACAGGACAATATATACAAAGGAAAAGCTTTCATTTTTTTGTCTGCTACTGTTTATATATATATATATATATATATCCTCAGTTTTATTTTAATATCAACGAAATTTTGCACATATATTGTAACGAATTCTCGTTACATTAAATTTTCAGATACAGAATTATCTACTACCGTGAGAAAAAACGGCATAAGGTAGAAATAGCGAACGTGCCTTTCGTGATCACTTGAACTGAGCTCATCTTTACCCTGTAAAAGGACATTGTTTCACGCAGAATAGGATGCTATATAGAAGATTGTTAAGATCGGGGACCATCTTATTCATTCTGACTGAGAAATTCATCAGGCTGCTGTTGAAGTGTTTCCAGTGTTAGTTTCAATGCGTCCCAAAAGAGTCTCACAAGACAGAAATCCTGTACATTGTAAGGGAAGCAGCAATGCTTTCCTACCTTGCTGTCCAAAGGTTTGTCTAGAGAAACCGATTAATGATGTCCTATAGATCGGCGAGATTGCTCCCGATTACTAAAAACTCCCCTTGGAACCAGGCTTACACCTATAGAGTTCTGCAAAGCGGTTTCTCACCATATCATCGACGAGATATCCGATCAGCTGAGATGGAAATCTGCGATCAGACGGCGATATAAAAAGACCGGAGTTCATGACCCAGGGGGATTTTTTGACCAATCGAGTCTCCTGTAAACTCATCGGAAGAGTGACTGAGAGTGTCCATTCCTCCCTTTTCTAATTCCTGAACGATCATCATTTCATTTGTAGATAGCATCGTTTTCTTCTGTCTTCATCATAACTTTAACATTTTGTGTCTCTAATAAAGATCTTTAGTCTGTACTTAGGCCTCCACTATCCTTTTTCCAGTTCAATTACAGCTGAGTACGCTACAATATATGTCAAAATAGGAAATAAGTTAGTACCCACATAAAATTTGAAAACCCACCACCCGTTTTTTTCGAGATCCCGTGATTATAATTATTAATACAAGTATACAGTTTTATTTTCTATGTAAATACCATCTACAATTTTATACGAGCCCGGAAGAATGTACCCTGAACCATAAAAATAAGAGGAAAAACAAAGTCTACCTGAGATTTTGTAATAAACTACATCCATCTCCCTAAATGAAGCCGCTCTCTTCAGTGTAATGCCCGGAAAACACCGGGTAGTTCAGCTAGTAATATTTATAAAATATATTTTGTAAATACTACAGTCTGCAAAAAGAATTCTAAATTAGATTCTTTTTATTCATAGAAGATAAAAGTTTAAAAAGAAATGTTTAACTAAAACTAGAGATTTATAATGGAAGTAAAACACTAAAATAGTATCAAATATGATTTTATTTCCTGTTATATATGCTTGGAATCTTGTAACACATACTTGAAGTTTTCTGCTTATGATTTGGTTTGGTTTGGAGCGCTACGGTCTACTGTTTTGCACACGAGGGTTAATGAGACCGGGACCTACAGTTTAAAGCCGATTCCGAACGGCTACAAACATCCATTTTCTGTTTATGGATCACTGTGTTTATTAATTGTATGTTTATAATCCCAAATAAAATCAGAAAAAAACGGGTTAATTGAATAAAGAATTCTGTACAATAAAAAAATTATTCTTAATGTTGTCCTCTCTATTTCATATGGAGCTAACTTTTATTAAAATCTCATTATGGGTTCAAAGCGTCTATCATCTTTTTGTTGTTTTTTAAGTTATCATTATATTCTCGACCACTGACTTGAATTCACATCATTTTAAGTTATGTTTCTAGTTTCGAATAAAGTGAATTCACATTCTGAATTATTGTTTATGAATACGGTAGCATTATTACCATGGGAACCCAAGAAGGAATAACCACTTTAGATCCTGGGCAAACCCATATATATACTGATGAAGATTTGAGAGACAGACTTAGACTACAAAGAAATGAGACTCTACTATTCAAGAGACAGAGTTTTGCCATATATCTTCTTCATCTTTTCTTCTTGTTGAAGAAAAGACTCTTGTTGAGATTCTTCATTTCTTATTAGATGTAAGAACCCGTTGTTACTTCGTAAAATATTACAATACATATACTTATCCAACAATTAAAAGTAGGTTATTTACTTTCAAAAATTGAAAATAACAAAGGCTGAGTATCTTTTGACATGGAGAGGTGTATCTTTGTTAACACGACCTATAAATCTAAGATACCGAATTAAAACCAAACAACGGGAGTCGTAAGTGATTAGATCGAGCAAAGATCTTTCTGCTTGCAAAATTTGATGATAGTAGACAACTTGTACCTGTTGCCATAATCTGATAACAAATATACATAAGATCTGTTATTAACTAGTACTGACTCTTAATCTTGTTGTAATGTTTTAGCAAACCTGGCGTCACCGCTTTGTCATTTGCTGTACCTTCTTATTCTATCAATCAATCTACAGCGAAAAAATGCGGAGTTCAGTGCTCCAATATTCCAAAAAGAGGAAATCCAAAAGGGGTTCTAGCAATTACCTCCAAATGGTCCTGAAGCTGTGGCCAGGGGCAGACTAGGCGACGACAGTGATCCTGGTGTCGGCAAAGGGGGTGCGAACATCACGTGGGGGCCGACCGGGTGCAGGGCCGCCGCCGGGGTGTGGTGGCTGAAAGGGGAGCTGTGGTGAGCGCTTGGCAGCGAAGGGGCCAGGGGTAGAACACTGGGCACGGGCGACGCGACCCGGCCGCTCGACGGAGGAGTGAAGTGGGAGCTCGGATGAGTTGGAACACTGCTTACACTTGGGCTGAAAAGAACGCCAGCGTTGTTACAATGTTCAACCATATAAACATCTTGTATAAACAACACAAAAGAAATTACAGGACTGCTTATAACATGCCTGCAAAGAAACATTTCTCAATGATACATACATAAAAACCTTTACTTAGAGGTACAGAGAATGGCTAAGGCTTCGGGCACATTACAAAGTCTTCTTTTTTTCCCCAAAACTTTGATCATTTTATAATACAAGGTATAAAATCTCCCCCTCTACGGCCCAACTTGGGGGTCACATGGCCTACGGTGTCAATCTCTGCGTGCCTAAGTATCCTGAAGTGCGAAGCATAAGTCCCGGTTGAAGTAGTTAACCTAACATGGAACCCCTAATGTTTAGTTCCCAAGCATGCTTGGTATTCAGTTTGTCTACACACTGAAGGGATTAAAGGTTGAGTCAACCTTGCTAAACCTGAGGATCAAACCTCGGACCTGTGTCTTGGAAGTTCGACGCGAAACCCCAACGCCACTGAGCTTAACACAAGGTATAAATTAATGAAACTTAGAGTTAAATGAGTTTCAAAGCAACTAACAAGAATTCACCGAATTACAGAACATATCCATCACTGGAACTTTCCCTCTTCGTTCTCTATTTTACACAGTAGATTACTTTCTATACATGCTTTAGTGTTTTTGATAGCGTCACGACTGCAAATTAATAAGGAGTTATTTTTGTCCAGCAAGCCCTGGCAAAATAAGTAATAGTGACTAATCACCAGTGCAACCGGTGAAAATATATTTTCTGGGTGATGGACGGGTACACTCATGCATGCACGCACGCACACACACACACATACAGACACATTTTGGGAGCTCCACATAGGGGTCCTATACAAACAAAAGGGGTCCTCATAATGTAGAAACAGGGATCCAACCAGACACCCCCAGGCATTATCTACAACCTCCAGAGGTATCGATTTTCAACTTGCACATTTCGAACCCGAACCTACTTTACGTGCTCATTAATGAATACAATAGATCTTTGGGTGGTTCAAGCCTCGAATTGGCAACACTCTGGTTACGACATCGATGTTTTTCCCGACTGAGCTACCGTGGCTCTATCAAATTAATGTTACGTATTAGTAATACACATGCATGATACATACATATATAAATATGTAAGTGTGTGTATGTAGTATATACACGTAGAAGTATACACACACACACACACACATATATATATATATATATATATATATATATATATATATATATATATATATATATATATATATATATATATGTGTGTGTGTGTGTGTGTGTGTGTATAAGTAAACACACACACACGCACACACATGTATGTATGTGAGTGAGCTCGCACATAAATTATTTAGCAGCCTAAAATTCCATACCTCGTCCACGATGGCTTGGAGAAAATCAAGCTGGTCAAGCTGCCCGAGACGCCATAGGCAGCGGAAGAAGTGGTGGTGGTGGCCGCGGTGGTTGTGGTAGATGTAACGGTCGGTGCCGCGCATACAGGTGTTTCGTCCCTGGAACTGCACCGACTATGACCGTTGCTGCTGCTCCGCCCTCCTTCACGGGGATACTCTTTGTTGGAAGATGGCTGGGAAGTGACTGAGGGAACACGAAAATCGTTATTTCACAAAGTGTTACAATCAGTACAGTAACAATAAGAGGCAAGTTTTAGAAGTTATTTATTATTGACCTTAAAAATGCAACCATATTTTTACACTAATATAAAGATAACCATACGTCAATTCGACTTGCACACTGAAAATGTTTTGGAAGTTTTAAACAAGATAGCTAAACGTTGCGGTAAGATATTTAATTGCAAGGATGGACCAATAAATACTAACAGTAAGCTCTAACTACGGTAAGAATATATGAAGCATAATATTTTCATTTGAAGTGTTGGGAAAGAAAACAATAGGCCCAAATAATGGAAATGTGTTCAGCCTCGGTCATATATACTTTACTTCCCTTCTGTCATATATGCCTTATTTATGTTTGGAAGCATTTAAAATTGAAGACCTGAGCCATATCTGTGTTCTTAGATGAAAAATGGAACGGGATCCATGTTATTTGTTGTCAATTTCAAGTGAGACATTCCCTAAGCCTTGCTCTAATAAATGAGTAAAACAAACAGTTAAATATTAGCTCAAAGACTCAAATAGTGAAAGAACAAATGTCTTCCACAACAGCATCTTATTAATTAAGAATAGTGAATTAACATCTAATTACGAGCTAATAACGCTCAGTGAAACTGCAGACTGTTTGAACTTCGACATGCTGAATACAGGAATTCTGTACTAACCCTTAGCACTCCTCACATTTTTGTACCTCTGCCTACCAGCAACTGATATGTTTTCGCAGCGGAACGAGTGAAATGGTGTTTTATTTTGAGTGAAAACAATCACAAGAGCTTGTGAATGTTTTTAATTTTGTTTATTTGATACATATGCACTTTCTTCTTGCAAATGAAAGATAAATTTTAAATTTTGTACTTCATCATGGTGTGATATCTTTGGAAACAACCTCCCATATGCATTACTTGGGTAGTATAATTGCGGAACCACTACTTAAAGTATCAGAATTATAATCAATATTTGTCTTTTGCAATACCTTTTAATTCTTCACTGTCACCTAATTCTAAATAGTCATAATAATTATTTTTCTCCCTGCTGTTAAACATAAAAAGGTCAAATAATGGTTTAATCGTGACTGTACAGAGACTGAGTACGTTTTAACTACAGATAACAAATGTCAAAGCCGACGATTCCTCAGTATTTTTAGCGTAATCATGCTAAAAACACTGGGCTTCCCAGCGGATCCAACGGATCGCTAAGGGTTAAACAACTGAGTTTGAAAATCTATGTTAAGTGAGGATAAAACCCTTTTACCCCTCAAAAAAAGGTAACTAAAAAGGTATGTTCACTGGATCTACCAATTAATATATCTGTTAAATAAAGTATTATAAGGGGTTAATATTTTTACAACTGCAAGAGATGCTTTTTAAAATGAAATCTCATTATTCCATTATACAGCTATTGGATGTTGGTTAATTGATTAACAGTTGTACACTGTGAGAAATTACACAAGAAAGTGGGCAAGAGAATTCCTAAGGCACAAAAGGCGACATACTTGCAGCTCCAGATCCCAGCGACTGACTTAGTTGGCTGAGGCTGGATATGCTACTGTTGCTGTGCGAACTGTGGCTGTCTCGACTGGAAGCTGTGATTATCTCTCTACTTGGAGCGTTTGTCACTGTTGGCGTTGTCGCTGTCGGACTCCACAATGTTTTCACGACACTACGAGAGTTGTCGTAAACAGTCACTGGTGAAGAAGACACGGGTGGTCTTTGAGAATATGAAGATATGGCAGTGGTCGACGATATTCGAAAGCTCTCTGGGTCTTTTGATGGCAACTTCAAAGAGTCGAACGAAGCTTGTTGCTTCGAAGTCGGAGGTGGGGGAGTCCTTCGGTGGACAAAGTACGATGAATCTGTGTGAGGGTAGTAAGCACCCTTGTCCTTCGTTGATGAAGATGATGAATAATAAGAGCTTGCTTCACAAACAACCGGATGAACACTTGGCGTGGGTTCGACAATGCTAGCTGGCAGCTGTTCTTGGGGCTTCGGGGCCTCTAAAGGCTTCGGAGCGACTTCTTTCGATTTGAGGGAACTAGAACTGCCGTAATTCGGATATGAGTTTTCTACGTGAGATTTATACCCATGGGAATCTTCTGTGTTATGCTTTGGCACAGTTTCGGAGTGGTAAGTTTTGTAGTTGTTATCTTGGCTTGAGTAATAGCTCCTACTTTTGTCACCTAATGTCCTAGAATGCTGATAAGAACTGCTTTTACTAGGGTAACCTGCACTATCTGCAACATGATTGGAGTTTTTGTAAACGTCACTTGCCGTGCCGTGGGAGCTTCCTGATTTAGAATACGTCACATTTCCTTTCTGGTAGTAATCGCTACTTGCATATGGAGGTGTCTCGACGTTCGGCTTTGTCCGAGCATCCGCAGTATAACCTTTATTCGTCGGGTAATAACTGTAAGGTTTCGAACTAGTATTGTAAGCCGCGGAGGTATTGGAAGCCTGCTTTTCTCTGTATCCACTAACACACTGCTCGGGGGTTACTTTGTAATTCCTCGAGTTCGTGTAAGAAGGGTCGGCCCAGCTGTTGTGACTGGCACTGTTGCTTATGTGAGGCTGCTGAGAATCGGACTTGTGGTTGCTGTAATTAAAAGCGCTCGATGTGTGCGTGACTGCTGTGGTAATTGCAGGCTGGTAGTAATCGGGCTTCTTCACTTCAGCGGGATAATGGGGAGCGTTATACTGTACAGGCTTGCCTCCCTGGACATTCAACAAATCCGGTTTCGACGAGGAATAGTTATTTATCACTTGCTTTGAATTCTCATAAGCGCTAGCGGGCAACACCCTTCGACTAGATTTGTGCCTCGAATGGGTTTTGTTGACAATCGATTGATAGTAGGTAGTTCGGTTCGGAACCTTAGCCTTGTTTACGTTAGGATAACTATCGTTGATCACTTTAGGCTTATCTGATGTGCTCTTTATGACATTTTCACCCGAGTTCTGAGTATTTAGAAGCTCATTTGTTTTGTAACTGTAGACGTTATTAGAAGGGGCTTTCTTATACACGTATTGCGGATCACAAGGTTTCTCATTTGTGTAGGCCTGACCCACGCAATAATTCAAATCGGTGCTGGCCGATTTGGCTTCGTAGCTATTGCCTATGAAACTCTCAGTCTTGTATCCATCGCACGGCAAAACCACTTTGGAACCACTCCTAGAAAGGCTCTCCTTAGAGTTCGGGTATTTTTCTAACGGAGGTTGCTGATGATGAGGATGATGATAATAATTATTATTAGCAACAAGTTTTTGATGATGAGCTCGTTGATTGGTTTCTCTGTTATCCTGGTTATGATAGGTGTGCTTGTTTGAATACTGGCTGGTGGCGTAGTTCACGGTGTAGTCAGAGTACGAGGAACATATTGGGTATGGAAGGGAGTGTACGACGTCACTGGTCGTGCCCCGGGGAGGCTTGACGATGTTGCTGTCGTAGCTCTTGGAACCCAAGACCGGACTGACAGTCTTGGACGATGTTGAAACGACTGTTGGGGAGACGGGAAATTCTTCCTGGCTCAGCAACGAAGAGGGAAACGGTACTCCACCTGAATGGGAAAGGAGAGGAATAAGTTAGAATGATCGTATTTTGCAATATATACTGAAATAGTATGAAATTCTCATGAATAACATCAAGTATTGCCCATGGATTTCGCAGGAAAGATTTCATGTACACCCAAATGATTATGCAAAACTATCTTTAGGATCAAATGAATATTTCAAATTCTTTATATGTAGATAGTTATTAAATCCATATGGACAAACCCCTATTACTTATTCTAAAGTAAATATTTGATTTGCATCACCTATTCAATCAAAAAACAAGTTATTTTAAAACAGTCGTAGTTTTTATGACAAGCTAATCTTGCCAGCTTAACCCTTAATTTGACAAGATGTTTTTTCAAATATTTTTTAATTTCTGTTATTTTTCCATGCCTGTATAGACATTAGGATCTCTGTAAAATAAACAAATATATATATATATATATATAATTTTCCATTTTTGAGATAATTAATGTCCACTGTGGCGAACACTGACAATTATGTTATATAGTAGTTATAAATATACATGTCCGTGTAGCGGCCAGACTTAGCCAAATTAAAGGGTTAAGTCGACAAGGGACCTCCAACATACAGTCTGTTACATATGAGCGTGTAGTCTATTTCTCTGAAATTACAAACGAATTAATTAAAAATACATTTGTACCTTGTATTATACATATTAAACTGAAATGCATTTCACCTAATAAGTTGTCCAGTCCCCATTGTTATCGATTATGTAAGAATCCCTTTATGATTCGATTATGACGTTGAGCGGCGTTTAGGCTCTTCCGGTAGGTCGTCCACATTTTGTACCGCTTTATAACGTGCTTCTCACTTCTTGACGAACGGCTCCGACTTACTCATGTACCAGGCTGCAGCTGCACAAGGCATTTTGGGTCCTTTTGGATGGTTATACAGAAACAATACCCCAAAAGGGCAGGCATACGCGGCACTCATTTCGGAATTGTTGATTTAAACACAGCGAAACAAATCGAATAAAGAATATAACCATAAAGCATTCTTCTCTGTTTGAAGAATACGTGCGATTAAGGCGGATCTGCACGCTATCTATTGACGAAGGTATGCGCAACATGCTCTTATGAAACAACAGACTGTAACAGATTTTGACCAAAAAATGAAATATTTTTTTTTTCTTAAAAAATCAAGTTAGTTCTACATTCGTCATTGGGAAAAGATATTTTTCGAATAACACGATTATTTTACTGCATTAAAAACTAGCTTTTATATTATACAACCTTATTTTAAACACTTAAAAATGCATTCTCCAGTTTGACAATATTTGTATTGAATTAGTTATTTTGGAATATTCCATATGCTTTTCTGTATTTCTTAATCAAAAATTTTAAGATTTTCCAGTAATGTTTTTGCCAAAAAAAACTGGGTATGTGTTTCAAAATCATAAAGTCTTTTGTTCAGTTACGAAACATTTCATACCATAAAACTGCGAAAATATTTGCTGAAACACATCGTATAATTTTAGATATTTGTCTTATATAAATAGTTAATGAAAAAGCGATACCCAGTTTTGTTTCTACATGAGTTCTTAAGGTAAAAATAAATAGGAAAGCAATTGGCTAATACGCTGGGAGCTAGAAATATTTTTTAAGAAAAATTCTACTGTTGGAAGACTTGATCAAATAATCTCATATTTTAATCAAAAATGCATTTATTATAGCTTTTGTATCTTATATGCTTCATGTTCTTCTTCAGTGTCGCGACAGCTCCCGTTGGGTGCTTTCCCAAGAATTTTCCCAAGAACGATGTTTTTCAAACTTGCATACTAAGCTAAATATAATAATATTGCTAATAGTAATGTTATTATATTTAGCATAGCTAAATAGTTAATAACATAATTAATAACATAGCTATATAATAACATTGCTAATACTATAACTTGCATACTTTGCTTTTACATATACTAAGTACATAATGTACTTACCTTGAAAATTATAGATCTATATGTGCAATAGTTTTTTTTTTTTTTGGTTTTTTTTTTTAAGAGTGCGCGCAAGTTTGAAAAACATTGTTTTGAGTAAAATACATTTAAAGTTAAAACTGAAGATATTTTCATCCTATTTCCATCAAAACATTTGATAAAATGATTTAAAATTACCTATATGTACACATTGTCCCTTCTGTTTCTAATATTTTTTCTTACACAGCAATTTTATATCTTTTTTTTTTGCTTTGTAAGCCACTAACGTAATCATTTCATTGAACGAATCAGCTATTGATCACTGTTGTATGTAAATACTCTTGCATAATTACTAATTTGTTAAGACAGTTCTTGCATAACACTGGTTCAACCATTATGATCATCATTAAATTCATAAAATGCATCATTTATCACTATTTGAACAAGATTTGAATCACAGAAGTTTTCTGTCATACTTTCAAAATTAAAGAGCAGGATACTGTGTATAATCTCCTAAACATTTTATGAGCAAAGCTGGCATGCTAAGATCTTTAAACACGTTTTTAATTATTCATTAGAGAAGATAGAATTGACATTTTATAAACAAAAAACACTGAGGTTAATTTTTCACTATTAATATTCTAAAGTATTTCGTTATCTTTACATTAATATGATACAAAATTTCAAAACTGACATACCAAATATTTACATATATAATCCTATAAAATTTTAATAAGTTCATTTAATAAAACATTTAAGTGCAGTTTTGTTGTTGATATTTAATAATCTTATGTGGAAAAAAATAAATGAATAGCTGAATATTTTTTTAGTGTGTACAAATATGAAAATCATTATATATACAGAAAAACACTATTAAAGTTTAAATTATAGAACTTTTTAGTTTACCTTTGTTAAAATTATATTAAAACAGTTTAAAACTCTCCTGCTGCATACACTACAGAAACCCATTCAGTTAGCAATTAATCTTAAAATAGTTTCAACGCTAAAAGTGATGACACAATGCCAGGGAGACACATAAACAAACACCAGCAGGGTGATTTAACCCTTTGACAGTTTCATTTTTTTCCGGAATTCGGTCAAAAAATGTCACATTTTTTTATTGCATTTTTTTGTTCATTTTACAATTTTAAGTAAAGATATGTTATTAAAATTAACATTTCTAATATTTTTAAGCATTTATTACAATTTTTTTTCTTTCTGTAAAAGCATCGTAGAACTGAAGTTTACCTTTAGTCTCATCGATATCCAAGTTAATTTTTGGAATTCCAGTAAAAACAAATCTAGGAGGCGGATCCGAAGGATTATTACAATTTTAAAAAATTGTCTTGCTTGACTGATTCCATCTGTACTACTATCAGAGTCACTACTATCCAGGTCATCTAGTAAAATATCGCTACTATCATTTACAGATAATTCAGTTTCTGATTCCGAGTCACAGTTCGAATCACAAGAAATGAGCTCCATACACTCTGAATTATCCATTACTTAAAAGTAAAAATATATTATTCAACTCTTACATCAATAAAATTATCAGGCGGTTAGTAAAATATAACCAGAAAGCTATACACTGAAAGATAAAAATTCGTCTTCTGATACAAAACATGAGAAAAAACCTGCGCTTTTTTAATCAGAGTAGAAAATACAATAAACAGCAAACTATCATTTACTGGATTTATACGAATAATTTGTTACTAAAATTGGAAAAAATACTGCCGAAACAGTGCTAGCGAAATAGAAATCAGATTGCAAATCAGTAAAGGCCCTAAAGATGTGCCCGTACGGCGTACGGGCACAGCTTTCGAGAAATTTTTCGTTTTTTTTTTTTTTTCGAGAAAATTTTTGAGAGATTTTTCTAGGGAAAGGGTTAAATGTCCCATTCTGCCAATGTTTCTTTTTTTATGTTATAGTTTTACAGGTTCTAATTCGAATATTTCAATAGGGTTTGTTTTAAACGATTAAGAAAATTTCAAAGATTCTAAAAATGCAAAAAACAAAAAATCGTGTTTTTGAATGTTTAAAGGTGATGTGTGCCCTTAATCGACTAGTATTTTACGAAAAAATCTGACGCATGTCCAGTTAAAGGCAGTAAAAAAATGAAATGTGCAAAAGCTTCTTTTTTTCCTTTTAGAGATTACGAGATTCAGTTTAGATATTATGGGCTTTGCTTTTGCCATTTCAAAAGAATAAATTACGAGACACTGCCAGACTAATTTCTGACAGTCGAACACTTTAGAAAGGAAACCCTGATTATTTTTTTCTGTGTTAGTAGAAATAAATTCAAATCCTTGACTCTGTTCGCGTGAACCAAGTTAGTTTTGTCGAAAATTTCTTCGAACGCTTTATTCCCGTTATAGTAGTAGTCGCTCTGACATCATTTGAATAAACAAGGATGCTTTCCGCGAACTATTTTCGCCTTGTCTGAAACATTCCAAGCTTGTAGAAACAGAAGCAACGAACATTCTTTAAACGCCCACGCTTATATTACGATGTTTATGTTGACGGGGGGAGGGGGTAAGTAGTTTTCTAGTCTCTCGAAATATCTTCCTTCTTGGAATTCAGATACTTTAAAAGAGCATCGTCTTGCGCAGGATGCCGAACGTTTAGGTCACCGTTTTTCTACCTGCGATATGCGTACAATTGTTGGAACACGAAAAATAATCGGTAATGGCGGAAAAAATATATAAAAATTAACCCATTAACTCCCGGATATTTCTGATGACTATATATTAGTAAATACCTAACATAGAAGCTATTATAGACACCTGGAAGTAAAACAAAATATGAAATTTAAACACCTTTAAATATGACATCAAGTCATCATTAGTGAGGAGGTGTCATTTTAAAACATAATAAGATGTCTTTAAAAAAAGGAAAACTTCGTGATAAGAGATTTATTTGCTATCATATATGAGAAAAATACTGAAAAGAGATGACTTATTACAGATATGGCTATTCGCCATGATTTTGACCGGTATACGTTTAGAATACCGGTCATAATACGTTCCTATTCTAAGCTTGAAAATCATAAAATGCCGATCGAAATGACAAAATTATAGATAAGATCCTATTTGAAAACTTGGGAGATTATTCATAAGATTAATATCTATTTTTATTAAAAAGGAAGAATCGTTTCAAGAAAACAAAAACTCTACAAACCATTTTTTGACTGTCCTCAAATGAGGACGCTGGGCGTTAATGGGTTAAATAAAAAAGTATCATCCAAACAAAACTTTACAAGTAGAATTCAAACGACACAATCTATTTCATTTTTGATTAAGCATTGATCCAAAATATGAACAACTTTCCGAGAGTTCTTAAATTATTATTACCTTTTACTTACTAGTAAAAGGTAATAATAATTTAAGAACTAGAAATATTATTAGAAATAGCTTTAATAATTAGTAATTATTAGAAATAGCTTTTTCTTACAGTATATTTTTTTAAAAATATGAAATTAAATTTTAAAAAATTTCTAATGCAATTTTTACTACTGTGTTTTCTGCAGCAACGAAGTCGGCCATTTTAAAATCTAGCTCCAGCAAACGCAAAGGATCATGGGAAATGAAGTTAAACTCTGCAAGTACCCTGGTAGATAAGTGCTATTTTACTACACCTCATTTTTCCCTAACTATAAATAAGTCTTAAAATGACAGTATGATTAATGGATTAACACTGCATTTGCTCTGTTTTTCGGCACATGTAAATAAGGCTATTCACTGTAATCTGACCTGTACAGTGAAACGAGGAGTTAACAGAGAAATTATAAAAGTGCTAAAATATTTGTTCTAATGCGGTGGCATTTGTTCTTATACCATTCACCACTTCAGATATTTGTTGACCATTTTATTATGGGAACACCTTATAGGCTGCTAACATTACTTTCTAAGAACAACACAAACAAAGTAGGTTCTCATAATTTAGAAGCAGACACGATGCAAAGGTAGCTTAGTCTGCTACCTCCATGGGTATCATTTGAAAATTTGGAGGGAGATGATATAACCTAAATGTATCTACATTCTGCCAAATCAAAAACTATTATTACGGCTTTACAATACCAGAAAAACATAAATAGTCCCTATCAAGCTGTAACAATAAGTTACATTTGCTTCAGCTTTTTCTATCTCTTCCCATGAGTCATCGTCAAAGACATAATGACCAGGACCGGTTTGAACTAGAAAGAAACTTCGGACTTCTCCCAACCAATAGAAGAATGTCCAATAATAGAAGGGTCCAATCCCAACCAATAGAAGGTTTTGGGGAGTTCTGACCTTCCCGCTGTTCTGTAGGGGACCCCTGTTTTTTCTCCGCGAGGCAGTCGGGTTTTTTTTAGAGGACAAAGTTGTGACCAGAGGAAGATAGAAGGTGAAAGCTGCTGGCATCCGCGGCTTGCGGGATAGACCTTTTGAGAAAAATCATCGCCATATTGTTTTTTAGAACCGGCGCCGACTCGATAGCAGTCTTCGATATCTTCAAATGATAAGTTGATTCCACTTGTATTCCTTAAGCATTTATTTAATTTTATAAATTCATTTAATCAAGACATATTTGTCCATGTGTTTATTAATTAGTATTAATCTCTTTTTTCTCAAACACTAAGCCAACTTAAGATTATTTTTACACAAGGGTGAAACATTGAAGAAGAAACTTGTCAGGAAATCACAACTCAGCTAACCCAGTAGAAACTCACAGAATTGAATACTGTATGATAGTTTCGAGGTCACAAAGCCTTTGTTTCTTATGACTGAACAGTAAAAATTACCCCTAAGAACTCCATTCAACATTTACGGGACACGCATAATGTCCGGTGGATATCGGCTGGACGCTATAGATGTCTACCGAACATTAAGTGGAGCACGCGTGCTGTTAGGGCAGTAACAGTTTGTATTACGAAGCAAAGAACTGCAAGCAAGAGTATCTGAAGCAATCGGTACTCGTGATTGGAAAGTACCCACCTGCAGGGGACGTCGACGAGGGCAGGGGCTGTGGATTCGACGAGACTCCAAGTTGACTAGAGCTGGGAACAGTGGCGGGGTTGGCAGTACTGGCTGTGACGGTTACAGCTGCCACAGCAGCAGAGGGTTCAGGTTGCTGGACAGGTCCATTCTGAAGAGGCAGAAAGTGGGGAGACTTGAGAGGGAACGGCGAACTCGGAGGTTTGCTAGGAGTTTGAGTATCATCCCCTGAAAAACGATAAAATAACTATATTAGTCGAAATTGACTTTCTTTAAAACTTTGTTTACTTTTCAGTAAAGGTATATGACAACCCTTTAAATTACCACAGAAGTTTTGAAGCTTTTGTGATTTTTCAGATTTTTCAAACCTTGTATTTTGATTCATATTTTGATCAAGTACATCAACTATGTACATGCATATATATAAATCGTGGTGGTTTTTAGTGGATAAATTTATAATATGGTAAATATGAAAAATCAAATAGAAATAGTAGAATATAGTTTTAATTTTTTCGAATTATATATAAACATTTCTACATTATAAAAAAAATGAAAAGAGCAATCATAAAACTAATAATGTAAAAACTAGTTTTTATTTGTCTACGTTTTTCCAAAATCTATACAGCTGTATACAGAATTATTTGGCTTCGTTTTCCTGTCTATACCGTTATTTTTGTACCCACAAACAAACCATGTTGTTACACTAACCGGTACTAGTAAGTGACCCTCGCTCAAGTATGAGTCGTTAGAAAACATACTAGTACGTGCCTCGCATACAATGTGTTTAGAATCCGTCTTCGGCTTTTTTCTATAAAACACTACATTTTCTTGAAGATTCAATTTATTTTGCGTGCAAAATGTATCTTTTAGATTTCATGCTAAAAATAAGGTGGGATAACAGAAGTTAATCCTTCATAAGACATAAACATACATCACTTAAGTTCGTTTTAGGTAAAAGTTTCGGCAAAAATGCTAAGTCTGATTTATTTTCTTTGGCATATTTTGCGACAAAAGGAATTTGAAATGAGGAGCTCGGGCAGCGATTTACTACATCGCTAGTGAAGGGGGGGATTCTACACGATCTTTTTTTTTTTACATTTTATTTATTTTTTCAGAGACGCATGCCGTATTATTAGAGACGCAAATTGAGGGTAGCACACAATTTACATACCGAGATCCACACGACTCTTGGTAAAGTAAATTATGACGTCACACCCCCACCCCCTTTCGAAGTTCCTGGGGAAGAATCCCGTCACCTAGCAACAGGAAAAAATTCGAATAATCTTCTCCCCCCCCCCCCAAAAAAAAAAAGAGAGGCGACTCTTGGTTTTTTGATGAATTGTTTTTTGAGAAGACGACAGAAACAGTTTCAATCAATGTGGAAGTTTCTCTCAGAAGAGTGCCATTTGCATTTATTTTCTTCAGAGAGTGACAAAGGGGAAGGGGGTGGGGGGTGGCGCTGAGCACTCGGATTCACTGTTGCCAGAACAACCGACACCGTAAGAGAGGCGTAAAGAATAACAATTCCGGACGAATAAAAATCCAGGGGAAATACTGCCTGATGACGAGGGAAGAAATAAAAATGGGCGGATTTCGAATTTTACGGGCACATGTCACACAGCAAAAATAACAACAACAACGGCAGAAAAAAACCCGCTTGCATAAAAAAATAGCGTGGATAGATAGATAGATATATTCGTACCCAAGTGGCGTTAAAGGAGGGGGTAGTAGAGGGGAAAAAAACGAAACTACGAATTTTAAAACAACCGGTTTGTCAACATTTTATTGGTTGCTCCGCCTGTCTCTCAAGCGGTTGTCATAGCAACCGGTGCGTTCCACATTCTTTTAAATGCATCCAGTGTTTCGCTCGAGGGGGGTGGGGGCTGCGAGAGAAAAATATACATAAAAGTTCTCTCCCCCTCCCCCTTTCGTGGCAGAGGTCGTTTTAATATATGGAAGGCCATTTGTTAAATCCGTCACAACAGTTTCAGCATTTTTATTCCTCTGCCTTCCGCAGTTTTTTTTATGCAGGGTTGCTCTTCCTCTTTTATGACTCCATGTATTTTTTATTCTCGCCAATGGCGCCAACATGATGTACAAATGTTCCCCGCTGTTCGGCTACTGAATAAGTAATGTTTGTTTTTAACCCAGGAAGACAGAAGACTGAATAAACAGTGAGAAATTTGTAAGAGGTGGCACGAGTCTGAAACGCAAGGCGAACGAGGAGTTGAGACATTCTTCATCCTCTGCTGTAATTTTTTTTTCTGTTGAAATAATTCTGATAACAGATCAGGGTACACGGTTGATTGCATTACAATAATATACTAGCATACAGCCCGTCATATGACGGGATCAGTAAAACTTATAATTTTCGAGAATTGTAGCGTACCCTATCAGGCAGGTAAAAAAATGGTTTGTTTTTTGACTGAGAGTTATCTGGTACACGCTCAATAATTTGTTTATCTTTATACTCCTCTAAAGTCTCCCGATAATGTGTGAATGCAGTTTAAAATCACGCTGAATTCATTTAGAAAATAATTCAAAGTTGTCTTACCTACGTCCAAATTATCGTTAAGTTCTTCCCAATTTTTTTGCCACAGTCATTAACGGAAGATACGACACTTAGATATTATTAAACTAGCATATAGCCCGTCATATGACGGGATCAGTAAATTTTTTAGTTTTCTAGAATTGTAAAGAACCCTATGAGGCAGATAAAAAATGATTTGTTTTCTGGCTGAGAATGATCTGGTACATGCTCAATAATTTGTTTATCTTTACTGACAGTATGCTACTTGCCAACTTTAATTTATCTTTTCATATTACGTGATTTTATAACTCACGTAATTTCCAACAACCCCCAATTAGACCTGACATATATATATATATATATATATATATATATATATATATATATATATATATATATATATAGGTGGTCAATGGCCTAAATTATGAGAGTGGCATCGTTGTGTTTCCGGTTTTGATGGTCACGTGACAGGGCGAGAGAAGTATTCCATTAGATGACGGAATGTAGTGTGTGGCATAAGGTCTACGTATTTTCGATATGGAAATAAAAAGTTATTAACCACGACTACCTTATGTGATTCTGATTATGACTTTATTATTATGATCGGCGACGAACTTCTGAATATGTTACATATATATGTATGTATGTCTGTCTGTCTGTCTGTCTGACTGTTTGTATATATATATATATATATATATATATATATATATATATATATATATATATATATATATATATATATATATATATATCTTGTGCAAGAGGAAGGGAGCCCCTTAAGAAGAAAGTATATATATGGCCCTAATTCAGGCCCTGTTCAAATCTTAAGTATCTGAATAATTCGAATCTTCGTCATGCTTGGTCTATGATCATAGCAAGTTTCTTTATTCTTCGAAATATCCAAATACCTTTTAAGGTTAATTTAAAAATTTAGCTTCCTATTTGCACTTTCATTATGCCAAAATATAAGCAAAGTTTCATGCTGAAAATTCTTTTACTCTCCAGAAAATCTGTTTATCTTTTCGGAGATAATTCTTTTGCGCTTCAGATGTTCTATTCCCCTTGGTTCTTCCCTCCCCTCCTCCGTAAGAGAATATTCTTCGATTACATTACGTCTGAAGTACTTAAAAGCAAAGCTCTGCATTTAGCCTTTCACGATTTTGACATTTGTTCTTCAGCTCGGTTCATCTCAGTCTTTTTATGTAAAAAATTCTCTTAAAGTGGAAGTTTATTTAATTTAAATGAAGCTCCTTTTTATACTGCCCTCTGTCTGTAAGATTTAGGAATTGCATTAAAGCCATTTTATCTAATAAAAGAAAAAACATTTTTTACGATGTTATCAAATTTAAAATTGATTTCCAGATATGGAGAAGCATGGAAGTTATCTGAAATAGCTTTTGGCACTACATTAAAGCAGACGATAATATAAATTTAAACTCAAATGAAGCTTGCATTATGTAGTTCAATTTCGCTTTAGATGAACTCAAATATTGCATAAATTTCTTAGTTTTTTTTTGTCAGTGTATCGCACAGATTTTATTTTAAAAATGCATGAATTATATATAATGTATCGCATGTGAGTAGTTTTTATTTTTAAAAATTCTTGCCCGTTAGAGATGAAGGTTGCGTTTCTAATGCAATAAACAAAATGTTCATAAATTTATTTCATTTCCTAAAAATGCATTAATAGATGTATTTTTTAAAGCAAGCTGTCTTTTGAAGTTCTGATGTTTGTAATGCCTAGGTCTCTTAAGTTCCTAGTCAAAAAATTTTATTTTTGCTGTTTGCTTTTAAATGAAATTTTCATGAAATTTCCTTGAACTGGAATCATTTGTGCATGTTCTGCTAATCTTGTTAACTATGAAGGATGAAATAAAATAGATACGGTATTATAAGAAGCTGAAATAAGAGTATTTCTTAATCCTGTTTAAATTTAAACGTTGATTAGTTAGATCTTAAGCTAGCAAATTTCTGTGTGCGAGGCATCACTACTAAATATATCTGTGACAGTGAAAGAGTTTAATTCAATTGTTTAGTAGAATAACTAGCTATTTCATGAAATAACTAGACAAGTCAATTAAAGTATATAATAGATCAAAAATTTCATACTTTACTTAGTTATTCTATGAAACAACTAATGATACACCATTAAAGTGAAAAATAAACAATTAAGATTTCTTATCCTTTTTAAATTAACTAGCAAGTTAGCCCGTACAAATTCGATTTCGCCGAGGCATCACAACTAAATATAATCTGTGACAAATCAGAGTTTAATTCGTGGTTTAATAACTTTAACTTTTCCATATCGAAAATACGTAGACCTTATGCCACACACTACATTCCGTCATCTAATGGAATACTTCTCTCGCCCTGTCACTATGAAACAACTAATGATACACCATTAAAGTGAAAAATAAACAATTTAAAAGTTATTTTATAAATTAACTATATATATATAAATATATATATATTATAATTAACTTATATATATATAAATTTATTTTATAATATATAATATATATATAACTTAATATGTTACTTTTAAACAAAGATTTTTTTTTTTCGTGAATAACTCTCTAAATTCGTCACAGTTCAGTTCGAGTCATTGACATATTCATAATTTCTAATATAAGCGTATTATAACAATATTCAGTTTTTAGACTTCAGTTTCCATTAAACCTGAGTTGTACATCAATAATACGTGAAAGCGTGTGCAAAAGAAGAGTACGAAAACCGGAGAATAGTTTCGGAGAACTTCTCCTGCTTACTAAACATTCCGGACTACCCGGAAGCCGATCAACCATTGTCCAATTCTCCGAAATGATATAAGAATCAAGCGTCGTTTTCGCCTCATGCAAAATTTTTATATAATTTTTTTTCCAAATCATGGCTGAATGGGTATGGATGTTCGTAGCCGTTCGGGATCGGTTTCAAACAGAGGATACTTGCCTCATTAGCCAATTATAACGCAACAAAGCAGTAGATGAAGCGTTCTAAAACAAACCAAAAATTTTTTCCACGAAAATCTTCTTTATTTTCAGTACTGTTCGCGATCAACTTCGGTTATAAATAAAAACCAAAACAATCAGTGCATTTCTATTCCACACGATTTTAATGAATCTATGTTAGACCAATACAAAAGCAAACATGCAGAAATTAGAGTGTAGAGATTTCTCAATTGTTATTAAGACTATTTTATCTACTCTATTTTACACAATCATTCAAAGGGCTCTTTTTCTCTCATATCTCCATTCTTTCCGCACTCTACAACCTCTAATCACGGATTTTTTGTGTATACAACCATCTTTTTATATCCCTGTCTTTCTACCAATTTCGTAGAAAATAAAAAAGGTGTTAAACACAGTATAAATTTTTTTCTATGCAGGCCATTTCTATTATGCTAAAAATATGCAATGCTACAACTGCCAATATTGCGGAAAATGTGTGGAGGAAGTTACATAAAACCATAGACGGTTTATAAAGTTGTCCAATTAGCCAGATTTTTCAATAACGTGATGATCCCGATAGTATCAGATAATCAAAGCTCAATTATATTTTGTTTCGGCTGAAATATAATTCCCTTGTCATAAATTTGCTTTGGTTGAAAACGTATATTGGCGAGAATGCTTCTTTCCATCTTTTGATGCCAACAAATTATTTTGAGATAATCTAAATATACAATAGCAGCCAACTATATGAAGAATCTTTTTTGTTATATTATCTTGTCACATGCTAGAGTGGACAGAAGATGTATTAATATAGAATATGTTCATTTGGCGATATGAAGGATTTCTACCAAAGTTAGTTACTCTATGACTTATTGGGTAGATTTGTATAAAAAATACAAATGAATGGTTATATTTAAACATTATTAAAGAAACACATGCTGGAGAACACTGTTGCCGGTTTAAAACCTATAAAAATCAGAAAGAACTGGTTCAAAAAAACTTTTAAGTACCGCATTTTACACTTTAACGAACAAGTAATCGTTATTCTATACAATGCCTAGTTACATTGTAGTATTCACTAATTGTGTACATTAACTGACTAGTTGTCTAGTTGTTTTATGAATTACCTAGTTATTTTATGAAATAATGGATTACACACTTTAACAGTAACACACATACAAAAACATATATATATATATATATATATATATATATATATATATATGAGGGGGGCTGCGTACAATAAAAATAAACTAAATCTGAAAACGCGGGGACATTTTGTATAAAATTCCGAAAACGGTACTTAAGGAATAAACTGTCAAAACACATCGAGCGATCCGATCCATAAAATGTATCGAAACAAATTAATAACCAAAAGGCCTCATTATGGCCCGAAAAACTTCTCAGGGGCTTTCAAATCTACGATCAAGGGCAAAAACCCCGTTTGTACCAGCTTTCTTCCTCTTAACTCCTACTCTAAACTGACCAATGGGTTTACAGTTACTGCTTTTAAATAAGTAGTGTAACCAATTAAAATTTTATAAAGACTTACCGGTCAGTTTAGGAAATTCTAAACAAAAAGGTTTGGTATGGTTTGGAGCGCTACGGTCTGATGTTTTGGTAATGCCAAATGATAGGATTTCGGGACCTACTGATTAAAGCTGATTCCGAACGGCTACGGACATCCATGCCGAACATCAGTATTATTCGAGCCGCGAACTCCGGTAACGAAGAGCAGCGCTCCGTCGTTCGCAGCCAAATTAAAAGGAGATTCCCGTTGTTAGAGACGGAATTAATTACGTAATCAGCTTTTGAACGGCTAATTTGTAACCTAATGTGTTTTCTGATATAAGGTCTAATAAACTGCGAAAGAAAGTAAGTTTCCCGATTTTTTCCCCTTTAAAGTAAACGTAATTAGCCTTGTCAATTGAGCATGCGTAACAGATTTATGACGTATTAATCATATGCCAGCTGGAACAATTCCAATCCGTGCCAGTAGCGAGGTAGCAGTGGTCTGAAATGGAAACTCTAATTCCTTCTCCCTCCGCCTGCAAAGCTCAGTCGGTGATCTTGAATGCACAACAAAGCATTGCGCCCATTGAAATTCATCGTCAGCTCTGTCAGGTCTAGGATCCGAAACAACAATCGAAGACAAAATTCAACGCTTAGGAGCAGCACTGACATTTCTACTACGGTATCACGATGACGGCGACGAGTTTCTCGACAGGATCGTCACGGGCAATGAGACTTGGATTTCGCACTTTACCACGGAAACCGAACAGCAGTCAATGCATTGGCGTCATAGTGAGTTTCCGGTCAGGACCAAATTCAAACAGACGCTGTCGGCACGGTAAGGGATGTGCAGGGTGTTCTGGGACAGGAAGGCTGGTTTCATTCACAGGCGGCAGAGTTCTACGACAGAGAGATACAAAAGTGGATCCCACAATACAACAAGTGTCTCAATTCTGGTGGTGGCTATGTTGAAATATAGCTGAAACATTGCTGTACTTGTTGCCAATAAATATATCCTTGAATTTGTGAGTTCTTTTTTCTTTTTAAATAGGGAAACTTAATTTCTAGATGCGCCTCGTATTTATTGTTGTAACAATTAACAGGACTTTATTCCAAGTTTATTAAGTTTATAATTTCTCTATCTTGCTCTGTTATAATATATTTCAGATTCATTTCATAGAACGCTAAAAATGGAAACGTTGTTTTCCTTTGGTGCCTAATTTTTATATTATTTTTAGACAATTTTGCAAAAGAGAGGTAAAGAAGTCCAAAATATTCTTTATACCATTAGCATGGTAATAAAGTGCATTAAATTTTCCAGATGTGCTTCTTTACGTTTATTCTTCCGGGGCAAACATTTATACCAATTAAATCAAAATTACTTCCTTAACATCTGCTCGCGGCAAGGAGTGTTAAGTGTTTGAAACTGCTGCATGATCATTTAAAGGTATTCTGGTTTGCAATTCGATTTATTATTATTTCCAACTAACATATTGCCAAAGAACCAAAAACGAATTCAATGTGATTCTAAACTGCTTTCACAGTATTGGGAGACTTTAAAGGAGTATGAAGATAAACAAATTATTGAGCATGTACCACTTAATTCTCAGCCAAAAAGCAAACCATTTTTTTACCTTCCTCATAGGGTATTTTACAATTCTGGAAAATTAAAATTTTACTGATCCCGTCATATGACGGGCTATTTGCTAGTATTT